>OY997395.1:2923512-3672378 GCA_963921505.1 Phakellia ventilabrum | reverse complement strand
ATATGTTTATGTTCCTGGTATTTAATTTTAATACTGCAAATATCTTGGTATAATTACCACAGCGTGTTAGTCAACTAATCAGTACTATCACAACAGAATAAGGCCTCTAGGCTCTGTGGTCTGTCTGGGATACAATTGGGAAAAACTATATACATACTATTTGTTTATGAGTATTAAGTAGTAGTAATCTACTGGATTCTTAGTACTGACAGTACCACATTAGTATGCATTGATCAACTATGTAAGGGTATTGTTATTTTTATACAGTATTTGGATGGATCGAAGGGACAAACACTGTACTCAATGAGTCAAAAGGCGCTCAAATGCTGCGAGCAGGTTTTATTAAAGGAGGGGCTGTGCAGCAATTTGTAACTGATCAAGTTTAGCAAGTTTCAGGATAGCAGTTGAAGAAAGAGGTGCAGGTAAGTGGAGCTACCAGACTAGTTAACTAAGTGAGAGAGTTATTATTCCACTTCTCTCAGTTAGTCACAAGATTTGTCTCATATAAAGTCATAGGCCTAGGTTTACGCAGCACCTTTAAGAGGACTCTTACACAATATTGTAGCCCGTATTGTAAGAAGCACAGGCATATAAACATAAAATTATTATGCAACCTTATCATGTGTCCAACCTACATATGCATTACTAAGACATTCCTGGGTATAACAATACACACATGTACACAGTACATGAACATAAAGATGCTGGCTCATATCAGCAACTAGATATTCGTTGCAGTAGGATTGATTGGATCCAGACTCAAAGTAAATCCCTCAGCTGTTTCCAGTGCTGTACCGTCCAACCGAACAGTGACCGGAACATTAAATGGAGAAGGATTTGATTCAAATAGTAAATGCGAAGTATCCTGAACTATAAAATCTGCATTGACACCTTCCACTGCAAAGGAAAAAAGTGTAAGGAGAACAATTATTCAACCCTGGATCAGGACTTTACTAGATTAATATAACTACTAGTGTGATCACCAAGCTGGACAAATTATATCAGTACACTTTTATTGGTCCTACTCTTTGTTAGACACAGGCATTAAAAGGGATATAAAAATCTCTCAGCTGGTTCAAGTGCTATACCATCCACTCAAACCGTGATCAGAACATTAACTGGACCAGGATTCAGTCCAAATAGTATGCGGAACTATAAAATTAGCATTGACACCTTCCTCTGCAAAGAAATAAAAGTATGTAGAGAACAATTATGCAACCCTGGATCAGGACTTTACCAGATTGATATAACTCCTATTCTAATCACCAAGCTAGATGCACTTTATGGGTCCTACTCTTCGTTAGACATAGGCATTAAATATATCATGTAGGGATATACAATCCCCAAAAAATGTCTTAGCAGAAACTGTTCCACTCCTTCACATCTCAGCCATCATGAACAATCAGGACTATATTAGTGGCTCTGTTCATTTCTACAGTATTTCCTCTTTTCATGAACACCTTTAATTGCTCTGAGGATGCTTTGTTCTGTTGGCACTCAATGGTGCTTCTTCACAGAATGCATCATTTAATTCTGGCAATCGGCTGTGTTTGGTCAGTGAATACTCCATTCTTTCTTCATTTACTTAGCTCGGCTAGCTAAACTTAGTTCGAACGGTTTCTAATGAACCAATGACACTGAGTTGGAAAACCACACATTTGCTAAAATACAATTGAGCAATGAATATGCTGTATGGGCAAAAAAATTGGCAAGGGATTTAGTTTGGTGCATTAGTGGGTTAGTGAGTGCACCGCCAAATTCAATTTTGCCAATATTTGTGCATGTGTCATCTTCGGTGGGTGGGATTTGAAAATGCCGTATGAACACAGAGATCTGGACAGTTTATCACAGAGTTTTACCAAGGAAACCTTACTACAGCTCCCATGGTAGAATTAGAAAAGTTGTTGGGAGTGTGTGTGGGGGGGGGGGGGGAGATGAGAAAAGTTGTTGGGGGGGGGGGGGGGGGGTTGAGGTTTGAAGAGTGCAGTACACTGGATAATTTTAATAAGGCAGGACTTAGGATGTGAGAATTATGATTTTAACACCTTAGTCAAGAACTCTGTATTATTAATCTGGGATACTGGGAAGAAGGAAGGATGGCGCAACCTCTGGTTGCTCTTGCCCTTGTCCTCTGACTGGAGATTTTACAAGCTCCACCTGCATCTGTGGGTGCATAGTCAATGGCGTAAGAATTGCGGCAACAACATGAGTATGTTATTATTACTACAGCTTCCAGGTTAGTCAAGTTTGTCTAGCCGCGATGCATTAAAGTAGAGATAAGTGCTGGAGATAGACAGTACAATCAAGCGATGCAAATGTGAGTGTCAAGCAGCACAGCCCAGCTCTCCACTCTACCATAGCAGTAGACATGTTGTCCTTGAACACAGCTTTCTACAGATAGCTCTATTGTGACGTCATTGCTCACAAAACAAAACTGCCAAATTAAAATCCGACAACTTGAATTCCTGACACCGTGAAACCAATCCACCTGATTTAATTCTCAAAGGGCTCCAGTATTACCTCAGTGGTTGATTGAATTAAAGTATCATTGTAGTTCAGGAGTCTGTAGATTAGCCCATCTTGGGGACAGTAGATAAAGACACTACAAAGCATTCATTTGCTAATTGAATCAAGTACTGTACCCACTTTAATCATCCAAGTACTCTACTGTATGGTTCGAAAACTTGGCAAGGAAATATTTATCACTGCAAAAACATGAGGGCTGTTGCAATTTAAGGGTCAAAAACAACCTTCATGTTGTTCCAGTACACTGGAGGGTTGTTTTTGACCCTTATATAGCCACAGCAGTAACCAAAACTGGGTTAAAACAACCTTCATGCTTTTGCAGTGTTTATAGTAGTTGTTGAGCCAGTGGAAAATAGATGATAGTAGGTTCAAATAGCGTTTCCATTTTCACGTATTGTGTACATGTGTGTAGCTATTGTTACACTCAGTCAAACTTTCATAAATAATTTTATCAAACATATATTATGCCAATGTTTCTTATGATACTTTCTGTCCAGGGTCATAACAAGTCTGTAAGGGTCCCCGTAAGGTGCTGTGAAAAGCTAGCACAATTAGGGTTCTGACTTGATATGAGACATATCTTGCGACTAACTGAGAGAACTGGAGTAATAACTCTCTCACTTAATTGGTAGCTCCACTTACCTGCACCTCTTTCTTCAACTGCTATCTCAAACCTTGCCAAACCTTGAGCGGTTACAAAGTTTTGCACAACACCTCCTTTAATAAAACCTGCTGTTAGATCATAAGTACCAGCTTTCTCATTGAGAGTAATGACTGTCCCATCAAACCATCCAAATACTGTAAAAAAAATAATAATACCCTTTCATAGTTGATCAATACAACTTTAGATGTCTACTGTTGTACTATTAGTAAGAAACCCAGTATGTATACTGACAACTATTCATTCTAAAACACATGAACAAGTAGTATGTAGCTTCTCTCAAGTATACCGCAGATAGACCATAGAGCCTAGAGACCTATTCTAATTATGATCGCTTGACTAACACACTTTTGTCATTACCGTAGAGACGGTTAATAAGCGATATTAAGCGCATAATTTTTAATAAGCGCATACTTTCTTCCTGTTATTGTGTATTAATTAATTGGTGCATCCGCTAGTTACACGTGTCAAAATTGCCGACGTATCAAGATTGTGTATGCCGCGTTTGCGAGTTAGTCACAGGAAGGATGTATGCAAACACATCATCAGAAAAGCAGTGGATTTCATGTAGATATTCTTAATATCCCAACGAATTCCCTTTCTTGAAAATCCCGTCCAAAATGCACCAACCCTCTCATAGGGATTTGGGGAAGGTTTGTGCAGCCCCGAAAGGTGTGGATTTTATAGTGATTTTCTCCATGTCATGGTGAACTGAAGGGGTTTCCCTTATAGAAAGCAAGGGAATTCCTTGGGATATTAGAAATATCCACATGAAATCCTCTGCTCTTCCAATCATGTGTTTACATATATCATCCCTGTGTTTTCTTCATCATGTATAAAGAAAGGCTTTAGCTAGAGAAGTGGTGGTGAAATTTGGAGCATCCAATTAATTGAGGGGTGACCCTAGTAATTTTTCATTTTCTCTTATAAAGTAAGGCTTTAGCTCGGGAAGTTGTGGTGAAAATTAGAGCATCTAATTAATTGGGGGTGACCCTAGTAATTATAGTTTTCTCTATTATGGTATAAACTAAGGCTTTAGCTCGGGAAGTTGTGGTGAAATTTAGAGCATCTAATTAATTGGGGGTGACCCTAGTAATTATAGTATTCTCTATTACCGTATAAACCAAGCCTTTAGCTCGGGAAATTGTGGTGCAATTTATAACATCCATTTAATTGAGGGTGACCCTAGTAATTATTGTTTTCTTCGTTATGGTAGGACATAGGATAATTATCATTATTAATACATTAAACATATCAATAAACACTAAACAATATATTAATACAATAAACACTAAAATAAATAAAATCTGTAACTATTATCGAGCCAAATATATAAGATACTTTAATGACATCACCTCTAGTAAGGCAGGCTTGTTTCTTTAGAGTGACCAGTTCATTTAACACTAGCTATTGGCTTTGGCTACAATATCTGCATCTTCACCAGGGGCTGCTTTTCACCTGTGTGTGATAATAATATAACCACTTAAGTACTTTTTCCAGCTGGTATATATATATGTATACATGTTATAATAGCTATTGCATATATTATGTTGACTCTGTTATGTGTAATAGTGTTGTACCTTAATATATATCTAGTAGCAAACACAGCACTCACCAAATTCAAGTATCTTCCTTTCGCACAAATATTTTCTACTTCATAGTGACATTTATCGTCCAGATGCAGCCTGGGTCACATTGCACTACCATAGCGGTGCTAAATGAGCAAGAATATCATTTAATTAGAATTGTAGGCATATATTTAATAGTTATATCACGGGCGTGAGGTCTGTATCAGATTTAGTGTACGAAGCCCTCGGGCTTAGCAACCTCTTCACTATATTTCCTCCAGCAAAAAATATTACACTGCAAACAGTACAATATCACATTTATTGCACCTCGTAAACACATAGCAACAGGTACCTTCTATAGCACAAGTAATCTATAATGTACGTGTGTACAACATTTC
Source organism: Phakellia ventilabrum (assembly GCA_963921505.1). Taxonomy (NCBI): domain Eukaryota; kingdom Metazoa; phylum Porifera; class Demospongiae; order Axinellida; family Axinellidae; genus Phakellia; species Phakellia ventilabrum. The sequence goes on along the minus strand of OY997395.1, from coordinate 3,667,225 downwards.
CAGCTATACTACCGTATAGACGCTCTAATCATGTGTTGCTCAAAAGAATATTTTTGTCATACAATGCAATATGAGAAATTCAGTAGCCCCAACTAATGACAGAAGTTCAGTGATTGCCTTGACCGAAGTCTCAGCCATATCACAGCAGCGCCTTTTATATGTCAAAGAGTATTGATCCCCAGCTAGCTACGTTAGGCTACTTACATAATGATGATCCCGCACTGGATGGCTAGGTAAGGCTACTGAGCATGTGCAGAAAGACTCATTCAGCTATAGTCAGCTGAATCATTATCTGTTTAAAATACAGCCATTACCTAATAGAATCCACCTGACTAGTACTTTATTTTTTGTAAACATAGTATACATGATTAACTGTTTTATGCATACCATATCAGGGCCGTAGGAGCAGGTCCGGCAGGTGCGGCAGCCGCCGGACCAAAGTTTGGCGCACCAACCAAAAAAAAATGGCTGCAGCAGATAGTCTTCCAACAAATTTAGCAAAAATTCCGTTGCTTCCTTGACTTGGTAAGCGAAAACACTGCTAAACGCTACACTGATATATAACTTTTAGTACGCCATTTTTTTGTAGAGCGTAGTGCGCACGTGCATGGCATCATGCGTGACGTAATTATGGCTACACTGATAACTTTTAGTACGCCATTTTTTGTAGACACTAACGTGTGGACCAGGAATAATTATTACGCAGCGTGAGAGCCACGCCTTAAATTCTGCGAGCGTTAAAGGCTTCAAGCGTAATGGCCAGGCAGGGTTTGGCAGCACGTCCATCTCTCGCTATTTCACCCCAAGATTGCACCAGAAACGATCTCAGATGGTCTAAAATCAAAAATTTTCATGGGGGGGGCATGCCCCCGGTCGAATAGAAAAATACGTAAAAGGATAGAAATTGCCATGATTATATCATGGGGAAAGTTTACGTGACATGCACCTCGAGTACATCATGGCAGGATTTTACGTGACTACAGCCTTGATTAACTCTTGGCGTTACAATACGCTAGTACCAACTGACGTAAAATCGCGCTTGGTATAGCGCCTAGCATAGTTATGTGGGGAGATTTTACGTAAGTTTGAAATTAAACAATAATGAAGGGTTGGACTCACAATTGGTGAACTCTGACCTCACGTAAAATCCTGCCATAATGATAACAAAATCATAAACTCTCTGGCAGAGTTTTACGAGTGACCTTTAACCTCACGTAAACCTTTGCCATAGTAGTACACAGGAAGTACTCTGGGACGATCTTACATGCATACAAGGCTCGAGCGTCGAGCTCGTCATCTGACCTTTGACCGCAGAGCTCCACCTGCAGCGTAGGCGTGCAGTATTTAGCCCCGCCCCTAATTCTATCCACGTGGAGTCGACCAATAAGGTTTTAGTAAGATCAGCCGGCTCAAGCATCTGGCGGGAATTGTTTAATAGTCGGCCATGGCGAGTCAGTGTGTGAGAGTTGCTGCCTTTTTTATCCTTCTTATTTCTCTAACCTGCTCTTTTCAGAGCACATCACGTCTCAATTCGCCTAAAGCAACCCAGCTGATTGCAGTCAGTCGAGCAACCAGCCTTGAGAGTGACATTCCTCCACTACCAGGCACCACCTTTCCACGTGTTGCAGATGATTGCAGGATTTACAAGTCAGCAGTTTTGGTATCTATACCATGTATGGTATTGGCAACTATAGGGCTCTATGAATCCCTGATTGCTCTTCCTGCTGTGGGTTACCTTTTAGCATCATCATTGTGTGAGACCCTTAGCCTGTCTCCTAAAGTACTAGTCTGGGTGTTGATGAAAAGATTCAGCGAACTACATCATGCAAGTGAGTGGAAATAATATAGCTAAGTACAAATTAATTTACTATCGGTGTGTAGACAATGCCATGGTGATAGTAACCTGCTATGAATTTCCAGTAGCTATAACATGTGAGTAACTTTGCCAGGCCATGAATTTTAATTATTATGCAGCATGAGCTTAAGGAATTATACATTATCTAGATCTACCTTTACACTCTAGGGTCCAGCAAAGCCATTTTGTGTGGTTTTATGACAAACTTTCTAAGACGCTGTGATGGTCCTAGATCTCGTGAACCTAAGAAAGGTTAGTATTATTTGATTATCTAAGATACTGAATAGATACATTATCCCACTCATGGTAGGTAATTTACAATCAATTTCTTCCTGTATACTTTTTATACAGCAAAGCAGAAGTGCCTCTTCGTTTACACACCCAGTGGCAGTATTCTTTGCTGCAAAGTGGTATGTTCGCAGAGAGCCATGGATGATCTGCAACACCAGGTACACTGCAAAACAGGCATACCACCAACCATCCAACAGCTCATACATGGGAGAAGACTACTTGCTACACTCATGGATTTCGAATCCCTGCCTGACCATGCAAATATATTATTGAAGTTTAAGCTGGTTGGTGGACAGCATCATTGTGATACATGCTATGATAGAGCAGATGTATTCTGTGCAGAATGTAATCAATACCTTTGTGAAGACTGTAGTTATAGGTTTCATCGACATCCTAAGAGGATGCATCATTCTCCCACCACCATTACTGATGCAGGACCAAACACTGGTAGTAGCACAATAAATCTTGATAGTTCACAACATTCGAGTGATGATCATGACAATGCTGACATTGATAGTTCAGTTGATCAATTTGATATGTGCATATCTCCTTCCTCTGAGCGCTCCTTCCATGATGCAATGTTGGTTGCAACCCTTGCTGAGAGATTTGGTCTTACTTCACTCAGACGATTCCAGAAGGAAGTCATTGATGCTACCCTTGAAGGGAAGGACACCTTAGTAATCCAACCTACAGGAAGCGGCAAGAGTCTCTGCTTCCAATTTCCTGCTGTATATCTTGGAAAAAAGGCTATAATCATTACTCCTACAATCAGCCTAATGCAAGACCAAGTTCAAAACCTGCAAAAGAAAGGTATATGTAGTACATATTTAGGATCGGCACAACTTTACAAACTAGCAGAACAGAAAGCACTAGAACCAGACAGTGACATCAACTTAGTTTTTGTCACTCCAGAATGGATTTCAAAGCATGACAAACAAGCCAAACTACAAAGCTTGTGTCGCGCTGGGAAGTTATCACTCATTGCTATAGATGAAGCTCATCTTGTATCCGATTGGTCAGACTTTAGGAAGGCTTACTCAGACCTTCAAAATCTTAAGCATAGCTTTCCCAACATACCAATCATGGCACTCACTGCAACTGCCACACCAGCGGTAGAGCAAGATATTAAAAGTTTGCTTCGTGATCCATTGGTTTTTAGAGCATCAATCAATCGTCCCAATGTTACGCTATCTGCTATGGAAGTGGAGGTAGAACCTGACAGTACTTACTTTCAAACATTTGCTATGTACGTTGCTGAGATGAGTAGTTCTGAGCCAACGATTGTTTATACTGATTTTATAACGGATGTCGGCATGATCATCAGTGCTCTAAATGAACTTGGCATTGAAGCAGTTGGCTATTATGGTGAGATGGATCCAAAGCAACGGTTGGAGTCATACACAAAGTGGAAGTTAGGTGAGGTTCAAATTATGGTTGCAACGAAGGCTTTTGGTATGGGCATAGACAAGGCCAACATTAGACATGTAATACGTAACGGTGTCCCTGAAAGTGTTGTTTCATGGGCTCAAGAACTGGGAAGAGCAGGAAGAGATGGAAAGCCTGCTACAGCTACAGTTTTATACCGTAAAACAGATCTCAGGCATGCAAATGCTTGGATTTGGAACAATCTTCAAAACAGGGAAAGGTGCAATAAGATTTTATCAGATTTTTCTACTTCATGGCAATATGTTGAGGCTCACCTGGCTTGTGCTTGCAGGCGCAAGTTACTCTTGCAGTTATTTGGAGAAGACACTGAAACAGCAGATTGTAACGTGACATGCTGTAACGTATGCGCCACTCCTAAAGAGAAAGTGCAGGATTTTTTATCTGAACTAAAAATTCTTGTTGATGCCCTTGATCAAGTTGGAATGAAAGGTGAGGTAAAGGTGGCAGAATGGATAAGGGGCTCATCCATTTCCTGGACAAATGCACATAACAAGAAGGCATTTTCATATGGTAACCACAGGGGATATGATTTAGTGCAATGGAGGAGATTTATGAGGCAATGCCATGTATTAGGCCTCATAAAATATGAACTAAAATCAATGATAAAAGGTAATGGACACTACTGTGTAATGGGTGTGTTCTACCCACTCGAGAAAGCCAGATCCTACATAGCTGAAAGTAAGCCTCTTCTTCCCAGTGTTAAATTCTCTGTTCAAGAATCCACATCCCACATTCCACGCCACTCATCAGATACAGCAGGCACTCATCCACAAAAAAGGAAACGTGAGGGGAAAGGAAGCAATATTCTTCCAGTTGCTCGAAAACTATTACAAGATCAAGAGAATTGGAAACCCGTTTGCAGTAAACATGACTATCATTTCCTGGGCTCCTTCTCTGAGCTAACTGAGCAGCAGTTATACTATATCCCTGACTGTAATCAGCTACAACAGAGCTCTAAAAGTAATCCACACTTTCTGTGGAGTGATGTACAACTTTCAAAAGGCCATCTTAATAAAGACAGGCTAATTGAAGTGGAAATTGGAAACAAGAAAGAAAAGGTATTCTATCGCTCTGCACCCTGTCTTGGTGTGAAGGTATGTTCTGAACCAGGATGTAGTTATGTAGCACCAATTCGAGAAAGAAGAGCTCATCCAAATCAGAAGATGGTGAGAACTGAAGAATGCCCTGTAGAATTTATTTATATATATCCTCAAAATTATCATGATGACCATAGGCGATGGATTGGAGGCATTGTACGCAATCAAAAACAACCAGAAACAAACCTGCATAATCATCCATTGCATCCAGCTTTCAAAATGTGCAATTTTGTCAAAGATAAAATACACACAGCAGTTACATCTAATCCTACTCTCACACCCACTGAAGTTTCCCATGGAAAAGGAATCGGATTTATTCCTTCTGGGGTGGATATAGCTAGTTCCCATCTTGGAAAAGTGGCAAGAGAGGTTGTGAAAGCCAAGGAATCCCTTGGAATTAGATCCAAGGAATGGTCACCAACAGAATTTGAAAAGGAGGCCGACGTAATTGATGAAAATGATTTTAGCAATAGTGATGACACCTCTGAAAACAAACAACGCTACAGAAAATATGGAAGACCATACCTGGTAGCTACAGGATTTGAAAATCAAATTAATTATATTTGTACAATTTCACCACTCATGGCCAAAGTTGCTACAAAAGTTGAGTTCATTCAGACAGATATCACTTATGACGAGAATACTGACTACCCATACCTTTTCAATGTTGTTGCTTTCAGTGATGTAACTATGGAATGGATGGTGATTGGACGTGTCAGATTAGATAAGCAAAATTCAGCAGCCTACAGACTTGCTTTTACTAAATTCTTCGAAAAGTGTAAACAGCATGACAGTCAATTTGAACTTAATGAAACACTTGTTGGCATTGTCACAGACTGGAGCGATGCCGAAATAAATGGCCTAAAGGAAGCTGTTGGAAAAGAAGTGGCTGAAAGTCTTCTCAAGGGCTGCAAAGTACACTGGCTGCGCTCATGTCAGCGGGTTGCTGATCGAGTTGTTTCACCTACAAGAAAGCAGCTGGAAAAGCGAATATTTCTTGAAATATCAAGTAGAATTCAATCATTGGAAAGTGCTGTTGATATTATTGCCTGCTTCGAAACTCTGTGTAGTGTACGCACTGTGACACAATTACTAACCAAACTTCCTAATATTTGCAGCAAAAATGAAGCATCCATTATAGATCAAAACAGTGACTGGTCTCGTGCAAGGAATTGGGCACAGTGGTGGACACGTTCAGTTCATCTTAAGATGCTCTCAAAAGCCTTTTCTCCAATGCCACAGCATATATGGCAAAGATGCCCTAGTTCTACTAATGCTGTTGAGCGAAAGAATAGAGACTGCAAGCTTGGTAGTGCTATGCTACAGTCACTAAAAGTTGCAATGACCAGTGTTTATAAAGTAGACAAAGTTGTCTGCCTAAAATATTTAGCAGCAGAAGAGGGTACAAGCATTTCTTACAGATCAAAGACAGATGAGGCTAGAGCATGTAGTGCCACGAATCGACAAAAACAGAGAATGAAGTCTGGACCTTCTGATAAGCAAGCTCAGTTTGGTCCTCCTGATCGAGCAGTGCATTTTGAAGAATCTCCACTCTCTACACGCAAACGTAAATCTGACGGCAACCAGAATGCTCTTGTACTGAAAAAAAAGGCAATATGTGTAAACAAGAGTGTGATTGAGTTTATCCCTAACCCACGCCCTGAAGTTATGGGAAAACGAGTGAGAATGAGGTTTAATGTACTTGATGCACGTGAACGCGAGCTTGGATGAGTGAAAGTGAAGTGATTTGTGCCCGTAGCTTCAGCGATTTGACCAGATACTCTTAGCCTCGTAAGCTTACCGAGGCCACGCGGGGGTGTATGGCCTGGGTACGAGGCCGTCGACGAGGAGGCTACAGATACCCTAAGTTGTCGTAGTTCTAGGCAATGCCCCTCCCTAGCTTTGAAGTTCTCGGTGACGCTCTAGCCTTCTCAATATTACTTTCGGCCTCATGCATTCAGTCGCGGCGCGCGCATGGCGGTGAAATAGGAAAGTCAGCATATTTGCGGTATTGGGGCAGCCCCGGTCCGTCCAATTGCATGGTAGGTGGAGCTCGGAGGTCAAAGGTCACATCACTTTCCCTCAGCAATCAGCAATTTGCAAGCTGTAAGATTGTCCCAGAGTACTTCCTGTATACTACTATGGCAAAGGTTTACGTGAGGTTAAAGGTCACTCATAAAACTTTGCCAGAGAGTTTGTGATTTTGTTAGAGTTCACCAATTGTGAGTCCGACCCTTCATTATTGTTTAATTTCAAACTTATGTAAAATCTCCCCACATATAACTATGCGAGGCGCTATACCAAGCGTGATTTTACGTCAGTTGGTACTAGCGTATTGTAACGCCAAGAGTTAATCAAGGCTGTAGTCACGTAAAATCCTGCCATGATGTACTCAAGGCGCTAGTCACGTAAAAGTTTCCCATGATATAATCATGGAAATTTGCACTTTTTTACGTATTTTTGTGTACGACCCATGCCCCCAGACCCCCCTAGAGGGCGCGCTTCGCGCGCTTTAATATAATATGCGGCACCTACATCGATATCGCAATCAAGCCTTGCCCCGCCGGACCAATCCAAATTTGCTTCCTACGGCCCTGCATATACCTGTTGATGATGAAAAGCTTTCATGTGACATTGTATTAGCTATGTATTTATTATATGACTACTGCTGTATAAGCAATCTGATTGGTACATAGCAGGGCAATTTTCTCCCGTATTGCCCAATTACTAATGGGCATCGCTGGTTGGCTGTAATACTTCCGCTAGCATAGCAATGCCTAGCGTTGGTTCAGTATTATCATTCCCTCTACTGTTATTGGCATTCTGTAGGAACTATACTGGCATTCTTCTCATCTCAATCATAGTATACTACTGAGCTTGCCTTATCCATGGGTTCTTTGTCAACGTCAAGGCATTTATGGCCCTTCAGGTGCTTCATTAGGGGAACCCCTTCCTGCACTTGGAGCAGTTGTATGGCATAATCTGGAGATGCAGTGGAATGTATATTGCATTGTTCCCAAGCCACATAGGCTGCATAAATACCCAGGGAATTTGTTGTCAATAATGACTAGACATGTATGCATCACATTCGTAACTAATGTACATGATGTTCAATATTGCAGGTTGAGATCATACACCGGCCCAATTCAGATATCAAAGTGAAATTCAATCTGCCTAAAGTACTATGACTGAAATACAACCGCTTACATGAAGGTCATTACTGCTGAGTATCACTCAGAGCTAAATTTGGAATTTCTCTCATCCTATCCGAAAAACTTCACAACAATATACTAATGCATGCACTGACGGCTGAAGCAATGGTAAACATGACTGGCGCTGGTGGGGTGATGGACATCTGAATCTAGGAAAACAGACTATCTAGGAGCCTATACACAAGCTAATTTAGGTACATTTGAAAGTATCTTATACGAGTTCACAGCTATGACGGAAGTCTACATGTCTGAGCATAGACTGATTGTCGTAAAATATATGGCCAGAGGTTGAATGCCCTACAATACATACCTCTTTTTCACTAGAAGAGCCATCATTATCAGGACCAGAATAACGCCGACTACTGGAAGAGGGAAGTTGTTTTCTCTGCTGCTGTGGTGCTTCTGGGATGGTGGTCTGGGGAGGGAGGACAAGCATAACTGACCTACGAGATGGCATGCGCTGAAGCACCTCGCACTCTCCAAGCTACCGTGGATAGCCAGCCACTCAACAAACAGAAGAGGAAGAGCTATACCAGAGAGACTAAGCTGAAGGTGATCGAATTCGGCACACAGCAAAACGGTTGTGATCGTTTCTCTCCTCGCGCGTAAGTTGCAGAACCTCGCCAACAGTAGGGAACCATACTCTCTTGTAGATATGGTGACCTCGAACAACATTCTCATGCAGATACGTTGCAGCATCTTCATCCGTTTATAGACTTGCTGTTGTATTAAAAATCGTCTAATAATCGCATACCGTCCAATAATCGCATACTGTTAATAAGCGCATACTTATATTACGCGCATGGTTTCTTGCCGCTGAACACGATAGGCGCATGCGCCTATTAGCCGGTCTGTACGGTATTCCAAGAACTAATGTCAACTTTTGTTGACATCATGAATAATTAATGAGCTTAGAGAAAAAAGAAGAAAAAATAGTGCTCATGGACGGGTTCGAACCTGTGACCCGCGCATTCAAACGCGAGGGTTTTACCTCTGCGCTATGCGAGTTACTTGCGTGGGGGGGGGGGGGGGGGGGGGGGGGAGGGGGAGGTCAAACAAGGAATTTATAGGTGTGCGCGTTCAAAATTGTGACTTTTTAATATCGCGCTTAAAGACGGTGCCATGGCCTACACAACACTATGCACACTACACGTTGCAGTTGACGAGCAGAGCGTAGCCCGAGGGTGATTGCTTTCCGAGATAATTGCTAGCTAATTTAGCAGTTTACATCAAAAGAACATACTTGCAATTAAAACTCACATGGGAGAGAGCAGGTCAAACAGAGCAACAACCACACACAATGCTACGCGAGACTAGTCAACTGTAAATTATTGAGCTCCACCTACTTCCGCTCAGCGAAACGCGCGTGCCCACGCAGGCCACTGGGGCCTGTGCACGGCACGGCACGAGACTATTACCATAGATAGTAATATTGGGTAGCAGAGTAGAAGGACATCTTCTATTGTACCTATCTATGCTATTAAGTATTAACGACCCGCGAGTCATGTCAGCTTCATGGCAATTTGGCAATGTATAAAGTTTCCCTTTTCATACAGCAAGGTTGGATTCTTGAGCATCTTACCAACTTCAATGCTATATATAGCTATGGTTTGTTATCAGGAACCTTGTTTGACTAGATAATAGAGTACGTGCTTTAGCCTCCAACTCATTTACTGTGGAGGTGTCCATTTCTCCTTGTTTACTATAATTGTAAGAAATGAAAGTGCTCATGTCAAGTTACCAATGATCCATTCACGGCGGGATAATGTAGTGTTCTCCGCCCAGCAATCAAGGCGGAGATCACTTTACAGTATCCCGCCACAAAAGAGTGCCTTAATTGGTCAGCTGGTACGAAGACTAAATTTTTCTGCTCTTTTTTCTCTCTCCCCCCCCCCCAGATCTACGCCCTTTTTCATTGTTCCTAGTATTTTTCAAAATTTAGCTATAGACTATCCTATTATTGCAGCATTCACGTATTATGTACCAATTTATTTGTGGCAATAAAAATAAAACATACACCTATAGCTATAGCTGGTTCCAATACATGCAAAATGACATGAAGCGCGCTGTACTAAGTTAATTGTCCTTATACTGTAGAGGTCTAAAAAAAAATTATCACTAAAATAACTATAATACATAGTACAATTGTTCATTATGCACGTCAAAATCATATAAACATATTCATGTCCATAATTAATTGTCTAGTGACAAGCAGAGTCTATCACCATAAATGCAATACTAGCTATTTAGTAATGAGTACACTATATTACAAGTTCTGAAATGCATTTCATTTTAAATTGAGTTAAACCCCACAGATACCACGTCCCTGTGTCCTGAGAAGACACACATGAACACATTGGATGACCTTTGGGTCACTGGTAATGAGAGTAGGGTCACCAAGAGGTTGGGAATTAGATACTGGGCACTCGGAATCACTCAGGAATGAAATCCGAACTGGGCAGTTTGAAGACACATCTAATAGAAGTTGTCTGGCTGTGATGGTTGGTCCAGATTCCACCCAACCTTGCAGTATATCCAGTAAGTAGCTAGCATTGTACCCAGCTGTGCCCAAGATAGTACTTCTGTAGGTAACCTGGGTGGGTGTGGTTCGACAGCTGAATTGTCCCACAAGAATGTTCGATAATGCAAATTTACACTTGCATTCATTTATAACTACTTCTGCTAAAGTAATTTGAATATCATCCTCAACTGCTTTGATCTTTTCAGGCTGTAGAAAAAAGAGAGAATTGGTGATCTTATTATGCACTTTACAAATTACACTGTATAGCTGCATGTGTATAGTCCAATCCATTCACTGCTTCTGCCTACATAGATAGAAAGTGCGAGGTAACTACCAAAAAAGCACCAATGCAATAACATTTATTTCCCTCTAATTATTCATATTGATATAGAATCTAAGAGTAATCTCGTATTCTTACAGTCCAAGTTACGCAGTGGTCAACTGGTCCAATTTGAACTTGGAAGAATCCCTGATCTGAATCTGTGGAATTCCAATGTGTATTAATAATTTAGGTTATTATCAAGTAGCGCTACATGTATATTCCACTACTGGGTCGAAGCCAACTTGACAAAAATAACTAGTAGAAGAAAAAGAGAGATAAATAAAATCCAGGAGGCAGTCTTTAGTAAGTGATTAGTGTTATGCAGTAATCTACTTCTAGCATGTGTTCAAGTAATAGTTAGTGCACCTCAACGAGGGCTCTAACTGACAATATTGGCCGAAGTAAGTAATTTGCTAAGACCTTCCGAAGGAAAATCACTTTCCAAAGGTCAATAATGGAGGTTGAGCCCGAGTACATGTATGTGGGTGACCTATGTAGCTTATAATTAGCACGTACAATGTTTGTAAAAATATAGCAATACAACGGTGACAATAACACAATACAATACTGTACAGTATTGTATAGTACACATAGTGCTCGAAGGACAGCCGTCTCACTGGCAACGGATGAATCAAAGGCTGACTTGAGCAGAGAAGTAGTCTTTTGAAGCTTCTCTGAGCTCTGCATCTCTTGACGAGTCTCTGGTCTCTGTGACATGACTGCCAAACGCTGTGGGTCCAATGTGTTGGCCGGCATTTGTCTGAAACTCGGAAATTTGACTGGGAATAGTTAAAGTATCACTCTTCATTAAAACGGAAATGCAGTTTATTGCAGTACGTCAAGTCGAACTCTTCTGCACCCTCTACTGACTTCGAGAAGTGGTAGAAGAATATCACAAGGCTACAGTGTACTGTTCTCCTTGCCAAACGTTGAATGAACTGTGAGCATGGCAACGGTTGAATGATTCTATACGCATTGCCACGGTTGTTAGCCACATGTTCGTGCACGCGCACACGCATGAATGCTCTAACCTACACACCTCATTACTAGTGATTCGATAGGTTGATTCGTTACTACTATAATCTAAGTTATAACACACCTAGCTAGGCTTAAGTGTTTCAATGTGTGTGCACGAGGGCGATGCTAGAGGTTTGCGTTTCGGCTCGTGCATTACGTAACCAAGACCATTACTGCATAACCATTATTGCATAATCATTACTGCATAAAAACCTGAGTGCACCATATTAAAAACGTTCAAGCCAGCTAAGTGTGTTATACGCATTTTAGTACAAATCATGTGAGCTTTAGCTTAGCTAATCAGGCAATGGGTTTATTTTTGCTGAATCACACTGATCTTGCGCCGTTTTGAAAAATTGTGTATATTTGTGTAGTACCTACGTCTGTGTGGCTGGCTATCTAGCACGGGTTCTGGTAGTCTAGTGTGGCTGGATTGCATTCCTAAGCATGTCTATTCCCAGGTATGTTAGGTCAGCAGGTTTGAGTAGTTTTGATCAGCTCATTTTGCTCTTTGCTTGTCCATGCAACAGGAGGTATGGCTCATTCTTAGGTGTATGAGAAAATGTACCTACCTGGAGGTCAACATTCAAACAAGCCTTTTTGGCACAACGACATGTGGAGCAATTATAATTTCAGTCATCTCCAGGTCATAATTTATTACATCCGTATCTCTGTTCGCCCACAGTGGTTTCTAAGCCATGTTAATCAGGTCCTGTTCAGTTATAATCTTAAAGTACTCACTCATGCACTCTGGTGGTGGTATGTCTGGATATGTTGCAGAGTTCCCATCCAAAGCTATTGTGCAAGTAGTGGTTGACTCTCCGATCAGCTCAAAGCCCGGGTCACAGCTGTAGGTAGCAGTATCACCGACTGAGTTGCCAGTGAATGTCCTCATGCCGTTCACAATGATAGGAGGATCATCACATAGTGCTGCAGAGCAAGAGGAATGTGGATAAAACATAACTAACTGAATGAAAGGTAAAACAGCCACCTATGTGTTATACATACATGCTGAGATTTTGAAGCCATGTTAATCGGGTTCTACGAGGCATTCGTAGGTGGTTCTATTTTGCACACATGCCACAACTGTGAAGATATGCAAACACTTGATTAAGTTCTAGTTATATCATGGAGTACGGTAGTACTCCATATATAGGGATGGCACGGGAAAAAAATGGCCGCCCCATATCATGTGTACAAAGTGATATGTTCAACACTCTGCCCTAGACTTAGTCATAAGCTTTTATGGACCATACCTGTCATTCTCGAGTATTTTCAACAGTAACAAGACTGTTAACGCTGTCAGAGAGCATCGCGGAAATGCCAAATCGGCAAGTCACTAGGCCTGCAAATAGTCAATCTGCTTCTTTCTTCTGAGAGAATAGCACAACAATGACTGAAGCGATTACAATGATTCAAGCGCGAAGAAGCGCTACTGGACCCTAGCTATTGCACCCACACCATAGCGTTCTCAAACAAATCAAACCGTTTGGCAGTGATTCTCAAGCGCTCGAGGCAAGTACTTGCCGCTATACGCCGTTCTGTTCCGTTCCGTTCTGCACAAGCGATGGTTACGCCTACACCAGAAACGCAGCCTTGAGCACGAGCTATTCTGCTTAGACACTTATAATACTTGGAGTACGCTTTATTGCGGACCCAAAGTGAGTTGCTGTAGTTACGTTATGATAGTAAGAACACTGATACAACTGCTACACCATTTTAGAGCATACTAACCTCCATGATGTGCATTAAATGGAGTCGGAAAACTGCTGTAGACAGCTGGCTGCCATTACAATGTTGCATACAAGAATGAGTGGGTGTGCAGTGGCATTCTCAAGTGGGTAGGCACTTAGGTACAATTCACATTAGCTGTATTTTGCTACTCTGCTGTATCTTTAAGCCCCACTGAAAGCTTTGCAGTGCAAAGTGCATTCTGTGTCTGTTACAGTAAAGGTGCTGTTAGTTTATCATGAATGGGAGCATATGTGGATACAGCTAATACCGCTCATCTACCCCATACAACCACACCTTTTAAACACCATTCATACTTTTCTCCTCCCCCCAAAAAACAACAGAAACAAGTAACAAAAAAAACATTTTAAAAAATGAAAGAATATATAGGGATGGAATCCCCAAAAAGCAACCAAACAAGGTAGGAATGATACCACAATACCCTTACAGATTGTCATCCCTATATCTTTTGCCATTTTTCCAACCTCAACACACACACACACGCACACAGACCAATCCCTGCTATGCCACACCAGCCATGTCCACAGCCAATAGAATGTGCATGGCAATATTGCAGCACTTCACAATGCAACACACATCACCCCCTCACACTACAACTTATCCTCCACATGCAGCAATACACACTCGTAGGCTAGACTACATACATGTACCACTTACCCCACATTCTACACCACAATCCACACCTACAATGACAACTACACTCTTAGCTTCCACCTGCAACAACACCCTTTCACCTCACCAACAGTTAGTACGGAACACATTTCCAAAAACATTATACCAAAGAACATTAAAAAAAAACTAATCATCTACACCACAATCTAACATCCTCTCGTCCCATGTAACTAGCACTTACGTATACTAGTGATACACAATGTGCAGGGATGTCCTCGCTTCACGAGAATTGCTGGGTGTGGCACATGGCATGCAGGTGGCACGCCCATAGCACCCACCCACAAATGAAAAGGTCAAACACACACCCACAAAACAAAATGGCTACTTGCTATTATGTGCTTAGAAGACCAGAGGCCGAGGCAAGCTTACTGTGATAGTGATCGCTTCCAAGTCTCCCCGTTAGGAGGCACAGTTTATAGCGAAGGTAAGTGTTCGCTGTGTGTTTGATAGGCTATACCAGGAGAAGCTGGCTGGAACAGGTTACGACGAAAAAGGTCAATCGAACTGAGAGTATAGCTTCGCTTTGCTCGGAACTAGTTGCAAAAATGGCAAAAGATATAGGGATGACAATCCGTAAGGGTATTGTGGTATCATTCTGCATCTTGTTTTGGTTGCTTTTTGGGGATTCCATCCCTATGTGTTCTTTCATTTTTTAAAATGTTTTTTTTGTTACTTATACAAGTGGTAACCACAGTGCCAAGTGAGAAGAAAGCGGGTCGATATTAAAAGTGGTAACATTTAAGGGCATGTGATAAGTGACCGGATTTGATTCACAAGTGAACAGTAGCTACATAGGTATATTTTGCACACACGCCACAATTTGGAAGATATGCAAACACTTGATACAGTTCTAGTTGTATTCATGAAGTACTCACGTCTGCACTCTGGTGGTGGTACTGCTGGATATGTTCCAGAGTTCCCATCCACAGCTGCTGTGCATGTCGTGGTTGGATCTCCGATCAGCTCAAAGCCCGAGTTACAGGTGTAGGTAGCAGTGTCACCGACTGAGTTTCCAGTGAATGTCACAATGCCATTCCTAATGGAAGGCGGATCATCACATACGGCTGCAGAGCAAGAGATATGTGGATAATATATAGTAAAAGCAAAGAGCCACCTGTGTATACACATACATGCTGGAGGTTCTAAGCCATGTTAATCAGGTCTTGTGAGGCATTCGTAGGTGGTTCTATTTTGCACACATGCCACAACTGGGAAGATATGCAGACACTCTATACAGTTCTAGTTATATTCATGAAGTACTCACGCCTGCACTCTGGTGGTGGTACTGCTGGATATGTTGCAGAGTTTCCATCCACAGCTGCTGTGCATGTCGTGGTTGGCTCTCCGATCAGCTCAAAGCCCGGGTTACAGGTGTAGGTAGCAGTGTCACCGACTAAGTTGCCAGTGAATGTCCTCATGCCATTCAGAATGGTAGGAGGATCAAGACACCTTACTGCAGAGCAAAGAACATGTGAACAATATACTAGTTAGTAAATAAATACACTCCCAAGCATAAATATGTATGGGGGAGGGGGGATTCTATGGCTTGAAGGAGGGGACACAGAGCGACAAATACACATACGATTATGATCATTGGAAGATAAATGGAAAAATTATCCAAATGAATTTCTCACTTTCGTTTTCAGTAAGAAAATGTGGCCAAAATTTGCCAAATTTGGTGATTTGCCTGATAATATAAAAATCATGTACATAGTCTAATATTATGTTGGCTGACCGACGTAACGCATCAGAACTAGCCATACTTTTTTGGTGTACATGAGGCTCTTTTATGGCAGAAGCTAGTGTTGCTATCACCAGTTTTCTTCTAGCTTTGTAGCTTCCATTTCTGTAATTTCTGTTTTTAGTCATCAACAATCGACAGGCAGGTAGAGTGTGCATGTGCTACTCCGCCCACACAAGTAGCAATAGGTGGGGCAGTTAAATTTCTGTGAATGTATTGAAATTCACAATTTTGTAACTGTTTGATCCTCACAAACATTTCTTACTTTCCAAATCTCGAATCACAACACTTATTTCAGGAATAACAAACAGGCCAGCTGTTACTCCAGCAAATATAGCCATTGCAGTAGGATTGGTTGGACCCAGACTCAAAGTAAATCCCTCAGCTGGTTCAAGTGCTATACCGTCCAACCGAACAGTGATCGGAACATCAAATGGATCAGGATTCGCTCCAAATAGTTGATGCGTAGTATCCTGAACTACAAAATCTTCATTGACACCTTCCACTGCAAAGAATGAATTGAAAGTGTATGGAGGACCATTATTCAACCCTGGATCAGGACATTACCAGATTGATATCACTACTAGTCTGATCACCAAGCTGGATGGATTATATCAGTACACGTTTATGGGTCCTGCTCTCTACTACAGTACCAATAGAGTAATTTCAAAACATAGTACTGAGCCTTTACAGCATTACACACAATACCGTCACACTCATTAAAAATTATCTGCTGTGCACGCGGAAGGCCACATACGTGGCCCGTATTATAAAGCAATTATTATTGTAGTCCACGCGGGAGGCCACATACGTGGCCCGGATACTTCTTGAGTATATTATTTACACTACGCGAGGCAAGCCAACACTACTTCTGCCATATATGGACACTAAGGGGCATCCCCTACATATACCTGGCTTCTGCTTACGTAAGCACCAGAACTCACAAGGGCTATAATCCCTCAGCTGGTTCAAGTGCTATACCGTCCAATCGCGAACGATGGCTGCCGATCGGAACATCAAGCGTGTTGAATCTATACAGGTCGTCACAGTAGCAGTTTCTCACGAGCTGTGTAGGTGCCTACACCTGTCCCAAACACAACTGCTTCGTTTCCCCCAGCCTCAGCACCCTGGCAGACATCCTGATGGCTTTAAATAGGTGAGGAGAATTGAAACAATCGGTACGGTCAGGAGTTACCCACTGAAGTCCGCTGTAAACAGCAGTTTACCTTATGTATAGCTTTGTATAGCCTTACTAAGCTTGGTTAAGGCTTCTACACAAGCTTTTTAGGTACAGCCAAGCCATTAGAAGCTTGTGTAATTACAAATCAACCACGAGCACGCTGTCAGTTAATTAATTACGCGTATACGCACAAATGACGTCATTTTTTTAGTCGCGTGCAATGAGTTAACTGCTGAATTAAAAGTCTGGCTGCCATTACATGCAGTGTGAGGGCTCTGCATGATCTGCATGATCTCAGTTAGTCACAGAAAACTCGTCCGAGGCTGCCACTAAGGACCTTCTGCATGTGGCTCACTGTGTCCACTTGAGTAAATAGCCCTACGTATGACCACATGCACTGCCAGGAATACTGAAAATGACAAAACAAGCAAACCTGCTATGCAAAATCAACTGCCAATTTTAGAGGTTCCATTCCAATAGGGATAGATTCTTAATGCCACTCATCCCCCTCCCCACCCCCCTCCCTCTTTAGACTCACACATTAGGCAGAAAATGATGTCATCAATCATAAATAATTTCATTGTGAGAGGAAAGTAGCCATAACCAGTATAACTTCTATTCTGTTATCTATTTCTTATGAATAATAAGTAAGTAAGAAGCGTCCACTCCAGTGAATCACTGCTAAACAACTATGATTGCAATACCTCATAGAAAAATGCAGATCTTCTCTTTCCATCAACAAAATGTATTTGATAGCACTATGAAGCCAGCCATTTCTGACTGACTTGGCAGAGGAAATATGTCCATAACTTTTTCAATGGTAAGTTAAAGAGACGAAAACTTTAATTTTTACTTACGACAGTTTTGAATTTGTGTATTCATGGATATTAGGCTAAGGCTAGATGTAATCTGATGTAGAATTCAGAACTTGATACATACATACATACATACATACATACGTACATACATACATACATACGTACATACATACATACATACATACATACATACATGCATGCATACCCGATTCAGCTAGCAAATGCTTTATATCTTTAGCTCAGTGGTTAACTGGTTTATGGTGTTCAAGAACCACTGACTGCAAGCTAGCCGCACATTCGGCCGCACATTGCGAAAAAGCATAGTATACGGAGAATAATACCGGCAGTGCGCGTCAAAAAGAATGCGCATGCCTATACAGCGTTAATACGCACTACAGCTGACATCTATGGAAGAGGTATGCAAGTTTTATTATGTATACGTTTGGGGTAGGTACCTATAAGCTAGGAAAGTGATGCTAGATTACTGAGAGCTACATGCATCACATTTTTGTGACTACACATCAGCACTGAGCCTCCTTCCTGGAATGGGAGGCGTTTACTATTAACATTCTCCGACTGTAGTTTCCCAGCCCTATCGTCAAAAAGGACTATAGAAGGTTTGGGCTGAGAAACCAATATCACCACTGCGATGCTAGGGGCCTCCCCTTTAATTGTAGGCATCAGCCTCACATTCTCCGACTGTAGTTTCCCAGCCCTATCGTCAAAAACGACTATAGAAGGTTTGGGCTGGGCAAACCAATGTCACCACTGTGATGCTAGGGGCCTCACCTTTAATTGTAGGGGTCAGCCTCACATTCTCCGACTGTAGTTTCCCAAGCCCTATTGTCAAAAACGACTATAGAAGGTTTGGGCTGGGAAACCAATGTCACTGGTATGTAAGAATATAATGGTAATAGATGTCTTTACAGTATGCAGTATTGCATATTTCTTGTTCACCTTCTTTTCGTACAGGTTCAAGCAGTCAAATTATGACACATGCTACCACAAACATTAATTGTTTGTACTCTGCTAGAAAAGCTACTTTATATAAGCTTAACAGAGTACAGGCAGTAATTTGTTGGTGGTAGGGAGCAACACATTATCCTGATGAAAATGAAGTGCCTCCTCTGAAGTATTTGTGTGGACATTTCAGAAATGTAGTGCCTGTGGATCAGTATCATGATATTAATTGTTTGACTGTGTGCAATGTGGTATGACTGTTAACCACAAATCAAATCTCAGTTTACTGGGCTTCAGCTTCCACATGGGAATGTTGCTCTAACACTTTAAAGCTCTCACTTCTGTGGTATGTGTTATTGTACTGCTTTCTTTATCCATAAACCTATTTTACTGCTGTTTTTCAAACAATGCAATGTTTCTGGACTTGAAATGTATGTGTAGCTAAGAAGCATTTTGTACACAGTAAGGGTTGTGAAAGTAGCTACACAGTGGCGCTACAGATACTTGAATTTAAATAATGTCTTTAAACTATGCAATCAAATTTTTCTTCAAAACTGGTTATAAAGCAGTAGTGAGAAGCAGTGAAAGGTGTGGTACACAGTTTATAGGTTTATTTCAGGTTTCACTGCTGGAGTGTGACATGCATGTTCTATGTGTTGTACTGCTTTAGTTGTATTACAAAAACATTCTACATTCGACAAATGGACTGGAGCTCTCCATGTTTGCAGGTGGTATAAGCACTACATATACAAGCATTACATCATAAAAATTATACAGTATACATGATCATATTTCTAACTTCTCCACTGTTGTGTCTTACTCTGCAGTGTCTGCTGTTAAAGATCACATTTAGCTGTAGCTAAACCAGATAAACTGAAGCACACATCCAGCAGTTGAGAAATGGTAATCCTTTACTCACACCGCTATACTTCATTTAGTGCTACCACTACTTCCACTGCATAATATTATTAGCTGGGCTAACATGCTATTAGCCTGTAAACATGCATTACTCATGAACTTATTCCTTTGATTGTAACATGCATGCATGCGTGTTCAGACATATAATGCAATACTATTGTTATTATAAGTTCACAAATTAAACATTACAGCCTCCTCCACCAAAGTATCAATTTGATGCAAACCGATTGGTTGAGTATTTTTATTACAATCGCCTACCACCGTCCAAAGTTCATAGATGTGGATACTGGGACAATGTAGCAAGGAATGTACAAAGATTGGATTCTACAGAGCCAGTTGGCAAGGAGAAAGTTGAAGCTATATCCCGGGCATGGTATTGTAATCGCCAAAATGTGAAAGATGTTGCACAGCACTCAATTAATGCAGTAACCGAGCCTGAATTTTGGATGTGGCTCGGACAGAGTCAGGTAGCTTACATCAATAAGGTACACTTGACCACTTACATGGTGTCCATGTAATTAAACTACAGGGGGAAAGCAATTCAGAACATCTGATGTCTGGAGATGCAGACACAGATCCACATGCAAATGAACACAGTTAGTTAATGTTGCTATAGCTACCGTTTGTCTACTCTACCATGTTGGCATGAATGATAGTTTCTGAAATCAAGTACCAGCATACTCCCTTAATGCGAAGGGAATACGACATTTCTACACAGACCATTCGCCAGAATTCTCTGAGGGTTATCGTGAGCTCTCTGATGGTACGTGAGCCATTGATGGTAATCTAC
Source organism: Phakellia ventilabrum (assembly GCA_963921505.1). Taxonomy (NCBI): domain Eukaryota; kingdom Metazoa; phylum Porifera; class Demospongiae; order Axinellida; family Axinellidae; genus Phakellia; species Phakellia ventilabrum. The sequence goes on along the minus strand of OY997395.1, from coordinate 3,646,633 downwards.
AATTAAAGGGGAGGCCCCTAGCATCACAGTGGTGAAGCCACCAGAGAAGAGCTTCTGCCAAATTTAGGTATAAATAGGTGTATCCCCAATGGAATTGGTATTAACCATAAAGTATTTTACATTCCTTCAGCTCATAATGAATGCATGAGCCTTCTAGTTCTCTCAAAGAAAAAAGATGAGACTACTCAGTCAGATCTTGCACCTGTCTCGAAAACCCCTACAATTAAAGGGGAGGCCCCTAGCATCACAGTGGTGACATTGGTTTCCCAGCCCAAACCTTCTACAGTCCTTTTTGACGATAGGGCTGAGAAACTACAGTCGGAGAATGTGAGACTGACCCCTACAATTAAAGGGGAGGCCCCTAGCATCACAGTGGTGACATTGGTTTCCCAGCCCAAACCTTCTACAGTCCTTTTTGACGATAGGGCTGGGAAACTACAGTCGGAGAATGTGAGGCTGATGCCTACAATTAAAGGGGAGGCCCCTAGCATCACAGTGGTGACATTGGTTTCCCAGGCCAAACCTTCTATAGACCTTTTTGACGATAGGGCTGGGAAACTACAGTCGGATAATGTGAGGCTGATGCCTACAATTAAAGGGGAGGCCCCTAGCATCACAGTGGTGACATTGGTTTCCCAGGCCAAACCTTCTATAGACCTTTTTGACGATAGGGCTGGGAGACTACAGTCGGAGAATGTGAGGCTGATGCCTACAATTAAAGGGGAGCCCCCTAGCATCGCAGCGGTGACATTGGTTTCTCAGCAAAACCTTCTAGAGTCCTTTTTGACGATAGGGCTGGGAAACTACAGTCGGAGAATGTGAGGCTGATGCCTAGCAATTAAAGGGGAGGCCCCTAGCATCGCAGCGGTGATATTGGTTTCTCAGCCCAAACCTTCTATAGTCCTTATTGACGATAGGGCTGGGAAACTACAGTCGGAGAATGTTAATAGTAAACGCCTCCCATTCGAGGCAGGAGGCTCAGTGCTGATGTGTAGTCACAAAAATGTGATGCATGTAGCTCTCAGTAATCTAGATCACTTTCCTAGCTTATAGGTACCTACCCCAAACGTATACATAATAAAACTTGCATACCTCATCCATAGATGTCAGCTGTAGTGCGTATTAACGTTGTATAGGCATGCACATTCTTTTTGATGCGCACTGCCGGTATTATTCTCCGTATACTACGCTATTCCGCAATGTGCGGCTATAATAGTTGTTGAGCCAGTGGGAAACAGACTGGTAGGTTCAGATCAGAGGAAGTTGGACACACATTCATTAGCATGAATAGTCATGTGTTATTTCCTGCCGTTACATTCTGCATACTTTGCGTTCCAGAGTGCTATTTGCTCCCTGAGAAGATAAACCAACTAAAGCTAGGTAGATATCAACAAGAAGTTAGCAGGTGCCGAAATGACTTATCCTTAAACAGTCTCTTGTATCTCAAGTGATTGTCAATGATTCCATGGTGTCAGAGCTGTGACAGAACACAACGATTGACAGCTACACTGACTAAAAAAACAGTAAGCACAGCTCGTTATATGGCTGCAGTAGCCTGTTGATAGATGTAAGATAGTTGGTACAGACCTGGAAGGGTAGCATCTTGCTGTTTGTCAATCAAATCCACATAGGTACTCGCAGTCTTGCTGACAGCTAGAGAGCTAAAGGGCCGTAGCACCAGAAGTTGAACAGGGTCGACTCATTTTTCTGAAAGTGCTTCACAAGCGGATACCAACAATATGCATTTCTTGTGTATTGACAACAACACTTTGCCAAAACTGGACCAAACTGTTTTTGTACAGGCAGCTCCACAGAGAATCCATACAACTCCATAATCATGTAGCCTGTCACATGACCATATCTAACCTCCTCTGAGTTCGGATAGTATTTGTATGTTCATGCATTGTGCACATGTGTGTATTGTTACACTCAGGAATGTCTTAGTAATGTATATGATTTGTTTGGACACATGGTAAGCTTGCATGCTTAATAATGTATGTCAGTGGTTCTTATGATACTTCCTGCCCAGGGCCACAATAAGTCTGTAAGGGTCCCTGTGTAAAGCTAGCACAATAAGGGTTATCACTTATGAGACAAATCTTGTGACTAACTGAGAGAACTGGAACAATATCTCTCTCACTTAGTTAACTAGTCTGGTAGCCCCACTTACCTGCACCGCTTTCTTCAACAGCTATGTTGAATGCTGCCAAACCTTGAGCGGTTACAAAAGTTTGCACAGCGCCTCCTTTCACAAAACCAGCTGTTAGATCATAAGTCTCAGTTCGCTCATCGAGAGTAATGGCTGCCCCATCAAACCATCCAAACACTGTAATAAAATATAACAATACCCTTTCATAGTTGATCGGTGCACGCTTTAGATGTCTAATCGCATACTATCAGTACTAAAGGTATGTACACTACTCTAGAAGGCTTAGTGGGAACACTGATGCAGGGTGGTAAACAGGCATAAAAAATCCGATATTATACTGACAACTATCCGTTTTAATGCCTCGAACAAATAGTATAATTATAGCTTCTCTCCATTGTACCCCAGACAGAGTACAGAGCCTAGAGGTCTTATCAGTTGACTAATATGCTCTGGTAAATGCACCAAGATCTTTACAGCATTGAAACTAATATCAGAAGCCCATAAACATATTATCTTGCACTCAAGGGATCATGGCCGAACTATTTTGCATACCAATGCAGGCAGTACAGCCTACAGTTCCTGCTCGGGCCACAAAGAACTGTCCATTTGCACTGAGACAGCATTCTTCTATGCTCGCAGCTTCGAATTCACCGTCAGCAGTTCCACAATTCAATTCCCCAGCACTGGAGGGTGTAGTGAAGCATCTGAACTGTGCACTTCCTGTAGGAGATAAGTAAATGTTCAAACATGCATATGGTCGATGATTCCTGCTAAGTACCCAGTGCAGCATGCAAGGCCCATGGGACTGACATGAGATGGGTAAACCCAGACACTTGAACAACAAAACTGATATACACTATGTGATATATAAAAGCACAGGAGTTAAGTTGGTATGCTAAATATATGACCAAAGTCCAAGGGTGTTTCTGATATTGACCAAGCTGCATTAGCAATGAGGTCAATATCAGAACCACCCACAGACCAAGCATACATGTACCAACCGTACACTTGTATATATGCTTCATCACATAGTCTGGAAACCTAAGTACAATCTAATACCATATTACTAGGTGAATGCAGAACATTGTGGGGGCGAGCCTGAGCGAATACATGTGGTAGACGTAGGGAGAGTGCATACTACAGGAGCTGTTGCATGATTCAAGCCCTAATATAACATGCACATTGACAGTAGAGATCCAGATGTTAGCAGACCACACCACGAGCAGGTTAGGGCATTGTGGTCTTCCAAAGTACATCCGAACTCTATGGTTAGGCGGAACAGCCAGGTTTGCAATCACACTATGCCAATCACTAAGGGTTGGCTGTGTGAAAGTTCATTATACAAAGCCTGAATCAGGCAGTGTCTTATTGTAAGGATATCTGTTGTCATGTAGCTAATCAAAAGTAAACAGAGGTAGTGAAATGTGTGTATATAATACTGTGCATGTATCATCATGCTGTGTGCTGTTGTATACAGTATATTTGATATAAATATGAGCGGTAGTACGTAAAGTCAAGCCACTTAGTGCATATAATAATACAGGAGTACGCAACATTTGTAATTCTAAGGTGAGTCTATCCTGTACAGCAAGTGTCTATGTAGTATAAATAATTGTACGGTACATAATTATAATGCAAATTATGCCAAATTTATTAAGAACGTAACTAACTACCGAATTGTGTGTGCATGTGCTTGTGTGTGCGGCAGTAGCTGAATACTTGTTTTGGAATGTTTTGCCGTTCGCAATCTAAGAGCCTCTCCCTCTTGTCCTCTGAATCACCTACCCGTCTTCGCCTGTAGCTATATAGCTACCGTTGGCACTCGATCGCGCGATCTGTAGCCTTCTCTCCTGGATTTACCACTGCTCTCCGTAGTGTAGCCGTTGCCTGTACCGTTCTCGCTCGATCTGTAGCCTTCTCCCCCTCTGTTCTGGATTTCCGCTGCTCTCCAGCGTATTAACTGTCGCCGTTCTAATAGCCAACTGCATGCACGTGGTGGGACGAAAATATTACTTAGACGTTAAGTAGACGTATAGTAGTCTCGTGCCCAGACGTCCACGCCCTCCAGGCGAAGGAACGTCTGGTGCCTTGATTTAAATTTCTTGTCACGGAGGCGTGTCCCGTGAACGTATAATTGAAAGGCGCTTGCACCAAGAATGCAATTATCAGAGCAACTCAAAGATGAATATTCCTATCTGTGCTATTTGTTGTGCGACTCTACCTTAGTCGGCGACGCTCTCTAAACCCCGAAGCATCAGCCGCTAACAAAAGGGTGGTGGATTTCTTGGTTTCAGTCGTCAACCCGGAGCTTGAGTTAGCTGGCGGTGCTGGGACGGCGGGTGGCACGAGGATACAGTATTGCTGTAAACCATGCTTCTCGGTGTATTATCAACGAGCTACGAAGCAAGTTCTCTTTACCGCCTGTCACTGAGCTGTTCCAGCAAATACCGGTAGATGAGTGCCCAGATGACGAAAAGCATACGCCTCGAAGTAGGACCAGCATCCCACTTGAGAGATTCGCGCCATGTAGTCCTCGTAAGAGTCCTAGAGTCGAAGATAGCCATAGGTATACAATAGTCTTCTTCTACAGCAGCCATCGCGCTTTTGACACTTCGATCGTTCGGTGACGTAATCATGTTTAATTACTGCACTCTGCGATTTCATTCGTCATCTGGCATTCCAGATGATTAAGGTGTCCGTGACAAGAATTTTAAATCAAGGCACCAGACGCTCCTTCGCCTGGAGGGCGTGGACGTCTGGGCACGAGACTAGACGTATAGAGTATTTGCGGTACAACCCCGGAGGGCCCTCGGGGGCCGAAATGGACCATTGAATGTACGTACGTACGTACGCACGCACGCACACAGAGAGCTGGCGAAGACCCACTAGAGAGGGGCTCGTCGCCCCAATGATGATGTCATCACTATGTGATACGTTATAGTTAGACCATGCCTGTGAGAGGTTTATTGGAAATATACAAAGTGATGCAGCTCCTTCAGCGTAGTTGACATTCAGAGTGCTGCATCTGTTCTGGGCACCATCAGCCCTTCAATAGACTCACCTCAGGTTTGGTTTGTTTATTCCATTGACTACCACTGAGTGTATTTTAGTCAAAGAACAGGGATGGTCTAAACAGGGGACTTGTTTAACCAGCTTCAGTGGTAGTGGCTAGCTCAGCCATTCGGCACTCTGTTTAGATGAGTGGACATTGTGGGACTGAAAAAAATCTGCTTCTTTCATTATTTATTCGACTCTCCATGATCCAATGACTAAAGGCAATGCCTCTCCTTGTATGGCTTTCCACTTCTTCAAAGGAAATGCATGTAGCTACCAGGGGGATATCAGGAATATTCCTTGAAAAATGAGCAATATTTCCCACAAAATAGGGTACAGCAGTTAGATGAAAGTCATTCCTTCCGTTGTCCTTGTCAATATAAAAGCTCATTTAGAAAAACACAGACGATTGCCTAAGAAACTGACAGTTGGGTGCATCAGACTTCTACTTTCTCTTCATGCACTCCAAATCAACGGTACATGAATAGCTGCTTGGAAAGCCACACTAAAAACTTACAGAAACATACTATATGTAGCTATATACTAAGGGAATGCAAAACACTGTGGGGTGAGTGTGAGCGAGTGTTTGTGTGCAACATCCGGAGTGCTGCTGGTCAGGTATTAGCAGACCACATGCACCGCAGTTCAGAGCATTATGAGCAGGATATCCCAACTCTATATACCTATGAAGCAACGTCATTGAACCAACTTTTGGTTACATGGACAGCAGAACACAGGTAGCAGGGTAGGGATGCTTCAGAGAAAGAACATTCAGTTACTCTTGGGGGAAGAGGGGGGTGGGGGGGGTGGGGGGGGGTTGCATACAGGCCCGTATTGCAGGAAGGGAGTTTAATTGCTGAGTGCAGCAAGGCAAATAATCACGACATAGCTAGCTATCTGCTCAAAATCTCAGCTATCATTTTTGTGTTTCCATATTATGTGGGTAGGTCACGCTTCACAAGGTACATGCTCAAAATTGCATCTGGAAGTTACTTGGATACCTTAATTCTTCAAATTTGTGGTGAATGAAGGGTCAGAGATCTATCTCATAATGCTACCAAGGAAGGTTTACTACAGTTTCCAGGTTAGTAGTAGCCTCGGCGCAAGCAGTGGCGTAGCCACACCCAGGCAATCAAGATCTGTGCCCTGGCAACTCGATGTATGAACAAAAGGGGTGTGGCAGGTTCAAAACTGCACGATTCTCCATCGCTTAGCTAGCTACCTTTTCGTAGCTTCACAGAGGCGAGCTTTAAAGGGTCCGATCGCTTCGACTTTGTCGCGAGTGAGCCGCCCCGTCCGAATTTTTGGCAACTCACGCTAGAGTCTTCATCTCTCTCGAGCTGCTCCCTCTCCTTTGTGGTGTAGATTCGGCAGCTCGCCTGTTCTCAGCCCGTCAACTCGACTGCACGGACCTTGCGGAAATATTTGGTGATTGGCCGTGGACCGAAAAAATCTTTCGTAATTGGCCGAGTGAAAATAGGCAGACTAGCAGCAGGCTCGCCAGCGCTTGTCGAATAACGTATTCTAGACCAGGCCTGTCTAGACGGCAGCATAAAGATTCTCATTTTTACAGACAATCAATGCATATATATAGGATCATAAGCTAGATGACTATGTAGGCTTCATTGCAGAACTTGCTAGACGGGCATTTTTCTCAGTATTTATAATTACAGGTATAAAAATTAGCTATTATATGTACGCATATGTCCACTGACGCATCAGATTTCCATCATTTTGTAAGTCTAGATCTTCTAACAATTGCAGCTCATGAAAAGTAAATAGACCAGATACCGCTCTGGCTTCATTAGGTCCAAGTTTAGGACTACAGCTAGAATAGCTAATCATTAGCTATAGAAACATAGCATGCAGGTTAGCTACAAGATTCTGTTCTATAAGCACCAGGTGTAAATATAATATGTGTATCACAAAATATTGTACATAATATGCAGCGTCAATACATGGAGAATACTCATTCTATTTACCTTGAGTGAGTGCTGACGTGAGAAATAAGAATAAGCCCTGCACCATCAGTAACCACTTCATTGCTTTCGTTTTGTATACACTTTTAGCATAACATAAAATGCAACAAAAGATAAACAAGAAATATCTGCAAATGGTACTACTTTATCTACTCAACTAATGTAACCACAGTGTGATGATATGGTCTGCCTATATTATGTACTCTAAAGCATATCACATGGTGTAAAATAAATAATGAAGTCAATGTGTTTAAAAAAATGCTGAAACAGCAACTTCATGTGTGATCCCATAGGACACGTTTGATTCCCACACATTGTCACATATCGTGAGTTTCTGCTATTTTAAAAATTCTTCTCTTCTGCAACCTGCTGAAGTCATACATGCAAACCATCTAGCTACATGTTATGTGTGCTACAGCTCAAATAACTGTACATGTAAGGGTGTTTACACTTATATATATGGACAAGTAGCTAAACACAGTAAAACTACAGCTATACTAACTTCTTAATATTATGGATTTGAGGAAGTATCATTCAGTATAATATTAATAGCATAGCTGGGAAGACCATCATTTGGTAGCTATATTATGACATTGTACAAACGAGACTATCCTTCAGATATGCTTGTCGTGTACTGCTGATGTTTTCAATAATATACACATTCTACACTTCATCATTCTATAGACATTATTTACTTCCCAAAATAATATTTAAATTACAGTAAGCAATCAATAATTCAGGGCCATTTGTTGTTTTTAACCGCACTGGATAACTTCATTTAGGTACGTACACATTCTACTCTCGCAAAATAATATGTAAGCAATGGCAATAGCATCACATAAACTTTTTTGTAGTTCCTAAAATAACATTGCATCAACATCACATGTTTTATATATTCATATAGCTAATTCAGAATTAATGTCCATGTCGCTATAAACAGTTAAGGGAAATGGGGGTGTTACGGAACACCTAAGCCTCTGGGATCTCAGCAACGACAAACTAGCTCATGGATACAAGTTGCTAACTGTACATAAACAACAACTAGTGTACTAACTACAAATCAGGTTTCATTGATGCAGCGCTGCACAACCACCATTAAATAGTTACAATTTTACGCTACACTATTGCGGGTAACACGGAACACCCGAGGGTATTTCGGAACACCCCACGGATCTGCAAAAGGCACAGTGGAGGGCGGTATGCTGGTAGACTAGCTTAGTATCTACTAATACTATTTTAGTCCGGTGTTTGGGGGAAGCAGCTAGTCTAGTGGTCAAGCTACACTAATTGTCGTTACGGTCAATGCAAGCATATGGATGCCAATGCGTGCAGTTATACGAAAAGCAATCGTTGCCGCCTAGACAAGAGTAGAGGTTTGGTAGTTCCTTGGTGCTTTCAGCTGTTGGCAACGTCTAGTAACTACTCCAGTCAGGAGAAGACTTGACTCAACCAATTTAGTAGGTGTTCTGAATTACCCCCGTATTCCGAAATACCCGCATTTCCCTTAACACCCTCAGAGCATCCCACGATCCACTAGCATGCATTAATAAGCTTAGCTATAACAAATATTGTTTGGCCACTTAGAGGGAGCCTGGGGTGGTAAGGTGATATGCTGGTATCACCCTGGTTCATAACTTTAGGCCTAATGCACAAGGCCTGGCAGCGCTGGCTGCCAAACTGCATGATATTAACCTGGCTAGGTCAGGCAGGCCCACGCACCGGGCCTAGTGGCAATAGCTGCCTATTTTCCCATAAGCTGACCCGGCTCGGTCAGGTGGGCCCAAGCACCGGGCCTAGCAGCGCAGGCTACTACAGTTGTACCAAAGCAGCCATACTTTTCAATGGCACAGCCTGCAGTGTATTTCTCAGAAGACAGCTGAACTACTGACCAAAATTGCAAGCTCAGCCATACACTAGGTGGCAAAAACTCATACACCACGCTGAGTCAGCCATACACTCCTTGTGGTCAGCCATACACTACGCTGAGTCAGCCATACACTCCTTGTGGTCAGCCATACACACGTTGCTGTGGTACAAATCGGTTATACCACTCCCCCTCAGAGGTTTAGCGGATACACTACTCCGGCTTCGCCCTCGTAGTGTATATGTGCTAAACCTCTTCGTGGTTCATGAGGTTGTGACCTGCGCTAAGGAATCCCGCAGGGACCACCCAAAGAGTTGGCAATTTATTGGTGAACTCCCCCAAGCAGGTAGTGAACACTTGCAATTGGCAGAATGAGCAGCACATAGCTATAGGGTGTCGATACATAGGTGGGTATATCAACAAACACTTGATAGTCATGTGATGATGATACATACAACTAAAAACAGTGATGGAGAATGTGTTGTATGCATGAATAACTAGTCCACTTATTGTCATGCTACCTGCAAGTTCTTTAGCTGTGCTCACCAGGGACCGATGGGCTCTCCTGACATACCGTTTGTAACAGTCACTGTTCCATCGTCCTAGCAGTTTGATCTTCCACTCGTCCCGGCCTTTCCTTGGCCCCAATTCTAGGAAAGGGGGTAACTTTCCATGGCTCCTGTGCTCTTAGCTCAGTCTAGCTACCACCTGTAGGACATTGAAAGCATGCAGTACCAGCATAACGAATTTACTGTCACTACAGCTACATTGTACGTATGTATACGGCCAGCCAACACAATACACACATGGTTATATGTGGATTACAGCTTGAACCCTGGGAAAGCTATCAATACAGCCCTCACCGGCTAATGCCCTTCAGGCTCTAGAATGTATAATCCCCAGACCACAAACTAAATGTATAACAGACACAGAGTAAGGTCACTAAACTGTGCATAACATGACCCTGTCATACTCCGGTACTTGCCAGGTATACAGAAATGGCAGCAAGGATGAAAAGACGTCCGGTGCATGTGTACTCAAAGTACCACCCAGATCGTCCATGCACACCATGCATTCTCTGCGGTAAGTCAGGAGTTTACTATACTCACTTTGCTGCATGGCAGTCCAATGAGAAGGACTTCAAATTGCGCCATTATGGCAGAGCACTCCTTTCCACCAGCTGTATTTGTAAAGCAGATCATGAAGCGGCAAAGCGCCACCAGTCAGAGCCCATGTATATCCCTAAATGGAAAAGGAAAACACCAAAACTTCCATCAGACAATAAACAGTGCATATATCCCAACTGCACAGTTTGTGAAATATATTTTATTACACGCATTCCCGTGCAATACGGGAGAATATTGCACGAGTGCAGGAATGTATTTTTACGAGTCCGAAGGACGAGTGAAAATACTCCCTGCATGAGTGCAATATGCCGTATTGCATGGGAATGCGTGTAATAAGAGATTTATTCTATATAGCTGTACTACATTGACCATAGCTGGATAATACATGCACATAACATTGCACAATAATATTATTACTTTTACAAACAGCGATGATAGTTCACAATGATCTACATGGCATGTATAATTCAGAAAACAATGTACAAAATGAAACGTGGGTGGTTTTTACAGGAGGCGTTACTGCAGTAATAACTCGGAAATAAAGTCATTCTGCCAAACCACGAGGAAGATATGGGGCGGAGTTCGCGGAATTTTCGATCACGCGGCAAGTTCTTGAAAATGGTGATGCTACCGAGGTGCGTATCTCTGGAACGGAGAGCGCTATAGACTTCTAGCGTGGGATTCCTTTAGTTCACAGATAGTACTTGCACTGTACCAAGAATCATTCGTGTCTCGCTAATGGTTGTCGAGATATGACAGCGTGAAAATTGGCAAAAATGCGGCCACGGTTCAGCCAATCAAGTTACGAAATTCAAATTTACAGTTCAACCGCGCATGCGTATTTGCCCGTGCAATACGGGATAATATTGTACAGTAGCTCTACGTAAAAATAATGTTATGCACAGGTGGAGTATAGAATAAAAGCTGATAACTCCAGCATTCAGTCTATTGCTACTCTGGAAGCAACAGTTGGAGTCCAGGCTACGTCTGAACAACCCTTTCTGTTATGCCCACAACACTACCAGCAATTGTACCGAGTATTCAATATTCCAAAACCGTGCGCAGCGTGAAACCGAAATTTGGTTCTACCTTTGTGCAGCACAGCCCAGATGCCGTGACAGTCACCCGAATCCTACAAGAAAGAACCGACTTTGAGGGTCACATAAATCCAGATGACGTCCTCTGTTATAGCTGCTACAAACTTCATCTATACAGCCTACAGAAAATCGAAAGTGATATAAATTCTTCAGATGATGCACTTCAAACATGCCTTGAGATTTGGCAAGTTAAACTTAGTGCGAGAAATACAGACCATCTTACAAGAGCCCTCCTCAAAACAGCACTTACTGTGGGTGATGCTATCCTCCACCAAAGGCTCATACCTGTGATGACCAGGGCTTGGACTTGGAGATGGAGGAAGGATCAGTAAAATTTACCTCCAGATGGCTTCTTAATCAACTGATTCTGTACTTGAAACTACACTTAAGTTTCAAATGCATCCACAGAAGATTTGGAACCTTATTATACAGGACAGGAGGAGACCTTCTAACTAGCTTGTCCTGGGCACATGGGACTAAGAGAATTCTACATGCAGGAAACAAATCAGATGAAACCTATGAGGAAATTGGACAAAGCAAGGGTTACGACCAGGAGTATAAGGAAAACATTTCAAGCGAGGCCGGATGCATTATTAATGATCTACTTCATGATGAAATAAAGAAATTAAGTGCAAATGAAATTGAACCCAAGGAATTTAACTTTGACTGCTTTAAAAAGCAAGTCAACCCCCTCCTCTGGGATTTAATCACTACTGCCACCCGAACAGTGCGTGAGCGTCACAGTTTCACAGGTACTGCAGCCACCACAGAAACTGTGAAGATGGTTAGAAGAGTTTTCATTATCTGCCTTCTACTTTCCTGTACAAATACTATGTATAACACCCCACTTCACCTCCTCCTTGCAGATGCAGTAGAGGTGTGCAGTGGTTCCCGACAATTGCTTCGGATCTTGGGGTTGTGGCATCAGCCGACACACATGATCGATTTGTCACTGAAAAAGCTGAACTCCAGCAAAAAAAAACACACATGGGATACCCTATCTCCAGAGAGTTTTACCATAGCAAGTGCAGACAATTTCGATGTGCTATCTGTCCATGCGGCAGTCTTCTGTGGTGCACTACAGAGAAGTTACCACGGAACTACACTTCAAGTAATCCAGCCCAACCCTAACATATTGTCTTCAGTCCCTCACCCTCCACAGAGTATGCCCTCAGAGTCTGTCGTTGGAGATGTATTGTCTTTGGATACTCCTCCCAACCCCCCACTGGGTATAACATCAACATCTGCCTTTGCAGACTCACTATCTTTAGAATGTGGCCTTACAGATGCATCGTCCTTGGTCCCCAATCTCCCATGGGATACACTCCCCGAGTCCGACTTACTGTTGTCAGTCACTCGCCCCCCTCAGAGTAGTCCCTCAGAGTCTGCCTTGGCAGTCTCATTATCCACAGAGCTCTCTCTGATCTCCCACAGAATACACCCTCAGAGTCTGCTTTTGCGGTCACGGAGCCCTCTCAGTGTGACCTTGCAGATGTGTTGTCCTTGGCTCCTAACCTCTCACAGGATACACTCCCCAAGTCCAACTTACTGTTCTCAGTCACTCGCCCCCCTCGGAGTAGGCCCTCAGAGTCTGCCCTTACAAACTTATTGTCCTTGGTTGCTCCTCCTCGCCCCACAAAGGATATGCCTACACAGTCTGGCCTAGGGCACTTACCCTCTTTAGTTGCTCCTCATCATCCCACACAGACTATTGCCTCTCATACAGCACTTTCCCTGTCAACCTCCAATAAGCTAACATCCATTACAACAACAGGCTCTAAGAGGCAACTGTGTACTTCTTCCCCAGCTAGCTCACCTCAAAGGTCAGGCAGCACTGCATCAAAACGAAGGAGAACATTAACTGTATCAGCAACAAAACACACTCCCACACTGCAAAGACTGACGTCCACCATCCCATCCATTCATCACAGGAACATACATCCTCAGAAATCGCTTCACTTAGAAGACTTCAAAGAATCTCGTTCAGAGTCGTCTCAGCAAAAACTCCTGCAGTCAAAAGTGTTTGCTTATTTAGCCCAGAAGCATGCACTTGGAAGGTCATCACAGTACTGTGATAACAACATTAAACAGCTAAAACAGTTCCTTGCTCTCAGTACTGCAGGTTCAAGTCCTAAAACAGTTCCCTGACTTCGATGAAACTCTCAGTACTAGTAGCAGAGAAACTTCTCAATGAGCTGCAGTCGGATTACCAGGATGGTAACATAGTACTGGTTGGGGATGGAAAGACATATGAGCACTTGATGAACATCAAACGGCTGTATGACTCTGGATTACAGAAATTGCTAATTTTCCTTGGTGATTGGCACACACTATTAAACCATTAGTAAGTCTTGATGAAGATTTTTCTTACTAGTGGCGTCAAAGATTTGGCAAAGGCATCAGGCTTTCGAGGTGAGACCCTAGCATCACTACAACGGTGTTCTAACTTTGATCGAACCCATGAATTTCTGATGCAGGTTTGGGAAGCATTATACTTGGCAATGCTGGGTGCAGAAACAGACTGGGAAAGTAAAAAAAAAAGATGTTTTCAGCTGCTCTGATATCTGAAGTTATGCAAAATTTGCAGCAGAAAAGTGTACCATCACATCTATTCTCTAAAGTAGAGGCACTTTAGCTAAGGATTCTCTGCAAGAAGAGTTTCTACAGTTCATACACAAGCAGTCTAGTGATGATGATACAAGGCCGTAGCCACCAGATTTGAAGTGGTCCGGTTGGACGGCAGATATATAGTCTGATACAGGCGTCTCGTATTAAACCGTGCGAAGCGTGCCCACTAGAGGGGTCTGGGGGCATGCCCCCCAGGAAAATTTGGGATTTTAGGCCTTCTGAGATCGTTTCTGATGCAATCTCGGGGTAAAATAGCAATACTTCAGGTCTGTAGCCAGGCTCCAACTCCAGGTGGTGCGATTATAGAGTCTGCGCATGCCCAGTAGCTGATTATTGATTAGCTATAGCCTAAATGCCCACGCGAAGCCTTATTTTTCCAGCGGCTACTCCCGGCTAGGAAGTATTCTCTTGCTTCTTGCTCAGCTGCAATTCTACAACAGCATCTTCTGCTGGTATAATATGAAGAAACTTCTTTATCCTTGGGTCCCATCCTGATGGATTAGTAAAGTGGGCGGAGTGTGGTACGTGCGATTATTGTAGCCATCTGGTTAAATACTGCGGTGGAAACAGGGTGATTCGATCGAACTCTCTCTTGCCATGCCTGGAGTTGAACGACCTGCTGCAAAACCTAGCCATATAGCTACTGCTGGCTAACTATAGTTCAGCTCTCTCGAAACTTGAGATGCGTGGCTCCGCTTTGCAAATGAACGCGCATCAGTAGCAGTCGAAAGAAATTTTGGTGCCCCGGAAAGTGGTCCGGTTGAAACCTGACCAACTGGACCGGTGGCTACGGCCCTGTGATACAAGGAAGTTCTGGAGTCAGTTTGTACTAAAGGACTGCTTTGCTTATGTTTTTCTTTATCTTGCCATTCGAAGTTCCAATTGGCACCTGAGAATCTCTGGTCTCAAGCTAATGGCTCCAATCTTTGCAGCATTTGATAGATCACACTTTATTTATTTAAATTACTTCTCACTTGCCAATGACATTACATTACACCCCCTTCGTATCTTTACACTTGGCAGAGTAATTAGCTGCTATAATGTTTACTATGAAGGAGGGGTCTCCTTATGTGCCCCCTACGAACCACGTGGTCAAAATGGCGTCTCTGGTAGTTACATGCATGCCGTCTTCGAACTTGAAGCGCACGAAGTGTCAGAGATCTGGACAAGTTTACCAATACATTTACTAAGGAAGGCTTACTACAGCTCCCAGGTTAGTAGAGTTTGTGTATATATCCTCTGTATGAGTAGAGATATGAGCGCTATTAACGGCAGAGCGATTGGCAGAGCGATTACCCTCAATATCAGTAACATAAAATGTATATCTTTCTTGTAAGTTAGCTATAGGGTATGCATAAAGAGAATTACTGGTACCTTACCACATCAGCTTTCTCAGTATAGACACCATCCATTATGCTCTCCAGAGCCATCCACCTGATGGGAAGTTTGGTCTCTTCCTCTTCTTTCCCCTGGCGATAGCTAGTAGTTGGTGGAGTAGATGTCTACTGACAGACCAAAATCTGCCACCTTGATGATACCCTCGGCGACAATCCTGCATGTGCAAAGAGTTTCATACATTCCTAATAATTGTGCCAAGACCTGAGTGACTAGGTGGACTATTATTGCAATCAACTAGTAAAAATAAACATTTTAAGCATAGCATCCTGGTTTACATTATTGTAGAATTGCCTGTATAACAGTCCAACTTGTCTTGCTTGTGAGCACATCTTCTCTACCTGTTCATGCATGCCTCTGTATAGCCACACGAGTCATAGTGCGCATGTGTATCACTAGTTAATCTGGAGGAATGTATGGTAATCAAGATGGTGCAATCTCAAGTTGCTCTTGCTCTTGTCCTCTGACTGGAGGCTTCGCCTATGTAATATCGTGCGAGTCGAGACTAGTCAGTACTGAATTCTAACTGCTCGAAATAATATATTATAGTATTATTAAAAACTGAAGAAATACGAATGTACAAGCACTTACATATCACAATAGACAAAGAACAAAGATACAGCCATAGTGCATGGCGCACATTACAAAACATTTCATCATAATAATAGCATTACCGAATACCAGATATGCAGTAAATGTTATGTAACTATACTACAGCCTGCGTCTGTGGGTGCGTGGTCAATGGCATAGGTGGTAGGGCAGCAACATGATTAAAGCAACTGATTTACAATTAACATAATCTGATACAAAATGCATACTTAGTACTCTTGGCATCTAATTGGTAACAGTAAGCTATTCTAGTTACTGCATAGGAAGCAAGTAGCTACTTGGTCGATGATGGAAGATGGTAAGCAATAACATCATACTTATGTTCCCCTTCAGTTTCATCGGTGTGAGGGACAATTTCGTAAGCAGATGCTGACTCCTCTGTTACAGAACTGAACTGTCCGTAAGCTGGGTTGCTGGTTAGAGGTATCGGTAGTGCAGATTTTGTTATAGAACTTCCATAATCATCGACATTCACTGGTATGGGGACCTGGGAAAGCTCAATCACTTCTGCTGTATGACTGTAAGCAAGGAATGACACAGTTATAATTGTGTGGTTTCTGCTGCATTCAGTCATACCTAAATTTTTTCAGCTTTCTTCTTCGTACTAATATCACCACAGTAATGATACCAGTAAATATCAGAAGCACACATACACCTCCGACAATTCCACCAGCTATGGCTCCTGTGCTGACAGTCTCTCCTTGGTCTGTGAAATAAACCCTACCAATTCACCTGCATTGAAATTGCCAGAATACATGATTTCTGCCCTGAATACTACAGTATTTTCAATACTCCTGCAGCTGAATTTATTATCTGTAATGTGGGCTGCAGTGAAACCACATGAACACCTCATCTCCACAACATCAGCTACATCAGATAGAATGTCCTGACTTTTTTTGGCAGGGTTGTCAAACTGAAAAAGCAACAACAGTTATTTTGCTCATTCGTAGCATGTAGAGAACATGCAATTAGCTTACCACCCATTCCACACATTCACCAGTTTGAAGTAGTGTTAACTGGAAGAGTGCAGTACTTGGAGATGCTGCATTGGTAAGAGAAAGCAGGTTGACATTTTAAGTGCATGTGAACAGACTGTAATATCTTTGTGCCACACATGTACATGTCTAATTATCAACCCTGGCCCAATAGTCTGTTCATATAAAAAGATAATATATCAAGCTCTGCATTGTTAGTCTACAGCTCCCTCTCCCACACAGTTTTGGCAATTGTTTCACCTCATTTTATCAATGATCAAAGATTTTTAAACAAATTCTGAATAGCCAATCCTCTGACAGCAGAAAGGACCTGAAAACCAATTGTTAACTACAGCTTACATACATGTATAATCAGCCCTGGAATTTTTCCAGTGACAGATACCTGGGGTAGCCATGCAATATCACTTATGTACCCATGCCTGTCTGTGACAAAGGCAAGCTAAGGTACAAGATGAGGTGATCGAAACTCATCCGTAGGGCAGCTTTAAAGTGTGTTTTAAAACAACACACTATGGCATAGACTATAAAATATAGTATTTCATTTTGTGCTTTAAGTTCGAAGACGGCATGCATGTAACTACCAGTGACGCCATTTTGACCACGTGCTTTGTAGGGGTCCCATAAGGAGACATAAAAAATGTATATAGTTTTGTTTTAAATCCTCACAGAAACTGAAAGTAGATAAGCTTCACATCTTTTTTTCTAGATTTTACCCAAGGATCACAATGGTATATATTTCACTCCTCTGTGACGCCTCCTTCATGGTAAACATTATATTATTACATTACATTACACCTCCTTCTTATCTTTACACTTGGCAGAGTATTCAGTAATTCATTCTCTGGTTTTGTTAGCACTGCCAGAGATGCACACTAGGAGTCAAAAGAATGATTCCTGTAACTATGACTACAGCTTATAATTTCAATCTAGAGGTATAACCTTGTCACAAAAGTTTTAATGCATGTCTTGTAGCTAATATTGCTGCATGCTAGCCATGTACATATAGGCTCCCCATCTCAGATTTAATGAAGCTTCTAGCTTGATGTAGGGCTCAGAGATTTGAACACAAGCTTACCATCATTATCCAAGATGGTGACAGTGGCGTTTTGTGGATCGAGGGAAAATTTCAGATCCACAGAGCCATCAAAAAGCTGACCAAGGAAAACTTCATCCAATTCTGCAATCACATCGTTGATGATCCCTACTGTAAAGTCACGGGAGAGGTCCGCGTTTGTGAACACCAACTGCCGAGATGTGCTGACATAGTCACTGGCGACTGTGGAAGGGTGTGAGTGAAACCAGAAATAGAGAATATGAAACAAACCTTTTTTGCAAAGAAAACAGACAGTGCAAGTTCAGTCATACACTGTGTATTTGAGATATGCATAGACAAATGAAGGGGAAGGAAGAGTTCCTTCTCAAAATTTCTGAAGCTCTTTATAGTAGTTCAGTATCACTGCGTTACCAATTGAAAAATATGGCATGTATGTGCATTTATTCACCAGTGAATCATGTCAAAGATACTCAAGTATCTTTGACATGATTCACTGATGAGTAAATACACTGCCAAGTGTAAAGATTAAGTGCTCATGAATGTGTTCATAAACATGCTCTTCTATCGAAAAACCTGCATGCATACGTACATGCTGTATTCATCCATGACTGTTCTGTGATGGGGCAAAAATATTAAAAATAATAGGGAAGAAGTGAGCTCAAGCCAATGAAGAGATTTACTAGGTAGCTAGACAGCAATGAAAGAATGAAAACGTGTTGGGATCAAATTTGCCTGGTAAGCTTGTCCTATTGAAAATTGACCTATAAAGCCCAGTGTACCTGCTACCCTTCTCTCTCATTGGCCATCTCTATATAGCCCATTAGCGCCTGACCTTTCTCTTCTGCTGGAGCCTCGTATATGGGGTCTCTGGGTACTATGTTGTCGCCTAGCAAGTACCCTAGCTACGATAGTATCTTCTGCTGTCCTTTTATCTTTGAGTCTGCCTTGCTGTCAGTTAGCCAATGAGGTTTAATAGCACAATCGAAGTCAAGTGCTAGTAGTGCAATACACTTGTAGTGCAAGTAAACTTGAATACGCATGTGAGCACAACATGTGAACTGTTGTCAGACATTTGAAGCATAAGCGCATATGCGGTATGGTGGAACATGGTTGGAATATTGTTCCACTATACACGTAGTGTGGGGCTCGCTCAGGCTCGCCCCAATTATAGTGTAGCTACACCAATTACATCGGCATCTCAGATCGCTCCTCATACTTAGATTCTCATCTGTAGGTACCCATTGCACTTTAAAAGGCAGTGTGGACACGCTTGATATAAAAAATGAGCAGGTTCAAATTAGAAATTGTGTTGTGCCTACAGTAATGTCTACTAGACAGTGTTATTTTCTAAAGGGCGCTTTGATTAATATCAGTACCATTGGGTCAAAGCTTGTCCTGCTATAAGGTCAGGTCTGCTGATACACTGTGCAAAGATTGCTAGTCATAAATGTTACTGTACACCCTAGCAGCTATCCTCACCCAATGCAGTGTCATCCAGCAGCCTGTACGACACAGGGACTGTTGTTCCAGGCCCAGGCTGTCCCTGCAGAACCTCCACAGTCAGAGTCACCGGCCCCGCATCCTCTCTTACAGT
This sequence comes from Phakellia ventilabrum, assembly GCA_963921505.1. NCBI lineage: Eukaryota > Metazoa > Porifera > Demospongiae > Axinellida > Axinellidae > Phakellia > Phakellia ventilabrum. The sequence continues at coordinate 3,627,088 of OY997395.1, read as the reverse complement.
GTGCATATATAGGTTATACCACAACCACGAAGAGGTTTAGCGTATATACACTACGAGGGCGAAGCCCGAGTAGTATATCCGCTAAACCTCTGAGTGGGAGTGGTATAACCGGTTTGTACCACAGCAACGCGTGTATGGCTGACCACAAGAAGCGTATGGCTGACCACAAGGAGTGTATGGCTGACTCAGCGTGGTGTATGAGTTTTTGCCACCTAGTATATGGCTGAGCTTGCAATTTTGGTTAGCAGGCCAGCTGTCTTCTGGGATATACACTGCAGGCGGTGCCTTTGAACTATATGGCTGCTGTGGTACAATACTGGGTTATACCCAATTCTCAGAGCTGTAGTTGTATGAGTGTTATATTTGTGCAATAACTCTTGACTTCCCTTCCTCCTTCTCATCTCTCAGCCTACCCTTCTTTCATCTGACATTTCTACAGTGGCCCACATACTGATTATCTCTCTCTCTCTAGTAGCGTGTCATTCTCAGACTCACATTATAACCATCTCAGCAATTGCTAAAGTCCACATTCTATAGTCTAACGGAGTTATTGAATTGTTAATTTATAGCTGATGTAGATGTGGTGAGCCATTGGAGATAATTTAAGCTCTAACGCATAAAATAACATTAGAGTGTATAAAAGCTGATAGCTATACACAGACACCAGATAGACATCAAACATACCATCATTGTCATTAATCAATACTGTCGCCTCATCAGGACTGAGTACCACATTAACTTCAACTGGGAGTTGTGTGAGCTCTCCAAAGAACTGCTCTTGAAACTCAAAGAATGTATCATCAAGATGGGTATGGTGACAAATTGTTCACTCTCAGTGGAGGTGAAGGTGAGCAACTGAGTAGTAAGCATATAGTCTTCACCGTCTGAAAGGTGGGAGAGAGTGAGGAATGGTGGGAAGAAAAGATGAAAAAAGAAAAGCAAGAAAGAACGGAAAAAATAATATTAGTACTGCAAATATTCACTCTCTAGTCTGTGGTTAATATGTAAAACTTGAGAACCTATAATTGAACTACCACTAGCTGCACACACGCCTGATAGTACGCACAGGATACTTTCTTCAGTATCAATCACCAGATCTAAATGCTTGTCCACAAAGCTCCAAATCTAAAATTGGCTGAAATTTCACCCAGCATCTTGACTAAAATAACACAGGCTCATATTACCAAGTGCAGACCTGGTATTTACATATACGCCTAGGCTATATACCAAGTGCAGACCTGCTATATACGCCTAGTCGTTGCTATGTGACGCTATGGCTGTCCTACAAAAATGACATACTTCTCTCTGCATTTATACCAGTTTGCACTTCTGCTGTCTAAAAAGGACAGTGATGAGGGACCACCTGAGCAGTAATTGTTCACAAGTTTATGCAAGCCATATGACAATTTGCCATCTATCCGGGGATGTTTTACTGAGCAGCTACAAGGTTTTCATACATACTGAATGTCCATGTAGTCCTTACCCAATGCTTGGTCATTTCGAGTACTGAATATAATTGGAACATCTCTAGTAAGGGTTCCACTAATTACACGAACAGTCAGAGTGACACCGCTTCCATCCTCATTAATAGTGTACAAATCAAGGTCAAATCCAATTGTCCCCATCGCTGTGGGAGAGAGAAATGTAGCTTTACACATGAGACCAGTCTCACTCCAGATAAACAAGGACCTATATTCATCATTACCATGGTGACTCTCCAGATTCTACATTTTGTGCGGGTCAGTTCCGTATACACTTGCAAGCTAGGAGAGTTGTCTTGGAAGGTACTTACTATAAGTATCAGTAATAGTGACTGTGGCACCAGAGGGCAGGGCCACGACAAGCTGTTCAGTAATAGTCAGACTGGCAGTAAACGTGGCACATTCAGACAGCTTTCTGTAGTTTCCATGGAAACTCTCTTGGAGAGCTCATCTATACAGATACTAATTTGCACATGTGTGCGTGTGCTGGGTTTACTGTGCGTTATTAATGCATCTCTACTGATAGGCTGTAAGCACGAAGAGGAAGCGAACAGCAACATTTAATTCCACGTCACAGTGAAATAGATAATTACATGGTAAGACATCCATAACATAGTAGTAGTATTCCTAGCCTCCTAATTGATGTTGAAAAGCTGAGAGCCAAAAAATTATACAAAGCAAATTTTCTCCATTTCAAGCGGTTTCTCTGCTGCATACGTTGTCATAGTGTACCTGTCCTCCCCCCCGGACATTATTCACCGGGGAATATTGTCCCCCCGGACATTATTCACTGGTAAATACAATCCCCCTAAGATATTATTCACCGGTGAATACTGTCCCCCTAGGACATTATTCACCGGTGAATGCTGTCCCCCTAGGACATTATTCACTAGTGAATAATGTCCCCCCTCAGTAAATAATTTCTACCCTCTGAACCATGCATGTCCCTCCCTGGGATGATATTCTCTTGTATTGCGCGCAGCTGAACATCATAGATCTAGCTAGCTACTAATTTTATCATCATATTTGTATGCCTAATTGTGTGGCTATCTACGCAGGCTAGCACTCAGCAGCGAAGTATAATGCTATCATTAATAATTGGCTTGGCTTGTTCCAGTAAAATCGCTCTTCAAGGTTGTGGCAATTTCACTCGAGATGCCCCTCCTCCACAAGAAAATTAATGCGGCGACGGTTGTGTGATCATACTCGTCTCAGTAACTGTTTCAAGTGCTGTCAGTGTTCATCCTACCAATGTGGGTAGTAACGCTATCAAACTGGAGTTTGGTAAGGGAAGTGAGATACTCTCGCGGGCCCTTTGTCACAGTCTGCCCGCAAGACTAGCCGTTTGACCGAGTTAGCTTGTGTATGCCATAACTAGCTATAGCTACCACAGGTAATTCTACGATGATCTAAGGAGTGCAAGGTCAGGCTGCTATATTGACTAATATTTCTTACCACCACCAGATTCAAGTTATTTGCCTGCTCCGACAGGGGGGACATTATTCACCAAGGGGGGACAGTCACCGGTGAAATAATGTCCAGGAAGACATTATTCCCGGGGGACATTATTCACTCCAACAACGTCACTTCCTATTACACTACTGCTCACAGACAACCCCATTTTCAAACTCCTGGATTACGGTTTAGCTCAGGCAGCTATAATACTAAACTAAACTTATGAAATTATACTAGAAGCAATGAAGAGCTGCAAATTAGAGTCTGAAGACAAGCGTGTTGCCGTTCCATCTATAAACTGAGCAATCACATCAAATTCTAGCTCTGATCGCCGATTGTTCCCTTTTATGACTACAACTGGAATGAAATCACCAGTGGCATCGAAGGCTTCAAAGACTGTATATGTGTCCTGTTCAAACCCAATAACAATACCTGTAATGAAAGAAAAGATATGCAAATTCACAATACAGAAATCTCACTTGTGTAAAGATTACAGGTCAGCAGACAAACAGTTGAGCAGAGATGGATGAATAGAATAACAGGTAATGCAAGACTTAGGTTACATGTATACAGTCTAGTCTGAGCTAAAAACAAATGAAAAGCATAATTTACAGTTTGTTTATGACTTCACTCTCACTCTCCTGCATGGTAGAGGTACCACAGTTTAATTGTTATACTTGCATAGCCACACAAATTACTGTTAATGAACTCTTAGCATAATTGGTGTGAGCCCTTCATAGTTGGACTGCACATTCTGGGCAGTACAGGGGGTTGGATATCAATTTGACCCCCTGGGAACCAAGTTTAGAATTTTGAACTTTAAAGATGTGTGTGTGTGTGCGTGTGTGAGAGAGAGAGAGAGAGAGAGAGAGTTTTTTTACAACATTCACCATCCATGCGGAGTGCTATCAAGTATTGGTCGATGGATAGATAAGCAGAGAGATGGACAAATAGTAAAACGTGACTGTGATGTAGTGGTTAGGTAATGATTAGGTAATGGTTTATATGAAGGATACATTCTGTTGATTTTATTCAAAACTTCAGGCAAGGAAATAGCTGACTAATTTCATTTGACTTTATTCAGTTTGTATCAATAATTTAAGGAGGTTGCTCAAAACCAGGATGTGCATGATATTGTATAATCAGGTTTGGATTATCTCACTTCAATATTTGCTCTTTGTATTCAGCTTAGTCTGAGGCAATGCTTACCAGGAATGTTAGATTATCCGTATTTCTTAATGTGTCTGATTTGTATAAAAGAGAACTGTATTTTGCTGTATTAAAAGTGTGTTTGCATTGAGTAATCAAGTTTAATTCTCTCCAAACTGTCAACATTGCCTGCTGCTCTGTTACATTTGGTGGTAGCGGTGGGATCATAATCGACAGCCTTCCGCTGCACTCTGCAAGAATGCATGCAGAGCCAATCAGATTGTAATTTTCTGTTGATTATGTATTTATCATATGCCTAACCGTATGAATAACGTAGGTTTCTTTTTTTACCAATTCATTTTGCAAGTCGAAACAATGGTGAACTTCAAGTTCAAAAAGACAAATATATCTGCAGTCGCTTCTGCCACACGCAAGTTAGGTTTTCAGCTTTTCTGGGCTACTAAAGCAACTCCGACAGACAAACGTCGGGCCTTTAGGATAAAGGATAGCAGACAGAGCAGCAGGATCTACCCGGGTGACGATTTCATCTAATGTCGGTAATACGTGGCTCGAAGACACACTTCTGAATCATCTTCTCTTGGTAGCGACAGGGATAGGGTGAACGCAGACCACACAAACCACAACTTGAGCTTCAGCCATCTTGCAATTATATGCATAACAATTAAACTCCTGTGTGATGTATACATAATTTTATGCACTTATTGCATTCCGTTGTGCAACGGAAGTCTGTCCATAGTGTCCAGACTCACTCCTCCGGGTGAGTGATGCTGGCCCGCGAGACTGCAATATGTAGTGCCTACTGGATCTACGATTCAAGGGATGAGCTACCCTTGCTGGCCAAATACAATGGTATCTGTTTGGAGTTGGGAACAAGAAGAGGTCATACATTTGGTACAGTGATTCACAGCAAGGACTGTTGGACTACAGAGCAGGCAGTTGAACCGAAGAGCCATTACCAAGCAAAAATCTAGAAATAGTTATTTTTGGCAGTTTTTATCTTCCCAGAAAAGGGGGTATGTGTAATATAATGGTTAGGTAATGGTTTATTTGTGAGGACAGTAATGATTATTATTCAGTTGAATATTTTATTCAGAACTTCAGCTGAAGTAGCTGACTAATTTCTTCGATATCTTTGACCCTCATTCAGTGGTTGCTCAAGCCCAGAATGTGCATGATACTTATATTGTATATCGAGAGTAATTGCACTGCCAAGTGTAAAGATAGCGGGCGAGTAGAGATGCAGATGCATTAAAACCCCGACCTGAGTGGGGCGAGATGGGTCGCGAGCCAGCCTGTCACGAGAATAACTAGAGTTCCAAAACACATACCCCACGCTCCTGATGGTATACCAGCAATGGAAGAGGCTGTATGCAGATGTACACAGACCTCCAGATACGTACACTTAAGTTATGGTGTCCCAGCTCAGCAAAGAGCCAATACCAGTGCATCTTACTTGCAAGTTTTAAAGCAGAGCTTATCGTCCTCAAAGGTGGCTACAGATGCTGCTGCCAGAGTTTGTAAAGAGTCAGGATACCTGTAAACAACACATTTTTCGAAGCAGTGGACATAGTGCTTTCATGTGGTATATATACCATGGATATTGGCTTTATACTCCCTTGCATGTACGTGCTATATTTCGTTAAGTGCAGGTGTATTTCCAAATAATGCCAAACGTCACTCCAAACTTGCCCATAACTCCAAAACTTGTGGGAGTGTCATCCTCACAAATAGGGATTACTATAAGCGGTAACATTTGTGTTTCAGATGGCGCAAACCCCATGATTGTAGTGTACTCCATTATGGAGCTACAGCTGCTCAGGCATACATCACTTCCGCCCGTAATTTTGACTGTCATTTTGGCTGACTCTGCCTCCTAGCAGCGAAGGCCTCAGGTCTTCAAATGCTCCAGATGTATTTATAGCCATCTCGACTCTTCACAGACTGTGGTGACAGCATTTGTAGCCACTTTCTTTGGTGATAAGTTCTGCTTTAAAATTTGATGGCTAGAGGGTTCCATGCTGTGTGCGTAACCTATTGCTGTGTTTTAAAATCAAAATCAAAATCACCCAGTGGAGAGATATTCCAGATGGACAGATGGATGGACAGTACAGATGGATAAAACCGATTACTTAACCCCACCTCTGCATGGCGTAGGGTAACAACCAACCCGGAAGCAGGTATAACAATACTGCTGGAGAAGCTACGAAAAAGCAACTGGTCTTTGGCAGATTGTTGTGTCTATGTGCAACACATCTTCATGGCTGATACGGGAGAGTGGAGAGACGAACAGTGGTGCTCGAAAATCACGTGTGCAACACTCGATTGTGCTGTCAATTAACAGCACTCGCATCTCTACTTATGCAGAGGCTACACAAACCCTACTAACCTGGCAGCAAAACTGTGTGGTAGACTTGTCCAGATCTCTAACCATTTGTGTGCCCTAAGTTCGAAGACGGCATCCATGTGCCTGCTGGGAATGGAATGCTATGCTAATGGAATGCCTGACTGGTGTAGCAGTCAAGGATGTTACCACTACACCACCAGAATGTCATCTGTAGGGCAGCTTAAAAACAGTTTTTTTAAGCTACTACTTGAAAACTGAATTCTACTATAAAAATATGTATAGCTAATTTAGTTTTGGCCATAATTCTTTACAGAAATTGAAAGAAGAGAAGCCAGACATACATTTTCTTATTCTTCACCCAAGGATCACATGGTAGCTATAACGTTTGAACCTCTCTGACCCCTCCTTCATACCCAAACATTACTTTACACACTTGTCTGGTTTGGAAAACCAGGTATATCACTTTAATATTTAACATGCACAGTGAGGGTTACATGCTCAGTTTGTTTGTGTGTGTGTGTGTGTGTGTGTGTGTGTGTGTGTGTTACCTCGCCAATAGCTACGTCGTTAACGTACAGGCACAAAGTAAGATACGAGTCGCAAACAAACGCGGTACTGAAGGTGTTTGATTCGTGGATTTCGCTAGAAATATTTTGTTCAAATGTTATGGCGTTATTTGCTTACCACGATGACCCTTGGCACTTTTTGTAAGGCAGTAGTAACATAAACAGTTATTTACAAGACTAATCATGGTGAGCTACCTCCAAAATTAGCGAGTGCAACAACTACAAAAAACGATCTTTGCGACACACCCTCATGCGAGGGGTACGACACAAACTCGCGAAGCGTACAAAATTTCGAAATCAGATTGATTTCTGCTGATTTCAGCTGATTTCTGCACTGATTACTAGCGAGATGGACATAGTATACAGAGCCTATACAGAGTTGAGAGGGCCATATACGGAGTTGGGCGGGGAATTTGGGCCGATACAGGCAATTACTGATTTCATTTACTTGATTTCAGCTGTGATTTCAAGTGATTTCATAGCAAACCGTATGAGATTGTATCTCCTCACCCTCATGTCATCAGCACATGCGCCTTGTCTAGCACACGTGATCAGAGCACGTGTCCCGATTCAGGGGGCGGGGTAATAAGACAAGATCACGTGTGCTCTCACTCTTGAGGTGCTTTCTCTGTCGATGTGACAGCGGCTCAAAGCTGAAGAAAAGTCTCTTAGAGCAGCCCAAGTCTATTTCTGATCCAAGTCTATTTCTGATGGTAAGGCATGGCATGGGTATATGCATTTTGAACCTGGCATGCCACGCTCACCGTTACATGTGCTGGAATGTGATTCTCTCCCGCAACTTAAGACTTGCCATTGGAAGGTAAGAAAATCTGTTGATTGAGCCCCACTGTTGTAGCAACACAACTCTATATTCTCGTTCGCATGCAACAGTTACCTGCACGTGCGCGCCATGACCCCGTACCGATCTGGTAGTCTCTTCTGGCAGTATAGTCATCTGTTAATAAACAAATAAATAAAAAGAACAACTGGCCAGTATAATATGTAATATGGTGGTTGTGACGTAGATAGTCATAAGGGTGAGAAGTCTAAATGGGCAAGAGAATGGCATCATGAACAACAGAATAAATAAAAAGGACAAGTGGCCAGTGCATGTTGCTTAAGGGTAATACAGTGGCATACGCTGGTTGTGACAGATAGCGACAAGCTGTTGAAGATTGAAAAAGATGTGTGGGACGATGGAACGGCCTATCATAATCCAGTACCAGAGCTGGAGCCAATCTAGCCACTTTATGCATATATTCACAGCATATCTTCTAGTTAGTCAATGTGCTGTTGTATAGCACAAAATGCTGAGCTTAGACCTAGTCATGAATATTCCCTTTGAAGATAGGCTGCTTAATGAGGTGTCTAAATCTGATAGACACCTGCCTTTAGATACCTGCCCTTTAGATACCTACTTCCAAGATTATCAATTTTTACCACTTTTGGATAATCAAACTTTCATGTAAACTGTGAAGTTACAAGCCAAGTCTGTATAGTACAACAGGTACTAGTACAATACAGCAGCAAACCGAAGAATGTATGCCAATTGAGGACATAACATGACTGATATAAGCAATCAGTAGGATAATTTGACAGATATAAGCAGCCAGTAGGATTGGTTCAGCTTGCTTCTTTGTAGTACCGATGCCATGCGAATGCAGTTGCTTCATCTTGCTATGAAGCACACCCTTGAGAAATCAAAACTGTAGGTCAGAGAAAAAATCGATCTCTGCATTGCATTCTTCTCGCAAATGACGCTGCACACCACACAAAATCTGGTGCAGTGTAGAACCAATGTACTCTTTTCCATCACTTCGCTGAATTTCCACAATGAATTTGCTAAGCCACTTCGCAAGCTCTGCTTTATCTTTACTCATGTCAGCCAGCCTTGGTGGACATTCTCCTTCCGTTTTCGAAACCTTGATACGATGCATTCTCCAATTCATCCAAGGAGACATAGACCATTTCACCTGCTGCCGAGTTTTAGTGGGAACAGCTTGCACAATCATATTCTTCAACTCTTCACTTGTGACAGGTTCAGCAAACCGACTTGCAGTAGCTGTCTTGTTAGTAACCTCCTGCTTTCTTCGGCGAGATCGAGTAGCAACACCATCCCTTGCTGAATTTTACTGCTCATCATTTTTTGGCTTCTCTTGCTGGTCCTCAAACTGCTGGGAAGCAGCTAGCAAAAGTTCGTCTTCATCAACAACGTCCAAACCGCTCTCCGCCATTCAAACACTCACAACAAGCAAAAAGCATAAAGTAAGGCAGGATAACTTGGAACAAAATCTTTCTTTGGCTCCCTATACCAGAACAGGCGCTGTTAGAGCAATGATACTTATTTACTAACATTAGTAATTTAGAATCCTTGGCTAACAGCACCTGTTCTGGTGTGAGGAGCCAGAGAATGGTTTCATTCCAAGTTACCCCACGTTCCAAGTTACCCCACCTTACCTAGCACTAGCTACTGTAATACTAGGCAATGTAATGTTAGTGCGCTGCATTAATAATCCAATTTACTCAGCCAATTATTGGTTACCATCACAACAGTGACGCAAAACGGGCTCAAATTGCATTTCTGTGGTAGGTCTAAATCAGTTAGTTACCTCTGTGTTGGTGACTCAGACTAATAGACACCTCCACCTCGATATCTAACCCCCTATATTTAGTTCCAACTAAACAGCACAATACTAATTAAACTGCCGAGGGTTTTGCATTTTTGTGCTTTCTTTGCTCTTTGTATTTGGTTTAGTCAGAGGCAATGCTTACTAGGAATGTTAGATCATTGTTCATGTCTGTATTTCCTAATGTGTCTCATTTGTTCAATGGCCGAGAAAGATATTTCCGATTACATAACGCCAAAGCCAGATCAGCACCGCCCACTGTGAGATTTTCACTCTAATCTTGTACAACCTCCAGTGTAAGTGATGACTCAGTAATTATATAGTGTACTTTCAGTTAGATGCCAGAACTTGGAATACAAAAATTAAGTATTTTCTTGGAAAACGTGGGTGTTCGAATAAATGGAGAATAGCTGGAAGTTTTGGTGAAGACTTAAATTTGAAAATTCAGTGATTAGTGACAGCACCATCAAACAAATTACCTCACGAGGGAAGGAATGCGTTAGGCGGGGTGAGATGGGGGTTTTCCACAAGCCCACAAGAATTACGACAGCAGCAGGTGGCACTAGTGGATGATTTTGCGAAGGAGAAGTTTCTCAGGTTAAACCTGAGCAAGTGTGAGATTGTGTTGTTCTCTAGAGATAAGAGCACTGCTTTGCCTATCTGTGAGGTCGATGGATCTGTTCTTCCAGCAGGGGTTGCGGGAAAATGTTTGGGTTACTGGTGGAAGGGAGACCTGCTGGCAATGAAGTGTGTCGAAGAGAACATCTTGAAAGCTCGTCATGCTTTTTCCACTATGGAAGTATTGGTGTGTTCCAGGGTGATATTAGTCCCCTTTCGTCCAGGTCAGTGCTGGAGACATGCATCATGCCAGTCTTGTTATATGGTAGTGAGAACTGGATAATGACAGAGGGATTGTTGGAGAGGTTGGAGGCTTTTCAGGGGGAGCTGGCAAAAAGGATACTCAAGTGGCCAAGGCATCACTCCAACACTGCTGCCATCACAGCTTTGGAGCTTCCTACGATGAAGAGTAGACTGCTGATAAAAAAGTTGGGATTTCTCCAGCGGGTGACGGAGAGCGAGTCTGGTAGTCTGGGTGCACGGGCTGTGGAGGCACTTTGTGATGAGGCTGAATCACTGTGTTTGGTGAGAGAGCGCAGAGAGCTAGAAGAGGCGTTTGAAACACAGTATACTTGTTCGATCGTGAGGAGGAGTGGAAGCACAGTCAGAGAGATGAAGGAGGAGATCTGTAAGCAAGATAGGCAGAAGCTGGTGGAGAGATGTTGGGAGAAGGCTCCGACAATAGCTTAAGTAGCAAGTCGCATTAGTTGGGCTAAACTGTGGGATGCTACGCTGGATCTAGGGGGGAAGGCTGTGAGGGGTCTACAGTTCCTGAGCAGAATTATGAGTCACCACGGGAGGGGGAACCGGCCTTGTCAGTTGTGTGATGCAGCTCCCCTTCCATCATCGGTACTGGATCACATCCTAGACCAGCATGGAGAGGAGCTGTCTCTGGAACCAGGACTGAGCTGCTGCACTTACTCGAAGGGCTCTATTTGAATGTTGTATATAATTTTAGATTTTTTTAAATGTATAACTGTTTTCTCTATATCGTGCCCATTTGAGCTGTATCAATCAACTTTGACTTTGACTTTGACTAAACCCGGAACCAAAGAAGCTACGAAAAAGCGACTGGTCTTTGGGAGATTGATGTCTCTGTCTGTAACATACTTTCAAGGATCAGCCATGGCTGCTATGGGAGAGTGAATAGACTTGGCTGTGCTGCTTAGAGTGAAACTCGACATCGCTCAATCGTGCCATCCGTTTATAGCACTGATATCTCTACTTTTACAGCGGCTACAGAAACTCTGCTAATTCTGGAGCTGCAGTATTAGTACAACTATGCAGTAGACATGTCCACATCTCTGACGCTTAGCATGCTCTCACACCACAATCCCCTACATGCCACACCAGCCATATCCGCAGCCAATAAATGATTGCAGTACTTTACATGTACAACACATGACCTCACACTATAACATATCATACACAGGTAGACTCAAAATATTCTGCCCAATCCACATCTTTCCATACACACTAACCCCACTTATACAATGCCATCTCACCTATAACAGCACACTACTATCTTCAACCAACAGCATAATGTAATCCATTTGCGGTTAAGATTATAATCATACAAGTGCGCTTTCTAAAAACTGCCACAGGATGTACACATTACGATCTAACATTCTGTCATTCCATGTAACAGCCATATTAAAGATGTGGTTGGAAAAATGTCAATAGATATAGGGATGGGAGTCCGTAAAGGTACTGTGGTGTCGTTCTTTCCTACCTTGTTTGGTTACTTTTTGGGGATTCCATCCCTATATTATGTCTTTGTAAATGTTTTTTTTTTGTGACTTAAGCTATATAGGCATTTTGTGGCATGCTGTCCCAATCCAGAACAAAGAGCATAAATTGGCAAGTATGCAGCAGAGCATGGCTCAACCAAGCCCATGTACTAGACATTGTTCTCAAGTAGTGAAGTGTAGATACACTTACGTACTTAGTTGAGCCATGAATCCATGCACAGTACAAGAGTATAGATAGCAAAAAATTACTAAAAAGTAACAAATAAGGAGCAACAATGGTCACGAGGAAGCACACACCAGATTGGCCTATGGACCAGCCTCCCCATGTCAGCACTTGTACTCACACCCTCGCATTGCTCAGGTGTGTACGTGCTGACATGGGGAGGCTGGTCACATAGTGGTGTGTGCTCCCGTGTGACCATTGTCACTCCTTATTTGTTACTTTTTAGTAATTTTTTATATAGCTATATTATATATATTTTTAAACGAAGAGGGGGGGGGGGGGGGGGGGGGCTGCTCACTTTATTATAACTTGGGTCAGTTCATATGGACAACATAAGTGCACCTTAAGCTTTTTTTACTTTTTGCGCGGGGGGAGGGTCTGGGTACGAGACTACCTTAAGACTGCATGTGGTTAATTATTTGCCTGGTTCTATTATGGAGTACGGTAGTACTCCACATATAGGGATAGCTCCTAAACAAAGTGACTGCCCCATTGTATGTGTACAAAGTGATATGTTCAAAACTCTGCGCTAGACGTCATAAGCTTTTGTGGACCATACCTGTCATTCTCGAGTGTTTTCAACAGTAACAAGACTGTTAATTAACGCTGACAGAGAGCATCGCTGAAGTGCCAAATCGGCAAGTCGCTAAATCGGCAAATCGTTTTCAGCTTTCTTCTTGTCTTCTTGCTTTCTACTTCCGAGGCCATAGCACAACAATGACTGAAGCAATTTACACTGATTCCAACGCGAAGAAGTGCTACTGGATCCGGGCTATTGCACCCGCACCATAGCGTTCTCAAACAAATCAAACCGTTCAGCTGAGATTCTCAAGCGCTCAAGGCAAGTACTTGCCGCTATAGATGGATATTGCAAGGAGCATGTCGAATTACGTAATGTCACTTCCGGAGGGCAAATGAATTCAGTGACAGTACGTTTTCATTGCAGCCGAAGCAGGGAGAACTATAGGACATGACTTACCAAGATTGACTGACATCTGAGGGAGTCTTTTACAGTTGCAGCTATGTACTTATGCACCTGCGAACTCGCGCGTGTTTGCCCTCCAAAAAGTGGGATTACGTCATTCGCCACGCCTACTTGCAATCCATCTATACGCCGTTCTGTTCCATTCCATTCCGTTCTGCATATTAAACGATGGTTACGCCTACACCGGAAACGCAGCCTCGAGCACGAGCTGTTCTGCTTAGACGCTTATAGCTAATACTTGGAGTACGCTTTATGACGGACACAAAGTGAGTTGCTGTAGTTACATTATGATAGTAAGAACATTGCTACAACTACTAGACCTTTAAATAGTATACATAAAAGGGAATAATGAAGAAACAACTAAATATATAGAGAAAGAAAAAAAATGAATGTAAAAAAAAGAAAGTGAACTGGTTATCATCACTTGGAATCAAACCAGGTACACTATGTATGGTAGATTGTGCGCTATTCTGCCAGTGCTTTACAGGTGCGTCAAACAACGGCTTATATTTATCTATCACACTCAACATTATTACGGTAATGCTGCTACGTACGTTACAACATTACAAACCCAACATAGTACTCTTTGCGGAGTGGCCTTTGGCCGCTCCACTGTGAGTAATTAGTAATGTAGTATGCAAAATATAAATTCCTGCTACATTTCCAGCTATAAGAGTGTTATTTTCGTGTTTCATTAAACATGGATACACTGCCAAGTGTAAAGATAAGAAGGGGGTGTAATGTATAATGTTTGATATGAAGGAGAGGTCACAGAGGAACAAAACTTATACCGTTGTGATCCTTGGGTGAAAACTAAGATTTTCAACCTAGGGTTTCTCTACGTTCAGTTTCTGTGAGAAGTTATGGCCATAAACATTTTATATGGCTCTTTATGGGGCCCCTACAAGGCACATGTTCAAAATGGCGTCTCTGGCAGTTACATGGATGCCGTTTTCGAACTTGTGGCACATGAAGAGTCAGATACCTGGATAAATCTACCACACAGTTTCACCAAGGAAGGCTTATTACAGCTGCCAGTTTAGTAGAAATTGTGTAACCTCTATAAGTATAGATATGAGTGCTATTAACTGACAGTACAATCAAGCAACACGTTATATGAGTTTCAAGCAGCACCATTCATCTCTTGTAGCAGCCAAGGCTGATCCTTGAAGATATGTGCAGATAGACACAACAATTTCATAAAACCAGCTGCTTATTCATGGGTTATGCATGCTTCCAGGTTAGTTGTTATTCTCGTGACAGGCTGGCTCACAACCCACCCAGGTCGTGATTTAATACATCCGTATTTCTACTCGCCCGCTGTCTTTACACTTGGCAGTACAATTCCCCTCAATCAAGAACATTATATCATTAGCAATTATGTATAGTACATAATACATCTATTCACTAACTGTCATCATCGATGATCCTTCCCAAACTGCTATATTCATTTCAAATTCTATGGTCTCTGGACTTCTTTCACTAGCAAAGGTGACTTGCACTGGCGTGATAGAAAAATCAGCAACACCTGTGAAAAATGGTAAGAGACAGCCATGATTCTGCAGCTGATAGTAGCCTACTTCTGAGCTTACTTGTGGCAGTTTGAGTGTTAGGATCAAAATTGGGGTCCGTCTGAATGGGATCAAGGGAACTGGGAAGTTGGCCACTAGCCCTTGCAAAAGTTAGATTTAATGGAATAACTTCAACAACCAAATCGACAGCTATAGTCGTAGATAGTTGCAGTTGGGGTTGTATGAACCTTTTTGATTCTACACAAGAATAACGAGCTTCAGTGAACTGAAGCAAAGCATCTGAATAACAAGAGAGTGTATAATATAATACACGATGCAGTACTATGTTAACTTATACACTGAATTGTGGTATTATTGAATATGGATGGTGCATACGAGTTCATGCAAACTCGAGAGTATAATATTTCTATTGGTAGTTACAGTTATTGGAATACCACAGAAATGTCCTAATAGGTAATACCTTTCAAGGCATATCATCATCACCTAGCAGACACTAAACCTTGGGCCCTGGTTCAAACCATATTCATATTTTTGGTCAATCAAGCTGGGTATTATATATATTATCTGCTACACCCTGCTGTGCACACACACACTCATGCAGGCTCACCTCACGTACATTTCACCTAGTAATATACATACAGAGAAAATGCACTGTTGAAATGACTAGTGTGGAGCTTTCTCCGGCTGGCCCCAATTATTCAGATATGTAATTAATGGATGCTTATATTTCTGAGTTTTAGGTATGGCAGTACTGAGGGAAAATGACCTGTTGCAGCCTGTGAGAAAGCTAACAAGCCATATTTCTGAAGCAGAGTAAAACTATCTAGCTTGTATCAATTCGGTTAAGTAGCAGGACGAGCCAGTAAGTTTGAAAATGGCACAAGACTCTGAGTAACATTAACCACTGTATAGTTAGCAAACATGACCACTCTGGGAGAATGTACCTTGAACTATATAGGTACATACACTGCCGAGTGTAAAGATTTATTGTTCATGAATTTATTCATAAGCTCAGTTTTGCAGCCGTAATTCTAACATGTTGGAACTATAAGGTAACGCGAGATAAAATGGTATTTAATTTCAAAAGCTACGAATTGAACATTGTGTTATTTTGAGGGATGAATGACTACACTCTCCAAACTTGCAGCATTGACACTAGGCATTTGTCGGCATTGCAAACCATTGTGCATATGTCGGTTTTCAGCACTGAGCACGGAAACCCCATCAAAATTTGTCACAAAATTTTGCTGCCTCACCTTACCTTTTAAACTATTACTGTGATTTCTCTTCTGGCAGTCGACTAAATATCAATAAGCCACTGGCAGGCCCATAGTGTACATGTACTGTGCCCACACAAGTACTTAGAGGCTCAATTTTGGCAAAAGCTAGTGCTCCTTTTATCAGCTTCTATGTAGCTTGGTAGCTTCCATTGCCACGATTTCTCTTCTGACAGTAAACTAGTCATCACTATATAACTTATAGGTAGGTATAGTATATCTGCTCAAACAAAGGGCAATAACATAATGAAACTTCATAATCTTACAATTATTTGACCGTCACAAACATTTCTTACTTTCCAAATCTTGAATCACAACACTTATTTCAGGAATAACAAACAGGCCAGGCATTCCTCCAGCAAGTATAAGTATTGCAGTAGGATTGGTTGGTCCCAGACTCAAAGCAATTCCCTCAGCTGGTTCCAGTGCTATACCGTCCACCCGAACTAAATATCAATAAGCCACTGGCAGGCCCATAGTGTACATGTACTGTGCCCACACAAGGAGCAATAACATTCCAGTGTGATTAATTGTAGTTCAATTTTGTGAACACATTAAAATTTACAATCTTGTAATTATTTGACCCTCTCTAATATTTCTTACTTTCCAAATCTTGAATCACAACACTTATTTCAGGAATAACAAACAGGCCAGGTGTTACTGCAGCAAATATAGCCATTGCAGTAGGATTGGTTGGATCCAGACTCAAAGCAAATCCCTCAGCTGGTTCCAGTGCTATACCGTCCACCCGAACAGTGATCGGAACATTAAATGGCGAAGGATTCGCTCCAAATAGTGAATGCGAAGTATCCTGAACTACAAAATCTGCATTGACACCTTCCACTGCAAAGGGAAAAAAATGTAAGGAGAACAATTATTCAACCCTGGATGGGGACTTTACTAACTCCTATTCTGATCACCAAATTGAATGAATTATATCAGTACACTTTCATGGGTCCTACTCTTTGTTAGATACAGGCATTAAGAGGGATATACAAATCCCTCAGCTGGTTCAAGTGCTATACCATCCACTCAAACAGTGATCGGAACATTAAATGAATCAGGATTCAGTCCAAATAGTGAATGTGTAGTATCTGGAACTATAAAATCTGCATTGACACCTTCCTCTGCAAAGAAATAAAAGTGCGTGGAGAACAATTATGCAACCCTGGATCAGGACTTAACCAGATTGATATAACTCCTTTATTATTGCAAAAGGCATGCCATTGTGGTTCAGGAGTCTGTAGATTAGCCCATCGTGGGGACAGTAGACAAAGACACTACAAAGCATTCATTTGCTAGTTGAATCAAGTATGTATGTACTATACCCACTTAAATCTTCCAAGTACTCTACTGTATGGTTCGAAAACTTGGCAAGGAAATATTTATCACTGCAAAAACATGAGGGCTGTTTAACCTAGCTTGGTTACCCCAATTACAATTTAAGGGTCAAAAACAACCTTCATGTTGTTGCAGTGCACTGGAGGGTTGTTTTTGACCCTTAAATTGCAACAAACAACCCTCATGTTTTTGCAGTAGCCTGCACTGCAGGAGGGTTGTTTTGGACCTTTATATTGCCACAGCAGTAACCAAAATAACTGTCATGCTTTTGCAATGTATATAGTAGTCATTGAGCCAGTGGAAAATAGACGATCGTAGGTTCAAATAGCGTTTCCATGTTCATGTATTATGTACATGTGTGTATTGTTACACTCAGGAATGTCTTCAAGCTTGCATAAATAATTTAATCCAACATATATTATGCCAATGTTTCTTATGATACTTTCTGCCCAGGGTAATAACAAGTCTGTGAGAGCCCCCTTAAGGTGCTGTGTAAAGCTAGCACAATTAGGGCTATGACTTTGTATGAGACATATATTATTGTGACTAACTGAGAGAACTGGAATAATAACTCTCTCACTAGTCTGGTAGCTCCATTTACCTGCACTTCTTTCTTCAACAGCTATCTCGAAACGTGCCAGACCTTGAGCCGTTACAAAAGTTTGCACAGCGCCTCCTTTAATGAAACCTGCTTGTAGGTCATAAGTGCTTGTTCGCTCACTGAGTGTAATGTCTGTCCTATCAAACCATCCAAATACTGTAAAAAAAACAATAATACCCTTTCATAGTTGATCAATACAACTTTAGATGTCTACTGTTGTACTATTAGTACTAAGAAACGCAGTATGTATACTGACAACTATTCATTCTAAAACACATGAACAAATAGTATGTAGCTTCTCTCAAGTATACCCCAGATAGACCACAGAACCTAGAGACCTATTCTAATTATGATCACTTGACTAACACACTTTTGTAATTATTCTAAGATCTTTGCAGTATTAAAAGTAATATCAGGAGCCGATAAACACATTATTTTGTACTCAAGGGATCATGGCTGAACTATTCTACATACCAATGCAGGCAGTACAGCCATCATCTACTGCTCGAGGCTCAAAGAACTGTCCATTTGGGCTGAGACAGCATTCTTCTACGCTTGCAGCTTCAAATTCACCGTCAGCAGTTCCACAATTCAATTCCCCAACACTGGAGGGTGTAGTGAAGCATCTGAACTGTGCATTTCCTGTAGTAAATGTTCAAACATGCATATAGTTGATAATTTCTGCTAAGTACCCAGTGCAGCATGCAAGGCCCATGGGACTGACATGAGTTGGATAAACCCAGCCACTATAGCTAATAACAAAATTAACGGGACGGGGCCATGATCCAGCTTCAGTCCAACAACAGATTGACCGAGCCATGGACGTGACCAGTGAATACGGTCTAGCACTGAGGACTAGAAGATCTACTCGAGTCCCCCTAATAACGACATATCACCCGGACCTGTCCCCCCTACGCCATACTGTAGATAGCCTTCTCCCGGTATTGCACACTTCTAAACGGCTCAGAAATTCAATCCCTGAGCCTCCCATTGTCGCTCATCGATGCCCACGCAATCTTCTGGATTTGCTGGTGAGAGCCGAGCTTAAACCAACGTGGATTGAGCACAGTGGGAGCAGTGCATGCCTGAAGAGTCGCTGCAAGACCTGCCAGCACATCCGGTCTGACACCACCTTCAAGAGCACGGTCACTGGCCAGACGTTCTTAGTAAGAGCTTCAGCCACTTGCAAAACAGAGAATTTGATCTACCTGATTGAGTGCAAATTGTGCAAGAAGCAGTACGTTGGTGAGACAGAGAATCGCCTCCACATTCGCCTCAATGGACATAGATCTGACATCACCAACAAGAGACTGGAGAAACCAGTAGCCCACCACTTCAACCTACCTGGACATTCCCTTGGGGACTTGACCATCACGGTCATAGAGAAGATACACCACTCTGATGTCCAGCTTAGAAGAAGATGTGAAAGCTACTGGATCCACCACCTCAAGTCTCTGGCTCCAGGAGGTCTGAATTTAGAGTGAGGCTTAGGCAGACTCAGTAGTCGTTAGATAAACAATACATGTATGTGCTTTGTTAGGCTCCACCCTTGCATACATAGCCTGGACTTTGGCTTCTGTTTTGGCTTCTGTTTTGTTTCTGTAGGCATTTTTACATCATTTTTGTAGTTGCCATACTTTGCTAAATCATGATGAAGGTCTGCCATTATTTTCAGTATTATTTTCAGTAAAAGCATAGGAGTTAGGTTGGTATGCTAAATATATGACCAGGGTCCAAGGGTGTGTCTGATATTGAGCAAGCTGTATTAGCACCGAGGTCAATATCTGAAACACCCACAGACCCAAGCATACATACCATACACTTCTATGCTCACATAGTCTGAAAACCTAAGTACAATCTAATACCATATGATGATGTCATCACTATGTGATAAGTTATATATAGTTCGACCATGCCTGTGAGGGGTCTATCGGATATATACAGAGTGATAGCCAATAATCCCTTGGGATTCACCTTCATCAAATTTGTGGTGCTTGGAGGGTCAGAGATCTATCTCATAATGCTACCAAGGAAGGTTTACTATAGTTTCCAGGTTGTAGTAGCCTTGCCGCAAGCAGTGGCATAGCCACACACGGGCAATCAAGCTCTGTGCCCTGGAAACTCGATGTATGAACAAAAGGGGTGTGGCAGGTTCAAGACTGCATGATTCTCCATCGCTTGTCATAAATTCCACTAGCTACTAATCTAGTGTACCTACGCCACTGGGTGTAAGTAGAGATATGAGCGCTGGATACAGATGGCATGATAGAGCGATGTGAATATGAATTTCAAGCCACACAGTCCGCTTTTCCACTCTCCCATAGCATGTTCTCAGCTTACGTCGACTCGACTGCACGGACCTTGTGAAAATATTTCGTGATTAGCCGTGTGATTGTGAAAATAGACGGACCTGCACCATGCACGTGAGTAGCAGCAGGCTTGCCTACGCTTGTCCAATAACTTATTCTAGACAGCTGAAGAAAGATTTTCTTTTTACAGACGATCAATGCATAGGATCATAAGCTAGGTGACTATCTAGGCTTCATTGCAGAACTTTCTCCCGATGTAGAGGAATTCACAGAGCACAAGCTAGATAGCTAGACATTTTTCTCAGTAATTAGCTATAATGCCAAGTATAAATTATATGTAGCTACATAGATGTCCACTGACGTATCAGATTTCCATCATTTTCTAACTCTAGATCTTCTAACACTTTACAATTACAGCTCACGAAAAGTATTAAATAGACCAGATCAGTACAGCTATGGCTTCATTAGGTCCAAGACAAGGACTGCAGATAGTCTCGTTCCCAGTCGACTTTTCGCCCTCCGTCGGGAAAAGTACCGAAGTTGTCGGGAAATGGATCTGGACTTTTCCCGACGGAGGCCGAAAAGTCGGCTGGGTACGAGACTACAGGCTGGCAGTCATTAGCTAGTCACTGTTTAGAAACATAGCATGCAGGCTTACATGATTCTGCACTATAAGCACCAGGTATAAATATATGTGTATCACAAAACATTGTACATATATGCAATGCCAATACACGGAGAAAGGTGATTCAATTTACCTTGAGTGAGTGCTGAAGTGAGAAATAAGAATACGCCCTGCACCATCAGTAACCACTTCATTGCTTTCCTTTTGCATACACTTTCAGCATAACATAAACTGCAACAAATGATAAACAATAAGTATCTGCAAATGGCACTACTTTATCTACTCAACTAATGTAGCTATGTGTTTTCAATGTGCAAAATAAAAATAACCACCGGATACTTTATATACCGTACTGCAACGGTTATTCAATAACTGGTTAGTTAAACGGAGTTAACGGGGGGGAGGAGCCATGGGCGACGCATGCGCAGTAGATCCCGCGCATTTGTGTGCTGAAAGCGATCGGTGCTGCGGAAGTAAGTGGGCTGGCCCGCGAGACTAGCCTTGGGCAGTGGCAGCGAGTTGGTGACACAAAGCTAGCAGTGGCAAGGAACTGGAACAGGAAGCATCGAAGGATGGCCGCAAATAGCGGGCAACAGGCGGAGCCATCGCTGCCTACGGCCACCAACGCCGCGACCTTTCAGCCCCCGTGGCAGATGCCAGCGCTCATTCCGTCACCGACCAGTGCAAGTGAGGGCCGAGTTTCAGGGGCGGTGGGGCGGTGACATATTTGGGGTGGGCGTGGCCTCACGTGACTTGTAACCACGCCCCCTTTCTTTTTCGCGAAGAAGTCGGATATCCTACATGATCCCAATTTAGGCCTCCTGACCCAAGTTAATTGCACGTAAACACGCAGTGTGGTGTACGTAGTCTCGCGGGCCAGCCTCACTCGTGGTTTTTGGGGGGGGGGGGGGGGAAACGTTCCATGCAGAGATGTGCTGACAGAAGCTGGTGTTCACCTCAGACGTCGCAAACATTATAGACTTCAAACTACCAAACGCGTGCTCAGTTGAGCTTCCGGTTACATTATTAATTGTTATGAACGAAAATGGTGTAAAACGGCAAGCATTCACTTGAGAGCGCTAGTAAATCACTGCCGAAACCTTCGAGTTCTTTGAAAGCGCTGTGGTATGAGTGCACTGCTTGCATGCAAATGCTGTTTCTTTGCATTTGAATCATTGTAATTGCTTCAGCCAATATCATGATAGCCCAGCTGAAAGTTAGCTACTAGAATATGCAAGCGTAATATGCCTCGCATGGCTACCAGAGGCATGCATAAACAGGTAGTTGCTATGTATTAAAGCAACAGGTAGTTATTAAAGGATGACTATCAAGAAACCTGGCCTTCAAAATTAGATTTCTAAGCTGTATCATGTGCATCCCTGGGAAACAATTATGAACAATACTTGAACAGCTGTGTGTACTAAAATACTGTCAATCCCCTCCGTCGCAGGCAGACCCAAAGCTCAACCAAGGCCAAAGAGGAGAGAGAGCGCAATAGCATTCCTAAACTGCTGCCGAACCTGGCTACCCTGGTGTTCCGTCTTCACTGATTCATTTGACTTGCAGATGTAGTGGTTTATGAGGAACACCAAAATGATTGTAAAAATAATCCAATTTAAGACCAGAAATGGAGCCAACAGCCCAGCATAAATAAAATTGATGGTTGACAGCTATTATTGGGTGGGGGGGGGAGGGGTATCTTAGTGTGGAAGGCCTGTGATGGAATACACTTGTAATGTGTGTGGCAGTAAAATTGGAGGCACCAACCATAGATTACTCCACGACAACAGACAAGCGAGACGGTTAGTCCGATCAGGGGATTAGGATTGTCCCTGTATGTTCATTATTCTTGTTCTTCCCTTAGCACTGATGAGACCCAGACTGGACACTGCCTTGGTCAACCAGAAGGCCACAGCACTGTTCCTGCTCCAGAGAGGAGCCTTTCCCCGGCTGCCTGCTGCATCCTCAGGGCCCTCATGCAATCTGCACTACTCTGGGCCAGCTGCAACAACCAGGTTAGTTTGGTTTGAGTGGTAGATAATTTTCCATATTACTTCCATAACTGAAATGATGATTTCAACCCTTGGCTAACAAAACATGGTTGAATTGTACTTAGAGGAGTACTACTTCAAGGAGGATCTTGATTGGTTCTCAGTGTTCATAGCGATCGGGTTCTCTTTCTACCAACCACAAATTGGCTCACAAACACATCATCAAATTCTGACGTTTCAACTGCTGGGTTGCAGTCTTCATCAGGGCAGAACACCAACAGAAAGTACAGGCAGAACTCAGAGCATTAAATAGTAGAGTCTATAAGCGAAGCCTAACAAGTCTAGACAAGCCTATTACAAAAAACACAAAGTAACCACAGAGTCCAGAGGCCAAGCCTAATTGAGTGCTACATCATCTGTGCTGAAACACTCATTTTGTTAGAAGCATAGTCTTTCCTTCTTTTAGACTGCAATAGAGGGCCTGCTTGGACTAGTAAAGCTTCGCCTCCCCTCGGCTCAGCAGCTCCCTGAGTTCTTCTGGTGCCATCTGGAGAGGGACCTGCAGATCCTGGGACAGACAACAGGCAAAACTGTGGATGAGGCAGCCATCATTATGCACCTTGTGCTCAGGGGCATTCTCACAATAGATCCTCCAAGATGTAGGTCATCATGTGTAGTGTCATCATACGTATAACTGTTGTATTGCTTTTCTGCATGCAGCTGGTACCGTGGGTGTGGTCAATACTCTGGGGGCCAGAAATGCAAGACAAGAATGAGAAAATATTCAACCAAGTTTACATCCAACCAGTTCTTGAGGTACAGTTACTTCCATCCAGTAACCAACCGGAATGACAATGCATGAAAAGGAAGTACACACAGTACAAGTTGAAGCAGACTAGGAATTATTGTGTATGACAGGCATTCTGCATTATAACCAAGTAACACAGATGGTATAGATGTGCTTTTCTTCAGTCACAAACTTGATTACATGGATATTGTTTTCTATTTCTTTAGAAAGTTGATGAGAAAGTCACCAAAGCACTGGACTACATTATCAATGATGATAATCAAGGTATAGTTATAAGCTCACTATATCCATAAGCTAAACATATTGCATACTTCTTTCCCCTCCATCCATCCTTGCTCCCCCTAAGAGCACTAGACTAGAGCAAAACCAACTCTTCTATCTGGTATATGAGAAAGTTAGGGTAACTGAGGGCAATATGATCCCTCACGTGTGGACCTATCGCTCCCAAGTCACCTTGGAACACCTCAGCCAGACTCTGCAACATGACAAGAAAAGCAAGTATCTTCCTGCAGAAAGTAAGTACTTTTCTATTACTCCATAATTATCTTAATGAATATACCCCCAACTGTACAGTTAGTCAAACTAATTTAGTCTCTCATTTTGAGTGCTACCAGAGTGAAAGGCTGTCCGTAGTGTCTACTATTAGACACTATAGACTACAGTGCTCATGCTTTGTATGAGCCAGTGGGTAAAGTCCTGTGTGTTGAACCATATTTTGTCTTCAGTAAAACCCATGGGTCACATGTGGTTTTGTAGAATGTGTTGCACACTACGAAGGTATACGTTTGGGACTTTATGCATGTAGTACACATTGAATAGTATGTTATTTACTGGCCCTACACAATTCCCCTCATAACTCCGTATACGGTAAAGGACACACTATCCTCCATCACAGAGAACGTCCGCAATGAGTATCAAGGAATGGTGGAAAGCTTGCAGAAGGCATGGCAGCTGATGGGAGACCAGCTTAGGGATCACGGTGGGTTTAACACACAATAAAGTTGGACCAATTATCAATGAACAAGATTTGATGCCTATGAGCTGAATGGAAGCATGTCTCCTATTTCACACACAACAGCTCAGCTGCGAGTGGAAGACACTCATCTCCTCCCAGCCATATGGGAGACCACTCCATTAGAGTACCTCATCCCCACCACCACAGGGGCAGGGGCCTGCAGCACTGCACTGATCGACTTCCTAGTTCAAGTTCACAATTCCTTCATTGAGAGGTGCAGAGGGATAGTCACTGAGCAAGAGAAGAGGTGGTGATACACTCATCTCATTGAGAAAATGTGTAATAGAGCCATACTCCCTAGGTGGGCACGAGACTAAGGTGTGTGTTGGATTTAGGTGCTAAGAGGTTACTGGTTTCTGAAACCCTACCAATAAACACTGAGTATCAAAACCTTGGAGAGAGGGGGGAGGGAGGGGGATCCCAAGCCCCTGCCCAACCCCACCGACATAGGAAACCCTGAATTTATGAGACATGGCATGACTATGGGTCTTTAATGCTTTGCTCTTTCGTTCATCTTCAACAGCAAGTCCAAGGTAGCATGGCAGAGCAATCCTGTACCTCTCCCTCACATCCATGGCTGCCACCTGCTCAACTATGAGTGCCAGCTTCCCTCCATTATTCTCTTTCACTGTCAGTACTCCCTTAAGGTGGAAAAAGGGCAGGATGTCCGCTACAACTGGCCAGCTCTGGAGAAGGACATTCTTGGGAGGTTCATTCATGGCAAGCCACTCATTCAATCTGATATCCCTCAAGTGGTGTACAAGAAGGACATCTACACTGCTGCCACTTTTGCTGCAGTTAGGAAGAAGGTTGAACCCCAGGTAAGTTAATAGTATAATAATCATATCAGAGACGGCGTTTACAGTGAGATCATTATGACATCACTACTACAGATTGAGCTAGACTCTCGGGTACAGCAAGAGATTGTCCAGGAGTTACGCTCCGTGAACCGCATCCGAGAGGTCCTAGATGTGGTGGATATCATGCTGGGATTTCTCTCCTCTGTAGGGGGAAAGGCTGACCGAAAACTTGGAGAGTACATCACACGTACTCTGCAAATGAAGAAGAGATTCTTCTCTGAGAAAGTGAGCAATGGTAGTAATACTACATGCATGTGTGTATGTGTGTGCAACTCAAAATCTTTCTAATTTTAGGCTCGAGAACACTGCACATTGGGCCACATCCTCTCTCTTTGGGAAACACTCCCTGTAGAACTCGCAAGGCATTTGATATACTATCTGGCCACGTGAATTAGTGTAATAGACTCTATACAGAGTGGTATGTGTAACAGACTCCATACAGAGTGGCACAAGGATGCACCAACTATTTGTTATTCCTACACACACCCCAGGATCTGTTTGACTCCGTCAAGGATGAATTCTCAAAGGAGCTTATAAGTGACGCAGAAGAGAGCCAGACAATGGCCCTAGACCGCTGTCTCTGGTCTTTAAACCTGGACCACCTACTGGGGACACTGTACAAGTTCATTGAGACCCACATTAAACACTGTCCTGATAATGAGAGTGACTGGCCGTAAGTTTATTGGTGTGTGAAGTAAAAGTGAGCACTTGATTTATACAGTCATAATTATTATGAAAGTTATACACTTACTGTGCTCAAGAGCTTGGGGTATCACACTAATGTGATAGTTTTGCTCTAGTAAGAATTACAGAAATGCTTTTATTACAGGTTGGTGGACACACTTGATGACTTCCTTGAGCTCAACAACCTGACCCCATCCCACGGTTTGCTGAAGAATTCCCCGGCAGCATCACCCTTGCCCAGACAGTTGTCGTGTGGAAACACACCATACAATACCAGGATAGACAGAAACGTGAAGGACAAGCTTGGGTTTAATGCAGGAGTATGACTGAACATTTGACTTTGACTTTTACCATATTATTATAGTAGTGTTACAGGACAGAGAAAAGTGTGAATTGATAGTATTATACACGATCAGCTGTCGCTGTAGGAAATTGAATAGTGAGCTATCATACTTTATTTGTACAATGACACACACACGATCATCATTATTAATCTTTACACATAACTAAGTATTGCAGCTGTGATATTGTGTGTTTCTTTCATGGTGTGTTTGTGTGTGTATATTCCCAAGTCATGCTAGAGGTGCACAAACTGCCCATATGGTGGTGAAAATAACCAACTGAACTGTTCATGGATAGGAAGATACAGTACAATAATGACAGTTCTATAGCCATCACGAATCCAGAACTATGTAGGTATATATGAGTTGCTGTGTGGTGAAAAGTGGGAATCAGTTCTAGTGACACCAATTCGTTCTACATTACTAGCTAAGCTTCATTCAGCTTTAGTTTCGATCTCATCAGCGATATGTGCACCACTGGCGTGGTCTCCTATGCTGTGTACATCAGGGAACATGGTTCTTTGGCGGACATGAACAGAAGCATACAGCTGCTCACTAGCAACACTTGTGTGTCTGTTTGCAGCATCAGGCATCTTCAAAGTATTTGGTTCATAAAGTGCGTTTGTGACCATCGATGTATCAAGTCTAGATCTGTAGGGAGTGCTCCATTCAGTAGTAGGTTGATACCTTTCATTCAAAATTATTGAAGAAGGTTTATCGTACAAGACATTGAATCTCCTAGATGTATACAGGCCTTTCTTCTTGGCACAAACAATTACAGCTGCTACTATCATCACAAACACAACGGTACAAAAGACCGCTACACTAATACTTACTGTAAGCGTTACAGTCGTCACCGACTACCTAGGAGATTGAGTTGGTAGGTGCATTTCTAAAGTTGGCGTTGGGTTAAGTAGCTATAGTCTCTCAGAAAAAAACTGCATGGCAGTGGAGAAGAAGAATAGCTGTGGTTCATAATTGCAGCTAGGCTTTCAAAAAACAAAGCAGTAGAATATAAGCACGTATGCGAGATGGACAAAGCTAATTGCTGAGATGATATTAGTATGTAAGTGGAGACTCAAGGGAGCTGGTCAAGAGTGTCGAAACCAATTACTTATAATAGAATAGCTAGTTGGGAAGACTATCATTTGGTATAATCAATAAACTATGTCATTATATTATAATGACATTGTTTATTGAGTCTATCCTTCAGTTATGCTCGTCGTGTACACATTTTACACGTCATCATTCCATATACATTATGGACTTCCTAAAATAACATTTAAATTACAATAAGCAATCTTCAATTCATGGCCACTTGTTGTCTTTAAGAGCAAAAAAATTAGACCTTCTCAAGAGAAGAAAGAGAGAAGCAGGAAGACTCCCAAACAGAAGAGCAATACTCCAAATGAAGACTATAGCTAATAAAAATATATAATTTAAACATAACAGAGGGAGCGAGACAGTAGAAGTGGCAACAGAGAATACCAAGGAGTTTCCTAGCCTTACAATAGGTTTTGACATGGAGTTGCCAGGACAGGTTGCAACTGACAAACTTGCTACACACTTGATCTTGTCATACTGATCATGATGTAGCCAACCGTGGCCCACCAATGGGCGTGTCCCACCATTTAACATGCCTTCACACCTTCGTTTGATGTGTGATTAATATATTCCTGTAGTCAACACTACAGTGTGATCATGAATGGTCAGCTCTGTGCTATTCGCATGCCCAGACTGTCATGGTCACTCATAGGAATACCCTCCTCTATTTCTAATGTCGGATAAAGCTGAAGTTACATTTTCCTTTATGTATTAAACATTAATTACACATAAATTGATGAGTGATCATGAGCTGTTGTTAATATTTTGAGTATTAAGAATAGCTGTAATGTTAGACTACATTTCTTGTGCACCATGCTACAAGTTTTATTCACGTAAAATATTTTTTTGTAATCACCAAAGGAGGACAAAGACCATGCACACTGAATGGATGGAGTGGGGAAACTGTTTTACGGTGACGTGTATTCTGAATTAAATATCTTAATATATTCCTGTAGTCAACACTACAGTGTGATCATGAATGGTCAGCTCTGTGCTATTCGCATGCCCAGACTGTCATGGTCACTCATAGGAATACCCTCCTCTATTTCTAATGTCGGATAAAGCTGAAGTTACATTTTCCTTTATGTATTAAACATTAATTACACATAAATTGATGAGTGATCATGAGCTGTTGTTAATATTTTGAGTATTAAGAATAGCTATAATGTTAGACTACATTTCTTGTGCACCATGCTACAAGTATTATTCACGTAAAATATTTTTTGGTAATCACCAAAGGAGGACAAAGACCATGCACACTGAATGGATGGAGTGGGGAAACTGTTTTACGGTGACGTGTATTCTGAATTAAATATCTTAATAATAGCCATACAGATAATTAGCTCAATAATTATTCATACAACAGTATACTAAATTACATAGCAGTTTCTTGACTGGCATATCCAATGCTCTCCATCACTTGACCTCTGATGGATTTTCCTTTCTCTTCTTCCTCTGCTCCTCTCCTATCTTCCCACACTGGATCCCCTTGAATGGCTTCCTCTGCCCCCTCTCCTCCCTCCGATTGCTCCCCATTGTCCACTTCTCCTCCTCTTCTTCTACATCCTCCAGAATTGGCATCTCAGTCTTTTTGGGACGAGGTGAGTGGGAGTAATCCTTCTTGACTCTCTTAATGAGACTGAAAGAGCGATTGAGGTCGAGATAACCGGCCATGGACTCCAGCATATTGGAGATGGTGGTCACCAGATCACGGAAGTGTGGCCTCCTGTCAGCATCTTCCAGCCAGCACTGCTGCATGCAAGAATAGCTGTAAAAATAAGATAAAATAAGTAGCTAGTTACATTTTGAAATTATTATGTAAATTTCTGAAACAAAAAAGACAGCAAAAATTTACAAATGGCTATTACAATTATTCGCTAAATTGTTACAAGGGACAATGTATATCAAGGTATTTCTAACAACAATATTCAGTTACTAGGTGTACGCAAGCGTAATATGCCTCGCGGAGATTACTATCTAACAGAGAAGTAGTATTATAGTTTTTATATAATGCATAGGAGATTACATTTTTGTTTTGACATTAAATTTTATAGCAATGTTGAAAGGTCTGCATACCAGTAGATCATTTTTCAAATGGTACTATATCAACTGACATACTTATAGGTTTTCTTTAATCAGCATATGGTACCATTCCCAGACTTTTTGTTGCGAGAGGGCGTGAACGTTTGAGCATGAGACAGTACAACTCTCGCGAGTCAGTCGCATGAATATTAAATAACGATCAGTAGTCGAGCTACCAAGAAACTTGGCTTTCGGATGAATGACAGGTATAGCTGCAGCACATTTTCAAGGTTGCTACGGCAGAGAAAAGACGAGCTGTAGTGCCTGAAGTTCTACCGCGATCGTAGTCGTCAGACTCCAGCGCTCATACCTCTGTTTACAGGGAGGTTACACAAACTCTGCTAACCTGGAAGCTGTAGTAAGCCTCCCTTGGTAGAACTGTGCAATAGACTTGTCCAGATTGCTGACTGTTTCTGCGCCACAAGTTCGAAGACAGCATCCCGAAACTGTCAAAGGCACCATCTTGACACGTGCCGTTACCCCGGGGGGCCCCCGAGGGAGGGGACGGACAAATAAATTTGTCAAGTGTAAAGATAAGAAGGGGGTGTAAATAATATGGTGTTTTGTACGAAGTAGGATCACAGAGGTTTGAAACTTATACCATTGTGATTCTTGGGTGAACAAATACGAAAACGTATGTGAAGCTCCTCTACTTTCAGTTTCTGTGAGGAGTTACGGCCAAAACACCACTATATACGTCTCCTTATGGGGCCCCTACAAAGCACGTGGTAAAAATGGCGTCTCTGGTAGTTTGATGAGAGCGCACGAAGCGTCAGAGCTCTAGGCAAGTTGACCACATACTTTTACTAAGGAAGGCTTACAGTGGCCTCTGTATAAGTAGAGATATGAGCGCTATTAACGGACGGCATGTTCGAGCAATACGCTTGTGAGTTTCGAGCGCCCCACCCCGTCTCTCCATTCACCCATAGCAGCCATTGCTCATCCTTAAAAATATGTTGCAGACAGAGACAGCAATATCTCAAAAACCGGTCGCTTTTCCGTAGCTTCTCCAGCAGTTTTTTCATGCGTGGAATTGTTATTTTTGCGAAAGGCTGGCTCGCGACCCGGCTCGCCTCACCCAATACATCCGTTTCTACTCGACCGCTATACTTTACACTTGGCAGAGCGATATACCTATAATGATTTTTAGCTGGAAAAGAATACTGAGAGATATTTAGCTACAGGAGTGGGTGAAACTTTCATATTGGCAGCTCTTTTTCATCTGGTACATCCTTTGCAATAAAGCGACCAATCATATCCAGGTTGTTCACACATCGTGACAAGCACACTGTATACATGTACTTACATTTCATCAGAGCAGGCTGAATTTTCCGGCTTAGAAAGTCGCTCACCACTCACAACCTGTCGAAGTAGAGCTGCAGAGGTTAGTCCAGGATATGGAAGCATTCCTCCACTGTATACCTCCCACACTGTGACACCAAATGACCACTGGATGTTGGAAAATATACACATCAAATCGAGCAATTACCCAGTCAAGTTAATATCAGTAACATAAAACCTATAACCTTCTTGTAAGCTAGAATTACTGGTGCCTTACCACATCAGTTTTCTCAGTATAGACACCATCCATTATGCTCTCCAGAGCCATCCACCTGATGGGAAGTTTGGTCTCTTCCTCTTCTTTCCCCTGGCGATAGTAATTGCTGGAGTAGATGTCTACTGACAGACCGAAATCTGCCACCTTGATGATCCCCTCAGCGTCAATCCTGCATGTGCAAAGAGTTTTGTACATTCCTAATTGTGCCGAGACCTGAGTGACTAGGTGGACTTTTTATACAATCAACTAGCAAAAATAAACTTTCTTTAAATGTTCAGCAACCTACAGCTGCCTTCTTCAGTGAAATAACATTTACAAGTAAGTCACATGGGGCAAACTGAAAGGCAAAATGTAAAAATAGAGCAAAATTACCACTAAATGGGTTAAGAAGGCAAATGCCAATCACTTCTGTTTTAAATTTGAAATTTTGATGTACTTTTAAGTTGCTTTCTGTGTGCCTCACGTGACTTGCAGCTGCAGGTTGCCAAAATGTTTGAAGAAAGTTTCACTTTGGCTAGGGAATGCAATAATGCGCAAAATTAGACTTGTTGCCTGCTATATCCTTTGGCCTAAAGAAATTTACATGCAGTTTCGTGCAGCGAGATCCCTGTGGATGACTTTTTCTCGTGTAAGATACTCCATCCCTTCAGCAATCTGTAGGCATATGTTCAGGAGAAACTTCTGTGTTTCTGAAACCTATTAGGATAAGAGGCATTTTTAAATCTTCCTAATTAGAATTGGAAAGCAATCACATAATACACAGCCAAGTTTAAAGATTTGAGACATATTTAAAAAAATCTGGTATAAAGAAAGAATATACCATTGTGATCCTTGGGTGCAAATTAAGCAAACGTGTCCTTAACTTTCAGTGTCTGAAAGGAGTTATGACCAAAACGAAACTGTACACACTTTATATGCGCCTTTCTGAGGCCCCTACAAGGCACGTGTTCACAATGGCATCTCTGGCGTCTCTGGCAGTTACATGGATGCCGTTTTCGAACTGGTGGCACACAAGTCAGAGATCTGGACAAGTCTATCACACAATTTTACCACGGGAGGTCTACTACAGCTCTCAGGCTAGTAGAGTTTGTGTAGCCTCTGCATAAGTAGAGATATGAGCACTATTAACAGACGACACAACCGAGCGATGCACATATGAGTTTTGAGCGCCCCTCCACTCTCCCATAGCAGCCATGGCCGATCCTTGAAACATGTTGCAAGATACAGACAGCAATATATCAAAGACCAGTCACTTTTCGTGGCTTCTCCAGCAGCACTGAATTACATGATTCTGGGTTAGTTGTTATTTTCGCAACAGGCTGGCTCACAATACCGCCTAAATCAGGATTCCAATTACATTTGTCTAATCGCATGCTATAGTTCACACTTGGCAGTGCTCGATTACTGTATATTTAAGCCTTAAATGCAGAAGCATCATTATGTAGGAGTAAATTGGTTCTCTCTTTTCTCAGATAATCCAGTAGGCTCCCATTTGCCATATAAGGCATGACAATGGCTGGTCCGGCACCAGACACACTCCAACAAGTGACATGACATGAGGGTGGTGGAAAGCTTGCATCGTCAGAACTTCCTCCGCCAATCCATGTACACCTCTAGCTGTAAATAAGCCTACATAAAAGAGAAATTTTTAATGGTGCTGCAAATCCCAATGGGTGTATTACTGCTGCAATAGTTACCTTTGAGAGTCTTCACAGCAACAGGTTCTGTCTCTGAATTCATATAATGCTCAAAGAAGGCTTTGTAAACAATACCAAATTCACCTGTGGAAGAAATGGGGTTTCCCTCTGTAGCTAAAAGTTCTCAGATTTATATTAATTTGTGGCCACTGCTACTAGTGTTTCAGAGGATTAATATGTCCTTGTATAGTCCTTCACACCAACTCCCTTACAGTTGTTGAATAATTTAAGCACATGGTTTTGGCTCTCCAACTCCCCCTCAACCCCCGCAAGACTGTAGAATTCAGTACTCTGTCATTTGAGATAAAGTCCTTAGGCAAGGCTTAAGGGCAGTCTTTCCAGAATTCGAATTCCCTAACCAAGTTGATGGTTATGTTAGCAATACCAAAACTAACACCAAGTTTATAATACCTAAGCATCTAACAACCTCCTGAGTCATGAATGTTTTCATTTTCCCCTCCAAAACACTCATTGTTACAATCTGCACTTGGAAAGAAAATTATACTAATATCCACATCTGCCCAATTATTAAAACCAAACCTATTTAGTCTTATAAAGGTAATCCTGTTCACAGAAACCAAGTTACCTCTTGAGGGTATTAATTTAATATTGAGTACTAATTACTATTAGTGGGTACAAAAAAGTTTTCCAAATTAATTATTGAAATTAGTACACACTCATACACTTAAAGGTATTTGATCTCTTTTGCCATATTATCTGGACAAATATCTTCCA
The DNA here is from genome assembly GCA_963921505.1 of Phakellia ventilabrum. Taxonomy (NCBI): domain Eukaryota; kingdom Metazoa; phylum Porifera; class Demospongiae; order Axinellida; family Axinellidae; genus Phakellia; species Phakellia ventilabrum. The sequence goes on along the minus strand of OY997395.1, from coordinate 3,593,308 downwards.
AGAAAGGGCAGAGAAATTACACAAAATGTGTGTAACTAACAAATAATAACATCCATAAATTAGTAATTTACTTAATACCATCATCATCTCGAAGTGTACAGGACAACATATGGTTTTGGTTCATAGGCTAAATCTACAAACCAACCGAGAATTCCTTTTACTCTAAGTTCATGCCACTCTGAAAGCGTGAGAGGCCCAGACTTCCACAGTGTCACAAGATAGTAGATAGTTCATAAATGTGTACTAGCTACTCAAGAAGCACAGTTCAGTGCTGTCCCTCTACCTTGATTACCATTTATGCTCACTCTGGCTGCTAGTAGCAAAGGTCTCAGGACGCCAAATGCCCAACAAAAGCTGTATCGACTCCCGTAACACCTTCTTTGGTGACCACCTCAAATCGTAAATTCCATACACTTCCTCAGTCTCATGCTCAGACTCCAAGCCTCCGTACCGGACTGACTTTCCGAGTCCAGTATACAGCAATCAACACCCATGATGAAGCCCTAGCAAGTTAGTCAGGAAGTTTGGTCAGGTGGCGCATAGCCCTAATAGTTCAAAATCAATCAGTAAATGTACGATATTGCTCATGATGCTTGTGATCCTAATACAACCAAATAGAGTAAAAGTACACCAACATAAACTACAGTTTATTATATGCCACATCTTTGTCTCTACACAGCAAGACTGATATCCCCTTGGCTGGAATTGGAGTTCCCAACGTTGGATTTGAAGATACTGATGCTCCACTGAAGTTAGGTCAGGTGGATCATAGCCCTAATGCGGCAAAGAGACAGGAGGCAGAAGGAGAATCAAAACATGACAATGAGTCTGAGCTAAAAGACTCTGCAGAAGACACAGAAATAGAATACAGTCACCTGTAGATAATTGTTTACTGAACAGTAAAAGATTATCCATGTACATAGTCTGTTGTGTTTTTATAAATAACTGTATGTATGCATTCTGGTCTCTAATTTCACGATTTTTAGCATGCACTAGCAAATATATTGGCTATTATAATATTTGCATAGCCTTATTCTAATACGTGAGCCAAACATTCACTTATATGTTTAGCTGATTAGCTACTTAAAGTCAATTGTCACTTCAAATGCACAGCATGTACTAAGATCAAATGCAATTTGCTCACATCATTTGCCAAGGGCAAGTTCTACTGAAAGAAGGAGCTCGAGGTGGGCAGCCAATACACTTGGTATTGATATATATATATAACATTTAACTCAATTAGACCAGGAAACGAGGTTACTAAGCTGTTTTGAACACCTAAGGGACTAATTGGCTGAAGCTACTTATTGACTGAGGTAGAGCTGAGATCAATAATGTTTACGCTGAAGCCAATAAGCTCAGGCTACTAACTGATTAGAGACCTGCTGGAGGAAACAAATTCACTATGGTATTGTGGTTCACTACTACTCTCTCTCTCTCTCCTGCTGGATCCTGATGATGTACGATAGGATGAAAAAGACACCATCGGAAGAATTTTGACAAACTGCTTTCATTATACTAATATAATTACCATCTTTAAAATTTATTACACTTTGTATTTATCTTTATGATAGTTAACTTAAATGTACATATTAACTGTAAGATATCCTCACGCAAGCCTGGGGATGAAACCGGTATTTCCTGTTTTAGAAGTGCCAGCGCTCTCCAAATAGACTGACTGAAAGTTATCCCCTAGAGAGATATTTAGTTTACTATAGACTGTACTATTAATTTATCAAACAGTGTTCAAAGGTCATCAAAGAGGTCTTCAATTTATAGGGACCCCATTTCCATGAGGTCACCAAAATATCAGGTTTATGTAAGATGTAGTTAGCTACATGCAAAGACTTCCTAGTCCTGAATATTATATCGCTCAACTCATAGATTATGAATGTGCCTGCTGTAGGAAACGTGAGGTGTAATATGTATGAAGGGAAGGGGAGAGGACCAAAAGGTAGAGGATGAGGAGGAGGTGCAAAGAGAAAAGGTTAAAGAAGAGTGGAAATGTATACGTAGCGGGAGTTACCCAACTTGAGACAAAACAGCCAGTTTCATGAAGTCAGCAAAACGAATCATCTCAAAGTCAGAAATAGTTTCAAGCTAGAATTGCTTCTAGAGTTGCAACCAAATTAACTACATGTACAGTCACTGCATATTTGCACCTAGGCACAGTTAGTTAACAGGTCCACACTACATACAGTAATCTTAGCAAGTGCACACTACAAACACTACTCAAACATTAAAGACAATTGAAAGGCTCTGGTGGCCAGATCCAGAATCGACCACATCCCTGTGGTCTCACCCTGAGAACATGCCCTCCAGAATCCAGCCCTGTTATCGTAACTGGACTGGAGTACCTGCACACCACCGAGGAAGTAAGATATTGAAGACTAGCCATATTATGTAATAGTAGCCTCAAACCCAGGCTGCCGCCCTTGAGACCTCAGTAATAGACCATGTTCTGGCTGATCCCTACATGGAGCTCAGACTGAAGCTGATACAGCGGTTGCTGAATTGTCCCTTAACATTAATTTTCTAGCCAAATTTAGGAATGTATACAGCTGTTAAATTTGGTTTCTAGTACGTTTTCGTGTTCCTTGCAGGCACTATCGATCAACCTCTAACCTTGTACTGCTGCAATCAAAAGTATGCAGTTCTTAAGCGCATACAGTTTGTCTTACCTGTCACTGCACCCGCTTTTTGCACACCTTATGCTATTAATGCATAGTATTGAAAAACTTCTTCAAAAATGCTAAAATTAATAGCCAAATCTGCTATATGCCTAATCTGCTATATTTCAAATAAGAGTCACCTTATATAGCTGTGCATTTACCTGTATACAATATACAGGTGGCATCTTTAATGCAATAGACCAGGTATCAGTAGACAGCGAATGTTTTTCAATGCAGCTATGGATAAACTCACAGGGGAAGTATGACTGACGATCCACTCTGCATTGAAAACCAGCTGGTCTCCCAGTGCTTCTAAACTCTGCAGAGGAACTGTTCCCAACAACACTCACAAGTTGATTGATGGCATATACTGAGCAAAATTCGTTGCTTCCAGGCACAAACAGAAAAGTACGGATTTCTGCTGTGCCACTTATCACTCTGTCAGTGGCAATTACCTGTAGAGTATACCGCCCAGCTGGGATACCAGTGAAAGTGATGCTGCCATTGGAGCCTGCATAAGAAAGTTTGTGCTAAATTTGAATAATTATGTAGAAGTCATGGGCTTACAATCCTGTCGAAAGTTGGTGCGACGCAGGAAGCAGACTATCTGTACTCCCGGTCTGTTGGTAAAAAGCTCAGCAGTGATTGTGCCAGTGCCAAGTTGTGGGCTGTTGCCAGTGAAGGACAGGTCAAGTTCCCTAACTGTGATTGAAGAAAATACATCACTGCAAAGATAAATACAGTGTGCAGCCATAAATATGTACCAATGGCCATATATGTATATATATCGAGGGTAATCGCTCTGCCAAGTGTAAAGTATAGCGGTCGAGTAGAAACGTGAATCACGATTTGGGCGGGGCGAGCCAGCCTTTCGCGAAAATAACATTGGACCCGGAACCATGCATGACAATGCTGCTGGAGAAGCTACAAAAAAGCGACCGATCTTTGGAAGATTGCTGTGATTTTCAAGGATCAGTCATGGCTGCTGTGGGTAAGTGGAGAGACGATGAGGGCTGCTCGAAATTTACAGCCGTATCGCTCGAACGTGCCATCCGTTAATAGCGCTCATATCTCTATTTGTACAGAGGCTACGCCAACTCTACTAACCTGGGAGCTGTAGTAAGCCTTCCTTAGTAAAACTATGTGGTAAACCTGTCCAGATCACTGACACTTTGTGCGCTCTAAGTTCGAAGACGGCATCCATGTAACTACCATCAACGTGCCACAACGCCCCAGGACCATTCACACGGTACTGTTGCCGATTGATGGTTCTCAGTCTGTGCATGATAGAACCGGAGGGATCAACACGTCGCTGTGACTCTGACCCGGTGCTGTTGCACCCTTATTCCACGAGCTAATAGGTGACCTTGCATTTGCCGATTGCCGATTGTGGGGAAGTGGTTTTGGATGTCCCTCACTATTTCATCAAGTTGCTGATCGGTCAACTGGGAATACAGTGCATGAATACTGAGACTGTACTCACTGCAGACGCTGCTGTCGCTGTTCAGGCCATTCATGTTGCACTGTGAGTCGATACCTCTCGCCTTGCCTTAGTAGCCTGGAGTCGTTGTCGGTTGTCTCAGTTGTCGCTTCCTCTCTCTTCGCCTCAACAATCTCTCACTCTGCCTCCTGCCTTGGCTGACTGCGTGCTTTGTTCGATCTCTTCTGTATCTATGCTTACAGGACTCGAATCACTGTCCATCTTTACAGTAGCATGCATGTACGTACCGTCATAACCGATCGTGCCCAGATCTTGGCTCCTCCCCCTCGTCTTCACGTGCATGTGATATCCACGTTGTTTATGACATAATTTTTAATGATGTAAGCTGTCGCCACTGTGTCTAGGTCTCGGCACACCGGTGCCGAGCTGCGAGACAAAAAAGACCTGGAAAGTAGCCATGCGGTAGAAAATACTAATATTGCAGACTTTCTCTTTTCGAGGGCAGGCCTGATTACAGTGTGTAGCCAACTTCTAAATATTAGTTCATCCATCAAGTACCCAGATTTGCTGCGGTATCTTGAAGGAAACAAGACTGATATTTCATATCTAAAAACCAGCCAGGTATTTTTTTTACACAAATCATTCAATTGAAGGTAGTGTTCAGCAACAGATTAGTCTTTAATAGCTTAATGCAGCTGTAGAATGGATCTCATCATGTAGTGCTGCAAGCGAAAGTGCTGACAAAGCAATTTCGTAGTGCGCTGCAGGCCAGTTAGCAATCAGAACTTGCCAAGACAGAAATATCATCGCTACCTACCACTCTTTCGCTGTCTAGGCAACACAAAACTAACCTAGCTTGACGTACCTTGGCCTATTGAGCCTGCAAACTTTCAGTAGCTTCCACTGCGCTCGTGGCTATAGTGGCATAGTAACGGAATGACGTAACTTAGCGCACGTGATATTTGCGGACGAACACACACACATACATACATACAGACAAACGGAAAACATGAAAGCAATCTTAGGACCAGCCCGGCTGGTAAAAACTTTTCAAAGTTGTGCATGCGCTCTTTCTGTTTCTGGAGTAATAGAGGTGGTATTCTGTACAGCATTCACATGCGTGGCAATAATATCACTACCCATATTCTTGGGTGCAAAACGAACCCTATCAATACCCATAGCAATAACTTAATTCAAAAGATGCAAAGACAGACAGGGCTAATATAAGTAGGAGATCACTATAGGTACATGCAAATGTGGTAACTCTAAAACCCAAATGACTGTACCCTCTGCATGCATATCATATATTTCCTAGGCGCTACCGTATTTCCTAGTAAATAGAATCACTCGGCGATTATATTTCCTAGTAAATTTAATCACCGCGATCAAATTTCCGAGCGATCGAATTTACTGTGACAATGGTATGAGCTAATCGTGTACTCTGATGACAGTAAATGTAGCAAGATGAGGGATAGCTCCTTTGACTGACTTGGTCAACATTAGCCACAAGTGTAATCACATTTTTATGCCCAAGAAAGAAAGCGAGTCACCCCCTGAGAAGCTATGTCACTTAATCACATTCTGCAATGCATGCCAGAGTGTCAATTACTCACGAGAAGCTAAAAAGTATTGATAGATGTAGGCAGATATAATATAGTTGGTATAGACCGATCGATCTCTGCATTGATGCTCCTGCCATACCAACAAGTAGGTTCACTAGAGAATGCATGTCCAACTTCCTCTGCTTTCATGCTTTGCTACATGTGAACAGCAAGGCTAATTAGCTTTAATGGAGATTACAATAATGTAGAAAAATTGGGAAAGGTGATAAAGGTCAAGCCTTATATACTGCAAGTCCTAATTATAGACAATGCACTGGTATGGGATGTATATACATATAATATAAAACGTACTATCGTCGTCTGCAATGACAACTTGGGCCTCATTGGGTATCAGAAGCACATCAGAATCAGTGGTAGTGAGGGTCAAAAAGAAATCTTCCTCCCCCTCCAATATGTCATCATTTACAATAGTCATATTCACACAACTTCTGCTAACTCCAGGACCAAAGATGAAGTCCACAACAGCTTCAATATAGTCTAAAGGAACTACAGTGGGAGAAACAGAGTGTGTTCATGTATATGAAAGAGAGATGAAGGTCTAGGGGGGATCTAGGGACATCATTACGACGGGGTACGTCATTTCTAATTAAGATACACCAATACTACTAAGTAGTAATATGAGGGCCTTTGCAATAGACAACAGGAAGAAACACCAAAGAGATAATACTATACCAGCTGGATTATTCTCTCTCCATACCCACCTATAGAAGTGGCAGAGCCATCACGGGTGGCAAAACTGACTATTGCTGTTCTCTCGAGCATCGTTCTTCCCCTCACAATAGTACATAATTCCACAACCGAGTCCACTCCCTCAGTGGTAAAGTACAGAGTCTGTTCAAAGCCAATGGTTACAACTGAAAGTAATGAAAGACATAAAACATGGTTAATTGTCTCACATCACAGTATCAACCATTAAATATGTATAGGTAGTCTGAAGACATGTAACATACACCCACTTTATATAAAATTGGAGAAATAAAATAGTGATAATTAAGTAATAAGACAATAGTTATAAAATTAGGGATATAATCCAATGGATCATGCTAGCATATTTTCACACACATTGGCTACCGCTTTACAGCACATGTGGCTGAACTAAGCTTACTATCATTATCAATGATAGTGACCGTAGCCCGATCTGGAGCAAGGTTCACACCGCCATCAGTGGTGGTCAGGGTGAGAGTGAACTCCTCATCATCCTCCAGGATGGTGTCACCCTTTGTGGTCACATTCCTGCAGACCCGATCCACGTTCGCAGAGAAGGTTAGATCTTCCGCAACAGAAATATAATCTCCAGGAACTGGGGAGAAACCAACAACATTGAATGAAAACATATTCTTTGTTAGTGTCTATATCAATACTGTCTTACCAACTGCCTCATCGTTGATACTGGATAGCCGGACAATGGCATCTCTGTCCAGCATGCCACTGACAATAATTGCACACACCTCTACCACCCGACCTTCTCCCAAAGTGTAGGTAGTCTCTTCAAACCCAATGGCTATAGCTGGAGAGATAATGGTGAAGAGGTATGCATTCACACTAGACTATACTTACAGACAGCTGTACATAATAACTAAGGTTATGCAAGTGTAGATGCCTCATAGGGCTTACAGACACAGGGAGAGTACTGGCCTTATTCTTGGGCAGCACGGGCATGCAGAGCCCTGGGTGGGACGGGAAGCTTATTATCGCTAGACAACCAATTGCGAGAATAACAACTAAACCAGGAAGTGCGCCTATCAGTGATGCTGGACTTTAGGGGAATGACGTCTTTGTCTGCAGCACATGTCCAAGGATGAGTCATGGCAGCTTCGGGAGAGCGAAGAGACAGGCTGTGCTGCTTAAAACTCATATTTGCATCGCTTGATCATGTCATCTGCTCCAGTGCCATTTCTCCAATTATACAGCGGCTTCACAAACTCTGCTAACCTTGCAACTTAGTAAGCCTCCCTTAGTAAAATTCTGTGATAAACTTGTCCAAATTTGTGGCTTTAAGACGGCATGCATGTAACTACCAGGGACACTATCTTGAATCCTGGTGGGTGTGCCGAGGTGCAAAACATGACAGACCTTCCATATAATGTATATGTAGCTGTCCCAGGTAGCAAACGAACATCATGTATTTCAATCGCGTCACTGTGTTTTAAGCACTCTATCTTTGAATTTTCATTAAGGGCGGGACTCGTACACACTGCATAGTAGCGCCATATGAGGCTTCTATGCAGTGTGTATAAGCCCCACCCTTAATGAAAGTTAAGAGATACAGTGATTTGGACTCAGTAACGTGATCAAAGAATGTGGCAGAATAATGTTTGTTTTCTACCCGGGACAGCCACACAAAATTGAATTTGGAGTCCATAGGATACAATCATAGGCCTCACTGCACTTGGCAACTACAAATGTAACTCAGGGTAAAGCTCAATCTCCGATTACTATACCTAGTGTTTTATAAAACAAATAGTCTTTGGAGACTGATGAATCTGTCTTAGTTTCCAAGGAGAATCAGCACACAACTCAACAATGCACTCACGGTCAACAAGATCCAATATGTTAATGTCTGCTAAATCCGGACTAAGGTCAATAGGTTGATCATCTTCCACAGTGAGGGTTGCAAAGAAAGTCTCCGAAGCTTCAACAATGCTATCATCGGTGATGGAAATTGTCACGTTTCGAGTTAATGAAAGAGGGTTGAAAGTCAGTGTTGTCGTTGTTTCACTGAAATCTGACAGGGCTAAAAAGAAAGACAGAAAACAGGACTAAGTACCCTACCTACATATATGTATGATCCTAGCATTAGAAAAAGGAATAGGTAGCCTACATACGTACGTGTATGTACTTGACAATGTATGATCCTAGCATATAAATAGCTGATAAATTTCAGTGCTAAACTCTCAGCAAAATCCATTTTGCTTCAATAAGGACCTCATTCATCATTATAGACAGGCAGCACAAAATAATAAATGCTACCAAAATTAACTTACTAGCAGTCCCAGGAACGGTTGCAAAGTTGACAGCGACAGCTCTTGCCAGAGTACCTCTTCCCAAAACAGATGCTGAGACAATGACAAATTGAGCTTCTTCTGCAACTGTAAATGAGACTGGCCGGAACCCAATTGTGACTCCTAATTAGAAAAACCAAGTAAAGACAGCATGTTGTCAAAGTGGTTTCAAATACTTGATGCAATAAACAGATCCTATAATATACCTCAGTGTGTCAGATACAGGAGTGTGCAATGAAACATCGCTGTTTGTAAAAGTAATAATATTATTGTGCAATGTTATGTGCATGTATTATCCAGCTATGGTCGATGTAGTACAGCTATATAGAATAAATCTCTTATTACACGCATTCCCATGCAATACGGCATATTGCACTCATGCAGGGAGTATTTTCACTCGTCCTTCGGACTCGTGAAAATACATCCCTGCACTCGTGCAATATTCTCCCGTATTGCACGGGAATGCGTGTAATAAGATATATATATTACACTTACCATCATCAATGATGGTGACGATAGACGATGGACCTGCGATCACATCGGGATCAGTCACTGTGAAATCTACCATGAACCGTTCATTATCCTCCAGGGCAAGGAGATCATCAGTGATGTCTATATCAGCGCATATCACATTCTCACTGGTAGGGAAATTCAAAGTCACAGATCCAGAGGTGAAGTCAACTTCAGCTACGACAGGATTGAAGTTAGTACATTGTATTATACCATAAACTCGGGAGTATAGTGACCCCTTAATTACATTAACCCCATGAATACATTTACCTATCAAAACCGGTTCTTGAATAGTATTACCCATTCAAATACAATTCAACCACCATGACAACTCTAATCTAAAAGCCTTGTATTATGGTATAATGTTATAACATGCCCAGGACATGAGCCTGAGGGCACATAATCCCAACTAAGCGCATAATCAGGTTTGCATGCACTCTTAGTGGTCTGCCTACTGTTCACCTAGTGGGCTAACTGTGGGTGTCTGTAAAAGCTGGACTCTGGACTGGACTGGACTATGGACTGGACTATGGACTGGACTAGATCTAAATTTTGATTAGTTCTGTTGCCAATAGCTGCTTACAGTTCTTAAATGATAGTAACAGTGGAGTGGTTCAGGGAAATTGACTGCATCCCACCGTTTTTCTTGGTAAGAATGCTAGCGGTTGGTCCACTATTGTTACTAGTGTCATAGATCATACCTATAAGCTAGTAGGCATAAAGTATGTCAACATTGCAAGATTCAAGATAAGAATCTAATATAAAATCACTCAAAAGTGATAAAGGCTGGAATCAGCCTTCATGTACCCTCTTACCAGTATCGAATGGCTTTCAACACTGCTTCTGTGTCTGTAGCGCTTTCAGCCACCAAAGGACACTGAAAAATATGGCACAGTAAGATTTGACAACTTAATGAACTTACAGAAACTCTTAGCAAGCACTACAGGTGATCCTGGACCGTGAAACTGCTGCTTTAATTTACGTACGCGTATACCAAAATATTCAGAATTCTATCACATGCAGAATGGAAATTGTGGAATGATGTCATAGCCTCCAGCTTTGCGGCCTCCTCGATGCCACAACGATGGGTGCAGTCAATTTCCCTGAACCACGCCACTGGTACTAACGTCTCAAAACTGTAAGCAACGATTGGCGGCAGAACTAATCAAAATCTAGACCTATAGTCCAGTCCATAGTCCAGTCCAGTCCAGTCCAGAGTCCAGCTTTTACAGAGACCCGCTAACTGCTTACCTTGTGCACTAATTGAATGTACCAAGTCCCGCCTGGTGAATAGACTCACAAATTTTTAACCTTATGGTACTTAACCCCATGAACATAGTCACGCATGGTGAATAGAGTGACCTGTCATTATACTCCCAAGTTTAGGGTGTAGAGATTGACAAGGACTGCAAACTTCTTAGTAAAAGGGTGAAGCCACAAACGGATGCCTGCACTAGCAGAACACCTTTGTAGTGTCTACAGAGTATCGTGGTCTTAACAAGTGGTTCCACCTTGATTTTACCTTGTGCCTCCGCTGGAGAGGCTTCAGAATAATTGATGGTCACGGAGAAATTTCGATCTGTCTGCCTGGACTTCTCCAGGCACACAGTCACAGGGCCTTCATCCTCATTTATGATGTAGTTTGTACTGTTGAAGTATAGAGTCAGCACTGAAGGGAGTGCATGTACATGTGTGTGTGTGTGTGTGTGTGTGTATGTATGTAAGTGTGTGTGTATGTGTGTGCATGTGTGTATATACATGTATGTCCATGTGTCCATGTGTATATCGGTACATGTGTATGTATGTACGTATTATGTGTATATATGAGACTTTGACTGCACCGATGCAGTCACAAGTGTACAAGTGGTGTGCACAGTCAATAGTTGAGTAAGTTTTAGAAGAGAAATAGAACAACTTCTTCACATAATAGAAGGAACACTCTGTGATAGTTACCAACTCCAAAGCATGCATGCAGCACTAGGTCTTGCCACAGCAAACTATCACTCTAGTTGAAATATATTGCTCAGGTCTGTAACATGCAATAGCTTAAAGGAAAAATTCACCAGACATTTCAAGTAAGTATGATACTTTTATTCAGACCAGTGGTGAGGAAAGTTACTAGGATAGCAGTATTCATAGGAATTCTCTTTTGCTAGCTTGGTGTCCACACCCATTGACTGATTTACCTCCATCATCATCAATAATGGTGACTGTAGCCTCAGCTGTAGTTGGCGGGATTATAACACCACCACCATCGCCTGATACTTTGAAGGTCACTCCAAACGGCTCAGGGTTCTCAGGGTTATTGTCATCAATAATTACAACATTTGCACAGACAACCGGCTCAGTGGCTAGGAAGGTGACGTTTTTCTCGGCAGACAAGAAGTCCTCCTCATCTTTGAGGATGGAACAATGGGAATGTAAGGACACAACACTTAGTGTACATATCATTATGTTCTCATGCTCTTTAGAGAGTCCAATACTTTATGTAACCCACACCCTTGTGCATGCATCTGCAAATTTTAGATGGATGTATGCAAAAGTTACATAAATTTAACAGTCACCACACAACTCTAACTACAATGGTACTGCCCAAAAAACATGCCTTTTCTTAAAAGATAATCTGGAGTGCATAATGAGCGGAAAAAAGAGCAGGAGTGTGCAATGACCACATGTACAAAAGATTAAATTTCCCATGGTAGTTGTGTTACTATTTTGGGCTCGCACATGCTGCAGTCAGTGAAGGAAGAGCACCATAATGATGGCTTGAAACAGAAGGTCACAGCTGTCTAGCAAGACACTATACCCTACACTTTGCTTGTGACTCTTGACTGCCAAACATTTGCTGTCAGAAATGTGAAGCCAGAGATAACTTGTAGTAACGGTGCCAAACGCCATTTAGACTAGGCTGCTGCTGGATAAGCTTATTTCTACGATGTAAGTGATCTTCAGAAACAATTATCTGAACCTGGTAGGAGCCTAGGGTACGTTGATCCTGTGCATGCCCAAAATTATAATGGAACACCCAAATGAGCTAGCCTGGTAAATTTTCTCACGTGATCCGACTTACTTAATTACGCATGGGCAGGGACCGCTCGAAAGACGGTTGCACTTCTCTACCTTCTGCTCGTGTCATTGTTTCAGCGCTTGGTCTGTGGCATAAACGGCCTCCGAAGAGTAGCTGCAAGAAGTATGGATTCGCTGCCTTACTTCGTTGTCTAAGAACTGCAGCTGTCCTCGCCCACGCAAATATTCACCCTTCTACCCTATGCATCACGCACGTGAGAAAATATACCAGGCCCACAGCTGCGCTAAGTGAAACATGCATGTGGGCCTGGGAATGAGGCTACAAATGAGCCATGTGCAGTAGTGAAGTGTAAGAAAACAGCAAAGGAAAGATAAGAGAGAGGCTCAGCACGCTGCCCGTCAAACTTGGTAACCTTGTCTAGGTGTCTGGGCAAAGTCTTAAACTGCACTGCACTTACAGCCTGGGTCATGAATTGCCGTGCTGACTACAAATGAGGCATCACTCATGCGCATAGCATATGCCTAATTACCAGCTGTGGGGCAGCTCTTAAAGGGAGCCACAAAATACAAATAGGTCTTGTGATGGTGGCTAGTACGAGCCTTCATTATGCACACAAAGCTACTGTACAAATTAATGAGACTAACGGGAGTAAGGGGTTCAAAAATAATGTGTAACTTACCATTTGCAGGGTTACTTGAACTCGGCCTTTCTGCAACTGTAACGGAGACTGTAAATGGCCCGTCTGTGTCTCTGTCTTTGGTGAGGCATACCATGATTGTATCATCAGCCTCATTCACCAACAGGTCAGTGGTCTGGAACCGAACAGTAACCTCTGTTATGGAAAATGACAAGACAAAAGTATAAAATATGAAGGATGGCCTGTCCTGCTATTGTACATGTCCTGCTAGCCCTTCTTGTTGTCCTGCTAGCCCCTCCTGTACATTGCTTACAGATCTGGGAAAGGAGGGAAGAGTATGCATATGCACACTGTCTTGCGACAAAGGTAATATCTTTTTTTCCGAAACACATATCAAATGGTAGAGTAATGTCACTTTGTTACTGGAGTCTGGTAAATTTTGATGAATTCTGGTGAATAGGTAGCCGCAATTCTCTACCTTTTGCTGGAGATATTTTCCAGTGTTCACTCTGTGGTATAAATGGGCTCTGAAGTATAGCTATAAGAAGTGTAGATTCACTGCCTTCCTTCGTTATCTGAGAACTACAGCTGTCCTCCCCCAGTAACACTTCACCCTTCTACCCTATGCTTCACACACATGAGACTATGTACCAGACCCACAGCCAGCTAAAGTGAAATGGTATGCGGGCCTGGGAACGAGGCTACAGAATTTACACATGCAGTGCTCACAGTAGTGATAGCTATAGCCTGATTCCCAGGCTCATGAGGGGAGGAGTCTCTCCCCAACAAGAACCTGTGAATGAGGCTATGATAGCTCACCGTCATTGTCAATGATGACAACCCACGCCTGAGCAATGTCTCCTTCCACAGCCCCAGATGGGGTAGCCGGTAGGTTAAAATCAACAGTAAAAGTCTCATTTCCTTCACGAGCAATCTCATCGTCAACAATAGAAATTGTGGTGCACGATATCCTACTATTAGTCGCGGGAAAGATGACTTGTCTTGGTGCAATCCCAAAGTCTGCAACAGCTGTAAATAGAAGTATAAGGGCATAATCTCCTTGCTATTTGTGATACTTTCCAACACATTATGAAATACAGGGAACCACAGATGCTGTGCATGATCTTTTCTTGTAAAAGTGGCATAAAGAACATCTCCCTCAAAAACAAGGTTGATATTTCATATCTAAAAGCAGCCAGGTATTTTCATTCTACTAAAGGTTGTACTCAGCATCAGGTCAGTCCAAGCTAAATATAGCCACAAAAAGATCAGCTTGTCTCGTTTTATACATCTCCCAGTGAAAGGGCAATAATTTCGTAAGATTCTTCCAGTTAGCTGTCAGAACTCGCCAAAACAGAAAATTGGTGTACCTTGGCCTACTGAGCCTTCACTCATGGCTTGACTATAGTGGCATACATGTAATAACGTAATGACGTAATTTGGTGCACGTGATAAGTGCGGATGCACAAACAAGCAAACAGATAGACAAACGCAGGAAAAATACTTTTAAAAACCAGCCAAGTGTGTGTTTTGCGCAAGCCCGGCTGGCAAAAACAGTGGGTCAAACTTGAAGGATGCATCCTCTGTCCTGAACCTCTAGGAGCATTTGGATTACAGGAGGACATAATGATATGCAGAAGTGATGGGAGAAATGCAATGAGAACCAGTCATCTCAATAAATTAATCAGAAATTTCCCATGGTAGTTAACTTTAGAGAATGCTGGATTGAGCCAGGTAGTACCCACACAAAAAAAACATGTCCTGCAGTAAGTTTATTACTGATGCACATGCATACCTACAGTTGCTACATACGTAAGAGCGGTATGAAGACGGCTTGAAAAGGGAAAAATATGGCTGTTTATATGTGTATATAAAGACATACCAGTTGCAATGTTGCCGTGAGCCTTCTGTAAAGGAATGACAGTAACAGTCAGCGGTTGAGCGATGGCGGTATTGGTGGTCAAGCACACAGTAACTGTCCCATTGCCTTCATCCACTGTGTACATTGGACTGCTGAACTCCACTTCCACCTCTGTTGAAGACAAGATGTAGATGAGGTCAGGGAAATGAGACTTGCAATCATTCTATTGTTTCCACAATGAATTGAAGAAATTCACTAAATTAAACCTTTCAAGCATTAGATTAGATTTCCTAAAACTCTCTCTTAAGGTTTTATTCAAACGAGGGTAATCACTCTAGCCTCGTTCCCAGGCTCCACTCCCCAGCTTTTCTCGCACCGTGTAGAAAAGCGGGGAGGGAGCCTGGTATATTTCATCACGTGCTACGTGACGTACGTGCGTGGTTTTGTTAATCGAATTACGCGTGACGTTTATCGTTGTGCATGTGGTTCGAACAGTGAGTCGATAAACTGTAGAGCGATCGTGACTAAGCAGCCATCATATCCTAGCAGACACTAAACCTTGGCCCCTGGTTCAAACCATAATATATTTTGTCAATCAAGCTGGGTATTACATTATCTGCTACACCCTGCTATGCACACACACATTAATGCAGGCTCACCCCACATACATTTCACCTAGTAATATACATACAGAGAAAATGCACTGTTGAAATGACTAGTGTGGAGCTTTCTCCAGCTGGCCCCAATTATTCAGATAATGAAATTAATGGGTGTATATTTCAGAGTTTCAGGTACGGCAGTACTAAGAAAAAATGACCTGTTGCAGCCTGTGAGAAAGCTAACAAGCCATATTTCTGGAGCAAGGGTTTCCTGGTTAAAGACGGCCAGGAAAGCCAGTAAGTTAGAAAATGGCACATCACTTTGAGCTCTCAACCGCTGCACTACCAGCATCTTCACTATTCTAAGAAAATGTGAGTAGCATTAAACACTGTATAATAAACATGACCACTGAATGTACCTTGAACTATATAGGTACATACCTGCCAAGTGTAAAGATTTATTGTTCATGAATATATTCATAAGCTCAGTTTTGCAGCCGTAATTCTTACATGTAGAAACTATAAGATAATGCGGGATTAAATGGCGTTTAATTTCAAAAGCTGCAAATTTAACGTTGTGTTATTTTGAGGGATGAATGATTACACTCTCCAAACTTGCAGCATTGACACTAGGCCTTTACCTGCATTGCAAACCATTTGTGCATATGTCGATTTTCAGCACTGAGCATGGAATTACCCCATCGAAAAATTGTCCCAAAATTTTGCCGCCTCACCTTACCTTTTAAACTTTCACTGTGATTTCTCTTCTGGCAGTAAACTAATATGACTAAGCCACTGGCAGGCCCATAGTGTACATGTACTGTGCCCACACAAGGAGCAATAACATTCCAGTGTGATTAATTGTAGTTCAATTTTGTGAACACATTAAAAAGTTTACAATCTTGCAATTATTTGACCCTCTCAAATATTTCTTACTTTCCAAATTTCGAATCACAACACTTATTTCAGGAAAAACAAACAGGCCATATCTTCCAGCAAGTATAAACGTTGCAGTAGGATTGATTGGATCCAGACTCAAAGTAAATCTCTCAGCTGGTTCCAGTGCTATACCGTCCACCCGAACAGTGATCGGAACATCAAATGGAGAAGGATTCGCTCCAAATAGTAGATGCGAAGTATCCTGAACTATAAAATCTGCATTGACACCTTCCACTGCAAAGAAATAAAAGTGTGTGGAGAACAATTATGCAACCCTAGATCAGGACGTTCCAGATTGATATAACTACTAGTCTGATCACCAGACATAGGCATTAAATGTATCAGGTAGGGATATAAAATCCTAAAAAGTGTCTTAGCAGAAACTGTTCCACCCTTTTCACATCTCAGCCATCATGAACAATCAGGACTATAGTTGTAAATGTGGCTCTGTTCATTCCCACAACATTTCCTCTGTTTGTGAACACCTTTAATTGCTGTGAGGATGCTTTGTTCTGTTGGCACACAATGCTGCTTCTTCACAGAAGGCATCATTCGTTTTGACAATCGGCTGTGTTAGGTCAGTGAATACGCCATTCTTTCTTCATTTACTTAGCTCGGCTAACGGTAGTGAAGTGTGGGCTTGTAATAAACGGCAGACAGCTTCCTTAGAATCCATTCAGCTAGGAGCAGCTAAGAAGATACTTGGCTGCTCTTCCAAAACGTGTAATAAAGCGGTAAGGGGAGATATGGGGTTAGAGTCCTTGAAAGGGAGGAGGGATAGAAGCAAACTTAAGTGGTGGTATAAAGTCAATAAGTTGGATAATGAGCGGTATCCTAGAGTACTATTAGATGCTGAGTGGGAAGTGAAACCATGTAGAGGTAGGCAGAGGAAAACTTGGATGAAAGTAATTAATGAATTGCTGCTGCAGTTAGATTTATATAGCCAAGAGGTATTAGCTGCAGATAATATTAATTTGTTTTTAGATACAGTAGACGAAGCGTTGAGGGATAGAGAATACAAGGACTTTAATGACAGCTTGAATACTAAAGTTAAGTTGAATCTGTACAAGTCTTTCTGTAAGGAAACAGAATTCAAGAATTATTTGCAGGGGGTAGGTGATCCGGGTACAAGATTATTGTTTAAGTTTCGGTCAGGTACGAACGGTCTGAATGAAGAGTTAGGAAGACATAGGGGTAAAAATGATGACAGGCAGTGTAAATTATGCAGGGGTGAATGTGAGAGTGTGGTACATGTTCTCTGGGAGTGTCCAGCATATGACAGCATTAGAAATAATTTCATGGTAGAATTAGAAAATCTATTGGGGGGAGGTTTGGGGAGTTTAGTACACTTGATAATTTTAATAAGGCAAGCTTTATTTTAGGGTTTGAGAATTGGAACAGGAATGATTTTAAAGCATTATTAAAGCTAGTTAAGAGCTTTGTATTATTGATATGGGAGGCTAGCAAGAAGGAATTGTATGGTGATCAGGATTGTGTGGTCTCTGGTTGTTCTTGCTCTTGTCCTCTGACTGGAGGTCTTACAAGCTCCGCCTGCGTCTGTGGGTGCGTGGTCAATGGCGTAAGCGCTACGGCAGCAACATGAGTATATTATTATTATTACTTAGCTCGGCTAGCTAAATTTAGTTCGAACAATTTCTAATAGACCAAATAAACTGATTAAATAAAAGTTGGAAAACCACGCATTTGTTAGAATTCTAAAATACAATTGAGTAATATACTATATGAGCAGAAAATTTGGCTAGGAATTTAATTTGGTGCATTGGTGGATTAGTGAGTGCACCGCCTAATTCAATTTTGCCAATACTTGTGCATGTGTAATTTTCAGTGGGTGGGGTTTGGAAATGGCGTATGAACACAGAGATCTGGACAGTTTATCACAACGTTTTACCTAGGAAACCTTACTACAGTTCCCATGGTAGAATTAGAAAAGTTGTTGGGGTGTGTGTGGGGGGGAGGGGGGGGGGGAGGTGGTGAGGTTTGAGGAGTGCAGTACACTCAATAATTTTAATAAGGCAGGCTTTAGAATGTGAGAATTATGATTTTAAAACCTTAGTCAAGAATTTTGTATTATTAATCTGGGATACCAGGAAGAAGGAAGGATGGCGTAACCTCTAGTTGCTCTTGCCTTTGTCATCTGACTGGAGATTTTACAAGTTCCACCTGCATCTGTGGGTGCATGGTCAATGGCGTAAGCATTGCGGCAACAACATGAGTATGTGATTATTACTACAGCTTCCAGGTTAGTACAGTTTGTCTAGCCGCGATGCATTAAAGTAGAGATGAGTGCTGGAGATAGACTGTACAATCAAGCGATGCAAACGTAAGTCTTAAGCAGCACAGCCCAGCTCTCCACTCTACCATAGCAGTAGACATGTTGTCCTTAAACACAATTTTCTACAGATAGCTCCATTGTGACGTCATTGCTCACAAAACAAAACTGCCAAATTAAAATCCAACAACTTGAATTCCTGACACCATGAAACCAATCCACTTGATTTTATTCTCAAAGGGCTCCAGTATTATATATAGCTCAGTGGTTGATTAAATTAAAGTAGCATTGTGGTTCAGGAGTCTGTAGATCAGCCCATCGTGGGGACAGTAGACAAAGACGCTACAAAGCTAGTATGTATGTACTGTACCCACTTAAATCATCCAAGTACTCTACTATACGGTTCGAAAACTTGGTAAGGAAATATTTATCACTGCAAAAACATGGGGGCTGTTTTAACCTAGCTTGATTACCCCAATTGCAATTTAAGGGTCAAAAACAACCTTCATGTTGTTGCAGTGCACTGGAGGGTTGTTTTTGACCCTTAAATTGCAACAAACAACCCTCATGTTTTTGCAGTGGCCTGCACTGCAGGAGGGTTGTTTTGGACCCTTATATAGCCATGATCGTAGGTTCAAATAGCGTTTCCATGTTCATGTATTGTGTACATGTGTGTATTGTTACACTCAGGAATGTCTTCAAGCTTGCATAAATAATTTAATCAAACATATATTATGCCAATGTTTCTTACGATACTTTCTGCCCAGGGTCATAACAAGTCTGTGAGAGCCCCCTTAAGGTGCTGTGTAAAGCTAGCACAATTAGGGCTATGACTTTGTATGAGACATATATTATTGTGACTAACTGAGAGAACTGGAATAATAACTCTCTCACTTAATTGTCTAGTCTGGTAGCTCCATTTACCTGCACCTCTTTCTTCAACAGCTATCTCGAAACGTGCCAAACCTTGAGCCGTTACAAAAGTTTGCACAGCGCCTCCTTTAATAAAACCTGCTGTTAGATCATAAGAGTTTGTTCGCTCACTGAGTGTAATGTCTGTCCCATCAAACCATCCAAATACTGTAAAAAAAAATAATACCCTTTCATAGTTGATCAATACTTTAGATGTCTACTGTTGTACTATTAGTACTAAGAAACCCAGTATGTATACTGACAACTATTCATTCTAAAACACATGAACAAATAGTATGTAGCTTCTCTCAAGTATACCCCAGATAGACTACAGAGCCTAGAGACCTATTCTAATTATGATCGCTTGACTAACACACTTTTGTAAGATCTTTGCAGTATTAAAAGTAAAATCAGGAGCCGATAAACACATTATTTTGTACTCAAGGGATCATGGCTAAACTATTTGCATACCAATGCAGGCAGTACAGCCTTCAGTTCCTGCTCGAGCTATAAAGAACTGTCCATTTGCACTGAGACAGCATTCTTCTATGCTTGCAGCTTCAAATTCACCGTCAATAGTTCCACAATTCAATTCCCCAGCACTGGAGGGTGTAGTGAAGCATCTGAACTGTGCACTTCCTGTAGGAGATAGCTAAATGTTCAAACATGCATATGGTTGATAATTCCTGCTAAGTACCCAGTGCAGCATGCAAGGCCCATGGGACTGACATGAGTTGGGTAAACCCAGCCACTATAGCTAATAACAAAATTAACATACACTATGTAATATGTAAAAGCATAGGACACCCACCAATAAATGGCTGCCAACAGTTGCCATCCCAAACACAGCAAGACCTCCATCGCCTTACAGCCAAGCTCTGAGGCTCCGCCGGATTTACTCTGAAGATGATGACTACCACCGGAGACTTTCAGAGCTCAAGGGCTATTTAACGGGACGGGGCCATGATCCAGCTTCAGTCCAACAACAGATTGACCGAGCCATGGAATACGGTCTAGCACTGAGGACTAGAAGATCTACTCGAGTCCCCCTAATAACGACATATCACCCGGACCTGTCCCCCCTACGCCATACTGTAGATAGCCTTCTCCCAGTATTGCACACTTCTCAACGGCTCAGAAATTCAATCCCTGAGCCTCCCATTGTCGCTCATCAACGCCCACGCAATCTTCGGGATTTGCTGGTGAGAGCCGAGCTTAAACCAACGTGGATCGAGCACAGTGGGAGCAGTGCATGCCTGAAGAGTCGCTGCAAGACCTGCCAGCACATCCGGTCTGACACCACCTTCAAGAGCACGGTCACTGGCCAGACGTTCTTAGTAAGAGCTTCAGCCACTTGCAAAACAGAGAATTTGATCTACCTGATTGAGTGCAAATTGTGCAAGAAGCAGTACGTTGGTGAGACAGAGAATCGCCTCCACATTCGCCTCAATGGACATAGATCTGACATCACCAACAAGAGACTGGAGAACCAGTAGCCCACCACTTCCATGCATGCTAGAAACACACCTGATGAAGGTCCAGTTCGGGCTGAAACGTAATGTGTTTCAGTGTGAAAGAATTTTATAAATGCTAAATCATGATGAAGGTCCAGTTCAGGCTGAAACGTAATGTGTTTCAGTGTGAAAGAATTTTTGCTAAATCATGAGACTGCCATTATTTTCAGTACAAAAGCATAGGAGTTAGGTTGGTATGCTAAATATATGACCAGGGTCCAAGGGTGTGTCTGATATTGAGCAAGCTGTATTAGCACCGAGGTCAATATCTGAAACACCCACAGACCCAAGCATACATACCATACACTTCTATGCTCACATAGTCTGAAAACCTAAGTACAATCTAATACCATATGATGATGTCATCACTATGTGATAAGTTATATATAGTTCGACCATGCCTGTGAGGGGTCTATCGGATATATACAGAGTGATAGCCAATAATCCCTTGGGATTCACCTTCATCAAATTTGTGGTGCTTGGAGGGTCAGAGATCTATCTCATAATGCTACCAAGGAAGGTTTACTATAGTTTCCAGGTTGTAGTAGCCTTGCCGCAAGCAGTGGCATAGCCACACACGGGCAATCAAGCTCTGTGCCCTGGAAACTCGATGTATGAACAAAAGGGGTGTGGCAGGTTCAAGACTGCATGATTCTCCATCACTTGTCATAAATTCCACTAGCTACTAATCTAGTGTACCTACGCCACTGGGTGTAAGTAGAGATATGAGCGCTGGATACAGATGGCATGATAGAGCGATGTGAATATGAATTTCAAGCCACACAGTCCGCTTTTCCACTCTCCCATAGCATGTTCTCAGCTTACGTCGACTCGACTGCACGGACCTTGTGAAAATATTTCGTGATTAGCCGTGTGATTGTGAAAATAGACGGACCTGCACCATGCACGTGAGTAGCAGCAGGCTCGCCTACGCTTGTCCAATAACTTATTCTAGACAGCTGAAGAAAGATTTTTTTTTACAGACGATCAATGCATAGGATCATAAGCTAGGTGACTATCTAGGCTTCATTGCAGAACTTTCTCCCGATCTAGAGGAATTCACAGAACACAAGCTAGATAGCTAGACATTTTTCTCAGTAATTAGCTATAATGCCAAGTATAAATTATATGTACATAGATGTCCACTGACGTATCAGATTTCCATCATTTTCTAACTCTAGATCTTCTAACACTTTACAATTACAGCTCACGAAAAGTATTAAATGGACCAGATCAGTACAGCTATGGCTTCATTAGGTCCAAGACAAGGACTGCAGATAGTCTCGTTCCCAGTCGACTTTTCGCCCTCCGTCGGGAAAAGTACCGAAGTTGTCGGGAAATGGATCTGGACTTTTCCCGACGGAGGCCGAAAAGTCGGCTGGGTACGAGACTACAGGCTGGCAGTCATTAGCTAGTCACTGTTTAGAAACATAGCATGCAGGCTTACATGATTCTGCACTATAAGCACCAGGTATAAATATATGTGTATCACAAAACATTGTACATATATGCAATGCCAATACACGGAGAAAGGTGATTCAATTTACCTTGAGTGAGTGCTGAAGTGAGAAATAAGAATACGCCCTGCACCATCAGTAACCACTTCATTGCTTTCCTTTTGCATACACTTTCAGCATAACATAAACTGCAACAAATGATAAACAATAAGTATCTGCAAATGGCACTACTTTATCTACTCAACTAATGTAGCTATGTGTTTTCAATGTGCAAAATAAAAATAACCACCGGATACTTTATATACCGTACTGCAACGGTTATTCAATAACTTATTTTAAGGTTAGTTAAACGGAGTTAACGGGGGGGAGGAGCCATGGGCGACGCATGCGCAGTAGATCCCGCGCATTTGTGTCCCTCGTGCCTTGGCTGAAAGCGATCGGTGCTGCGGAAGTAAGTGGGCTGGCCCGCGAGACTAGCCTTGGGCAGTGGCAGCGAGTTGGTGACACAAAGCTAGCAGTGGCAAGGAACTGGAACAGGAAGCATCGAAGGATGGCCGCAAATAGCGGGCAACAGGCGGAGCCATCGCTGCCTACGGCCACCAACGCCGCGACCTTTCAGCCCCCGTGGCAGATGCCAGCGCTCATTCCGTCACCGACCAGTGCAAGTGAGGGCCGAGTTTCAGGGGCGGCGGGGCGGTGACATATTTGGGGTGGGCGTGGCCTCACGTGACTTGTAACCACGCCCCCTTTCTTTTTCGCGAAGAAGTCGGATATCCTACATGATCCCAATTTAGGCCTCCTGACCCAAGTTAATTGCACGTAAACACGCAGTGTGGTGTACGTAGTCTCGCGGGCCAGCCTCACTCGTGGTTTTTGGGGGGGGGGGGGGGGGGGGAAACGTTCCATGCAGAGATGTGCTGACAGAAGCTGGTGTTCACCTCAGACGTCGCAAACATTATAGACTTCAAACTACCAAACGCGTGCTCAGTTGAGCTTCCGGTTACATTATTAATTGTTATGAACGAAAATGGTGTAAAACGGCAAGCATTCACTTGAGAGCGCTAGTAAATCACTGCCGAAACCTTCGAGTTCTTTGAAAGCGCTGTGGTATGAGTGCACTGCTTGCATGCAAATGCTGTTTCTTTGCATTTGAATCATTGTAATTGCTTCAGCCAATATCATGATAGCCCAGCTGAAAGTTAGCTACTAGAATATGCAAGCGTAATATGCCTCGCATGGCTACCAGAGGCATGCATAAACAGGTAGTTGCTATGTATTAAAGCAACAGGTAGTTATTAAAGGATGACTATCAAGAAACCTGGCCTTCAAAATTAGATTTCTAAGCTGTATCATGTGCATCCCTGGGAAACAATTATGAACAATACTTGAACAGCTGTGTGTACTAAAATACTGTCAATCCCCTCCGTCGCAGGCAGACCCAAAGCTCAACCAAGGCCAAAGAGGAGAGAGAGCGCAATAGCATTCCTAAACTGCTGCCGAACCTGGCTACCCTGGTGTTCCGTCTTCACTGATTCATTTGACTTGCAGATGTAGTGGTTTATGAGGAACACCAAAATGATTGTAAAAATAATCCAATTTAAGACCAGAAATGGAGCCAACAGCCCAGCATAAATAAAATTGATGGTTGACAGCTATTATTGGGTGGGGGGGGAGGGGTATCTTAGTGTGGAAGGCCTGTGATGGAATACACTTGTAATGTGTGTGGCAGTAAAAAATTGGAGGCACCAACCATAGATTACTCCACGACAACAGACAAGCGAGACGGTTAGTCCGATCAGGGGATTAGGATTGTCCCTGTATGTTCATTATTCTTGTTCTTCCCTTAGCACTGATGAGACCCAGACTGGACACTGCATTGGTCAACCAGAAGGCCACAGCACTGTTCCTGCTCCAGAGAGGAGCCTTTCCCCGGCTGCCTGCTGCATCCTCAGGGCCCTCATGCAATCTGCACTACTCTGGGCCAGCTGCAACAACCAGGTTAGTTTGGTTTGAGTGGTAGATAATTTTCCATATTACTTCCATAACTGAAATGATGATTTCAACCCTTGGCTAACAAAACATGGTTGAATTGTACTTAGAGGAGTACTACTTCAAGGAGGATCTCGATTGGTTCTCAGTGTTCATAGCGATCGGGTTCTCTTTCTACCAAGCACAAATTGGCTCACAAAAATATCATCAAATGCTGACGTTTCAACTGCTGGGCTGCAGTCTTCATCAGGGCAGAACATCAACAGAAAGTACAGGCAGAACTAAGAGCATTAAATAGCATAATCTAGAGTCTATAAGCGAAGCCTAACAAGTCTAGACAAGCCTATTACAAAAAACACAAAGTAACCACAGAGTCCAGAGGCCAAGCCTAATTGAGTGCTACATCATCTGTGCTGAAACACTCATTTTGTTAGAAGCATAGTCTTTCCTTCTTTTAGACTGCAATAGAGGGCCTGCTTGGACTAGTAAAGCTTCACCTCCCCTCAGCTCAGCAGCTCCCTGAGTTCTTCTGGTGCCATCTGGAGAGGGACCTGCAGATCCTGGGACAGACAACAGGCAAAACTGTGGATGAGGCAGCCATCATTATGCACCTTGTGCTCAGGGGCATCCTCACAGTAGATCCTCCAAGATGTAGGTCATCATGTGTAGTGTCACCATACGTATAGCTGTTTTATTGCTTTTCTGCATGCAGCTGGTACCGTGGGTGTGGTCAATACTCTGGGGGCCAGAAATGCAAGACAAGAATGAGAAAATATTCAACCAAGTTTACATCCAACCAGTTCTTGAGGTACAGTTACTTCCATCCAATAACCAACCGGAATGACAATGCATGAAAAGGAAGTACACACAGTACAAGTTGAAGCAGACTAGGAATTATTGTGTATGACAGGCATTCTGCATTATAGCCAAGTAACACGGATGGTATAGATGTGCTTTTCATCAGTCACAAACTTGATTACATGGATATTGTTTTATTTCTTTAGAAAGTTGATGAGAAAGTCACCAAAACACTGGACTACATTATCAATGATGATAATCAAGGTATAGTTATAAGCTCACTATATCCATAAGCTAAACATATTGCATACTTCTTTCCCTCCATCCATCCTTGCTCCCCCTAAGAGCGCTAGAGCAAAACCAACTCGTATATGAGAAAGTTAGGGTAAGGGCAATCTGATCCCTCACCTGTGGACCTATCGCTCCCAAATCACCTTGGAACACCTCAGCCAGACTCTGCAACATGACAAGAAAGGCAAGTGTCCCATACTCTACCACTTCCTGCAGAAAATAAGTACTTTCCTATTACTCCATAATTATCTTAATGAATATACCCCCAACTATACAGTTAGTCAAACTAATTTTGCATTTAAATTTAGCTAATACTTGCTTCAATTCTTTTCTCTTAGGAACACAATTTGAGAGCCACACAGTACCTCCCAGACATTGTGAGGCTGCAGCAACGTCTCTATGACAGCTTCCACCACCGACTGGACCACAGGGAAGCCACGCATATTACCATTGGGAAGTTTCTTAGCGGAAGGAAGAGTGGTATGTCATGGGCATCTCTTGTTGCTATAAAGTTCAATTTGAGTGCTACCATAGAGTGAAAGGCCACTGTATGGTGTCCGTAGTGTCTACTATTAGACACTATAGACTATAGTGCTCATGCTTTGTATGAGCCAGTGGGTAAAGTCCTGTGTGTTGAACTATATTTTGTCTTCAGTAAAACCCATGGGTCACGTGTGGTTTTGTAGAATGTGTTGCACACTACGAAGGTATACGTTTGGGACTTTATGCACGTAGTACATTGAATAGTATGTTATTTTCTGGCCCTACACAATTCCCCTCATAACTCCGTATATGGTAAAGGACACACTATCCTCCATCACAGAGAACGTCCGCAATGAGTATCAAGGAATGGTGGAAAGCTTGCAGAAGGCATGGCAGCTGGTGGGAGACCAGCTTAGGGATCACGGTGGGTTTAACACACAATAAAGTTGGACCAATTATCAATGAACAAGATTTGATGCCTATGAGCTAAATGGAAGCATGTCTCCTTTTTCATACACAACAGCTCAGCTGCGAATGGAAGACGCTCATCTCCTCCCAGCCATATGGGAGACCACTCCATTGGAGTACCTCATCCCCACCACCACAGGGGCAGGGGCCTGCAGCACTGCACTGGTCGACTTCCTTGTTCAAGTTCACAATTCCTTCATCGAGAGGTGCAGAGGGATAGTCACTGAGCAAGAGAAGAGGTGGTGATACACTCATCTCATTGAGAAAATGTGTAATAGAGCCATACTCCCTAGGTGGGCACGAGACTAAGGTGTGTGTTGGATTTAGGTGCTAAGAGGTTACTGGTTTCTGAAACCCTACCAATAAACACTGAGTATCAAAACCTTGGAGAGAGGGGGATCCCAAGCCCCTGGCCAACCCCACCAACATAGGAAACCCTGAATTTATGAGACATGGCATGACTATGGGTCTTTAATGCTTTGCTCTTCCGTTCATCTTCAACAGCAAGTCCAAGGTAGCATGGCAGAGCAATCCTGTACCTCTCCCTCACATCCATGGCTGCCACCTGCTCAACTATGAGTGCCAGCTTCCCTCCGTCATTCTCTCTCACTGTCAGTACTCCCTTAAGGTGGAAAAAGTGCAGGATGTCCGCTACAACTGGCCAGCTCTGGAGAAGGACATTCTTGGGAGGTTCATTCATGGCAAGCCACTCATTCAATCTGATATCCCTCAAGTGGTGTACAAGAAGGACATCTACACTGCTGCCACTTTTGCTGCAGTTAGGAAGAAGGTTGAACCCCAGGTAAGTTAATGGTATAATAATCATATCAGAGACGGCGTTTACAGTGACATCATTATGACATCACTACTACAGATTGAGCTAGACTCCCGGGTACAGCAAGAGATTGTCCAGGAGTTACGCTCCGTGAACCGCATCCGAGAGGCCCTAGATGTGGTGGATATCGTGCTGGGATTTCTCTCCTCTGTAGGGGGAAAGGCTGACCGAAAACTTGGAGAGTACATCACACGTACTCTGCGAATGAAGAAGAGATTCTTCTCTGAGAAAGTGAGCAATTGTAGTAATACTACATGCATGTGTGTATGTGTGTGCAACTCAAAATCTTTCTAATTTTAGGCTCGAGAACACTGCACATTGGGCCACATCCTCTCTCTTTGGGAAACACTCTCTGTAGAACTCGCAAGGCAGTTGATACTATCTGGCCAGGTGAATTAGTGTAATAGACTCTATACAGAGTGGTATGTGTAACAGACTCCATACAGAGTGGCACAAGGATGCACCAACTATTTGTTATTCCTACACACACCCCAGGATCCGTTTGACTCTGTCAAGGATGAATTCTCGAAGGAGCTTATAAGTGACGCAGAAGAGAGCCAGACAATGGCCCTAGACCGCTGTCTCTGGTCTTTCAACCTGGACCACCTACTGGGGACACTGTACAAGTTCATTGAGACCCACGTGAAACACTGTCCTGATAATGAGAGTGACTGGCCGTAAGTTTATTGGTGTGTGAAGTAAAAGTGAGCACTTGATTTATACAGTCATAATTATTATGAAAGTTATACACTTACTGTGCTCAAGAGCTTGGGATATCACACTAATGTGATAGTTTTGCTCTAGTAAGAATTACAGAAATGCTTTTATTACAGGTTGGTGGACACACTTGATGCCTTCCTTGAGCACAACAACCTGACCCCCATCCCACGGTTTGCTGCAGAATTCCCCGGCAGCATCACCCTTGCCCAGACAGTTGCCATGTGGAAACACACCATACAATACCAGGATAGACAGAAACGTGAAGGACAAGCTTAGGTTTAATGCAGGAGTATGACTGAACATTTGACTTTGACTTTTACCATATATAGTAATATTACAGGACAGAGAAAAGTGTGAATTGATAGTATTATACACGATCAGCTGTCGCTGTAGGAAATTGAATAGTGAGCTATCATACTTTATTTGTACAATGACACACACACGATCATAATTATTAATCTTTACACATAACTAAGTATTGCAGCTGTGATATTGTGTGTTTCTTTCATGGTGTGTTTGTGTGTGTATATTCCCAAGTCATGCTAGAGGTGCACAAACTGCCCATATGGTGGTGAAAATAACCAACTGAACTGTTCATGGATAGGAAGATACAGTACAATAATGACAGTTCTATAGCCATCACGAATCCAGAACTATGTAGGTATATATGAGTTGCTGTGTGGTGAAAAGTGGGAATCAGTTCTAGTGACACCAATTCGTTCTACATTACTAGCTGCTGCATAAGCTTTAGTTTCGATCTCATCAGCGATATGTGCACCACTGGCGTGGTCTCCTGTGCTGTGTACATCAGGGAACATGGTTCTTTGGCGGACATGAACAGAAGCATACAGCTGCTCACTAGCAACACTTGTGTGTCTGTTTGCAGCATCAGGCATCTTCAAAGTATTTGGTTCATAAAGTGCGTTTGTGACCATCGATGTATCCAGTCTAGATCTGTAGGGAGTGCTCCATTCAGTAGTAGGTTGATACCTTTCATTCAAAATTATTGAAGAAGGTTCATCGTACAAGACATTGGATCTCCTAGATGTATACAGGGCTTTCTTCTTGGCATAAACAATTACAGCTGCTAGCTACTGTCATCACAAACACAATGGTACAAAAGACCGCTACACTAATACTTACTGTAAGCGTTACAGTCGTCACCGACTACCTAGGAGATTGAGTTGGTAGGTGCATTTCTAAAGTTGGAGTTGGGTTAAGTAGCTATAGTCTCTCAGAAAAAAAACTGCATGGCAGTGGAGAAGAAGAATAGCTGTGGTTCATAATTGCAGCTAGGCTTTCAAAAAACAAAGCAGTAGAATATAAGCACGTATGCGAGATGGACAAAGCTAATTGCTGAGATGATATTAGTATGTAAGTGGAGACTCAAGGGAGCTGGTCAAGAGTGTCGAAACCAATTACTTATAATAGAATAGCTAGTTGGGAAGACTATCATTTGGTATAATCAATAAACTATGTCATTATATTATAATGACATTGTTTATTGAGTCTATCCTTCAGTTATGCTCGTCGTGTACACATTTTACACGTCATCATTCCATATACATTATGGACTTCCTAAAATAACATTTAAATTACAATAAGCAATCTTCAATTCATGGCCACTTGTTGTCTTTAAGAGCAAAAAAATTAGACCTTCTCAAGAGAAGAAAGAGAGAAGCAGGAAGACTCCCAAACAGAAGAGCAATACTCCAAATGAAGACTATAGCTAATAAAAATATATAATTTAAACATAACAGAGGGAGCGAGACAGTAGAAGTGGCAACAGAGAATACCAAGGAGTTTCCTAGCCTTACAATAGGTTTTGACATGGAGTTGCCAGGACAGGTTGCAACTGACAAACTTGCTACACACTTGATCTTGTCATACTGATCATGATGTAGCCAACCGTGGCCCACCAATGGGCGTGTCCCACCATTTAACATGCCTTCACACCTTCGTTTGATGTGTGATTAATATATTCCTGTAGTCAACACTACAGTGTGATCATGAATGGTCAGCTCTGTGCTATTCGCATGCCCAGACTGTCATGGTCACTCATAGGAATACCCTCCTCTATTTCTAATGTCGGATAAAGCTGAAGTTACATTTTCCTTTATGTATTAAACATTAATTACACATAAATTGATGAGTGATCATGAGCTGTTGTTAATATTTTGAGTATTAAGAATAGCTGTAATGTTAGACTACATTTCTTGTGCACCATGCTACAAGTTTTATTCACGTAAAATATTTTTTTGTAATCACCAAAGGAGGACAAAGACCATGCACACTGAATGGATGGAGTGGGGAAACTGTTTTACGGTGACGTGTATTCTGAATTAAATATCTTAATAATAGCCATACAGATAATTAGCTCAATAATTATTCATACAACAGTATACTAAATTACATAGCAGTTTCTTGACTGGCATATCCAATGCTCTCCATCACTTGACCTCTGATGGATTTTCCTTTCTCTTCTTCCTCTGCTCCTCTCCTATCTTCCCACACTGGATCCCCTTGAATGGCTTCCTCTGCCCCCTCTCCTCCCTCCGATTGCTCCCCATTGTCCACTTCTTCCTCCTCTTCTTCTACATCCTCCAGAATTGGCATCTCAGTCTTTTTGGGACGAGGTGAGTGGGAGTAATCCTTCTTGACTCTCTTAATGAGACTGAAAGAGCGATTGAGGTCGAGATAACCGGCCATGGACTCCAGCATATTGGAGATGGTGGTCACCAGATCACGGAAGTGTGGCCTCCTGTCAGCATCTTCCAGCCAGCACTGCTGCATGCAAGAATAGCTGTAAAAATAAGATAAAATAAGTAGCTAGTTACATTTTGAAATTATTATGTAAATTTCTGAAACAAAAAAGACAGCAAAAATTTACAAATGGCTATTACAATTATTCGCTAAATTGTTACAAGGGACAATGTATATCAAGGTATTTCTAACAACAATATTCAGTTACTAGGTGTACGCAAGCGTAATATGCCTCGCGGAGATTACTATCTAACAGAGAAGTAGTATTATAGTTTTTATATAATGCATAGGAGATTACATTTTTGTTTTGACATTAAATTTTATAGCAATGTTGAAAGGTCTGCATACCAGTAGATCATTTTTCAAATGGTACTATATCAACTGACATACTTATAGGTTTTCTTTAATCAGCATATGGTACCATTCCCAGACTTTTTGTTGCGAGAGGGCGTGAACGTTTGAGCATGAGACAGTACAACTCTCGCGAGTCAGTCGCATGAATATTAAATAACGATCAGTAGTCGAGCTACCAAGAAACTTGGCTTTCGGATGAATGACAGGTATAGCTGCAGCACATTTTCAAGGTTGCTACGGCAGAGAAAAGACGAGCTGTAGTGCCTGAAGTTCTACCGCGATCGTAGTCGTCAGACTCCAGCGCTCATACCTCTGTTTACAGGGAGGTTACACAAACTCTGCTAACCTGGAAGCTGTAGTAAGCCTCCCTTGGTAGAACTGTGCAATAGACTTGTCCAGATTGCTGACTGTTTCTGCGCCACAAGTTCGAAGACAGCATCCCGAAACTGTCAAAGGCACCATCTTGACACGTGCCGTTGCCCCGGGGGGCCCCCGAGGGAGGGGACGGACAAATAAATTTGTCAAGTGTAAAGATAAGAAGGGGGTGTAAATAATATGGTGTTTTGTACGAAGTAGGATCACAGAGGTTTGAAACTTATACCATTGTGATTCTTGGGGAACAAATACGAAAACGTATGTGAAGCTCCTCTTACTTTCAGTTTCTGTGAGGAGTTACGGCCAAAACACCACTATATACGTCTCCTTATGGGGCCCCTACAAAGCACGTGGTAAAAATGGCGTCTCTGGTAGTTTGATGAGAGCGCACGAAGCGTCAGAGCTCTAGGCAAGTTGACCACATACTTTTACTAAGGAAGGCTTACTGTGGCCTCTGTATAAGTAGAGATATGAGCGCTATTAACGGACGGCATGTTCGAGCAATACGCTTGTGAGTTTCGAGCGCCCCACCCCGTCTCTCCATTCACCCATAGCAGCCATTGCTCATCCTTAAAAATATGTTGCAGACAGAGACAGCAATATCTCAAAAACCAGTCGCTTTTCCGTAGCTTCTCCAGCAGTTTTTTCATGCGTGGAATTGTTATTTTTGCGAAAGGCTGGCTCGCGACCCGGCTCGCCTCACCCAATACATCCGTTTCTACTCGACCGCTATACTTTACACTTGGCAGAGCGATATACCTATAATGATTTTTAGCTGGAAAAGAATACTGGGAGATATTTAGCTACAGGAGTGGGTGAAACTTTCATATTGGCAGCTCTTTTTCATCTGGTACATCCTTTGCAATAAAGCGACCAATCATATCCAGGTTGTTCACACATCGTGACAAGCACACTGTATACATGTACTTACATTTCATCAGAGCAGGCTGAATTTTCCGGCTTAGAAAGTCGCTCACCACTCACAACCTGTCGAAGTAGAGCTGCAGAGGTTAGTCCAGGATATGGAAGCATTCCTCCACTGTATACCTCCCACACTGTGACACCAAATGACCACTGGATGTTGGAAAATATACACATCAAATCGAGCAATTACCCAGTCAAGTTAATATCAGTAACATAAAACCTATAACCTTCTTGTAAGCTAGAATTACTGGTGCCTTACCACATCAGTTTTCTCAGTATAGACACCATCCATTATGCTCTCCAGAGCCATCCACCTGATGGGAAGTTTGGTCTCTTCCTCTTCTTTCCCCTGGCGATAGTAATTGCTGGAGTAGATGTCTACTGACAGACCGAAATCTGCCACCTTGATGATCCCCTCAGCGTCAATCCTGCATGTGCAAAGAGTTTTGTACATTCCTAATTGTGCCGAGACCTGAGTGACTAGGTGGACTTTTTATACAATCAACTAGCAAAAATAAACTTTCTTTAAATGTTCAGCAACCTACAGCTGCCTTCTTCAGTGAAATAACATTTACAAGTAAGTCACATGGGGCAAACTGAAAGGCAAAATGTAAAAATAGAGCAAAATTACCACTAATAATAATAATAATACTCATGTTGCTGCCGTAGCGCTTACGCCATTGACCACGCACCCACAGACGCAGGCGGAGCTTGTAAGACCTCCAGTCAGAGGACAAGAGCAAGAACAACCAGAGACCACACAATCCTGATCACCATACAATTCCTTCTTCCTAGCCTCCCATATCAATAATACAAAGCTCTTAACTAGCTTTAATAATGCTTTAAAATCATCCCTGTTCCAATTCTCAAACCCTAAAATAAAGCTTGCCTTATTAAAATTATCAAGTGTGCTAAACTCCCCAAACCTCCCCCCAATAGATTTTCTAATTCTACCATGAAATTATTTCTAATGCTGTCATATGCTGGACACTCCCAGAGAACATGTACCACACTCTCACATTCACCCCTGCATAATTTACACTGCCTATCATCATTTTTACCCCTATGTCTTCCTAACTCTTCATTCAGACCGTTCGTACCTGACCGAAACTTAAACAATAATCTTGTACCCGGATCACCTACCCCCTGCAAATAATTCTTGAATTCTATTTCCTTACAGAAAGACTTGTACAGATTCAACTTAACTTTAGTATTCAAGCTGTCATTAAAGTCCTTGTATTCTCTATCCCTCAACGCTTCGTCTACCGTATCTAAAAACAAATTAATATTATCTGCAGCTAATACCTCTTGGCTATCTAAATCTAACTGCAGCAGCAATTCATTAATTACTTTCATCCAAGTTTTCCTCTGCCTACCTCTACATGGTTTCACTTCCCACTCAGCATCTAATAGTACTCTAGGATACCGCTCATTATCCAACTTATTGACTTTATACCACCACTTAAGTTTGCTTCTATCCCTCCTCCCTTTCAAGGACTCTAACCCCATATCTCCCCTTACCGCTTCATTACACGTTTTGGAAGAGCAGCCAAGTATCTTCTTAGCTGCTCCTAGCTGAATGGATTCTAAGGAAGCTGTCTGCCGTTTATTACAAGCCCACACTTCACTACCGTATTCTAAAGTAGGACGAAGTACTGAAACTAACAATAATCTCCTTGCAACGGTACTGATATTTCTATTACTTACAAACCGGTGCAAACGATTAAGCTTTTTCTTCCCATTATCAATTACCTTCTGTACATGACTATCCCATGACCCATTCTCAGCAAATTCAATCCCCAAGTAACAGTAACTTACAACCCTTGGAATTACTTTATCTCCCCACTTCCACGCACACATATCTGTAATAGCCACCTTAGAAAATACCACAACAGCACTCTTTTTTATGTTAGATTTCAACCTCCATTTGTTACAAAACCCTTGTACTACATTAATCAACTTTTGTAAATCCTCCGCATTAGTAGTTAAACCAACAAAATCATCTGCAAACATTAGTCCCCCAACCTTAACGTCATTCTTAATGATTATACCAAGCCCAGCTTTCTCAACCTCATCTAGTAACTGATTAATAAAAATGGAAAATAGGATAGGCGATAGACTACAACCCTGTGCTACCCCTGGCTTATATCAAATGGTTTGGATTTTTCCCCCTCCAGTAAAACAGCACTCTCTGTAATGTCATACATCTTCTTAATAACTCTCCACATCCTACCCCTAACACCCAATTCCCACAACCTAAACCATAAACCATCGTGCCAAACCGTATCAAAAGCCTTCTGGACGTCTAAGAAAAAAGCATAAGTGTGTTTTCCTTCTCTTATTCTGCCTTGTATGATCTCGTTCAAAGTAAAGACATTATCAACACAACTTCTTTTCGCTCTAAAACCTGCCTGTCCCTCATGAAGAGCCTTTTCCGATTCTAATCTTATTACCAAGCGATTATTTAAAATCTTACAAAACAGTTTACCAACAACGTTCAATAGAGTAATGCCTCTGTAATTACCTGGATCCTCAGCATCACCTTTCTTATACAAACTAACAATTAATCCTTGCCTCCATTGTTTAGGAATACCCTCTTCTGTCCAGACTACTTCATATAAAGCTTTCAACAGATTCGCCATTCCAGAGCCACCATACTTAAAAAGCTCCCCAACTAAGCCATCATTACCTCCAGTTTTGTTATTCTTTAAACTTTTCAAACACTTTCTAATTTCGGCATAACTTATATCCCTGTCTAAAACCTTATCCTTCCGTGCACTAGACATCTCGCTGTACTCTGTCACCTTATTCTCTACATGCTCTCTCCAGCTATCATCAAACTGATCATCTACTGATGCTGTACCCAGCTTACCGTAATGCTCATGTAGAACTTCAAGCTTCCCCTTTGTACTGGTTACGCATGAACCTGAACTACTCCTTAATGAAGCAATGCTCTTACGACTACCCTTTGAAGTCCTGCCAACAAATGCCCAAAATTCCTTCTTGTTTACATCAAAATCTTTATTAGCCTTTTCTATCACCTCATTCCAACTATCTAACTTCTTCTTACGTACCAATTCCTTGATTTCTGAACGTAACTTGTAATACTGTCCCCATTTATCTTCCCTACCACTCTGAATCTCTTTGTAAACCTGTCTTCTTAGCCTAATCTTATCTTTAATCTCTTCATCCCACCACCTCGCTGCTTTGCCACACACTATCACCTTTTCCCCAATTTCTTTTGATGCTACCCTCTTCACTGTGTCTTCCCAATCCTGAACCACTGCCTTCACTAATTCTGACCCCCTTAGCCCCTGGTGCTTCCTTGTCTGTATCCTTTCTTGAAATACTTCTACTTCTATGCTCAAAGCTTCTTGATACTGCTGCCTCACTTCCTCCTCTTGAAATCTTTCAATGCGCCATTTCTTAATTACCCGCTTTTGCTGCTTAGCAGTTTTTACAGTCCGACCCAGTTCCATCCATACTAAAAAGTGATCCGACTTCCCTATATCGGTGTCATCTACCTGCACACTCCCTGAAACCTGCAACAAGTTGGAATCAGTAACTATATAATCAATGATAGACTTCTGCTTCAATGAAGGCCTAGCTCTAGTCCACTGTGGTTCCACATTGAACTCACGACCATTACAAATTACAAGCTCAACCTCTGTCAAAAAGGAAATCATCCTGTTACCACTCGCATTGCATTTTCCTTCTCCAAACATACCTATTACATCATCTAGTTCAGAAGATCTTCCTACCCTAGCATTAAAATCACCTAGAAGCACAACCTGACCACGCTCCTTCATACGCAGCACATCCTCTTTCAATTCCTCGTAACTGCTTTCAATAACTGAAACACTCTCGCTATCCGTAGGCATGTAAACACAACCCAAAAATAAAGTATTCCTACCATTTTCACCTTTCACCTTGATCCACATACTTTGTTCGTAGCTAACATCCTTAATAAGCTCTACTCCACTGGCTAAGCACTCCTTTACCAAGAATCCTACTCCCCCCTCTCCCCTCCTACTCTCCGAAGAACCTTGCCTAGGTTTCCCAAACCATTTGTACCCATCTACATAAATCTTTGATTCCTCTTTTTCCCACGACTCCTGCCCAGCACAAATATCTACGTTATTTTTCTTCAGCACCCCAGCAACCTCCTTCTGTTTACGCTGACTACAGATTCCAGAGAAATTCCAAGTGGCTACCCTAACCTTCCTTGCTTCCCTCTCAGCTACCCTAACCTTGCTGTAAACATCGGTTACATTTACAACAGATTCCCTACTGACCTCCCTACACTCTTCAGTATCCTCCTCCAACCCCTCCATAACTTCTACACATGATTGCAAACCAGTAAATCGGTTTGAATACTTCAACTGTAAAGGCATAACATCTCTCTTCACTGATTCATCTAAAACACACCTACAGCCTATCTTCCTTAAGCAGCTAGAAATCTCTCTAATCACCCCAGCACTAACTTCCCTGCTATCCTTTGGCAAGAGAATAAGCCTGACATGATCACCCTCCCAGCCTACTGCCCCTCTTACCAGCCTTCCTAGACCTAAATCATCAAACTTTGACCTAATTTCTAGAGTACTCAAGTCTTTCCTAAGTCCCCATACAATTATATGCGCTCTGTACCCCCTACTGTGATACACTGACCACTCTTGAAGTCCATCTGACTGGAGATCCGCAGCAATAGCATGATCGCGGGTGGGCATTAATTGGAATATCGCGTGAAATTCAAATTAGAGCTAGCTGTTTGCTGCAGAAACTTATCCAGAGGGTAGAGATGGACTTCTTCTTGGTCTTCAGGTAGAAATATTCTTCATTCACAGAGATAGGATATCACAAATAGAGAGTTATTTGCAGAGCAAAATTTTTTTTAAGTTGCTAGCATTTGGTCACTAGGCAACCGTAAGAGGCATTTTTAAATCTTCCTAATTAGAATTGGAAAGCAATCACATAATACACAGCCAAGTTTAAAGATTTGAGGCATATTTAAAAAAATCTGGTATAAAGAAAGAATATACCATTGTGATCCTTGGGTGCAAATTAAGCAAACGTGTCCTTAACTTTCAGTGTCTGAAAGGAGTTATGACCAAAACGAAACTGTACACACTTTATATGCGCCTTTCTGAGGCCCCTACAAGGCACGTGTTCACAATGGCGTCTCTGGCGTCTCTGGCAGTTACATGGATGCCGTTTTCGAACTGGTGGCACACAAGTCAGAGATCTGGACAAGTCTATCACACAATTTTACCACGGGAGGTCTACTACAGCTCTCAGGCTAGTAGAGTTTGTGTAGCCTCTGCATAAGTAGAGATATGAGCACTATTAACAGACGACACAATCGAGCGATGCACATGTGAGTTTCGAGCGCCCCTCCACTCTCCCATAGCAGCCATGGCTGATCCTTGAAACATGTTGCAAGATACAGACAGCAATATATCAAAGACCAGTCACTTTTCGTGGCTTCTCCAGCAGCACTGAATTACATGATTCTGGGTTAGTTGTTATTTTCGCAACAGGCTGGCTCACAATACCGCCTAAATCAGGATTCCAATTACATTTGTCTAATCGCATGCTATAGTTCACACTTGGCAGTGCTCGATTACTGTATATTTAAGCCTTAAATGCAGAAGCATCATTATGTAGGAGTAAATTGGTTCTCTCTTTTCTCAGATAATCCAGTAGGCTCCCATTTGCCATATAAGGCATGACAATGGCTGGTCCGGCACCAGACACACTCCAACAAGTGACATGACATGAGGGTGGTGGAAAGCTTGCATCGTCAGAACTTCCTCCGCCAATCCATGTACACCTCTAGCTGTAAATAAGCCTACATAAAAGAGAAATTTTTAATGGTGCTGCAAATCCCAATGGGTGTATTACTGCTGCAATAGTTACCTTTGAGAGTCTTCACAGCAACAGGTTCTGTCTCTGAATTCATATAATGCTCAAAGAAGGCTTTGTAAACAATACCAAATTCACCTGTGGAAGAAATGGGGTTTCCCTCTGTAGCTAAAAGTTCTCAGATTTATATTAATTTGTGGCCACTGCTACTAGTGTTTCAGAGGATTAATATGTCCTTGTATAGTCCTTCACACCAACTCCCTTACAGTTGTTGAATAATTTAAGCACATGGTTTTGGCTCTCCAACTCCCCCTCAACCCCCGCAAGACTGTAGAATTCAGTACTCTGTCATTTGAGATAAAGTCCTTAGGCAAGGCTTAAGGGCAGTCTTTCCAGAATTCGAATTCCCTAACCAAGTTGATGGTTATGTTAGCAATACCAAAACTAACACCAAGTTGATAATACCTAAGCATCTAACAACCTCCTGAGTCATGAATGTTTTCATTTTCCCCTCCAAAACACTAATTGTTACAATCTGCACTTGGAATGCAAATTATACTAATACCCACATCTGCCCAATTATTAAAACCAAACCTATGACTTTGTAGTCTTATAAAGGCAATCCTATTCACAGAAAACTAAGTTACCTCTTGAGGGTATTAATTTAATATTGAGTACTAATTACTATTAGTGGGTACAAAAAAGTTTGCCAAATTAATTTATTGAAATTAGTACACACTCATACACCGGTATTTGATCTCTTTTGCCATATTATCTGGACAAATATCTTCCAAGAAAGGGCAGAGAAATTACACAAAATGTGTGTAACTAACAAATAATAGCATCCATAAATTAGTAATTTACTTAATACCATCATCATCTCGAAGTGTACAGGACAACATATGGTTTTGGTTCATAGGCTAAATCTACAAACCAACCGAGAATTCCTTTTACTCTAAGTTCATGCCACTCTGAAAGCGTGAGAGGCCCAGACTTCCACAGTGTCACAAGATAGTAGATAGTTCATAAATGTGTACTAGCTACTCAAGAAGCACAGTTCAGTGCTGTCCCTCTACCTTGATTACCATTTATGCTCACTCTGGCTGCTAGTAGCAAAGGTCTCAGGACGCCAAATACCCAACAAAAGCTGTATCGACTCCCGTAACACCTTCTTTGGTGACCACCTCAAATTGTAAATTCCATACACTTCCTCAGTCTCATGCTCAGACTCCAAGCCTCCGTACCGGACTGACTTTCCGAGTCCAGTATACAGCAATCAATACCCATGATGAAGCCCTAGCAAGTTAGTCAGGAAGTTAGGTCAGGTGGAGCATAGCCCTAATAGTTCAAAATCAGTCAGTAAATGTACGATATTGCTCATGATGCTTGTGATCCTAATACAACCAAATAGAATAAAAGTACACCAACATAAACTACAGTTTATTATATGCCACATCTTTGTCTCTACACAGCAAGACTGATATCCCCTTGGCTGGAATTGGAGTTTCCAACGTTGGATTTGAAGATACTGATGCTCCACTGAAGATAGGTCAGGTGGATCATAGCCCTAATGCGGCAAAGAGACAGGAGGCAGAAGGAGAATCAAAACATGACAATGAGTCTGAGCTAAAAGACTCTGCAGAAGACACAGAAATAGAATACAGTCACCTGTAGATAATTGTTTACTGAACAGTAAAAAGGTTATCCATGTACATAGTCTGTTGTGTTTTTATAAATAACTGTATGTATGCATTCTGGTCTCTAATTTCACGATTTTTAGCATGCACTAGCAAATATATTGGCTATTATAATATTTGCATAGCCTTATTCTAATACGTGAGCCAAACATTCACTTATATGTTTAGCTGATTAGCTACTTAAAGTCAATTGTCACTTCAAATGCACAGCATGTACTAAGATCAAATGCAATTTGCTCACATCATTTGCCAAGGGCAAGTTCTACTGAAAGAAGGAGCTCGAGGTGGGCAGCCAATACACTTGGTATTGATATATATATATATAACATTTA
Source organism: Phakellia ventilabrum (assembly GCA_963921505.1). NCBI lineage: Eukaryota > Metazoa > Porifera > Demospongiae > Axinellida > Axinellidae > Phakellia > Phakellia ventilabrum. Next base: position 3,552,933 of record OY997395.1, on the reverse strand, counting down.
ACTCAATTAGACCAGGAAACGAGGTTACTAAGCTGTTTTGAACACCTAAGGGACTAATTGGCTGAAGCTACTTATTGACTGAGGTGGAGCTGAGATCAATAATGTTTACGCTGAAGCCAATAAGCTCAGGTTACTAACTGATTAGAGACCTGCTGGAGGAAACAAATTCACTATGGTATTGTGGTTCACTACTACTCTCTCTCTCTCTCCTGCTGGATCCTGATGATGTACGATAGGATGAAAAAGACACCATCGGAAGAATTTTGACAAACTGCTTTCATTATACTAATATAATTACCATCTTTAAAATTTATTACACTTTGTATTTATCTTTATGATAGTTAACTTAAATGTACATATTAACTGTAAGATATCCTCACGCAAGCCTGGGGATGAAACCGGTATTTCCTGTTTTAGAAGTGCCAGCGCTCTCCAAATAGACTGACTGAAAGTTATCCCCTAGAGAGATATTTAGTTTACTATAGACTGTACTATTAATTTATCAAACAGTGTTCAAAGGTCATCAAAGAGGTCTTCAATTTATAGGGACCCCATTTCCATGAGGTCACCAAAATATCAGGTTTATGTAAGATGTAGTTAGCTAAATGCAAAGACTTGTTGGAGACTTGGAATCCTGCTGAGTTGCGTAGATGCATGCAAACATAACGTGTGCAATATAATCATATCCTAGTCCTGAATATTATATCGCTCAACTCATAGATTATGAATGTGCCTGCTGTAGGAAACGTGAGGTGTAATATGTATGAAGGGAAGGGGAGAGGACCAAAAGGTAGAGGATGAGGAGGAGGTGCAAAGAGAAAAGGTTAAATAAGAGTGGAAATGTATACGTAGCGGGAGTTACCCAACTTGAGACAAAACAGCCAGTTTCATGAAGTCAGCAAAACGAATCATCTCAAAGTCAGAAATAGTTTCAAGCTAGAATTGCTTCTAGAGTTGCAACCAAATTAACTACATGTACAGTCACTGCATATTTGCACCTAGGCACAGTTAGTTAACAGGTCCACACTACATACAGTAATCTTAGCAAGTGCACACTACAAACACTACTCAAACATTAAAGACAATTGAAAGGCTCTGGTGGCCAGATCCAGATCGACCACATCCCTGTGGTCTCACCCTGAGAACATGCCTTCCAGAATCCAGCCCTGTTATCGTAACTGGACTGGTACCTGCACATGCAAAAGTAAGATATTGAAGACTAGCCATATTATGTAATAGTAGCCTCAAACCCAGGCCTTCCTCACCCAGATTTTATCTCGCAGCCGTGGAGAAAAATCGGCGGTAACTCTCTGATTTTTCTCCACGATTGCGAGATAAAATCTGGGCAAGGAAGGCCTGGGTTCAAGGCTAATGTAGTAGATCACTAGCTACTCAATTAAAGTAATAGTCAGCAACTAATTATAATGACATTGGAAGTGATCCACAAAATATTAATAGAACTCCAGAGAAATATCTCCAGGTTTTATATAAGAAATCTCTCATCTAGCATGAATATTTGAGGGGAAGGGAGAGATTTAGCCTCGTTCCCAGGCTCTAGTGGAGGGGAGGGTAGAGCCTGGTACGCACTGTTTGCGCATGCACGAGAATTTACGGAATAGAGCCAGTAAACGTGTCCGCGAACGAACTCAGTCACATGGCGAGGAGTAGTACAGAGGCAGTATACAGGTATAGTAAGCGGAAGAACTAGAAACCGTCTGATTTTATACTTTCTACAACTGGAAAGGCTTTCTAACCAGTCAAGAATAGCAAAACTACCTGTTATTTTTTATCCGCTAGGATTATGGTAGCTGTCTTACCATAGAAATTCGGAAGCGCCTCTCTCTTAGTAGCTGCTCGATTTTCAATCTCAGATCTGGCCTTCAGGGCCTTTCAGATACCTTTCTAGGTATCTACGTGGCAAAAGACTATCAGCACCAGCTTAGCCGCGTTCCTAGACTCTTCTGAAAGTGACACCACCTTCAATTGTATGCGTGTAACGAACGATAATACGATGATAGACGGAGTGATATTGCGGCGTAGTATCCGCTAGTTTCCAAGTTCCCCAGAAAAACCTGGGGAGCCGCGCATGCGCAAACAGTGGATACCAGGCCACTCTTTTCGAATTTTACGACGTGGCCTGGGAACGAGGCTAGGAGAGATTCTACACTACAGGTGATGGACATTGCGTCCTATAGCGCAGGATGTCCTGCTGGACATCGGGTCCTATAGGGCCGGATGTCCTGCGGGACATCGGGTCCTATAGCGCAGGATGTCCTGCTGGACATTGGGTCCTATAGGGCAGGATGTCCTGCTGGATATCGGGTCCTACAGGGCAGGATGTCCTGCTGGACATCGGGTCCTATAGTACAAGATGTCCTGCTGGATATCAGGTCCTATAGGGCAGGATGTCCAAGGGAATATTCTTGTCCACACTCTTTCTATAGTAGGGTTAAATGGCCCCTTACCATATTTCATATTACTTTTTTGTTGTTTTGTAAATTAAAGAAATCATATCCATTAAGTTTGCTACAGCTGTTCCATCCATCTCTTGTATGTAAACAGAAACATGAGCAGCCTTATTACTGCAGTGAGTTACCATGGTGCTTAATAAAGCACACTTGCTGTCTAAGACATGCAGGATCCAATGACTAATTTGTGGGTACTAATTTAGTGAATTGTCACTAAAATTTGTAGCCACTACATTAATGCTCGTACCCATTAATGCATTACACGTATGTGGTGAGACGTGACTTTCGACTTTGGAGTACAGCACACTAGGGGTCTACAGTGTTTAAGCAGATTGATGAGTCACTATGAAAGGGGTAATCGACCCTGCATGTCCACTCTGTGATGCTGCCGCCCTTGAGACCTCAGTAATAGACCATGTTCTGGCTGATCCCTACATGGAGCTCAGACTGAAGCTGATACAGCGGTTGCTGAATTGTCCCTTAACATTAATTTTCTAGCCAAATTTAGGAATGTATACAGCTGTTAAATTTGGTTTCTAGTACATTTTCGTGTTCCTTGCAGGCACTATCGATCAACCTCTAACCTTGTACTGCTGCAATCAAAAGTATGCAGTTCTTAAGCGCATACAGTTTGTCTTACCTGTCACTGCACCCGCTTTTTGCACACCTTATGCTATTAATGCATAGTATTGAAAAACTTCTTCAAAAATGCTAAAATTAATAGCCAAATCTGCTATATGCCTAATCTGCTATATTTCAAATAAGAGTCACCTTATATAGCTGTGCATTTACCTGTATACAATATACAGGTGGCATCTTTAATGCAATAGACCAGGTATCAGTAGACAGCGAATGTTTTTCAATGCAGCTATGGATAAACTCACAGGGGAAGTATGACTGACGATCCACTCTGCATTGAAAACCAGCTGGTCTCCCAGTGCTTCTAAACTCTGCAGAGGAACTGTTCCCAACAACACTCACAAGTTGATTGATGGCATATACTGAGCAAAATTCGTCACTTCCAGGCACAAACAGCAGAGTACGGATTTCTGCTGTGCCACTTGTCTCACTGTCAGTGGCAATTACCTGTAGAGTATACCGCCCAGCTGGGATACCAGTGAAAGTGATGCTGCCATTGGAGCCTGCATAAGAAAGTTTGTGCTAAATTTGAATAATTATGTAGAAGTCATGGGCTTACAATCCTGTCGAAAGTTGGTGCGACGCAGGAAGCAGACTATCTGTACTACCGGTCTGTTGGTAAAAAGCTCAGCAGTGATTGTGCCAGTGCCAAGTTGTGGGCTGTTGCCAGTGAAGGACAGGTCAAGTTCCCTAACTGTGATTGAAGAAAATACATCACTGCAAAGATAAATACAGTGTGCAGCCATAAATATGTACCAATGGCCATATATGTATATATATCGAGGGTAATCGCTCTGCCAAGTGTAAAGTATAGCGGTCGAGTAGAAACGTGAATCACGATTTGGGCGGGGCGAGCCAGCCTTTCGCGAAAATAACATTGGACCCGGAACCATGCATGACAATGCTGCTGGAGAAGCTACAAAAAAGCGACCGATCTTTAGAAGATTGCTGTGATTTTCAAGGATCAGTCATGGCTGCTGTGGGTAAGTGGAGAGACGATGAGGGCTGCTCGAAATTTACAGCCGTATCGCTCGAACGTGCCATCCGTTAATAGCGCTCATATCTCTATTTGTACAGAGGCTACGCCAACTCTACTAACCTGGGAGCTGTAGTAAGCCTTCCTTAGTAAAACTATGTGATAAACCTGTCCAGATCACTGACACTTTGTGCGCTCTAAGTTCGAAGACGGCATCCATGTAACTACCATCAACGTGCCACAACGCCCCAGGACCATTCACACGGTACTGTTGCCGATTGATGGTTCTCAGTCTGTGCATGATAGAACCGGAGGGATCAACACGTCGCTGTGACTCTGACCCGGTGCTGTTGCACCCTTATTCCACGAGCTAATAGGTGACCTTGCATTTACCGATTGCCAATTGTGGGGAAGTGGTTTTGGATGTCCCTCACTATTTCATCAAGTTGCTGATCGGTCAACTGGGAATACAGTGCATGAATACTGAGACTGTACTCACTCATCCGTCTCCTGATAGTCCTAACAGACACTCGAAGGATGTCAGGAATTTGAGGGATAGTAAACTGCTTCTCCAACAGGCATGCCAGTTGATGACGCGGAATATCAAATCTCGGCCTTCCAGGTGCCCCATCATGAAGAACTGATGCTTGGTACCCTGTTTGACTCTCTTGTTCACATTTATCAAGCTCACTCTGAACAACTACCAGCGCTTCCCTTACAAAACCAATTGCAGCATCCTGTCGATGACTTAGCTCTCCTAATAGCTGTAAACCAATCAGTTCACGGTACACACCTTCCAGCTGTACTTGGCACACATCAAGCAAATCCGGTCCCATCCTTCTTCCGTCATTGTATGCTTCCAGATCACTCACAATTGAGTATAGAGTAGTCATGCACCACAAGGCAGACATTTTGGAAATAATGCACTCCATTCCAGGTGGGTCAAAGATCACATAGGAGCCATTTTTGGAACCCACTCATACAAATTTTAGATATACAATTTCCGTATTTAGTGTTTAGATATACAATTTTTATTACCTAAATGTGCTCTCCAATCCCGGTCAATTCCCAAATTTAGATATGCAAATTCATATGTCAAATATAATGTTCTACGCTAATTCTGATATACAATTTCACTACTGATATTGTTTCTGATTCTACACATAAACTTTATATGTCAAATGTATTTTTACATTTGGATATACAATTTCACTATCCAAATCTGTTTCTGGTTCTACACATAAAAGTTCAAAGGTCATTTACATTTGGATATACAATTTCACTATCCAAATTTATTTCAGTATTTGGATATAGCTACAAATTCATATGTCAAATGTATTCGGATATACAATTTCACTATCCAAATCTGTTTATGATTTTATGCATGAAAATTCATATGTCAAATGTAGTTTTACATTTGGATATACAATTTCACTATCCAAATTTGTTTTGATGATTTGGATAAAGAACTTGTCCCCTGAAATAAGCTTCACAATAAAAAATCATCTTCCCCCGAAAAACCAAACATTTTGGCACTTATCACCCATGTATTCCATGCCCAGAGCCTTTTGGGAATTGAGTTGCATTATGCTGCTCAGCTGATCGTCAGACCGAGGCTTTAAGAACTGCAGTCATCATTTTCCAGCTGCCAAATCAGCCTTACCCGCTATAGATGAATCTCCCGCCGACATTCATTTCCTCTCCTCCCTACCACTGCATGCTTCCTTGTTTCTGTGCACGTAGCCTCCCCACCACCTCAAGTCTATCATAGTGCATGCTCAACTTTCACTGGCACTGCACATACAAATAATGCCATGTCCACAGGAAGCATGCTTGTAATAATTGTATTCCTTTAGCAGTAATTACTCACATGCATATATACAAATGCGGTGTCTCCATGCGATGCAATTGGTTGCCGATCAGCAATAAGTGTCTAATTTCTTCTTTTTTTCGACAACACAATGTATTTGATGTTGATTGCTAGGCAACAATGACAAAATATACTTTATAACCTCTTGCTATGAGAAGTATTCGGTTTATATCAAGGCAGTGAAGAGTACCCCCAAACTCTTAAGGTTGAGAGTAAAGCATTTGAGAAGTGCTTGTAGGCAAGGTAGCCTTTAACCACTGCTTTGGTATCAAAACAATGGACAGTTTGCAATTTCAGCCACGTTATGTCTGAGGGGCATATTAATCAGCTTGTCAAGAGTTGATACAAAAATTAAAAATATAAACTTTTCATCTAAAGGTGTTGCACACAATTTTATGAAAATGTATAGCTACCTGCAAAAATGTCCCCTATTATGTTATGATATGCTTATACTGACTTACGGTCATCATGGTCCACAATGGTAATCCTGGTACGGTCTGGGTTGAGCGTGATGCGTGGGGATGCTGGGTCAGTACCAATAAGGTTACCAAAGAATCTCTCCAAAAATTCTCGGTCTACAAGATTGTCATTCACAATTGGAATGTCCACACATTCTCTGGTAGCTCTAGGACGAAAGGTGTATACCACAGAGCTTGGGAAGCCATAGTCCTCAGGTTCTGTTAGGAAAGGGAGGGGTGAGCAACAAAATAAAAGTACTTTCACCCCATGTTCTAAGTGATGGATAAAAAAAGCTGAATGATGGTCAAAAGGTTGAGTAGTGCTCAGACCTGACCACTGCCAACCAGTGCGGGGAGAACATGCACTGAAAACATAACAGCTGAAGTATATACCACTCAGTATAGTCGTAATGATGCAATACAGGTTTGTTGTAATAAAGATGTAAAGCGTGGCCAGCTCGTGCATCATGCTGGTTGTTGAGATTGCCAAGTGCAGGAACACTATTGCATAACTGGTATTATATTCGTGTCGTGTTGTAAAGGCTGCATGCAGTTCTCGAGTGAAGCAGAGTGCCTGGGCCTGATATTTACGGCTGGTACTCTTTTGCCTCAAAAGCTCTCTGCCACAATGTTCAGGTGTGCACCACCTTCTCTGTTGGCTGTCCTGTGTATTAGCTGTTCATCAGTCACAGGTTGCAAGCATGGACCGTTCTGTGCCAACACTGTGGCTCACCTCAGTCAGAAGGCCAGCGGTAATGTCATGGATCTCATTATGATGAATTAACGGATATCTTCCTCAAGAGCAGCTCAGTAACAAGTGACACCTCTCTAAGAATCTACCATTCTTGACAAAGGCACTGTTCAAAATATAAAATCTGGCTACTTTTTCATTTTTTTTGCGACCATAAAACTACTTGCAAATTTAAGACACATGTAAATATTTGGGGATCGTGAAACACTACCAGTACATGCATCACTAGGCTTGTGTATTGTATGTTACGGTATTTACCTGTTGCAGAGGCCTCCTCAAGACTGAATGTGACTTGTTTGTTTGTTCCAACAATGCCTATTGTCACAACAACACACACTTCCACTGAGCCTGCAGTCTCATCCACAGTGTATTCTGGGAACTCATAGCCTATCTCCAGTTCTGAGGATGATAGTGGGGAAGGGGTGAACAGAGGGTGTGAAGAGAGGGTGGTTTCGTAAGACCTGAATGTTTAACGTAATGGTATCTGTAGTTGTATCCAGATTGCTTAACTGGCAATAAGTTCACAAAAATGGTCCAACGAATGTACTTCATACCATATCCTGCATTGTTGCTATATTGCATGTACCAACATAGTAGTTATCTAAAACTCAATACCTGGACACTAACTACAACTGTTTCACTATCATTCATGTCTGGTATCTAAATTATAGCCTCACAGTAACTGCATAATCATTAGTTGCTCTGTAATAAGTTAGTAAGCTCCAACTCAGTATAGCAACCAGATAGTTCTAACCATCCTCATCAGTAATGAATATGATGCCACTGTCAGGCTCCAGTGTAACATCACCATTGATGGCAGTCAGGGTCACATTGAAGCTCTCTTCTATCTCAAACACATCGTCATCAACAATTGTGACATCTGCACACGCTCGACTAACAGTTGCATTGAATGTCAGTTGCAAACTAATACGGCCATAGTCCATGGGTTCTGAAATAATCAAAAACACAACATGAAGTAAGTGCACCATATACCTCTACAGCATAATTATATGATAGAATCAACAGTCATCATACATACATATGCATTACAATCGCTAGCTAAGACTCCAGTCTAAATTGTAAGATTACTTGCCTCACACTAAGGCACTTGGCAATATGTTTACAATAGCTAGGGTGATACCTTTTGATTCAAATATGCACTTTGAATTTTCTAACATTCTATATATTAATACACTATGCTAATATCCACATTATTTTGCTGGTCATAGCACTGCCCAAACCACAATTCATCATCAGAGACTTACCCACAGCACTGCCATCTGAAGTCGAAAGGGTCACAACTGCATTTCTGGTCAGGGTACAATTAAGCAGGACAGCACAAACCTCCACAGTCCCACCTCCTTCAGTCACACTGTATGTCACCCTCTCCAGACTGATAGTTACACCTGGGTGTAGGAATAGTTGCATGTTGTTGATACTGACAATTTTTTTAGTGTTATATATTAAATAAATGTGAACTTCAGATTTCCACACATCTCTTGTCTGATAACTCTCCACCATGTAGTCCATTTCATAGGCTTGCATGGTTCAGCCACTATATAAAGGTACTTGCACGTAAACTCATGTAGCTTAACTATCAATTGTCACTGCTACATAAATGAATCATAGCAGTACCAGGTCATGTATGGCTGACTTAGTCACAACGGAAACAGCTTGCATTTGTAGGTCCTAAACATATTGCTAAAGAAGGGAATAAGGGGAGAGATTTCCTTTTATATCATTATATACACTCCCTAATATATACACTCCCTATCCCGCCCCAACTTCCCTCTTCAATACGCGTACATTACTTGCTTATCAGAAGCAAAGAGAAGTCAGTAAGTCCTTTGATGCACTATTACAATCCTATTGTTGTTTTTTGGTACTCAGTAATTTATTATCTGTTTTTGGGCCCATAATGTACCACAAGCAACCTCTGACTACAAACTTTGGGGGGAAGCAAAGTCCCAGGCAGCCTAGGGGGTGTGGCTTTCCACACATCTGTGTATCACACGTCTTCCCCACCTCAACCAAAAATCCTGCATGCGGAACTCTGCAAGCAACAAAACTATATAGGATTTAAACACATTGGAAAAGGATACAACAAAACAAGACTGACATTTCTATATTAGGTAATAATGGGTGCAATGTGAATTTTAATAACCACTGTATATACACCACAGGTACAGCAAACGTTTGTACCACTACAGAGATTGAGTAGTTTCCTGTAATCTTGTGTAATTCTACTACTAAAATTGTTCACTTCAATATGAAATTTATGACACTTATTCTTACGTGTGGCAGTCCCGTCTTCAGTAGACAACCTGACAACAATATCCTTAGTCAGAGTTCCAGCAGTAAGTCCCACAAGAAGGTTCACGATGCCATCGTCTTCTTTAGTCAAGCAACTATCGTGCCCTATCAGCCATCTGTGCTTTAGCTCAGAGGAGCCTGGGAACAAGGCTAGTGAGATTGTCCCATCTTGCACAGCTTCAAGCAAAAGTTCTGACTCAGCAACAGAAAGCAATCTTAGAACCAACCTATTGATGTTATTACACTCCCTAATATATACACTCCCTATCCCGCCCCAACTTCCCTCTTCAATACGCGTACATTACTTGCTTATCAGAAGCAAAGAGAAGTCAGTAAGTCCTTTGATGCACTATTACAATCCTATTGTTGTTTTTTGGTACTCAGTAATTTATTATCTGTTTTTGGGCCCATAATGTACCACAAGCAACCTCTGACTACAAACTTTGGGGGGAAGCAAAGTCCCAGGCAGCCTAGGGGGTGTGGCTTTCCACACATCTGTGTATCACACGTCTTCCCCACCTCAACCAAAAATCCTGCATGCGGAACTCTGCAAGCAACAAAACTATATAGGATTTAAACACATTGGAAAAGGATACAACAAAACAAGACTGACATTTCATATCTAAAAACTAGCCGGGTATTTTGTATTTGTACTACAGTGCGTAGGCGTATCAAAGGTGCCGACCGCCGTTTATACAGCATAAACCCACAAGCGGCGTGTATGGTAGTTAGAGGGCGCCGTTTAACTACCAACAAACTTTGTCCACTCCCCACATCAAGCTTTCTAGCCCGATATTTCATATCTAAAGTACTGCGCAGCAAACCTGCAAGCTTCTGTATAAGTGCTCTGGTGACTAGCAGCACATGTTAAAACTGTACCCCTTTACTACAGCTCATAGTTCTGGGAGAAGACTACAGAGTAAGTCAACATTTTTCTAGTCAAGCAACTATCGTGCCCTATCAGCCATCTGTGCTTTAGCTCAGAGGAGCCTGGGAACAAGGCTAGTGAGATTGTCCCATCTTGCACAGCTTCAAGCAAAAGTTCTGACTCAGCAACAGAAAGCAATCTTAGAACCAACCTATTGATGTTATTCCATTTCTGAGAGTGACACATCTATCCATAAGCCACCCAGTTCAATTATGTGCATACCAGCATGCCTATTATACAGCATGCAGATGCAATTAAGATGTGAAGCCACTCACCATTAATGATGACCGTGGCTATGCTAGGTGCGATTGCCACATTTGATACAGTTATGAGCTCAAGTTCAGCCTCAAACTCTTCCCGCGGCTCATCAACCAAATCATTAATGATGGTGACCGGGACCAAAATAGTTGAGACAGTTGGGCCGAAGGTCAGGAGCGTATCAACTTCCAAGTAGTCCATAGGTTCTGTATTAGGTAATAATGGGTGTAATGTGAATGTTAATAACCACTGTATATACACCACAGGTACAGCAAATGTTTGTAGTACTACAGAGGTTGAGTAGCTACCTGTAATCTTGTTTAATTCTACTACTAAAATTGTTCACTTCAATATGAAACTTATGACACTTATTCTTACGTGTGGCAGTCCCGTCTTCAGTAGACAACCTGACAACAATATCCTTAGTCAGAAATAAACCAATAAGTCCCACGAGAAGGTTCACCATGCCATCCTCTTCTTCAGCAGTATATCGTGTCTCCAGGAACCCAATTGCCGCTGCTACATAAATGAATCATAGCAGTGCCAGGTCATGTATGGCTGACTTAGTCACAAGGAAACAGCTTGTATTTGTAGGTCCTAAACATACTGCTAAAGAAGGGAATAAGGGGGGGGAGCTTTCCTTTTATATAATTATATACACTCCCTATCAGGCCCTTCAATACCTGTACATTACTTGCTTATCAGAAGCAAAGAGAAGCCAGTAAGTCCTTTGATGCACTATTACAATCCAATTGTTGTTTTTTGGTACTCAGTAATTTATTATCTGTTTTTGGGCCCATAATGTACCACAAGCAACCTCTGACTACAAACTTTGGGGGGAAGCAAAGTCCCAGGCAGCCTAGGGGGTGTGGCTTTCCACACATCTGTGTATCACACGTCTTCCCCACCTCAACCAAAAATCCTGCATGCGGAACCTTGCAAGCAACAAAACTATATAGGATTAAAACACATTGGAAAAGGATACAACAAAACAAGACTGACATTTCATATCTAAAAACCAGCCGGGTGTTTTTTATATACCGTCTTTATTCTAATATTGTGCAAGATCCAATTTAACGCAAGAAATTGTGATTCTAGGAATTTTTACGAATCTAATCTAGTGTAAGTCCATCACTAATTATTTTCAGCCTAATCCAATCTAACGCAAGAGGTTTACAACTCCAGGAAATGTAATTTGTAAATTGCATGTAACTATACTTAACAACTTGTCTCAAACTATTAGCTAAAACATCCGATAATCAGCTAAGTCAACGAATGGGTCTGAGTCTTCATCATCACTAAACAGCTCTTCTTCTGAGTCTTCTGGGTCTTGCTGCTGTTGTTGCTGAATAGCGCTTCAACAGATAGGAGAGGGAGTGACACTGGGGCATATGCCTAGAGAAGTTTCAAAGGTTTCGTGTTTTTTCCTGGATTTCTCGTGAAATCACTAGAAGAAGGAAGAGGTCTGCAGTTCCTGAAATAAATCTGAAGTTAGTCTACACTTTCTATGATCCAAAAGCTAATCAAATCTTGTGAAACCTTTAGCCTACTTCTTGGAAAAACTGGCTTTTCCAAAGTCGCCACAACTCCAAAAGATTGACTCCTTTACAACGCATGATCTAATCTAACGCAAGAAATTCTATTCCAGGAATTTTCAATGAATCTAATTTAGCGCAAACAAGATTGAGTCCCTCGAGTCCTCAGGGGTCTTTGGCCCGCAAACGTTGGAGTTCCTGAAGGAGCTTGGCCACCACCTTAGCCGGATCACTGGTGAGCAGAAATCATACATCTACCTTCTCCAACGGCTCTCTGTGGCAGTTCAGAGAGGCAATGCAGCGTCGGTTTTAGGAACTCTTGGCCTCGGAGCAAGTCAGGCCACTCTCCCCTTATAAATTGTTACTTTTTTTTTTTACTTTGTTTTGTTTTGTATGATTGTTTTGCTTTTTGTATTCTATTCCTATATTATTTTTTTTGTATTCACACTTCTTTTTTTTTTTCCCTTTTTTTAATTTTATTGGTATTATAATTATCACTACCACTGTCGCTAATTTGTAATTGCCTTTTTTCTTCTTTTTTTTTTCTGCCTTGCCTTGGTTTAGTAATCAATAGAATAGCAATGGTATAACGTTTGAGCATATAAAAAAACAAGATTGAAATTAATTTGTTTGCTTGCGCAATATTAGAATAAAGATGGTAGAAAATCCAACTGAAGGTTGTGCTCAGCAACAGTTCAGTCTAAGCTAAATGTAGCTGTAGAATGAATCAACTTGGCTAGACTGTCAATTCATCACCTCACATTCAGGTTGCATCTCCTCTACTTAATTTAGCCTGTAGCCACCCAGTAATTTTCCTTTCAACGCCTACAACAAAGCCCCTAAATTCTGCCAACTTTATCATAACTTGTATAATAGGAATAGCACAAGTATTGTTATAAGATTATAATGCCATGGTAACTGGAAATACATAAATTGGAAACAGAAATATTCTTGGTGCTCCAATTGTGAAGGACTACATAGCTACTGCTAAAGTTGCATTTTATCAGAGGCTACTGTACTTCCAATTTCAGTTCCTTTTAAAAAGATCATTGCCTACTATCAATTTACTTTCCCACTTCTTTAATGACTGAGCCATACTCTTGTGCCATCATTACCTATATTTTGAAGGCTGCCAAAGTGCTGCCAATTAAATATCTACAATTCTATGATCCAGCTACAGTCAATACAGCAATATAACTATCCCTTGAGGAGCACGTCACTGTATATTTCTAGGACTTACGAGTACCATCAATGATGAGGATATTGGCCTGCTGGTGATTCAGTGCGACAGTGGAGAATGTGGTGGTCAATTCACCAAAGAAAATTTCATCTCGCTCAAGTGCTCTGTCATTAATGATGGTAATATTAACACTCCTCACAGAATTTAAGGGATCAAATACAAGTGAAACTGCTCCTGACGGGGGTATGTTGGTATAGTCAACATCAGCTGAGAGTGAAATAGAAAAACAAACAATAATCCGCATGTATGAGTACACACATCATCTCTTTTTACAATTCGCATAGCTATGCTGGAAACCTTACTTAGTTATATAAATCTCTCTTGTCAGCCTCTAGCAATATATCATATGATTGCTATTCTTGCTGTGGACATAATTCAATCCCATCCACTTCCAAGGGAGCCACTGAGTAAAGATGGATCACTTGATGTAATTCTGGGTGTGCAGCTGCTACAGCCAGCCAAAATGTCAATGATCAACTATGATCGGCAATATGACCAAACAGAACATACCAGTTATTACAGGTCATTCAATATCACTGGATAATATATAGAGTTAGCCCAGTGATAGCTACAATCTAACCAGAGGTGAAAGTAAAGATGAGCCGTCCGATAGTTGGATGGTTCACCTCATAGCAAGTTCTACACAGAGGTACTATGAGTGTCCAATATCTGCCTGTTGTAGCATGGTGAAACCTTACATCAAGTAGCTGTTCCTGTACAAACAATGCATTATCCAGATATTGGATCTCGTAACGTGTCATAGCTGAGCCAATATGAGATATTGGCTAAGTAGTGACGCTAAACACGTCATAGCTAAGCCAATATCTCAGTAGTGATGTCACTACAGTGTGCCACTATCCAATTAGGGCAATTATCTGTAAAAACATTCCCAACCAAAGCGCCAGTGAAGCGTGTAATGCACCATGGCTAAATTGCTACAAATTAGTTGTGGCATGGCTTCTCTGGTGCCATATGTGAGATATGGACACAGTTGCCACAGGAAGCCCTGGGGCCTACAGCCCTCCTGTGTCAACTGTGTCCATATCTCACATATGGCACTCGAGGCCATGCTACAACTATTACTTAATGTCATTAACTTGGACTTACCAGTGGCAGTAGCTCCTGTTGTGTGTAGATTGACTGTGACACTTGTTTCCAAAATGCCATCTATCAGTACCACAGTGACGGTTACCTGTGGCATCCACTCCCAAACACTGTAAATGGCTGGGACAAATCCTATTGTAACTCCTGCATGGGACATGGTGTGAAGCAGCCACAGTCATTATCATAATATTGCTACAGGAAAACGTAGTTTGCATGTATACCTACGTATGATTCACAATAGTATCACAATAGTGTCTCTCACCTTGCTACGTTTACTGTCATCAGAATACATGATTAACTCATAATTATATGATACGGGTACAGTCAGTTGGGTTTTAGAGGTAATTTGCATGTACCTATAGTCTATTTTGATCTCCTACTTATATTAGCCCTGTCTGTCTTTGCATCTTCTGAATTAAGTTATTGCTATGGGTATTGATAGAGTTTGCTTTGCCCCCAAGAATATGGGTAGTGATATTATTGCCATGCATGTAAATGCTGTACAGAATACCACCTCTATTACTCTAGAAACAGAAAGAGTGCATGCAGAACTTTCAAAAATTAATTTCTTTCAAGATAGCGCAGCAAACCTGGGTGCTTAATGAAAGTGCTATAGTTAATAGAATAGAGAGTTTTCATTGACATCATCTTACGTCATTTGCATCTAACAACTGTTGCTAGGGTGCCATCTTGGTGGGCAGCAAATAGCGGCATGATGCGTATAAGGACAGGAAGTAGCTCTCGTACTGACAGTATTAATGGCAGATTCACAGCAATAGTTGAGGCGCCGAACGCATAAGTTCCAAGCAGCTGTTGATTCTGAGATCGCTGTATAACGTACTATTCTAGCTTCCATTTATCACCCATGCATGGTGGGCAAAAACGGACATAAACAGAAAATGACATGGTTGTCATGCAGGATGTGATGTCATGCGAAAACTCTCTATCTGGATGATAGATACTCAAGGCTATATGTCCATACTAACTTTGGCCTACCAAAATTAACATTAAATTTAGTCAAAAAGAGTGTAGGGCCAGGGGAAACACTCCGGCCGCTAAGGCCATGGATGGCTGCCCTCAAAAAGAACAAGTCTGCAATATTAGTATTTTCTACCACACGGCTACCTTCCAGGTCTTTTTTGATAATATACATATATGGTTCTAGCAGTACCATGAGCTCTCTTTGCTAACCAGCCATCATCCTTTGTGTGTTTTTGAAGCTACATAGCTTGCACAGAGATGCTATCAAGCAGAAAGCTTACTAATAGTCGTATGGAAAAAAGTAATCACCTCCTTCACAGCCCTAATAACACCTCAGTGGATATGGTCTCAGCAATCAAAATTTGCTTCCCTGGCCCTGAAGCATGCACAAAACTGTTTCTGTAAGGTGTAAGGCTAAGCGTACTGTTGTACGTAGCAAGGTGAGGGATAGCTCCTTTGACTGACAACATTAGCCACAAGTGTAACCACGAGTCACCCCCTGAGAAGCTATGTCACTTAATCACATTCATTCTGCAATGCATGCCAGAGTCTCAATTACTCATGAGATGCTAAAAGGTAGTGATAGATGTAGACAGATATGAGATAGTTTGTGCAGACCGATCGATCTCTGCATTGATGCTCCTGCCTTACCAACAAGTAGGTTCACTAGCGAATGCATGTTCAACCTTCTCTGCTTTCATGCTTTACAACATGTGAACAGAAAGGCTAATTACCTTTAATGGAGACTACAATAATATAGAAAAATTGGGGAAGGTGATAAAGGTCAAGCCTTATATACTGCATGCTGTAATTATATAATAACAGTGCATTGGTACATGCAGGATGTATGTATATATAATGTAAAACGTACCATAATTGTTGTCTGCAATGACAACTTGGGCCTCATTGGGTATCAGAAACACATCAAGATCAGTGGTAGTGAAGGTCGAAAAGAAATCTTCCTCCCCCTCCAATATGACATCATTTACAATAGTCACATTCACACAACGTCTGCTAACTCCAGGACCAAAGATGAGGTCCACAACAGCTTCAACATAGTCTACAGGAGCTACAGTGGGAGAAACAGAGTTTGTTCATGTGTATGAAGGAGATGAAGATCTAGAGACATCAGTAAGATGGGGTACGTCATTTCTAATCAATACTACTAAGTAGTAATATGAGGGCCTTTCTAATAGGCAACAGGAAGAAACATCAAAGAGATAATACCATACCAGCTGGTTTGTTCTCTCTCTATACCCACCTATAGAAGTCGCAGAGCCATCACGGGTGGAAAAACTGACTATTGCTGTTCTCTCGAGTATTGTGCTTCCCATCACAATAGCATATAATTCCACAACCGAGTCCACTCCCTCAGTGGTAAAGTACAGGGTCTGTTCAAAGCCAATGGTTACAGCTGAAAGTAATAAAGAGACATACACCATGGTTAATTGTCTCATATTGCAGTATCGGCCATTAAATGTGTATAGGTAGTCTGAAGACATGTAACATACACCCACTTTATATAAAATTGGAGAAATAAAATAGGGATAATCAAGTAATAAGACGATAGTTATAAAAGTAGGAATACACTCCCAGTGATCATGGTAGCATATTTTCACACACATTGGCTACAGCTTTACAGCACATGTGGCTGAACTAAGCTTACTATCATTATCAATGATAGTGAATGTAGCCTGATCTGGAGCGAGGTTCACACTGCCATCGCTGGTGGTCAGGGTGAGAGTGAACTCCTCATCATCCTCCAGAATAGTGTCATCCTGTGAGGTCACATTCCTGCAGACCCGATCCACGTCTGCAGAGAAGGTTAGATCTTCCACAACAGTAATATAATCTCCAGGAGCTGGGGAGAAACCAACAACATTGAATGAAAACATAGTCTTTGTTAGTGTCTATATCATTACTATCTTACCAACTGCCTCATCGTTGACACT
The DNA here is from genome assembly GCA_963921505.1 of Phakellia ventilabrum. Classification (NCBI taxonomy): domain Eukaryota; kingdom Metazoa; phylum Porifera; class Demospongiae; order Axinellida; family Axinellidae; genus Phakellia; species Phakellia ventilabrum. The sequence goes on along the minus strand of OY997395.1, from coordinate 3,535,460 downwards.
GGATAGCTGGACAATGGCATCTCTGTCCAGCATGCCACTGACAATAATTGCACACACCTCTACCACCCGACCTTCCCCCACAGTGTAGGTAGTCTCTTCAAACCCAACGATTATAGCTGGAGAGATAATGGTGAAGAAGTATGCATTCACACTAGACTATACTTATATGTAGCTGTACATAATAACTAAGGTTATGCAAGTGTAGAAGCCTCATAGGGCTTACAGACACAGGGGGAGTACTGATCTTATTCTTGGGAGGCACGGGCATGCAGAGCCCAGGGTGGGACGGGAAGCTTATTATCGCTAGACAGCCAATTGCGAGAATAATAACTTAACCAGGAAGTGCGCCTATCAGTGATGCTGGACTTTAGGGGAATGACATCTTCATCTGCAGCAGATGTCCAAGGATGGGTCATGGCAGCTTTGGGAGAGCGAAGAGACATGCTGTGCTGCTTAAAACTCATATTTGCATCACTTGATCATGTCATCTGCTCCAGTGCTCATTTCTCCAATTATACAGCGGCTATACAAACTCTGCTAACCTTGCAACTGAGTAAGCCTCCCTTAGTAAAATTCTGTGATAAACTTGTCTAAATTTGTGACTATTTGTGTGCCATGAGTTTGAAGACGGCGTGCATGTAACTACCAGGGACATTATCTTGAATCCTGGTGGGTGTGCCAAGGGGCAAAACATGACAGACATTCCACATAATGTATATGTAGCTGTCCCAGGTAGCAAACAAACATTATGTATTTCAATCGCGTCACTGTGTTTTAAGCACTGTATCTTTGAATTTTCATTAAGGGCGGGACTCATACACACTGCATAGTAGCGCCATATGAGGGTACTATGCAGCGTGTATGAGCCCTGCCCTTAATGAAAGTTCAGAGATACAGTGATTTGGACTCAGTAACGTGATCAAAGAATGTGACAGAATAATGTTTGTTTTCTATCTGGGACAGCCACATAAAATTGAATTTGGAGTCCATAGGTTACAATTATAGGCCTCACTGCACTTGGGAACTACAAATGTAACTCAGGGTAAAGCTCAATCTCTGATTACTATATTTAGTGTTTTATAAAATAAGTAGTACTTGGAGACTGAAAGAATATCTTAGTTTCCAAGGAGGATCAGCACACAACTCAACAACACACTCACGGTCAACAAGATCCAATATGTCAATGTCTGCCAAATCTGGACTAAGGTCAACAGGTTGATCATCTTCCGCAGTGAGGGTTGCAAAGAAAGTCTCCACAGCTTCAACAATGTTATCATCGGTGATGGGAATTGTCACGTTTCGAGTTAATGAAATAGGGTTGAAAGTCAGTGTTGTTGTTGTGTCACTGAAATCTGACAGGGCTAAAAAGAAAGACAGAAAACAGGACTAAGTACCCTACCTACATATATGTATGATCCTAGCATATAAAATAGGAATAGGTAGCCTACATATGTACGTGTATGTACTGGTATGATCCTAGCATATAAATAGCATATAAATTTCAGTGCTAAACTCTCAGCAAAATCCATTTTGCTTCAATAAGGACCTCATTCTTCATTTTAGACAGGCAGCACAAAATAACAAATGCTACCAAAACTGACTTACTAGCAGTCCCACGAACGGTTGCAAAGTCGACAGCGACAACTCTTGCCAGAGTACCTCTTCCCAAAACAGATGCTGAGACAATGACAAATTGAGCTTCTTCTGCAACTGTGAATGAGACTGGCTGGAACCCAATTGTGACTCCTAATTAGAAAAACCAAGTAAAGACAGCATTTAAAGTGGTTTCAAATACTTGATGTAATTAAGATTTTAATTGTAGATCATGTTAAAAGTTCAAACTTACAGTGAACACGATGCAGATAGCTATGCTTGACATGCTCTGAGGCAGAAACATTGCCATCAAGGTAAGGTAGTGCAGTATATACAAGATTGAAGAAGACCTAATATACACTAAAGTGATAGTGGGGGGAGTGTTCCAGTTGCAAGATATGACAGCAAGAGCAGTTAAAGGAGATGAGCACTAATGACATATACTTGCCTGTCAGGAACAATGCATACTTTTGACTATTACCTCTGTGATGGACCAGAGTCCATCTGTTGAACTTTGAACTCTCTGGGGGGCACCCCAGGGGGGCCTCCGCTTTGTCTCTTTGTCTGTTGTTCTATTTCCTTTGTTTATTGTGTGCTTTTGTTACGTTTCTCTATTTAATGTCTTGTATGCTGTGCTGTACGAGGTGGGAAGTTGATATAGAGGTGTTATCGTCGTTCGGTCCGTTACAGCCTCAGTGTATTCTATCAAAGGTATCACGGCAAAGATATTTTGCGTTGTGTGTGATCTCAAAGTGCGCAAGGCTAATTAAGGAGCTCAAATTATATCTACTGAAAGTTTGTAAGCAAAAGGAAAGTATCATTATTTAGTCAAGTCAAGTTACCGTCCACATAGACAAGCATCCCACATGTACATGTATACATTACTTACGGTCATTATCAATAATGGTGGCCGTAGCAGTGCTAGCCCCAAGTCTGACTTCTTCGGAGCCATCAGGCAGGGTCAGTTCTCCAGAAAACTGCTCATCCTCCTCATTAATGTTGTCATCTGCAATAGCCACTCTAACTTGAACTCTTCCTTCGCCATCAGAGGGAGGGATTGTGACCTCAAAAAGAGATCTTTCTGTGTAGTCAACACCACCTTTAAAGAAAGAGAAGAACAGCTTAAAATTTGCGCTCATGCTCTCCCAACTCTCTCCATCTGTTTGATGCCTAGATAAGAATGTGTGTACAGTTAGTCCAGATTACATAATACCTATTCTCCACTCATAGAGCACCTCAAGAGAAGCTTTACTGGACTCATATGTCATACAAGACTGTCCAAACAACTAGATTTTTCCGTAAAAATGTTCAATAGAGAGCTAGTCTCTTGCAAGTGGAAGTAGGCAGCCTCTTAGGTATAGCCACACTTGCATAATGTACAAATCCCAAGCAGACAGGATGAGCAGAGGTCGAAGTATAATGCACATATTAATTTACCCATAGATAGGTATGATCTACTATCAATAATTTACCCTCAGTGCAAACTATACGTACCAGTAGCAGAACCGCCTACAGTGCTAAATAACACCGTGACACTCTCGGTGGCTGGAGTCCACCTCACTATTTCAAACTCCACAAATCCATCACCCTCATTGACAGTGTAAGAGGTGGGGTCAAACTCTACAAGAATCGCTGGAGGAGGGGCCAGAAAGGAGGTGGGGTTATGTCGTGTTGATAAACATAACCGGATACACTAACAGTTTTAGATGTATTAGCATTGTTCAAATACCAGTTCAAACTTTCTCAGTTTTTGTGAATTTATCTCTCCAAAATTATGCCTTTAAAATTTCTAGCCACATGCGAGATAGACGTTTTACTGTTATGATGTAATGGTCACAGCTCAGGCTCATGATTAGAAAGACACATAATATGTAATGGCCGGACCCACCAACCACTCTCAACCAAACGAACTGATATACTACATAGACAACACAATGCACACTGAAAATAGAAACTAACATTACAACTAATACAGGAGTAAGAAAAGAAAACCTAGCTAGTCCAAGAGTCTGGGAACAAGGAGACATCAAAGTAAAGCTCTTATTTTCAGTTTTGAGTGTAACACTGTATACATTATTGTTCACTCTAAACTAATTCACTGGACAATTCAATATCATAATGTTATTAATTTTTCTGTTCCAGAGGGGAGGGATGTTTATGGGGATTTCCCCAATCAATTCCGCAGAGGTATGTATTAATAGCAGCCTGCATGGAAACATCTGTACCAAAGTAGAAGAGCTGGTAGTGTAATTGTAGTGCTGAAAATCCACTTCTTTAAAGGCTTAAGACGTTCAGCACAACTTCTACTAAAGCTCTTCATTCCCAGTAAAGCGTAATCAGACAAGGAACTTCATGTGCATGAATGTTGGTGAGTAGCATCTTGGGGAACTGCAACAGGTCTCTTTATAGTGTCGAAAACAAGCAGTGTCTTGTGTAATGTATCAAATTTGAGATGACCGCTCCTTACCATTCATTGACATTGTGCTTAATCATTGTCCAACCATAAATTTAACCACAATGTGTTCATTACAATTTTCATACAAACTTACTAATGGACAATCAACTCAAACTTTATATTTCCAGACAGACCTATTATTTTAGTGTCAATTAGCAAATATCAAATTTATACAGAACCAGTTCACTCTCACCATTTGAATCAATGATGTTCACAGTTGCTGTATCCTGTGTTAGAATCACCGATGTGTCTCCTGGCGATGTCATGAGGCGACCGAAGAATACCTCTGTAAGTTCAGCAATATCATCTGTATTAATAGTCACTGGCACAGTTTGAGTGTCTTCATCGGGCTGGAAGGTCACTGACACAGCAGACCGGGCAGTGTAGTCCCCAGGAGCTGAGAGCACCAGGAGAGAGAGAGAGAGAGAGAGTAGGATGCCTTTGAGGGTAGGGTAAGTATAAAAGGAGCTCTATAAGGCTGCATCCTTAAGGTGGCGGGCAACCAATGTGTGTGCACTCAAACCATGTCACTATAATCTAAATGGCAATTCCTTACCTAACAATTTCTGTACGCCTCAATGATTGGATAAGTAACTAAAGGACTTAATCTTTGCAGATAGCTCCTACTCGATGGGGCTACATTGTCAGGGGTGATGGACAAACGATACGTCAGAGTTTTGTTACTCAAATGATAAAATTTGATCACATAATAACTCGTTTTTAACCCTCCATCACCAGAGTATTACTTAAGCTTCATGTAGCCCCCTTCAGATCGGTAATAACTTAATCTTAAGAAAGACTGGTAAGTATAGCTTGCATGCAAAAATTCTATCACTACTGTCTCACTTGTTTGCTGCTGCAGAACACCCAGGTATGTTACATATGCAGTACTTAGCATATGGTATTTGAATTCCAAGTTCGGTTTCCATTCATGTCAGGACTTGCCAGCTACGAGTTTTCATTTATGAGATTACTTGCCTAGTGTATGCTCGGGGGGTGCGTGAATACATTATAGTAACTTGACTCACCAAAGGACATTCTCTTAGAAGACATTCTCCAGGGTGAGTACACCCTTTAAATGTGGATAGATCTTCAAGGGCAATCCATATTCTTGAGGGTGGACATATTATTAAGGAGAGGACATTCTCAGGGGTGTCTTTTGTCAATGGTGCGGTGACCTATAATCAAGGGTAGTCTCATGCTCTGGCTTATGACACGTAGGTACTATAAATGGGAATGGAAAGGCTGGGGACGATGCAGGTCAGTGACACACTCACATAGATAGGCCTCGACACTCACACATGAAGACGTCATGCACATACCCTCTGCTGTTCCATCCATAGTGTTGAATACTACAGTGACTGGTATTGGAGATGGGGTGAACCGTCTAATGATGAGGTTTACAACTCCATCAACCTCCGTAACATTGTAGTTTACTGGGTCGAAGCCAACTGGGACAGGAATAACTAGTAGAAGAAAAAGAGAGATAACTAGAATCCAGGAGGCAGTCTTTAGTAAGTGGTTAGTGTGCTATGCAGTAATTTACGTACTTCTAGCATGTGTTGAACATGTGCTCAAGTAATAGTTAGTGCACCTCGATGTAAATGTTCAAACATGCATATGGTTGATGATTCCTGCTAACCAGTGCAGCATGCAAGGCCATGGGACTGACATGAGATGGGTAAACCCAGCCACTTGAACTAACATACACTATGTGATATATAAAAGCTTAGCATATGTTACTATAGTAACATGGTATAGTATTTTTTTTCATTGAGCATGGTAAGTATCCCATAGAGCATAGGAAGTACTAAATGGCCTAGAGCATGGGCAGCTCTATGCTCTAAGCTATACATAGGAGCTAAGTTGGCATACTAAATAAATGATCAAAGTCCAAGGGTATTTCTGATATTGACCAAGCTACATTAGCAATGAGGTCAATATCAGAACCACCCACAGACCAAGCATACATGTACCAACTGTACACTTGTATATATGCTTCATAACATAGTCTGGAAACCTAAGTACAATCTAATACCATATGATGATGTCATCACTATGTGATACGTTATAGTTAGACCATGCCTGTGAGAGGTTTATCACAAAGTGATAGATGAAAGTCATTCCCTTCCGTTGTCCTTGTCAGTATAAAAGCTCATTTAGACGATGGTCTAAACAGGGGACTTGTCTAACCAGCTTCAGTGGTAGTGGCTAGTTCAGCCATTCGGCACTCTGTTTAGATGAGTGGACATTGTGGGACTGAAAAAAATCTGCTTCTTTCATTATTTATTCAACTCTCCATGATCCAATGACTAAAGGAAATGCCTCTCCCTGTATGGTTTACCACTTCTTCAAAGGAAATGCATGTACCAGGGGAATATCAGCACATTTTCAGGGATATTCCTTGGAAAATGCACCGCAGTTTAGAGCATTATGAGCAGGATGTCCCAACTCAATACCTATCAAGCAACATTATTGAGAGTTTATAATATATACCAACTTTTGGTTACATGGACGGCAGAACACACGTAGTAGGGTAGAGATGCTACAGAGAAGGAATATTCAGTTACTCTTGGGGGGAGGGAGGGAGGTTGCATGCAGACCCGTATTGCAGGGAGTTTAATTGCTGAGTGTAGCAAATAATCACGACATATGTGCTCAAAATCTCAGCTATCAGATTTGTCCGTCACGCTTCACAAGGCACAAGCTCAAAATTGCATTTGGGAGTTACTTGGATACCTTCTTCAACTTTGTGGTCCATGAAGGGTCAGAGATCTATCTCATAATGCTACCAAGGAAGGTTTACTATAGTTTCCAGGTTAGTACAGTAGTAGCCTTGCCGCAAGCAGCGGCGTAGCCACACTCGGGCAATCAAGTTTTGTGCCCTGGCAACTCGATGTATGAACAAAAGGGGTGTGGCAGGTTCAAAACTGGACGATTCTCCATCGCTTAGCTAACTACCTGTCGTGGCTTCACAGAGGCGAGCTATAAAGGGTCCGACCACTTCGACTTCGTCGCGAGTGTTCGCCCTCCAGCCGCCACGTCCGAACTTTTGGCAACTCACGCTAGAGTCTTCATCTCTCTCGAGCTGCTCCCTCTCCTTTGTGGTCTAGATTCGGCAGCTCGCCTGTTCTCAGCCCGTCAACTCGACTGCACGAAATATTTCGTGATTGGCCGTGGACCGAAAAAATCTTTCGTAATTGGCCGAGTGAAAATAGGCGGACTAGCAACAGGCTCGCCAATGCTTGTCCAATAACGTATTTTAGACAGCAGCAGAAAGATTCTCCTCTTTGTTATTTTTACAGACAATCAATGCATAGGATCATAAGCTAGATGACTTGAATGAAAATTAGCTATTATATATGTACGCATAATTATGTCCACTGATGTATCAGATTTCCATTCTAGATCTTCTAACAATTGCAGCTCATGAAAAGTAAATGGACCAGATACTGCTCTGGCTAGGACTACAGAGTAGTTAATCATTAGCTATCGAAACATGGCATGCAGGTTAGCTACAAGATTCTGTTCTATAAGCGCCAGGTATAGCTAAATATATATGTATCACAAAGTATTGTACATATATGCAGTGTCAATACATGGAGAATAGTCATTCAATTTACCTTGAGTGAGTGCTGACGTGAGAAATAAAAATAAGCCCTGTACCATCAGTAACCACTTCATTGCTTTCGTTTTGTATACACTTTCAGCATAACATAAACTGCGGATAAACAAGAAATATCTGCAAATGGCACTACTTTATACTCAACTAATGTAAACACAGTGTGATGATATAGTCTGCCTATATTATGTACTCTAAACTTCACAAGCAGCAACTTCATCTGTGATCCCTTAGGACACGTTTGATTCCACACATTGTCATAGCTACATTGTGAGTTTCTGCTATTTTAAAAATTCTTCTCTTGTGCTGAAGTCATACATGCAAACCATCTATGTGTGCTACAGCTCAAACGACTGTACATGTAAGGTGTAAGGGTGTTTACTTACCTATATATATGGACAAGTAGCTAAACACAGTAAAACCACCAGCTACACTAACTTCATAACATTATGGATTTGAGAAAGTATCATTCATTATAATATTAATAGCATAGCTGGGAAGACTATCATTTGGTATATTATGACATCGCACAAATGAGGCTATCCTTCAGATATGCTTGTTGTGTACTGGTGATGGTTTCAATTTTATATACATTCTACACTTCATCATTCTATAGACATTATGTACTTCCGAAAATAACATTGAGATTACAGTAAGCAATCAATAATTCAGGGCCACTTGTTGTTTTTAACCACACTGGATAACGTACGTACACATTCTACTTTCCCAAAATAATATGTAAGCAACAGCAATAGCATCACATATATTTTTTGTGGTTCCTAAAATAACATTGCATCAACATCACAAATTTTATATATTCATGTAAATTCAGTATCCATGTCGCTGTGTAACACCCTCAGAGCATCCCACGATCTACTAACATGCGCTCATAAGCTTAACTATAACACATTTGACTACAATATTGTTTGGCCACTTGGAGGGAGCCTGTGGTGGTAAGGTGATACACTGGTATCACCCTGGTTCCTAACTTTAGGCCTAACGCACAAGGCCTGGCAGCGCTGGCTGCCAAACTGCATGACATTAACCTGGCTAGGTCAGGCAGACCACGCATCGGGCAGAGTTGGCATTTTATTGGTGAACTCCCTCCAAGCTGGTAGTAAACACTTGCAATTGGCAGAATTAGCAGCACATAGCTATATGGTGTTGATACATAGGTGGGTATATCAACAAACACTTCATTGTCATGTGATGATGATACATACAACCAAAAACAGTGATGGAGAATGCGTTGTACGCATGAATAACTAGTCCACTTATTGTCATGCTACCTGCAACTTGTTTAGCTGTGCTCACCAGGGACTGATGGGCTGTCCTGACATACCGTTTGTAACAGTCACTGTTCCATCATCCGATCTTCCACTCGTCCAGGCCGGCTCTTGCTGCAGCCATAGCTGCCCCGATTCTGAGGCAGTGTGACGCAAAATCTGTTTCCATTGTAGCCAGCTGCATTCAGTAAGTTTTCTGGTGAAATTTGATCTGGTGAAGAGTTGGCCCTGTTGCCATATAAATAAGGGGCCATATGAGAATCGCCGTACTCTCAAATGTCATGGCCTGTAGCTACAGGACAGATGGTGTCTCCTGTACTGCCAACACAGAGTACCTGACCACTGCCACTGCAGTCAGTTTTGGATTTCTTTATTGTCCTTGTAAGGGATGTGTTTGCCGGACTGACATCTGTCACTTGAAGGGTTCACGTAGGAATGTGACCTGGACGGCAGGTGATAAGATAGAACCATCTCTTCCACTCTTTTTTAGCTTCCACTGCATTGCTTCCTGTTAGACACTGCATTATGAAAATGTACAACCCCTGGAATGCTGTCACGATTATGAACAATACTTGAACGGCTGTGCGTACTGAAATACTGTCAATCCCATCTGTCGCAGGCAGACCCAATGCCCAACCAAGGCCAAAGAGGAGAGAGAGCGCAATAGCATTCCTGAACCGCTGCCGAACCTGGCTACCCTGGTGTTCCGTCTTCACTGATTCATTTGACTTGCAGATGTAGTGGTTTATGAGGAACACCAAAATGATTGTAAAAATAATCCAATTTAAGATATAAATGACCAGAAATGGAGCCAACAGCCCAGCATAAAATTGATGGTTGACAGCTATTATTGGGTGGGGGGGAGGGGTATCTTAGTGTGGAAGGCCTGTGATGGAATACACTTGTAATGTATGTGGCAGTAAAATTGGAGGCACCAACCATAGATTACTCCACGACAACAGACAAGCGAGATGGTTAGTCCGATCAAGGGATTAGGATTGTCCCTGTATGTTCATTATTCTTGTTCTTCCCTTAGCACTGATGAGACCCAGACTGGACACTGTCTTGGTCAACCAGAAGGCCACAGCACTGTTACTGCTCCAGAGAGGAGCCTTTCCCCGGCTGCCTGCTGCATCCTCAGGGCCCTCATGCACTCTGCACTACTCTGGGCCAGCTGCAACAACCAGGTTAGTTTGGTTTGAGTGGTAGATACTTTTCCATATTACTTCCATAAATGAAATGATGATTTCAACCCTTGGCTAACAAAACATGGTTGAATTGTACTTAGAGGAGGAGTACTACTTCAAGGAGGATCTCGGTTGGTTCTCAGTATTCATATCGATCGGGCTCTCTTTCTACCAACCACAAATTGGCTCACAAACATATCATCAAATGCCGACGTTTTAACTGCTGGGCTGCAGTCTTCATCAGGGAAGAACATCAACAGAGAGTACAGGCAGAACTCAGAGCATTAAATAGCATAATCTAGAGTCTATAAGCGAAGCCTAACAAGTCTAGACAAGCCTATTACAAAAAACACAAAGTAAACACAGAGTCCAGAGGCCAAGCCTAATTGAGTGCTACATCATCTGTGCTGAAACACTCATTTTGTCTGCTAGAAGCATAGTCTTTCCTTCTTTTAGACTGCAATAGAGGGCCTGCTTGGACTAGTAAAGCCTTGCCTTCCCTCAGCTCAGCAGCTCCCTGAGTTCTTCTGGTGCCATCTGTGGAGGGACCTGCAGATCCTGGGACAGGCAACAGGAAAAACTGTGGATGAGGCAGCCATCATTATGCACCTTGTGCTCAGGGGCATCCTCACAGTAGATCTTCCAAGATGTAGGTCATCATGTGTAGTGTCACCATACGTATAACTGTTTTATCGCTTTTCTGCATGCAGCTGGTACCGTGGGTGTGGTCAATACTCTGGGGGCCAGAAATGCAAGACAAGAATGAGAAAATAACCAACCGGAATGACAATGCATGAAAAGGAAGTACACACAGTACAAGTTGAAGCAGACTAGGAATTATTGTGTATGACAGGCATTCTGCATTATAACCAAGTAACACGGATGGTATAGATGTGTTTTTCATCAGTCACAAACCTGATTACATGCATGGATATTGTTTTCTATTTTCTTTAGAAAGTTGATGAGGAAGTAACCAAAGCACTGGACTATATTATCACTGATGATAATCAAGGTATAGCCTCACTATATCCATAAGCTAAACGTATTGCATACTTCTTTCCCTCCATCCATCCTTGCTCCCCCTAAGAGCGCTAGAGCAAAACCAACTCTTCTATCTGGTATATGAGGGCAATGTGATCCCTCACCTGTGGACCTATCGCTCCCAAATCACCTTGGAACACCTCAGCCAGACTCTGTAACATGACAAGAAATGCAAGTGTCTTCCTGCAGAAAGTAAGTACTTTCCTATTACTCCATAATTATCTTAATGAATATACCCCCAACTGTACAGTTAGCCGAACTAATTTTACATTTAAATTTAGCTAATACTTGCTTCAATTCTTTTCTCTTAGGAACACAATTTGAGAGCCACACAGTACCTCCCAGACATTGTGAGGCTGCAGCAACGTCTCTATGACAGCTTCCACCACCGATTGGACCACAGGGAAGCCACGCATATTGGGCAGTTTCTTAGCGGAAGGAAGAGTGGTATGTCATGGGCATCTCTTGTTGCTATAAAGTTCAATTTGAGTGCTACCATAGAGTGAAAGGCCACTGTATGATGTCCGTAGTGTCTACTATTAGACACTATAGACTATAGTACTCATGCTTTGTATGAGCCAGTGGGTAAAGTCCTATTTGTTGAACCATATTTTGTCTTCAGTAAAACCCATGGGTCACATGTGGTTTTGTAGAATGTGTTGTACACTACGAAGGTATACGTTTGGAACCTTATGCATGTAGTACATTGAATAGTATGTTATTTTCTGGCCCTACACAATTCCCCTCATAACTCCGTATACGGTAAAGGACACACTATCCTCCATCACAGAGAACGTCCGCAATGAGTATCAAGGAATGGTGGAAAGCGCATGGCAGCTGGTGGGAGACCAGCTTAGTGATCACGGTGGGTTCAACACACAATAAAGTTGGACCAATTATCAATGAACAAGATTTGATGCCTATGAGCTAAATGGAAGCATGTCTCCTTTTTCACACACAACAGCTCAGCTGCGAGTGGAAGACACTCATCTCCTCCCGCCCACCACCACAGCGGCAGGGGCCTGCACCACTGCACTGGTCGACTTCCTTGTTCAAGTTCAAAATTCCTTCATTGAGAGGTGCAGAGGGATCGTCACTGAGCAAGAGAAGAGGTGGCGATACACTCATCTCAGGGTTTTATTGAGAAAGTGTGTAATAGAGCCATACTCCCTAGGTGTGTGTAGTCTCGTGCCCAGACGTCCACGCCCTGAGTGTGGACGTCTGGGCACGAGACTAAGGTGTGTGTTGGATTTAGGTGCTAAGACGTTACTGGTTTCTGAAAACCTACCAGTAAACACTGAGTATCAAAACCTTGGAGACGGGGGGGGGGATCCCAGGCCCCTACCCAACCCCACCAACATAGGAAATCCTGAATTTATGAGACATGGCATGACTATGAGTCTTTAATGCTTTGCTCTTCCGTTCATCTTCAACAGCAAGTCCAAGGTAACATGGCAGAGCAATCCTGTACCTCTCCCTCACATCCATGGCTGCCACCTGCTCAACTATGAGTGCCAGCTTCACTCCATCATTCTCTCACTGTCAGTACTCCCTTAAGGTGGAAAAAGGGCAGGATGTCCGCTACAACTGGCCAGCTCTGGAGAAGGAAATTCTTGGAAGGTTCATTCATGGCAAGCCACTCATTCAATCTGATATCCCTCAAGTGGTGTACAAGAAGGACATCTACACTGCTGCCACTGTTTGCTGCAGTTAAGAAGAAGGTTGAACCCCGGGTAAGTTAATGGTATAATAATCATATCAGAGACAGCGTTTACAGTGACATCATTATGACATCACTACTACAGATTGAGCTAGACTCCCGGGTACAGCAAGAGATTGTCCAGGAGTTACACTCCGTGAACCGCATCCGAGAGGCCCTAGATGTGGTGGATATCGTGCTGGGATTTCTCTCCTCTGTAGGGGGAGAGGCTGACCGAAACCTTGGAGAATACATCACACGTACTCTGCGAATGAAGAAGAGATTCTTGGTAGTAATACTACATGCATGTGTGTATGTGTGTGCAACTCAAAATCTCTCTTTGGGAAACACTCTGTAGAACTCACAAGGCAGTTGATACTATCTGGCCAGGTGAATTAGTGTAATAGACTCCATACAGAGTGGCACAAGGATGCACCAACTATTTGTTATTCCTACACACACCCCAGGATCCGTTTGACTCTGTCAAGGATGAATTCTCGAAGGAGCTTATAAGTGACGGAGAAGAGAGCCAGACAATGGCCCTAGACCGCTGTCTCTGGTCTTTCAACCTGGACCACCTACTGGGGACACTGTACAAGTTCATTGAGACCCACGTGAAACACCGTCCTGATAATGAGAGTGACTGGCCGTGAGTTTATTGGTGTGTGAAGTGAGCACTTGATGTATACAGTCATAATTATTATGAAAGGTATACACTTACTGTGCTCAAGAGCTTGGGATATCATGCTAATGTGATAGTTTTGCTCTAGTAAGAATTACAGAAGTGCTTTTATTACAGGTTGGTTGGTTGTGAGCACAACAACCTGACCCCATCCCACGGTTTGCTGAAGAATTCCCTGGCAGCATTACCCTTACCCAGATAGTTTCTGTGTGGAAACACACCATACAATACCAGGATAGACAGAAACACGAAGGACAAGCTTAGGTTTAATGCAGGAGTATGACTGAACATTTGACTTTGACTTTTACCATATAATTGTTATAGTAGTGTTACAGGACAGAGAAAAGTGTGAATTGATAGTATTATACACGATCAGCTGTCGCTGTAGGAAATTGAATAGTGAGCTATTATACTTTATTTGTATAATGACACACACACGATCATCATCTTTACACATAACTAAGTATTGCAGCTGTGATATTGTGTGTTTCTTTCATGGTGTGTTTGTGTGTGTATATTCCCAAGTCATGCTAGAGGTACACAAACTGCCCATATGGTGGTGAAAATAACCAACTGAACTGTTCATGGATAGGAAGATACAGTACAATAATGATGACAGTTCTATAGCCATCACGAATCCAGAACTATGTAGGTATAAGAGTTGCTGTGTGGTGAAAAGTGGAAATCAGTTCTAGTGACACCAATTCGTTCTACATTTCTAGCTGCTGCATAAGCTTCATTCATTTTAGTTTTGATCTCATCAGTGATATGTGTACCACTGGCGTGGTCTCCTATGCTGTGTACATCAGGGAACATGGTTCTTTGGCGGACATGAACAGAAGCATACAGCCGCTCACTAGCAACACTTGTGTGTCTGTTTGCAGCATCAGGCATCTTCAAAGTATTTGGTTCATAAAGTGCGTTTGTGACCATCGATGTATCAAATGTAGATCTGTAGGGAGTGCTCCATTCAGTAGTAGGTTGATACCTTTCATTCAAAATTATTGAAGAAGGTTTATCGTACAAGACATTGAATCTCCTAGATGTATACAGGCCTTTCTTCTTGGCACAAACAATTATAGCTGCTACTATCATCACAAACACAACGGTACAAAAGACCGCTACACTAATACTTACTGTAAGCGTTACAGTCGTCACCGACTACCTAGGAGATTGAGTTGGTAGGTGCATTTCTAAAGTTGGCGTTGGGTTAAGTAGCTATAGTCTCTCAGAAAAAAACTGCATGGCAGTGGAGAAGAAGAATAGCTGTGGTTCATAATTGCAGCTAGGCTTTCAAAAAACAAAGCAGTAGAATATAAGCACGCATGGGTGCAGAATTGCCATGTTTATAATATAGTCATTATTTTTTGAGTTGTAGCAACGCCAATCACTTCTGTTTGAAATTTGAAATTTTGATGTACTTTTAAGTTGCTTTCTGTGTGCCTCATGTGACTTGCAGCTGCAGGTTGTCAAAATGTTTGAAGAAAGTTTCACTTTGGCTAGGGAATGCAATAATGTGCAAAATTAGACTTGTTGCCTGCTATATCCTTCGGCCCTAAAGCAGTTTCCCCATTCCATCCTTTCAGTGTACATGGTCTTCGTGGTCCTCCTTTGGTGATTACAAAAAATACCTTTCTTAGTTATGGGCTCCTGGTAATAGTCATACAGATAATTAGCTCAATGATAATTCATACAACCGTGTACTAAACTACATAGCAGTTTCTTGACTAGCATATCCAATGCTCTCCATGACTTGACCTCTGATGGATTTTCCTTTCTTTTCTTCCTCTGCTCCTCTCCTATAGCTATCTTCCCACGCTGGATCCCCTTGGATGGCTTCCTCTGCCCCCTCTCCTCCCTCCGATTGCTCCCCGTTGTCCACTTCTTCCTCCTCTTCTTCTACATCCTCCAGAATTGGCATCTCAGTCCTTTTGGGACGAGGTGAGTGGGAGTGATCCTTCTTGACTCTCTTAATGAGACTGAAAGAGCGACTGAGGTCGAGATAACCAGCAATGGACTCCAGCATATTGGAGATGGTGGTCACCAGATCACGGAAGTGTGGCCTCCTGTCAGCATCTTCCAGCCAGCACTGCTGCATGCAAGAATAGCTGCAAAAAGAAGATGAAATAAGCAGCTAGTTGCATTTAAAATTAGTATGTAAATTTGTGCAACAAAAAAGACAGCAAAAACTTACAAACAGCTATTACAATTGTTGGCTAAATTGGTACAAGGGACAATATATATCAAGGTATTTCCAACAACAATATTCGGTTATGAAGGAAAGGAAAATTTTTGGCAAACCTATAATGATTTATAGAGTCATACTGGAAAAGAATACTGGGAGCTATTTAGCTATGGGAGTGGGTGAAATTTCCATATTGGCAGCTCTTTTCATCTGGTACATCCTTTGCAATAAAACAATCGATCATATCCAGGTTGTTCACACATTGTGACAAGCACATTGTATGCTACATGTGATTACATTTCATCAGAGCAGGCTGGATTTTCCGGCTTAGAAAGTCGCCCACCACTCGCAACCTGTCGAAGTAGAGCTGCAGAGGCTAGTCCAGGATATGGAAGCATTCCTCCACTGTATACCTCCCACACTGTGACACCAAATGACCACTGGATGTTGGAAAATACACACATCAAATCAAGTAATTACTCAGTCAAGTTACTATCAGTAACATAAAACCTATAACTTTCTTGTAAGCTAGCTATAGGGTATGCGTAAAGAGAATTACTGGTACCTTACCACATCCGTCTTCTCAGTATAGACACCATCCAGTATGCTCTCCAGAGCCATCCACCTGATGGGAAGCTTTGCCTCATCCTCCTCTTTCCCCTGGCGATAGTAGTTGCTGGAGTAGATGTCTACTGACAGACCAAAATCTGCCACCTTGATGATCCCCTCAGCGTCAATCCTGCATGTGCAAAGAGTTTCTTACATTCCTAATAATTGTGCCAAGACCTGAGTGACTAGGTGGACTTTTTATATTATATTATTGCAATCAATTAGCAAAAATAAACTTTCTTTAAATGTTCAACAATTAACCTACAGCTGCCTTCTTCAGTGAAATAACATTTATAAGTAAGTCACGTGAGGCAAACTGAAAGACAAAATGTAAAAATAGAACAAAATTACAACAATGCCAACCACTTCTATTTTAAAATTGAAATTTTGCTGTGCTTTTAAGTTACTTTCTGTGTGCCTCACGTGACTCTACTTGTAAATGTAATTTCACTTAAAAAGGCAGCTGCATGTTGCCAAATGTTTGAGAAAGTTTCACTTTGGCTAGGGAATTGCAATAATGTGCAAAATTAGACTTGTTGCCTGCTATATCCTTCGGCCCAAAGAAATTTACATGCAGTTTCGTGCAGCGAGGTCCCTGTGGATGACTTTTTCTCGTGTAAGATACTCCATCCCTTCAGCAATCTGTAGGCATATGTTCAGGAGAAACTTCCGTGTTTCTGAAACCTATTAGGATAAGAGGCATTTTTAAATCTTCCTAATTAGAATTGGAAAGCAATCACATAATACACAGCCAAGTTTACAGATTTGAGGCATATTTAAATGAAATAAATCTGGTATAAAGAAAGGTTATACCATTGTGATCCTTGGGTGCAAATTAAGCAAACGTCCTTAACTTTCAGTTTCTGAAAGGAGTTATGGCCAAAACGAAACTGTACACACTTTACATGCGCCTTTCTGAGGCCCCTACAAGGCTCGTGTTCACAATGGCGTCTCTGGAAGTTACATGGATGCCGTTTTCGAACTGGTGGCACACAAGTCAGAGATCTGGACAAGTCTATCACACAATTTTATCATGGGAGGTCTACTACAACTCTCAGGCTAGTAGAGTTTGTGTATCCTCTGCATAAGTAGAGATATGAACACTATTAACAGACGGCACGATCGAGTGATGCAAATGTGAGTTTCGAGCGTCCCTCCACTCTTCCATAGCAGGCATAGCTGATCCTTGAGGCATGTCACAGATAAAGACGACAATCTATCAAAGACCAGTCACTTTTCGTAGCTTCTCTAGCAGCATTGAAATACATGGTTCCGGGTTAGTTATTTTCGCAATAGGCTGGCTCGCGACACCGCCTAAATTACGATTGAAATTACATCCATCTACTCGCATGCTATAGTTCACACTTGGCAGTGCTCGATTACTGTATATTTAAACCTTAGTTGCAGAAGCATCATCATGTAGGAGTAAATTGGTTCTCTCTTTTCGCAGATAATCCAGTAGGCTCCCATTTCCCATATAAGGCATGACAATTGCTGGTCCAGCACCACTATCCAGACACACTCCAACAAGTGGCATGACATGAGGGTGGTGGAAAGCTTGCATCGTCAGAACTTCCTCCGCCAATGCATGTACATCTCTAGCTGTAAATAAGCCTACATAAAAGAGAATTTTTTAGTGGCACTGCAAATCCCAATGGGTGTATTACTGCTGCAATAGTTACCTTTGAGAGTCTTCACAGCAACAAGTTCAGTCTCTGAATTCATATAACGCTTAAAGAAGGCTTTGTAAACAATACCAAATTCACCTGTGGAAGAAATGGGGTTTCCCTCTGTAGCTAAACGTTCTCAGGTGCAAGTGATTTCCAAACTCAGACAACGACAGATTCATATTGGTGGCCACTGCTATTAGTGCTTTAGAGGATTAATATGTCCTTGTATAGTCCTTCACACCAACTCCCTTACAGCTGTTGAATAATTAAGTGCATGGTTTTGGCTGCATGCACCCACCAAAACCTCAACAGCTTGCTCATACTGAAGTGGAAAATTTAAATTCCAGTGCTCATTTTCCCTACTTAAGACAATCTGACTGGTCGATATGTTAAAACTCTCCCACCTACATCATATGCTTACATGTTTGATAAAATTTTTGCATTTGCAGTAGCTATTCATTACTCAGTGGTTATCAGAACACATCATTTACTATAATGCGCCTACCCTGCCCTAGTGTATCCTTCAGGTGGAGTTGACTGACAGATATGATCAAACTTCTCGGAAGTGACCCCATGAGCTCAGCAGAAGCCAGTAACTGAGTACCTGTGGATGCCATTAATGCAATCGTTATGAACAGAAACCATTACACACTTATCAATACAGTGTATTACCATCATATGGAGTATTGACTTTGCCTTCCAGGCTGCCACAACAGATCATCAGTTGTCAAGATATGCATGTGCAAATGAAGAGAGGATGATAACACTGTACAATAATCTTATACACCAGTAAGATCATCGTTGTCCACATTAAGGAGAAAGTGCACGGACAGTCAATCTGGACATATGTACAATGTGGTGTCCATTAAAAGGGGTGCCAATATAAAATATCATATTATATCCACTTGCACAGTACTGATTCAAATTATGTTATGAATCAACAAACCTTTTCAAGTAGCCGATAGGAATCTCAAAAGTAGTCATCACTACAGTATGATCATGAATGGTCAGCTCTGTGCTTAGTCGCATGCCCAGACCGTCATGGTCACTCATATATAGGAATACCCTCCTCTATTTCCTATGTCAGATAAAGTTGAAGTTACATTTACCTTCATATACCAAACATTAATTACACCTAAATTGATGGAAGGGTGATCCTGAGCTGTCATGTTAATAATTAATATTTTGAGGATTAAGAATAGCTGTATACTGTACTTTCTTATCACATTTCTTGTGCGCCATGCCACAAGCATGATTCATATAAATTCAGAATTAATATACATGTTGCTATAAAGCAGTTTCCCCATTCCACCCATTCAGTGTACATGGTGTTCGTGGTCCTCCTTTGGTGATTACAAAAAATACCTTTCTTAGTAATAGTCATACAGATAATTAGCTCAATGATAATTCATACAACAGTGTACTAAACTACATAGCAGTTTCTTGACTAGCATATCCAATGCTCTCCATCACTTGACCTCTGATGGATTTTCCTTTCTCTTCTTGCTCTGCTCCTCTCTTATAGCTATCTTCCCACGCTGGATCCCCTTGGATGGCTTCCTCTGCCCCCTCTCCTCCCTCCGATTGCTCCCCGTTGTCCACTTCTTCCTCCTCTTCTTCTACATCCTCCAGAATTGGCATCTCAGTCCTTTTGGGACGAGGTGAGTGGGAGTGATCCTTCTTGACTCTTTTAATGAGACTGAAAGAGCGATTGAGGTCAAGCAATGGACTCCAGCTTATTGGAGATGGTGGTCACCAGATCACGGAAGTGTGGCCTCCTGTCAGCATCTTCCAGCCAGCACTGCTGCATGCAAGAATAGCTGCAAAAAGAAGATGAAATAAGCAGCTAGTTGCATTTAAAATTAGTATGTAAATTTGTGCAACAAAAAAGACAGCAAAAACTTACAAACAGCTATTACAATTGTTGGCTAAATTGGTACAAGGGACAATATATATCAAGGTATTTCCAACAACAATATTCGGTTATGAAGGAAAGGAAATTTTTTGGCAAACCTATAATGATTTATAGAGTCATACTGGAAAAGAATACTGGGAGCTATTTAGCTATGGGGGTGGGTGAAATTTTCCATATTGGCAGCTGTTTTTCATCTGGTACATCCTTTGCAATAAAACAACCGATCATATCCAGGTTGTTCACAGATTGTGACAAGCACATTGTATGCTACATGTGCTTACATTTCATCAGAGCAGGCTGGATTTTCCGGCTTAGAAAGTCGCTCACCACTCACAACCTGTCGAAGTAGAGCTGCAGAGGCTAGTCCAGGATATGGAAGCATTCCTCCACTATATACCTCCCACACTGTGACACCAAATGACCACTGGATGTTGGAAAATACACACATCAAATCAAGCAATTACTCAGTCAAGTTACTATCAGTAACATAAAACCTATAACTTTCTTGTAAGCTAGCTATAGGGTATGCGTAAAGAGAATTACTGGTACCTTACCACATCCGTCTTCTCAGTATAGACACCATCCAGTATGCTCTCCAGAGCCATCCACCTGATGGGAAGCTTTGCCTCATCCTCCTCTTTCCCCTGGCGATAGTAGTTGCTGGAGTAGATGTCTACTGACAGACCAAAATCTGCCACCTTGATGATCCCCTCAGCGTCAATCCTGCATGTGCAAAGAGTTTCTTACATTCCTAATAATTGTGCCAAGACCTGAGTGACTAGGTGGACTTTTTATATTATATTATTGCAATCAATTAGCAAAAATAAACTTTCTTTAAATGTTCAACAATTAACCTACAGCTGCCTTCTTCAGTGAAATAACATTTATAAGTAAGTCACGTGAGGCAAACTGAAAGACAAAATGTAAAAATAGAACAAAATTACAACAATGCCAACCACTTCTATTTTAAAATTGAAATTTTGCTGTGCTTTTAAGTTACTTTCTGTGTGCCTCACGTGACTCTACTTGTAAATGTAATTTCACTTAAAAAGGCAGCTGCATGTTGCCAAATGTTTGAGAAAGTTTCACTTTGGCTAGGGAATTGCAATAATGTGCAAAATTAGACTTGTTGCCTGCTATATCCTTCGGCCCAAAGAAATTTACATGCAGTTTCGTGCAGCGAGGTCCCTGTGGATGACTTTTTCTCGTGTAAGATACTCCATCCCTTCAGCAATCTGTAGGCATATGTTCAGGAGAAACTTCCGTGTTTCTGAAACCTATTAGGATAAGAGGCATTTTTAAATCTTCCTAATTAGAATTGGAAAGCAATCACATAATACACAGCCAAGTTTACAGATTTGAGGCATATTTAAATGAAATAAATCTGGTATAAAGAAAGGTTATACCATTGTGATCCTTGGGTGCAAATTAAGCAAACGTCCTTAACTTTCAGTTTCTGAAAGGAGTTATGGCCAAAACGAAACTGTACACACTTTACATGCGCCTTTCTGAGGCCCCTACAAGACACGTGTTCACAATGGCATCTCTGGCAGTTACATGGATGACGTTTTCGAACTGGTGGCACACGAGTCAGAGATCTGGACAAGTCTATCGCACGATTTTACTACGGGAGGTCTACTACAGCTCTCAGGCTAGTAGAGTTTGTGTAGCCTCTGCATAAGTAGAGATATGAGCGCTTTTAACAGATGGCACGATCAAGTGATGCGATGTGAGTTTCGAACGTCCCTCCACTCTTCCATAGCAGCCATGGCTGATCCTTGAAACATGTCACAGATAAAGACAGCAATCTATCAAAGACCAGTCACTTTTCATAGCTTCTCCAGCAGCATTGAAATACATGGTTCCGGGTTAGTTGTTATTTTTGCAATAGGCTAGCTCGCGACACCGCCTAAATCACTATTGAAATTACATCTGTCTACTCTCATGCTATAGTTCACACTTGGCAGTGCTCAATTACTGTATATTTAAACCTTAGTTGCAGAAGCATCATCATGTAGGAGTAAAGTGGCCCTCTCTTTTCGCAGATAATCCAGTAGGCTCCCATTTGCCATATAAGGCATGACAATGGCTGGTCCGGCACCACTATCCAGACACACTCCAACAAGTGGCATGACATGAGGGTGGTGGAAACCTTGCATCGTCAGAACTTCCTCCGCCAATGCATGTACATCTCTAGCTGTAAATAAGCCTACATAAAAGAGAAATTTTTAATTGCACTGCAATAGCCAATGGGTGTACTACTGCTGCAATAGTTACCTTTGAGAGTCTTCACAGCAACAAGTTCAGTCTCTGAATTCATATAACGCTTAAAGAAGGCTTTGTAAACAATACCAAATTCACCTGTGGAAGAAATGAGGTTTCTTCTGTAGCTAAAAGTTCTCAGGTGCAAGTGATTTCCAAATTCAGACAACAACAGATTCATATTGGTGGCCACTGCTACTAGTGTTCAGAGGATTAATATGTCCTTGTATAGTCCTTCACACCAACTCCCTTACAGTTGTTGAATAATTTAAGCACATGGTTTTACCTGCACGCACCCACCAAAACCTCAACAGTTTGCTCACACTGAAGTGGAAAATTAAAATTCCAGTGCTCATTTTCCCTACTTAAGACAATCTGACAGGTCAATATGTCACAACTCTTCCCCCCACATGGTATGCTTCCATGTTTGGAAAAGCCTGATAAATTTTTTGTATTTGCAGTAGCTACGCCTTACTCAGTGGTTATCGGAAAACATCATTTACTGTAATGCGCCTACCCTGCCCTAGTGTGTCCTTCAGGTGGAGTTGACTGACAGATATGATCAAACTTCGCGGAAGTGACCCCATGAGCTCGGCAGAGGCCAGTAACTGGGTACCTGTGGATGCCATCATTGCAATCATTATGAACAGAAACCATTATTCTAGACCTATCAATACAGTGTATTACCATCGTATGGAGTATTGACTTTGCCTTCCAGGCTGCAAAAACAGATCACCAGTTGTCAAGATATGCATGTGCAAATGAAGAGGATGATAACACTGTATTATACAATCTTATAAACCAGAGAGATTATCATTGTCCACATTAAGGAGCCATGGGCTGAAAGTGGATGGAGAGTCAATCTGGACATATTTATAATGTGGTGTCCATTTAAAAGGGGTACCAATGTACAATGTCATATATGCACTTGCAAAAGTTTAAATTTATGGGGCACAGTACTGATTCAAATTATGTTATGAATCAACAAACCTTTTCAAGTAGCCGATAGGAATCTCAAAATTTTCAGTCTTGTGTGATCTTCTTAAACAAACCAAAGCTACAATCACAACTATAAGAACTAACAGAATAAAGCCAACAGTAGCTACAACTGAAGCAATTATAAGTGTAGACTGATCACTGTTTGAGGAAGGATCAGGAGAAGGAGATGGGGAAGGGGAAGCCATACGTAAAGCTGCAAAAAGAGCATAATTATATGTGATTAAGCTTCTTGTTGCCTCTGTCATTGACATGCAGTGCACCCTAGGTTTCTGAGTTATATACAACCAAATGATAGCTATGTCACTACTATTACACATAAAAACATGCACAATGATACATTGCAGAGTGTAGCATATCTGTGATAAATGTTTATAGCAACATGTATTAATTCTTTGCACCTACCACACAAATTTGTATAATCCAAACAGGTGTCATTTCCCAGGACATAAATGGAGGATTCACTGCTACCACAGCACTCCTGAGCAGGGCTAACGATAACACAGCTACCAGAGCAATTGTTGCTCTGGTTGTAGCATATTAATGCCCCCTCCAGCTCTGTAGTTTCAATTCCTGTAAAACAAAAAAACAATTACAGCTGATCCTAAAATAGTTTCAGGGTACTATACATGTCATCTTATAAATTCACAAATGAATATCTCATAGTGACATCCAACAATTTACAGAGCAGCTACCAATAAGAAAGCACAATGCCATGTTGCAATGTAAAAAGGGAAGTAGTATGTAGGATACAGAGATATCAAAAACAACAACTATATATAACTATGTAAGGCAAGTGAGAGAATAAAAACTAACATTTAGATGAAGTTTATGCACTATTAGTGAAAACTGAATGAAGGGAAAAGCTGCACCACACATTATCCAGCTGAAAGCCTTTGTCAAGCTTGCTAACTACCGGTGCTTCCTTTACCTTCCTGTGCGTTAGGTAGAGTTCAACCACATGAGATTTATCCCAATGGATGTTGTGGTGTATATTGATGGTGTGGGCTCCTATTCTATTATTAGTGGCGTTCAGATCGTCAAGTTTCAAACAAGGTGTGTTCATCTCACTGATGTTGTAGGCACTCTAGCTTCACTAAACTGGCACAGCCTATATTATAACAGTGACAATTGATGAAACATAAGTAAACTCATGCTTTGTCGCGTGGTCGCGATCATGACATCACTATAGAACCTCGACCACTCTCTTGCCACTCGATATTACAGATCACAATACCTTCACACATGCACACATAGACACACACATAATAGCCACTCACACTACATGTATCAACCCACCACAACGATCATCATCAATGATTACCACAGTAATCACATCAGGGCTGATATCAACTGGAAGGAGCCCACTTGCATCAGGAAGGCTCAAAGTAGCATTGAATTCAATGAACAGTTCTTCTTGACTATTATCATCTGCAATAGTTATATTCAAACAGCATCTCTGCCTGGTACGGTTGAAGTACCCCAAAAGGAAAGTCGAGTTATCCAGGGAAGCATTGAGGCAGTCATTTGATGGGCCTATACTGTAGTCACTTTCTGGCCCTAGATGAACATGAAACACTATACATGTGAATCAGACACGAAATAAATTATAAAACTCAAACTCATCCATAAATATAAAGGTTATACGTACGTGCACTGTGATCTGATGTTTCGAGTTTGAGGAGAAAATTTCCAAAACTGCTACCAATTCTGTTCTGTAGTACACTAACACACAGTTGTATTTCTCCAATATTCTCAAGTGTGTACATCTTCCCTGCAGTGCCTAATTCTTCCATTTCAAATCCAATCATCACACCTTGAAACATATATAGGACATTAACAATTGATACAATCATAATAGCTATAACAGAAGCGTTTTTAGATTAGTAACTGTAACTGGACATTTGTGAGGTGTAAACTCTAATTGATATATGGAAACCTAAAGAATATTTGTATGCCTACAAATAGAAAAACCTTTCATACACATGCAAGTTGATTATACTGTATTCCTCACTGTCATCATCAGTGATGTGAATGGTAGTACTGCTGCATGCCTGAAGGAATCCAACACAACTTGCAAATGAAGGTGACTGCGATAAACGCCGTAGCCTCAAAATTTGTGATTGGTTACTTTCTGCAACATTGTCATTTGCAATCTCAATGTTTATTATCATTGAGTTATTATTTTGAGGTGCAGGTGTAAAGAAAATACTTTGTCCATCGGAGACGTTCGCTTTTGACATACTCACTTCTCCAGCTGGTTCAATGGTTAAAAGAAATTCTTGTTGTGAGGATCTGCTTGCATTAAGAGATATCGTAGGAGAGCTTTCTGATTCTTGAAATATATAGTTCTCTTCTTCAAAACGAATGTCGATTTCTGTTATGCAAACAAAACATAATGAGATATAGTGCCATAATCCATGCAATTTATTTGCTCAGTAAGTAGTTCATGCCCAGAGTGGCTCTGGAGAACCCCCACAATACTGTAGAGTTCAGTACTCTGTCTGAATGTACTGTTGTTCTGGCCATTCATTTGAGATAATGTCTTAGGCAAGGCTCTAAGGATAGTCTTCCCAGAATTCGAATCCCCTAACCAACTTGATGGTTATGTTAGCAATACCAAAACTAACACATGCATTCCTTTTAAGTATGCATGTCAGAAATATACATTACAGGTGCCTCTACTGCACACACACACATTCAGCATGCATATAAGTATATAGGCAAAAGTATGTGTATTAACTACATGTACATAGAAGCATCTATACGGTATCAGGGCCCACATTTTACTAATAGTATTACATTAATACCCTCAAGTGGTAACTTAGTTTTGCTGTGAATAGGATTACCTTTATAATACTGCATAGGTGTGGTTTTAATAATCGGGCAAAAGTGGGTATTAGTATAACCAAGTGCAGATTGTAACAATGAGTGTTGTGGAGGGAAAAAAATTTAAATTCATGACTCAGGAGGTTTTTAGACGCTTAGTCATTATCACCTTGGTACACTTATAAAGTATTTGAGTAGTAATTACTATAAGTGGGTACAAAAAAGTTTTCCAAATTTACTGAAATTAGTGCCCACACATTGATCTCATTTGCCCACATATTAACAGGACAAACATCTTACAAGAAAGGGCAGAGAAATTGCACAAATGCGTGGAAAAACTGCTGCTAACGGCATCAATAAATTAATAATTCACTTACCATCATCATCTCGAAGTGTACAGGACAACATACTATTCTGGAGTATTATACGACCTGTTTGATTAGCTTCAAGTTGAAGAGACAGAATTACGGTTTCATCAGGTTCATTTATATCATCGTCAGCAATTGGGAGAATAAACATTGCATTGTCTTCACTCTCATCATTACGATCAAAAGTCACTGTAATTTCTAAGTCATCAAAGTCTTCACCTATAGCAAATGAAAATGATCAGGACTCTTCCCATGCATATTCTAAGGCTATACATCCACACTCACTGTCAGAAGGTTGAGGCCCACATCCTCCTGTTTGGTTCATCATATTTAATTCTACAGTTATGATCAAGGTCAGATCGGATGCTATTCTGGCACCACTTCTCATCACAGAAATGTTTAGATTTTCATTCTCATCAACTTCACACTGAACATCAGCAAAACTAATTGTAATTTCTGCAGATATGCATTGAGATATCAAAAGCATATAATAAGGCAATACAGCTAATTAATCATTAACTACTGATACCACAGCTTGCTCTCTAGATTGTACACAATATCTCTTAGACTTAGATGCTCTTTCACACTGTACTTTGGTATGTAAAAACAATGATTAACTATTATTGTCAGTTATTATACTCACCATCAATATCTGTAATGAATATGGTTGTTTTGGAATATTCCAATCTCACTTCGCCTGACATAACACTCAGTTCCAATATAATATTTTCTGTACCTTCTATTGCAATACCATCCTCAACAGTAGACAGGTTTAGCAGCAGACATCTGTCAATCGGGTCAGTAGGGTCAATTGTAATAATCAGATTCTGCTCAGATTCGAACAGTGTAAGATTAAAATCTTCCTGAACTGAAGGAGATAAAATAACTTTATCGTTAACAAACTACACCTTAGCCGTTTCAGAGACCAAAACTACTAAGCAATAATTATTAGTAAATGTATACTAATAGTAGTTGGTAAAGTGTTAGTTAAGGTCAAACATAAATAAATGACCAACCTGCAAAGTTAAATATATGCTGTATATATATCAATATATGCTCTATGCAGGAAAAAATAAAACACTGCTTCAATGAATAACTAATACATCATTTTTATCCTCACATTCAGCTGATCCACTGATGGTAAAAGACACAGTTAGGGGGATTTCATTCTCTCCAGATATCTGCACTCTTAAACTCAGTTCACCTCCTTCCATGACCGAGTATACAGGTTCTTCAAACTGGACTGTGATATCTGAACGAAACAAACAGAAGTGCCCATAATATATCTTCACCTTATAGTACCACATGCAGTATGCATAAATAGCTCTGTTCCAATCTACCATTCCCTTGACATCTGCTAATCTACCAGGTAGCTACTGACTACTTTCATTAGTTTAGCAGTTTGCACGCAAGGTTGCCTTTGTGCCAATATAATATGGGATAATGTCAATTCGTAAGCGTAGGTCACAGGAATGCAGCCAGAGTAGTGAGTGCTTATAAATGCCAATTAGGCACATCATATTTGACTTCACTTCATTCAGTAGTACTAGTTGAGTAGTATAGTAAGAGTAGGCTACCTACATCAACCAGGCAGTAGTAGTAGAATTAGCTAGCTTGTACATACTACGTTTCCGATTT
Organism: Phakellia ventilabrum; assembly: GCA_963921505.1. Taxonomy (NCBI): domain Eukaryota; kingdom Metazoa; phylum Porifera; class Demospongiae; order Axinellida; family Axinellidae; genus Phakellia; species Phakellia ventilabrum. The sequence continues at coordinate 3,507,423 of OY997395.1, read as the reverse complement.
ATCATAGTCACACTTGGCTTACTACAATTATGCCTTTTGCCCTTTGTCTTACTGGAAAATTGCTGAGTCTAGGCCAAAAATTGTGACAAATATGCTCAGAATCTATGGCATAATTGAGCGATACAAACGTGAGTTTTGAGCAGCCCTGCCCTCTCCTGTAGCAGCCATGTCTGATCCTTGGAAATATGTTACAGATAGACCTCAATTTCCTGAAACCCAGTTGCTTTTCTATTGCTTCTCCACTATAGTAACTGTAGAGTCTCCACGCCCACCTGTGGCAACTCAGGCTATAACTGGATATTACACTGAGATATAAATGTCTTATCCACAAATACCTAACAGTATCAAGCAAGTACTGATGGTAATTGTAACTAGGGATATGCAAGTGCAATATGCTGTGCATGGCTGTACAGGTACATGCATGCAACAGGTAGTTAATATCCCCAGGAAGCAAATGGGTCAGGACTGGGGTTGGGCCGGGCGAGATGGGGGTCTTTTTGCCAGTCAGCTAGTTGTGAAAATAACAACTAATCTCGGAACCAATTGTGCTGTTGGTTGCATGCAAGTGCAAAAATTGTTATGAAAGGCTGTGAAGCTACATAAAATGGCTACACAATACGCCAATACATTTTCAGTAATGCATTCATCACTCAAATACCACCTAATGGCGGCTTATCCATACCACAAACTTACTGTCATTATCCAGAATGACTACCACAGCCTCAGTCTGTGCGATTAGCACATTTGAAGTGGGAGAGACAAGAGTGATCTGGCAAGTGAAATTCTCAATAGCTTCCACAGCCAGATCATCCACAATTGGTATTGGAATTCTTGTGATGTTGGAGTTAATTGTTATGTTAGTAAATAATGCATTATAATCCCTTCCATCTGCAAACAAATAAACAGAAACATCCTAAATCAGTCATATACCTGTCTATCACACTGTCAAGCGTTACCTTCAGCTGTATTATTCAAGGTAATGAACTCCACTTCAAATGACTGGTTGAAATCTCCATCAAAACTCAGTAACAACTGCACAGATACATCTGTTTCATTTTCTCGAATGAAATACACTGAGTTGCTGAAGTTAAGCCCCACTAAAATAAGTAAGCAATCATAAACACACAATCCTTCTTATATTTAAGAGACAACAAATCTAAACTATAAACAGCACAGGACCAATCCTAATTTCTGCAATAGTACTAGTACAGCATCAATATATTGGCTGTCGTCTACATTAGTAAGTACATGGAAGGGATGCTGATTTGGTATGCGTAGGTCACTTGCAAAATAATCTTCGAATTATACAATTTGAAGGAACAGTTTCAACCTAGAGAAATAGCAGCAAGTTTCCTCGAGTTTGAACACCGTTTTGAAGGTACAAAGGTAAGGAATAGCCAACTGGATGATGAAAGGACTTCTACCTTTTAAAGATAAAAAGAAGCTGGCTAAATTATTGCTAGATGGGTAGGGGGAGTTAGAAAGTAAACTAGAAATGTAGAAACTTTACTGTGACAGTAAGGAAAGCTAATAGCTAGGTGAAATTACCTTGTAGTAGTAGGTCTCAGCTCTGAGTCCGGTAGATTTACTCATTGGATTCCAGAGTTGCCTACCTTAATTTAATCTGGCCCATTTGGTGATTGTAAAAGTTTAGGAAGTTTCAGTACTTCCAAATATACACTACTGTCATATAGTTGAACAAGCTCAATAGCATAATTATAGTAACTGTTATAGGCAATGTGTCCTAAATACACAACATGTGACTTTATGTAACCAAAAATAGTTACTCACCATCGCCAATGGATACTGTGGCTGTGTCATTACTGATTATCAGACCACTGATGGGGTCATCAGGATTACGAACTAGGCTCACAGTGAAGGTCTCTAGGGATTCCTTCTCATCATCATCGTTGATAGTGATCTCTACGGGGATCACTGTGGTACTTTCATTAAAGATAAGTACCCTTGTCAGTGAATCAAAGTCAATACCAGCTGAACAGGAAGGTACAGTAAAGCAGCTCAAAAAATATTGGGGAGTTAAGCAAAAGATTGTCTGTGAGGCTCGATCTAAGACTTTATTGATCCTCAATGACAATCAACACACTATATATAAAATAAAGCAGTGTTAAATTACCAGTGGCAGTGTCAGAGATGGTAACATTGGTTGAGAAATGCACAGTAACTGTCCTCTGAAGGCCTAGTGCTTCCACGTAGACAATTGCAACATCATCTATCCCCTCTATCACAGTGTACTGGGTTGAGTTGAATTGAATTCTGGCAACTGCAGGTTCATGTGCAGAGGATAGATTAGTGTATTAATTAATTTTAAAATGAACTTGTTTTCTACAACTACATAATTAGAGCACTGTCCAACTCCATAGAGGTATAAAGCTGTTCAGGGGTGCTTTGTGGCAGGGACAGAATGATAATGATTAGCCCATACGCTTTCATCCATTGTCCAGTAGACCTATGTCCATGAAATCCTGCAGGTTTGTGCTAGAAAGCCTCTTAATAATGCTACTATAATATTATGGTTTATAGTGTAGTCATACAAAGCCTTTGGAGACAGCTGCTAAAATTCTCTCATGCAAAGAAAGATATTTGGTGCTCCTTGCTTGTAAATTTCTGTGTACTAGCTCTGCATTCTAGACAAGAACTGTCAGACATTCAACCTTCAGACATTCACACTAGCTGTGTACTCCAAATAAAAATTGTCCACTGTGCTGAATTTGTGCAGACAGATGGAGACAGACAGAAGTAATGCTTTGATCCACTCCATGCATTAGCACAGCAGGTAAAGATCAAATGTGGGAAAAAATGATAATGATTATTAGCCTGGACACTTACAGTTATCATCCAGTATCTCCACGAAAGCCAGATCCGGAGCAAGTCGTATATTATCAGAAAGGCCGTCCAGTCCAGGAACAACTTGTACACTGAAGAACTCCAATTCTTCCAGTAAAGCATCATCATTGATCTCTACATCAATGCATGCTCGACGGTTCTCATCAGAGATAAAAACAAAAGTACTGTCTGCTCGAATTTCTGTATAGTCACCAGGATCTTCATACATATTATATGAAGAAAGAAGAATGATCAGCCAACTCTTAATTAGACAAACTTTATAACAACTTACCAGTGGCAGTGCCACGAATGGTGCCAATAAAAAGCATCACATTGAATCCTGTAAGGTCGTCAAGAGGATCTACGTCTAGTATCATGAGACAGAGTTGGGCAGAGCCTTGAGTTTCATTCACAGTGGTAAGATTTCGCTCCCATCCAATGGTCAACTCTGTCAGACAGAAAAAGGTAGTTGGGTACCTAAGTACACTACATGTAGATACCTCAAGTGAACATGTGCTTGGGGTCCCACAGTATAAACTATAGGTATGAATCCAACACTGCAAATGTTAGGTCCTTATGGCATACAATTGCTATACTGCAGTAATAGTTTACAACTACTGTATAATATCATGGGTAAGGTTGAAGCTCTTTTTCCAACGCACACACACATGCACGCACATACACAGTACACATACACAAATTTTAAACTAACCATCATCATCTATAATCATAACAGTTGATCTACTAAAGGGACCGCCTAGTTGACCAATATTAACACGAGGTGCTCCTGAAGTAGTTAGCTCAATGGAAAATTCTTCATTAGGTTCAGGAAGTCGGTCTTGGAGTAAAACAAATTCAACTTGTATAAACTGTTCAATAGGCAAAAACGGAATGACAACAACCCTTGCATTCACCAGATAATCTCCACTGAAACCTATCAGTCGTGTTGCCGTACAGTCTATAAACTGAGCAATCACATCAAATTGTAGCTCTGATTGCAGGTTGTTCCCTTTGATGACTGGAATTGGAATCAGTTCACCAGTGGCATTAAGTGCTTCAGAGACTGTATACCTCTCTTGTGCAAACCCAATAGGAATAGCTGTAATAAAAGAAACATACGTAGATCTAATAATCATAACAAAGCAATCTCAGTCTTTTGAGTGAACCACACTCCCAAGTGTAAAGATTACACGTCAGTGTAAAGATTACACGTAAAAACAGGTGAGCATAGAGATGCACAAATAGAGTAGCAAAATAATACAAGACTCAGGTTACATTTATATCTGTATGTGTGAAATATAGTCTAGACGGAGCTAAAATGGAGGAAATAGCATAATTACATGGCTATAGGCTTCTTACAGAATTTTGTCCTGTTCCAGAATAAAATGCATGAATTGCCAAGTAAGCGACAGAGCAAGGCTCAATCAAGCCAGCCAGACTTTTTTTTCTAAACTTTTGAAGTGTATATACATGTACATACTTAGTTGAGCCATGAATCAGCAGGGCTGTCGGAACCTCCTCAGAGGTGGAGCGACCACTGATAAAATCCACACAGTGGCCATTTATTTCGGCTTATTTTTCAGCTGTCAAGAAGTAGCATCTTTCGAGTTCAAGAAGCCAGTAGAATTAATTTTCTGCTCTAGACGATGAGCAGACTGCAATTTTTTAGTCTGATAAGCAACGACACACGTAAAACAGAAGGTGATGTCTCGCACTCTGTAGTGCAGCCATCTCTCTTGCACGTGTGAAAAATTTGTCTGGCCCACGAAACTAATTGCAACCATGACCAACTGCCAAAACACTGCTGCTGAAACGAGCGCTTCACTATACTGATGTCCTTCCAAACTGAAAGGAAGGTGTGCCTTAATTGTCACCAATCACTGGTGTTGGAAGACGAATCCATCGCAATGACTTGGTGTGTCAAATACCGAGAAAAAAATTGGCACAAAAAGTGGGCCAGCCCAGGCCGCCCCGCTTCCGACGGCCTTGATCCACAGCACTATAATATAGACAGCATTGATAATAAAATGTACGTGTTCATATGGCCCTTTGAGGCAAAATATAAATTGCTGCCTCATTTTCCAGCTATGTGAGGGCCATTTTTGTGTTTTAACTAAAAATGGATAGACTGCCAAGTGTAATCTCTCCACTCTCCCGTAGCAGCCATGGTCAATCCATGAAATGCTGCAGATAGAGACAGAACTCTGCCAGAGACCAGCCACTTTTTGTAGCTTCTCCAGCAGCATTGCATGCTTCCGGGTTAGTTATTATTTTCGTGAGAGACTGGCTCACAACCTGTCTCGCCCCACCCAAGTCACAGATTAAATACTCGCCCTCTATACTGTTTTATGTACGCAAAATTTGTCAACTTTGACCTGCCCTGACCTGACCTGGCATGTGTCTTGGGTACACTGATTGCATCCGCAATTTTGTGGCCTAGCTTTTCCGGAGTCTACAAGACTGCTTTTGACAAGTTCAACCCAAGTATTAAAAGTTGAGTTCATTGTGTGTTTTAGACACGATCTAGCGATGCAAATGTGAGTTTCAAACAGCACACCCCATCTCTCCAGCAGTCATGCCTGATCCTTGAAAACGCGTTAAAGATAGCTAGAGACTTCAGTCTTCCAAAGACTAATCACTTTGACGTCGCTTACGTTGCAACTGGCTGCTCACGAAATACCTGTCTCGTCCCACCCATGTCATCATTCTCTACATCCACATCTCTACTCGTCCCCTATCTTTACACTTGGCAGTGCGATTACCCTCGATTAAGAACTTAATGTGTCATACACATGTGCTGCACCTGTATATCTCTTTATGCTGATTAAGTATAGTAGTAGTACATCTATTCACTAACTGTCATCATCACGGATCCTTCCCAAAGCGGTCAAACCATCAGTTCGTTGCGGAAGTAATCTATCTTGATCTACATCACCAAGCACCTCCAATGTTAATACAAAAATCTGGTCTGCTTCATGGATAGTGTCATCTATTATCTCCATATTCAATTGTATAGTTTCAGGACTGTCTTCACTACGAAAGGTCACTTGCACTGGTGTGATAGAAAAATCAGCAACACCTGTGGAAATATGGTAAGAGACAGTCATGATTCTGCAACTGAAAGTAGCCTACTTCTGAGCTTACTTGTGGCAGTTTGAGTGTTAGGATCAAAATTGGGGTCCGTCAGAATGGGATCAAGGGAACTGGGAAGTTGGTTACGATTCCTTGCAAAAGTGAGATTTAATGGAATAACTGCAACAGTCAGATCAGTACCTATAGTCGTGGATAGTCGCAGTTGGGGTTGTATGAACCTTTCCAATTCTACACGAGAATAATCAGGTTCAGTGAACTGAAGTGTAACAACTGAAAAAAAGAGAGTGCGTACTATAATATACAATGCAGACTCATATTGAATGTGAATGGGACATATTAGTTCATGCAAACTAGTATAGCACCAGTTTTTCTGAGTACTTGCATTCGTGGGGAGATACCATTGAAATATCCTACAGGGTAACACTTTTCAAGGTACATGTATATCCTCATAGCCTAGTGGATAGTAACCTTGACCCTTGGTTCTATCAGGCAAGTGGACAATGAGGAAATGGAAACGAACAGCAGGAACGGAAATAAAAATACTGTAATGCTGTATTAAATACATATTATTACGTCAAAACATATTAATTACACTTCCAGCTACCTTACTAATTCAACTATGAGAGTCTCGCCAAGGATACTTAATGTTAGTGTCCGTTGACTCATGAGAATCTGGCAGTGTTGAGTAACACTACAGAAAAGCCCAGCTCGCTATTTAATAACAAAGTATAGCAGAAATCCATCACTACCTGGACCATATTAATAGATTTTTACACCTATTGAACTCACCACGGCTCATGCACTCCAGCTCAAAGGCTACCGCTGACAATAGAACCCCGCCCCACCGTCTAGCAGCTTGTGTTAAAAATCTTATGCAGGTCTAGCTACAACCACTTCAAACTTTACCTCAGCTTTGTATTAGTCCTCTACTAGGCTCTAGCTGTCCGGCTGCAGCGAGTCTTCAAGCCTCGGAGCAATCACAGTCTGAGTCTTGGGACACTCCAAAAATGTGTGCTTCCTTTTCTGTTTCCGCTTTTTGTTCCTGTTCCCATTTCCTACTTCTCTACTCGTTCGTTCAAACCATTTGTTTCTTTCTCTACATGACACACCACTACTCAATCTAAGCCACACCTACCGTAGACTGCCCACAACTAAACACAAAACTATCTGCCTAACTATCAGTATGAATAGCAAAAACGCAATATAAAAGCTGATGAAAGTTTACTTACCTTGGAGATTTGCCTGACAATATACAAATCATGCATGCAATGATTCAGACCTAGCCCCACATTTTGGCCTTTTATGGTAGAGTGTGCTTATTATACTCTGCACACACAAGGAGGAGTTAGCAAATTTTGACCCTCATAAACATTTCTTACTTTCCAAATCTTCAATGACAACTCTTATTTCAGGAGAAAAAAATAGGCCCACTTGCTCCTCCAGCTAGTATAGCTGTTGCCGTAGGATTATCTCCAACCAGACTCAAGAAAAAATCTTCATCTGGTTCCAGTGCTATATTGTCCAATCGAAGAGTGACCGGAACCGAAAATGGTGCAGGATTCATTCCAAATAGTGAGTGCATAGTATTTGGAACTACGAAATCCTCATTGACACCTTCCACTGCAAAGAAAGTGTATGGAGAATCATTAATTGGGCAATCCTGGATCAGGACTTTACCAGATTGATATAACTACTAGTCTGATCACCAAGCTGCATGGATTATATCAGCACATGTTTATGGGTTGTGCTCTCTACCAGACAAATACATTAATGTGTAGGGATGAAAATCCCATCCCTAAAAAGAATGTCCTAGCAGAAACTGCTTCACTGTTTCGCATCTCAGCCATCACAAACAATCAGTGTATTTCAACAAAAGTGCTTGTATGTTCCCATGTAATAATTAATGATTTGCGGTATAGTGAGAGTATATACAGTACAGTCTCACTCATTAACTAGGTATACAAGGAGCCTCGCGGTAGCAAGGTGCATGAGAGTTATAGTTAGTCTTAAGGATACTTCCTGGGTGGGACATGTAGTATTTTGTGAGACAGCCAGTCACAAAAATAACAACTGGCTACGGAAGGGGTCATATATAGAATATCTTTGCATGAAATACATATCCAAGGAATAGTTTTTGGCAGATTTTTGTCTCTATCTGCAACACATTTTCAAGGATCAGGCCTGGTTGCTATGGGAGAGTGGAGAGACGGGCTGTACTGGTCGAAACTCACATGCGTCATGCCGTCAGTTAATAGCGCTCGTATCTCTACTTCTACGGAGGCTACACAAACCCTACTTATCTGGCAGCAGTAGTATGTTTTGTATCTTCTTTGCCTACTGTCCCTCTGCCAGGGGCTCCAGTAGCTCTGATTTTATATCAGGAGCCTGTGGATTACTCCAACTTGGCAAGCAATCATTATTAGCAGTTGTTGAGCCAGTGAGAAACTAGAAGATCGTAGTTTAGATAGCTGTTCAAGTATTGCATACAGTCATGTGTGTATTATTACACTCGAAAACGTCTTTGTGGACACACGGTAAACTTGCATAAATAATTTTCAAATTCCCTTAAGGTGCTGTGTAGGACAATTTGGGCTAACATTTTATACGGACATATCTTGTGACAACTGAAATAACTCTCTCACTCAATTAATTAGTCTGGTAGATTCACTTACCTGCACTTCCATCTTCAATTACTACCCGGAATCTTGCAAAACTGGTAGTGTTTACGAAACCTTGCACAGCCCCTCCTTTAATAAAACCTGCTTGCAGCTGATAAGTGGCAGTTCGCTCCCGTTGAATGATTTCCCTATCGAGCCATCCAAATACTATAATAAAAAAATTATGATACTCTCTCATAATTGATTAGTGCATACTTCGGATGTCTAATAGAGCCTAGAGGCCTTATTTTGGTACTCATCAGTTGACTAATATGCTCTGGTACATACTCCAAGATCTTTGCAGCATTAAAATTAATATCAGGAGCCCATAAACATATTATCTTGTATCTATTTTACATACCAATGCAGGGAGTACAGCTTTCATCTGATGAATTCATGAAGAAAAATCCACTGCCAAGACAGCAGACTGATGCGTTCACAGCCGTAAACTCCGGGTCAATACCACCAGTTCGGCAATAAAGTTCCCCACCAGTGGGCTCCCTAGTGAAGCATCTGACCTCCTGTGCACTTCCTGTAGGGAATAAAATTATAATATGGTCAGTGATTCTTGTTGAGTGCAGCATACCAGCCCATGGGACCGACATGAAGTGCGTAAACCCAGCCACTTGAATATCAAAACTGACATAAATTTTTCCGAGCGAAGCGAGGTACTACCGGTACTCCAGTTCAATTGACCTTTTTTTGTCATCGTTGCCAACCTGTTCCAGCCAGTTCTCCTGGTATAGCCTATCAAACACACAGCGAACACTTACATTCACTATAAAACTCCAAACGGGGAGACTTGGAAGTGATCACTATCACAGTAAGCTTGCTTCAGCCTCTGGTCTTCTAGGCACATAATAGCAAGTAGCCATTTTGTTTTGTGGGTGTATGTTTGACCTTTTACGTTTGTGGGTGGGTGCTATGGGTGTGCCACCTGCATGCCATGTGCCATGCCCAGCAATTCTCGAAAAGCGAGGACACCCCTGCACATTGTGTATCACTAGTAATATAATAATAACAAAGAATAAGAATTAGGCTTGGTATGCAAAATATACGACTGAGGTCATATACCGGGTTCCCTGGGCACAGAGTTCGATTGCCCAGGTGTGGCTACACCTCTCCTCGAGCTTAGCCTTTTTTGGTAAAAGGACAACAGGGTGATAATTGAGACCTTTGGTCCAGAAAGCATGTATTAACCTCTTATTAACCCCACAGTACAACCTCTAGCTCCTTTGACCCACTATGGCAAAGCCGTATAGATAACCATTTCCTTATATTATGTTACTCCACTCAGTTCAATGACATTTAGGAAGCCAAAATATTAAAAGTATGACCTGCGCTTGTGTACAGTACAGGTAGCATATTAAACCTACGCGGCTTGCGCGGATTTTGTCCCCCGGACACAATCCGCGATCGCGATGACACTTGGAGACAGACTCTAGAACTCGAGAGTCTGACACCTAGGTTTAGACACAAACAATACCTTACTACATGGAACACATACATGTACATACTTTGTAGAAGCTGTAGTTAGCATAAATACCATACATAGATAGCCAAAATCTGGCTCGAGTCTACGATGCAATCAAAACTGTAGCTTTAATAATACATGACCATAAGTTCTTGATATTATTTAATAAAGCTTCATACAATATAGTGCACTCACCATGAACAGCATAAATCAACAAACAGCCGAAAGCTCGCAATATAAAACTCGCCATTGCTGGACTAAATTAAAACCCATAGCCACGCTATTAAATAGGGAGAGCGTACGTGGGTTCGTACCAATATGTGACCGCATACTTCCGGTTCAGCCAGACCGCCAGCGTACGCGAACTTCCTTATAAGGAAGGTTTTATTTGCGCACACGCGCGCCAGTATAACGAACCTTTGACCTTAGCTCCAAATGAACAGCTGCACATCTTTTACAAATTTAACCATTTCCTCTTACATTCTACGGTTTCATTCATTGGTTACTATCTGCGCTAAAGCCACAGCAGTTCATCCGCTTGAAACTTCCCTTCACGCCGCTCGGAAGCAGGGAAATTCCCCCTGCGTGCGGGTTGAAGTGGTCCATGCAAAGTGCTGGGACATTTCATTTTTACAACCCGAATCTCTGAGGTCAGTACAGCCACTCGTTACTAAAACCCGGGACGGGACGGGACAGCGACGGGACGTCCCGTCCCGTCCCGGGCGAATATTTTTTTTGGACGAGGTTTCGACTTAGAAATTTTAGTGAGCACAAATTTTTTACCCCAGCGATACGATATTACTGGTACACGTGCACGGTAGCGCATAGCGTTTTCTGCCTCTACGGGACAAGATTTGTTTGCAGAATCAGAGAGAAGACTTCCCGTTCATTGTTTTCAAGGCAAGATGGAGGGCGAGGTTTCGACTGAAAATTTTAATTTTGTGAGCACAAATTTTAAACCCCAGCGCTGCGATATTACTGATTTAATCGCTACACGTGTACGGTGGCGCAAAGTGACTGGCGCTTCCCCGTGCATGCTAATAACAAAATCTACACGAATAATGTCTGCTAATGAACATGCAAACAACAATCAACATTCTAGGCTTAAGAGTAGTTTTAGCAGCACTTCAGACAGCCAGTTCTATTCTAAACTGTTTCTGGAGATCTGCAAATAGCCAATCATCCTGCCAGACGATCTCTGCCAGCCAGATCAGTGCATGTGTGAGTGTCGGTGATAAGACTGTTGTTCATATTGACATCTTGTTGTTGTTTTTTCTGACAGGTATGGTCTTAGAGGGTGAGAATAGCTGGAGAGGGAGAGAAGAGTATTTGAAAGAATGGCAGATCTCGAACAACAAAGAGTGCATGTACTACATATATTGATAGAGCCAAGGAAGTGGCCAGGACCATGTATTTCCTGTGATGTCTCAGCTAGTGATCAATCCATGTACTCGATGGGCAAATTCCGCAAAGAAGAGCCCCTATAGGTATTTTCATGGTGAAGGTGCAAAAGAAATTCAAAGCGATTACAGGAAGTGATTACCAGAAGTCGGTTACGCCCCTAGTCTCGTGACCAGACCACGCAAAAAACGAGTGGTCGTATTTCAAATTAGCTCTTGCTGCAGCTATACAGCTGTGGCGGAAATGAATATTACATTATCACATAATAAAAAGATTAATAATCATTAATAATTTTACCCACGTGTAGTCTATACTATAAAGGTACTCAATCTCGCGACTATTAAAGAGACCGGAGTCAGTACCAGAGATCGATGATGATGGAGACTCAATGCATTTACTGCTTAGGCTGTGGAGGTGACCTTACGTTCATGCCAAGAGAAAGAAGAAATCTAGGTGCTGAGTCGAAAGCAGCTGCTAGACCTAGAGAGCGTGTGCTGTCCTCGTGCACAGCGATTTTGAGTGGTGAGCTGATGAGTCAAAGCCTATCCATCGAAAACACTACTGAAGATGTAGCTAACCTAGGCAAAATGTGCCATAAGTGTTTCAGTGAATATGACAAGTATTAGAAGCATACACAGCAAGATAGATAGGCAATGACAAAGATGAATGAACCCACAGTAATTACCTCCACATCAGTTGACAGCATGTTAAGGTACCATAGGTTGGCTGTCTGAGAGGATTTCCTGAGATAGCCCCCAAATCCTAAGTATATGCCAAAAAGACATGCCTTTTTCCTTTTAATGACTTCCCGTAATCGCCTTGAATATCCAGCAAATTTCCTCCACACATTTTGCTGTGAAAGTACCTATAGTGATACCTTCGATTTAGTAATCTTTGCACCACCAAAAGCATACAGCAAATGCATGGCTCACTTAGGAACTCCTTGATCTCAACCCTACTACTATGTTATAATTTTTATCAACTGGGTATAAAATAGCTCATGAGCTGTTTACGTAGGCAAACAGAGAAATAAATCCCAGTGTGGTTCATGCCTGCCCACTTCTTGCTTTTCACTCGCAGTTGCAAAGATTACTAAAACGACAGTAGCAGGACATACTATTCCACCCCAGGCATTCCTATTCAAGTTCAACTGTTTCATGAACTAGTAAGGGGGCATTCACAAACAGGTTTTAGTCACGCTTAACGTTTATCTGATGTTAAGGGGGGAGGGGGTAAGGGTGTGCGACGTTAAGATCGATACTTGTGTCACAAACTTTTCGTTTTGTACAGTAAATTGCATTAATATTAGGGTGCTGTTAATACAATGAACATAAATACGACTGTTTTGGCACCTTCTTGACAGACCCTGCAGCAGAATGTCGCCTTTGGTTGTGATGTTAAGAGGGAGGGGGGTTTGACCTTATCGTTGCAATGACGTTAAGTGTGACATTAACCTGTTTGTGAACGCCCCCTAAGCCTCAAACATACTTTTATGAATCCTACTAGCATGATTATCTGCCTGTATATAATTTTACCTTTATTTAAGCTTGCTTATTTACCTTTAGTCTTGCGTTCTTGCAGTCAATCGCCCTCCATTTTGCTGTCAAAGAATGGGAAGTCTTCTCTCTGTAGCTACGCTCTACCGTGCACGTGTACCAGTAATATCGTAGCATTGGGGTTAAACATTTGTGCTCGCAAAATTTCTAAGTCGAAACCTCGTCCAAAAAAAATATTCGCCCGTCCCGGGTACTAAAATACGGGACAGCTAGCTGCGTCAGAACACCACTAAAACATTCGCAAAAAAAAGAGTTAAACTGTAATCTTTAATTTAGCAGTAACAGTATCTGCGTTAATTTCACAATTTCAATAATTTCACTGTAATAGCACGCAGTAGATCTATCGATCGGCAATGTACGTACATGTCAGTACCAAGACCGTCTATACAGGCCAGGAGTTCAGGAATTAACATTTCCCCAGAGGCATATACTACAGCCTAGCGTCCTCCCTCGCAGCTTTAAGTTTCACAGCTTTGGAAAAACAACCCGTTTTTCCATGCCGGCTGCCAAAAAAATTGCGAGGGAGGCCTGGGTGCAAGGCTACTTGTTAGCAACTAGTATTATTGCAAGTGTTTTGTTTATAGAACGAAAATTGCACTCAAAACATGGCTAATACAAAGCGCATACAGAATACAGAATATGATATTCTGAGTTGCATATTTTATAAGCAAAGAATATGAATATGAATTAATAGGCAATATTAAAGTTACATAGCTAAATTAAACTTGAATGAGGCAAGAGAAAGACTTTATTCGAGGTAGGGAGACAGAGATGTTCCATAAGGAGAGGTTAGAAGTTAAAGATATAAGAAGAAAAGAAAGCGAGACCACTAAGAATTTCTAAAATAAAGACAATTTGGCGATGAGAAAAGAAAGGTTGAGAACTAAAGCAGCGAAGAAGAGAAGAGTACTGTAAGAGGACCATCTTTTAGAACGTAGTTTAAGAGCAAAAAAATCGCACCTTCTCAAGACAAGAAAGAGAGAAGCAGGAAGAGTCCCAAACAGAAGAGCAATACTCCAAATGAAGTAATAAAAATATACAATTTAAACAGAACAGAGGGAGCGAGATGTGTGACGGTAGAAGGGGTAACAGAGAATAGCTACCAAGGAGTTTCCTAGCCGTACAACAGATATTTAGTTTTGACATGGAGTTTCCAGGACAGGTTACAACTGACACAGTGTGATCATGAATGGTCAGCTCTGTGCTATTCGCATGCCCAGACTGTCATGATCACTCATAGGAATACCCTCCTCTATTTCTAACGTCGGATAAAGCTGAAGTTACATTTTCCTTTATGTATCAAACATTAATTACACATAAATTGACGAGTGATCATGAGCTGTTGTTAATATTTTGAGTATTAAGAATAGCTGAATACCATACTTTTCTTAGACTACATTTCTTGTGCACCATGCCACAAATATTATTCACGTAAATTCAGAATTAATATACAAGTCACCGTAAAACAGTTTCCTCGTTCCGTCTATTCAGTGTGCATGGTCTTCATGGTCCTCCTTTGGTGATTACAAAATAATATCTTTCTTAGTAATAGCCATACAGATAATTAGCTCATACAACAGTATACTAAACTACATAGCAGTTTCTTGCCTGGCATATCCAATGCTCTCCATCACTTAACCTCTGATGGATTTTCCTTTCTCTTCTTGCTCTGCACCTCTCCTATCTTCCCACGCTGGACCCCCTTGGACGGCTTCCTCTGCCCCCTCTCCTCCCTCCGATTGCTCCCCATTGTCCACTTCTTCCTCCTCTTCTTCTACATCCTCCAGAATTGGCATCTCAGTCCTTTTGGGACGAGGTGAGTGGGAGTAATCCTTCTTGACTCTCTTAATGAGACTGAAAGAGCGATTGAGGTCGAGATAACCGGCCATGGACTCCAGCATATTGGAGATGGTGGTCACCAGATCACGGAAGTGTGGCCTCCTGTCAGCATCTTCCAGCCGGCACTGCTGCATGCAAAAATAGCTGTAAAAAAGGTAGAATAAGTAGTGTTTAGTAGGTACTACTGGACCTCGTAGTGGATATTTACTGTACTGATAGCTAAAGACATGATTGTATAGTTTGTTTGTTTGTTATTTTTCCTACAAGGCATTCACAGAATGAGTGTAAAGGTACATGAAATAGTTCAGCGCTGGTATACTAACATACGGATGTAAACTTACTTTGTAAGAAGCAAATGATAAAGAGTTAGAAATGTAACCAGACAAATAATTCCTAGGAAATAAGAGTAAAAGAAAGTGTTTGTGTATGCAAGAATGTTCCAAGGAGAGGCTGTGTTAAGTACGACTGTAGTATAAGAGGAGTTTGTGGGCATAAGAGATGAGATTAAACAAGATCATGATTCAAGCAATTTATACATTAAACAGAGCCTCAAGTACATTCTATGCTTGGCCATTGTGGTTAAACATACCTGAATGATTAGCTAGAGCTCCATTGCGTTAGACACAATCTAGCTAGCTGCAAATTTTTGCACTGATACCAAAGCGTCGATATAGTATAGAGTATTAACTTTTACCGATCAAACTGCATATCTGTGCAGCCAACCACAAACAGCACCACTAGACCATTCACTTTAGGATTCAAACATGTATGCACTTTAAAGAAATAACAATGCCGCTGTATGAGTCTCTGTATGAATGCAGTGTATAAACAATAATCAAGGCAGAGTAAAGCACACTGCAGAAAAATCTCTCATTAATTGAGTTTGAACAGAACTTTCTCCTAAAATTATGCTGTTAGTAACTTTACAGTTTATTTTATTAGTTTATCAAAACATATTCATGCAACACCTGAAACATTAAATCATTCACATTTCTGTCACACAAAAAATTATTAATCAGTACATTTACAACCATTCACACCTCTGATCAAACAAGTATCTAGTATTCTTACACACACAGAACCAAAAATAATAGCACACTCATAGCTAGCTATATATCAACACACCAGTTGAACAGTGCTGATTACACTACCCAATATTTGGGGTATTTACAAAACTAGCATAGCAGTCCGTAAAAGGCGACATACAGGGTGCTTTGTCTATTTCAAACAAAATCAGTTCATTGACATTTGGTAATGCCTTAAGGAGGTTAGCGGGTACATAAAGAGTTTTTTGAGGGCCTTTAGTAGGCCAATAACGCCCCAAGTTAAAGCCATTCACGAACACCTGTCCTTTGGTCCATCCTGTGACATTTAGAAAGGTGTCACATGGTTGATCTGCAATCGAGAATGTGCCTCTGAAAAATGAAGCCGACAGCCTGTAAATAGGAGGCTCTGATTCATTTAAGCTGTGAAACGGAATTTTACTTGTATCATTCATTGCCACAGATAGTGAATTCCATTTCTTCAACCATTTTCCACTCAGAGTAATATTACTGAGAATGCCTTTACTATCATTGATAAGACTTCCATAACATATTCGTCCCATGTTTTCTACTACAATATCTACGACCATTTCAATTGCAACAGAAGTTACATTAACACTTTCAATTGAACTCTTGGCATCAGTTCTTGTTAGAATTCCTTGCAGCACTCCGTTTACAAACACTGCTGCTCTGTCATGTAACCCATATATTGTTAGGTTTAAACCTGGCTTATATGCAAGCTCTGCAAGTGGTATTGGCATGGATCTATAAATTACAAATCCAAAGTCTTGGTTCAAGTCTTCCATACTGACTGGATTGTCTGCAATGACATGCTTTACTATAAGCTTGGGGCATTCAAAAATGGAAGCATACTCTGTCATCTGTACTTTGCCATATGCAGCCTTCGGTGTAGGACCTGGTATATGTGATGGCACAGGTTTGAACTTACTTATGGTATTTCGAATGAGCATATATTTTTCCCATGGATCACCAGCTTCTGTCAAAGGTGCATCATAGTCATAGCTGGTTGGCACGGGCAAGTAATCATTTGGAGCATCAGCACCGTTCCAAAAACCAAAGTTTGTTCCCCCTTCAAACATGTACATATTGACAGATGCATTCAATTTTAACATTGCATCAAGGGTTTCAGCAATTTGTGTTGAATTTCGCCTCTGATGGGGATGACCCCAGTAATCAAGCCACCCCGTATAGAACTCAGAGTTAACAAGTGGGCCACGAGGTTCATAGTCCCTTTGAGCCTTAAAATATTCTTCCGGGTTGGAGGTGACTCCAAAATCAACCGTACTATACAGGGACGGCAATGTGCCACACTTTAGTAAGCTATCCCTAGCACCATCTGTTGTAAACAATATAGCACTTGGACCAAGATGTTTCCGAAATATTTCCTCCAAATGCTCGAGATATTTTCTGTCACAGGCATAATAGCTTCCATATTCATTTTCAACCTGTACAGTAATAATTGGGCCCCCATTCTCATACAAAAGAGGATTCAATTTGGGCAGTAGAACAGACATCCACCTATCCACATACGCTAGATATGTAGGGTCAGATGTGCGAAGAACAATCGATTTTTCCCGTAAAAGCCAGCTTGGAAGACCTCCCATGTCCCATTCAGCACAAATATAAGGTCCAGCCCTCAAAATAACCACGAGTCCAACTTCTTGCGCAACTTGGACAAACTTGACTAAGTCCTTGTCTCCATCAAAATCAAATTTTCCTGGTTGGGTCTCATGAAAATTCCATGGCACATAAGTCTGAACAGCATTGAGTCCAGCAGCGTACAATTTCTCCAGCCTATCCTTCCAGTAGTAGGGTTGCACCCTACTATAATGCATGCTTCCAGATATGTATCTGCAGGAGAAGTTAATGTTAGAATTCCCTAGCAAGCCAGGTGATACAATAATATTTCAACTACACTGTGGGTAGGGTTGCCTTTCATAGAGAGGAGGGCTGCACCTAGGTCACTTATGTGCATGGTTGTGAGCTATATGCTTAATTCATTATAAAAGCAAATACATGTATGTAGTCTCGGATTTTGAGACTTCAATCTGCCAAAGAGCCAAAATTTATATGGGAACTTAAATCACGTTCATTCAAAATGTCATAACCTGAAGAAGAAAAAGGGAATGCCGACTTTTAAACTTATTAGCGTAACTGGAATAGTAGTATGCTGTAACTTCCAAACTTTAGTGAGTGCAAAACCTATAGGTCAATGTTTTTGTACTCAGTATAGATGTATACATGGTTAGAGCACCAAACTGTACACTGGCCAGGGTGTGAGAGGATGCAAAGCAGCTGATAATTGCATTGGACATGCAGGCAGGACGCACTGTTTCCCAATTTTGCCATCTTCAGTGTAAAAACCAATCACGTTAAAATCTGTATAATAACCATGTTCTTTCTAAAAAGAGTGCTGTGGTCCTGTTAACTAGTCACATGACTACATCACTCATTTTTCTGTGTGGTCTGGTAGTGGGACTATCCTTTAGCACTGACCCTCCAAATCCCAAAGCGGGCCTGACGACTTAACTGAGTCTGGAATGTTGCTAGTTTCTATGCTTTCCAGGAGGGAGAGACACACAATTTGATGTGTACATGCAACGATTACCTCAACACTAATCAGACTAAAACTGACCAGTGGCACCAGCCCTGTAAATGCTTTGGCATCCATATTCACATCATAGCACTACTGTACCAGAGAGCCTTATGGAGTGCAGGATTGCAGACAATGCTCACCTAGCGTACCATTCACGAAATTCAAACAATACCCTCAGTTAGCTAGTACTTCTGTAACCTCTAAAAAGTAGAACAAATGACCAGCGACTGGAAGGAAGCATGCACACCATGCAGTAGTTTCTAAATATCAGTACATGCTCCTGATTCCCCCACTTCTTAACA
This sequence comes from Phakellia ventilabrum, assembly GCA_963921505.1. Taxonomy (NCBI): domain Eukaryota; kingdom Metazoa; phylum Porifera; class Demospongiae; order Axinellida; family Axinellidae; genus Phakellia; species Phakellia ventilabrum. The sequence goes on along the minus strand of OY997395.1, from coordinate 3,488,597 downwards.
TAAACTTCTGTCCAATATCTCATTCCTATTTAGTCAAAAGAGATCCAGTGACTCAGAGTCTGATGTTCTATAACATAACAGCTAGAAAAACTGTTTATGACCTCTCTGAACTATTAACTATAGTAAAGAGGTGAAAAGTTTTCATTACAGCTGAGAGACAATACTTTACTCACACTAGGCCTACAATGCAGCCACACAGCAAAGAGAAGTTATCTAGACATCTAACAATACATCTATTGATGGCTGAAAAAACATAGTACAAATCTAATAAGTGCACTATCAATGTTAAAAACATTTAATGTTGAACATTCACTGCATCAGCAATCACCAAACACGTAATTACAGCTAAGGGAAATGGAGATGCTGTGGTACACTAGCTTAACTCCAGTGATAATACAGTAGTTCTTAAGGCAACAGCTAATGATCTGTACACCAGTAGCTTTTGAACAGTTGTGAGAAATTCAGAATTCACTCTTCTGGGCCTTTTTGGTTTTTTGAAAACAGGCTTAATATGGGAACAACAGGCGGAAGAACATGTCTAGCTAATCAGTGGTAATATTAATTTTGCCAGCCAGGTGCCTGCAAAGGGTACACTCAGCTAGTACTAGGATTGTGCTTTTACATTCTCGAGTTCTGTTCATTCATCCACACTTATCATGTCTACCAAGTTATTGTGTTGCTATGCCACTATAGCCACAAGCACTTTGAAAGCTACTGGAAGTTTACAGGTTTAATAGGCCAAGGCATGTATAGGCACATCAAGCTTGCTTAGTTTTATTTAGCCTATATAAACAGTGGTAGCGATGTGATACCTCTGTTTTGGCAGCTAACTGGAAACACTCTACAAAATTACTGACTCAGCACTATCACTGGAAGCTATACGTAAGACGAGCAAGTTGATCCATTCCACAGCTGAATGTAGCTTGGACTAACCTGTTGCTGAGTACAGCGCTAGCCTTCAGTTGTATGATTTATACAAAATACCTGGCTGGTTTACAGATATGAAATATCAATCTTGTTGTTGCAGGTGCACATGCGGGGTATCATCATATAATCTGGTAACCAAAGCGTCCAGAACCTGTCCATAACCTAGCCTCTGGCTGTAGTGAACTGAGATATGCAGTGGTAGTTCCAGGGGGATTCCGATGTTCCCGGAAACTAGTCAGGACTTGCTATAAATATTATGTCTAACCATCCAACTCAGACAGCGCCACTGTTGATACCACATTTAACCCCTGTAAACTCACCTGAGGAGTGAAACACGTTGAGTTTGTAAGCAGTCGAGACACGTTACTACACTAGACGTCTTCTGGCACTGGCAGTTGAACTCGGAAGAATAGGAGCAGAATTCAGCTCTGACTCGAGTCTGAGCCTGAAGCCTTTAGCAAACTGCAGCTGTGACACTATAGCTACCGATAGCCTCACTGACATTCAGTAATAACCAAACTTTCTGCACTTCACGTGGAGGGGATGTTTTACAGCTTGTAATAATATTTATTACAGGTAAGAAGTTATGCGGATCATGCCAGAAATCTAAAATTGCATCACAGAACAGCTTATTATTCAAAAACATTCTAGGGGGGCATGACCCCACACCCCTTTAGGAGACTTGGAAACTACTTGTTAATTTTTCTAGAGCTGCTCCTGATATGCAATACCACGGTATTTTAATTAGCCTGTAGAGCCACCCAAAAAATTCATGAGCTGTAGCCCTTCCCTCCATCGTATAGTCAATGTGCAGAGTGTGATACAATAATCAAAATCAACGTGCCAGAGTACAAGTTAAAAAGTGTGGTGCAATAGAGTGCTAATACTAGTAACTGCTACAATAATTGCCGTGGTTAGGTCAATCATTAATACTACACAGTTATTATTACGTGAGTCAGAACACCATGCATCTGGCTGGTCCACTGACAAGGACACAGTTGCCTTGAGTTGGCCCGGGTACTATAATTTTTGATTCCCATACAGCCTGGCTTACTGGCTCCTCCTTCCCTGCATAAGATTCTATACACAAAAGCACTGTACGAAGCCGGGCTGACTTTATACCACTCAGTCATAATCAAGCTGTGGAAGGACTAGGGACTTGCAGGCCAAAAAAACTTGCTTACCGAAACGGTTCTCCATCCTTGAGGAAGACGTCATGCTCATAATCAATGGTGAACGAACGACCGTTAGCACCTCTGCAGAGAACTAGCCCCAGAGCAATCACCAACAACTCTACTACACGTAAAACGGCCATAGCTAGCTAGCTACTGAGCTAGATCTACTATCTCACGTGACGCTTAACACCCACGCAAGGTGGAGCTTCCTGTTCATCCGATCCCGGATCCCCACGGTGTGCATCACGTTGCTTCAAGGACTCATCAAGTATCACAGTGTTACTGAACAGGACTTTTGTGCAAACAATAGCTACATTAGCGGAAAATAATGCTGGATGCAAAAAGCTACCAAAGATGCATTAACACCTAGATTCCTCGAAATGGGAGTACATAAAACTGGTTGCAAAAGGTCCAGATACTCGGTAATCAGTGTATCTTCCTTGAATAATGGAATCATTTGGCTCCTCAACGATATCAGCAGCACCTGCTTCGCTGTTCCCAGCATACAGGCACGGTCTTCTCTCGTTCTCCCAAGTGAGACTGAACAGGCAACCGAGAAAACGTCTGGCTTCCGAATCCGGATGATTCACTATGACCGTGAAGACACCAGTTTCATTTATAGGGACCCCTGTATAGGGCTCAACCTCAATTTGAATGTTCCAGAACTGACCTTAAGAAAGAAAATGCTAATCAATGCTGCTGTATACAGAATATGCACACAAAACTATGTATACTAAGAAAATACATGACTGACCGAGGATACCATGAGACCTCTCATTCAAGTTGAAACCACGGGCAATCATAAATCGGATCATCTCCACGGCGAAGTGTTCCCAGGTCTCTGGATGCTCTAGTGTACTGTTCTGGCAAATTACCCACATGACCAGGTCCTGGTCTGCACAGTTTGGAACTGAGATCCGAATGCGGTTGTGATACTTCCGTATAGCAATCCCACCAAATGAGTAACTATCCATAAGAAATCCGTCAACAGAGAAAGAACAGCCTTGAAGGCCTACAGCAATACTTTTGCAATCTCCATTTGCATCCACTGCTCGAACGAGGATACCATGAGACCTCTCATTCAAGTTGAAACCACGGGCAATCATAAATCGGATCATCTCCACGGCGAAGTGTTCCCAGGTCTCTGGATGCTCTAGTGTACTGTTCTGGCAAATTACCCACATGACCAGGTCCTACCAAATGAGTAACTATCCATAAGAAATCCGTCAACAGAGAAAGAACAGCCTTGAAGGCCTACAGCAATACTTTTGCAATCTCCATTTGCATCCACTGCTCGAACAGTGATTGCATCAATAATATTGATATCTAGATCAAAGCCAACTGCAACATAGTGAGCATTTACAGAGACACATCCATCACTCACAAGGTTGAAGTACACACCATCATCCCCATGAAGCTCATAGCAAAGTGATACAATCTGCTCTGTGTTCAATCCTAGTAAGGCTGTGTTTTTTATATTCAGTGGAACTGTCATTAAGGGATCAGCAACAATTGTGTCATTGACTATTATTGGTATTCCTGTAAGGGTTTGGTTGATATGTCTGTATAACTGAGATTGTCATAAATATCACTACCATAGAATCTACAAGACTATGCCTGAGGCCAGCCCTCAGTCTCCTGAATGTAAGCCCATTTATTTTCACCTCTCATTCATGGAAAGGTAGTGGGGTAGCTAGGTACCCCTAAGCAGAGAGAAATGACATCACAAAATACATGGAGATATGTTATTACATTATGCATAATTATCATAATACAGTAATCTCCACAATGCACCATTAGATAATACCACCCTAATAGTCTGCCAGGTCATATCAGTTTTAAGTGATTACATGCGCATGGTATGACGCTTTTTTTCAGGTACAAAGATGTATAGCTATATATACCTTGCCTACATCATATCCAAGTTACTGACCATATTAAAATGACAGATGACACCAATAATTGGTTGGATCTGCAACATAAATCAGCTAATCACATGCACACATAAATATATATTCATGAAACTATCTGACTCACGGTCAACATTATCCAGTATACTAATTTCTGCCTGAAGTGGACCAAGATCAACCGGCTGATCAGCATCACGAGTCAGAGTTGCAAAGAAAGTCTCCACATTTTCAGTAACATTATCATCAGTGATGGGAATGGACACATTTCGGATTAACATAATGGGACTAAATATCAATTGCACTGAGGTAGCTGTGAAGTCCAGCAGACCTAAAAGGTATTTAGGAACACACATTTCTGAAATCTATGTATACCCCCGCGTTGATATCTGCCATGAAATAAAAATTAGGCCTGCAAGGCAGTTCAACATGCATGTAGCTTATCCAGTAATCAGTTCGCTTCGAATACAGATTGATATATAATAATAATATACTCATGTTGCTGCCGTAGCGCTTACGCCATTGACCACGCACCCACAGACGCAGGCGGAGCTTGTAAGACCTCCAGTCAGAGGACAAGAGCAAGAACAACCAGAGACCACACAATCCTGATCACCATACAATTCCTTCTTCCTAGTCTCCCATATCAATAATACAAAGCTCTTAACTAGCTTTAATAATGCTTTAAAATCATCCCTGTTCCAATTCTCAAATCCTAAAATAAAACTTGCCTTATTAAAATTATCAAGTGTACTAAACTCCCCAAACCTCCCCCCCAATAGATTTTCTAATTCTACCATGAAATTATTTCTAATGCTATCATATGCTGGACACTCCCAGAGAACATGTACCACACTCTCACATTCACCCCTGCATAATTTACACTGCCTATCATCATTTTTACCCCTATGTCTTCCTAACTCTTCATTCAGACCGTTCGTACCTGACCGAAACTTAAACAATAATCTTGTACCCGGATCACCTACCCCCTGCAAATAATTCTTGAATTCTATTTCCTTACAGAAAGACTTGTACAGATTCAACTTAACTTTAGTATTCAAGCTGTCATTAAAGTCCTTGTATTCTCTATCCCTCAACGCTTCGTCTACCGTATCTAAAAACAAATTAATATTATCTGCAGCTAATACCTCTTGGCTATCTAAATCTAACTGCAGCAGCAATTCATTAATTACTTTCATCCAAGTTTTCCTTTGCCTACCTCTACATGGTTTCACTTCCCACTCAGCATCTAATAGTACTCTAGGATACCGCTCAATATCCAACTTATTGACTTTATACAGCTGTTAAGACCACCCATGGCGTTGGAGAGAGTACCGTGTGTGGCTTGCCCGCTTGGCAATTCGCAATCATTAGAATCGCAATCTGGCTTGTATAGTGCCATTCGCAATCGTTTAACTACGCAATCGAAACCCGACCTACGGTAATTGATGTAAACAGCATAATTTGTAAGTGATAGCTGAGGCTATTAGCTTTGAGTTTGATGTGTCTAAGTACGTTTAATATAACAACACAAGAACACTTAAGTAGAGAGTTGAGAACTTGAACTTAAGTAATCTGAGCTATAAGTAGCTTAAGTGTAGCTGCACAAATCATACCAATACTCAAAGGTAATATTATTGTCAATACTTATAGATGCTATAATAAGTGAATTCCTGACTATATATACTTACTAGCAGTCCCAGTAGTGATTTCAACTTCAACTAAAACAGCTCTTGCGAGTGCACCCTGTAAAACCGTTGCAGAGACAGTAGCAAAGCCATCTTCTTCTTCTATCGTATACAAAACTGGTTGAAACCCAATTGTGACCCCTACGTGGAGAAACACTGCAAATTACATTAATAATCCTAATCCTGTAATATCATAGATATGTCTTTAATACCATAGGTAGTAAGAGAAGCTTATAGGATTGGCAGTATAGACTGTGGGACATAAATTACTTATGGTGTAGCATACAAATACTGTTCCCAAACAAATTCTTACATGTAACCTCAGTGCAGAGGAAAGGACAGACAGAAATATCAGTAAAAGTCCATATAATTCATACCCTATAACATGCAAACCTACATTGAGATCATTATCATGACTTACGGTCATCATCCAAGATATTAACTCTTGCTTCATTGGACATTATTTCCACAAATGTGTCAACAGTAGCCAGGGACCCAAAGAAATGTTCATCAAACTCAACAATAGAATCATTTGCAATGATAACTCGCACACTTTGGGAAGTATCATTGCCATCAAATATGAGAGGAAGATTATTGATGGTGGTGTAGTCATTGGGGGCTACAGCAGCAGCTGCATGAGAGCATGAGGGTAGTTTAAGATACGATGCATACCTTAAATTGGTAAATTGCATGTAGCCAATAAAGCATAAAGAGGTGGGTGTCAAGTTGCCTAATTAACAGCCCCTGGAAATGGTGACAACAGCACAGCTATGTCCAATTCAAGGGACAACATACTATCTGATGGTATGCCAGATAAATTTTCTCCTGCAAAACGAATGTATACTTACATATGCCAAGGCCATTGGACGTACTAAGATTGACCACAACTGGCCTTTCTAGTGCACCCTGCAGAACTCTCACAGTCAAGAATACTTCACCATCATCCTCTGACACAGTATAGAGGGTAGGATTAAATCCAATCACCACTCCTTTTGAGGGTAAAAAGAAAAGAAGTCATAACATAACATTGTATCAACAAGTAAATGCTCAGCTACACTACTTTTTTGTGTCCATTGTCTATTCTCTGCCTGTTTGCACCCTTACCAGTTCAAAATTGTATTAGATTAACTTTGAAAAATTGCTTGCCTAAGCCATTTGGTAAGAAAAATTTCAGCAGATTAAAAAGCTATGTTGTTGCTATCACCAGACGTACACAACAATGCTACATATGTATATAAACGCTAGCGGAGATTGTGAGCCCATAGGCCGCGATTATTGGCCTCGCTGCGGTTGGCAATAATGCATCTACACATGTAGTGCTGACAAATTTTGAGAGTGACTGAATAACTATACACACTCTATAAATTACAGCCTATTAAGTGTATGGGCTTGTAATGAAGATCTAGATCTCTTAGTTAAAATGTTTGCAGGGATCAATTTACATTGCCTTCAGTCACCACAGACTTGTAGCTTACGGTCATCATCAGTGATGGTCACCCTAGCTTCATCTGGTATAAGGTTCACCATACCATCAGTAATAGTAAGTGTAAGGATGAAGTTTTCAACATCTTCAAGAATATTGTCTTCCACTGAGCTGACATTTCTGCAGTTCTGAGTAACACTTGCAGAAAATGTTAGCACTTCTAAGACAGCATCGTAGTCTCCAGGTGCTGAAAACAAAAAAAAAGCATGGTACAGTGTAGAGCAACATGCTGCTACGTATAAATCTTACCAAACGCCTCATCATTGATACTAGACAGTGTGACAATAGCATCTCTTCCCAGAGTGCCATTAGTCACAGAGGTACACACCTCTACCACCAGACCCTCTTCCACAGTGAAGGTAGTCTGCTCAAAGCCAATGGTTATACCTGAAGAAAGAACACCTATTCATCATCTTTTGATACAGTGTACATACTCTGTGACATTGGTAATAATGAGGGCATAAATTTGTGCATTATGAAACTTACAGGCCCTTGCTACGCATGTACTAACCTTTTCACTGAATCCCCCCGCCCCAAAGTATTCTATACAGTGACAATCATGATCGCATGCATGCTTCTTTTTTTTTTGAGTACAGGTTCACAAGACTAGATATTACGAATTGTAGTCTATCATCAATTCATAATATCTAGCCTTGTGAACCTGTACCCAAAAAAAGCATGCGGTCATGATGTCAGGGATCTTACCAGAAAAAATCCACTTTTTATGTATTATGGACTAAAGTTAATAATTCCTAAAGAAATCCACATATTTATTGTATGGCAAGTTACATACTTTATCACCCAGTTAAAATTAATGCGGCTTAATTAACAAATGGCTTTACTCGAATATTCCAGAAAATTATCTGCCCATAAAACATAATTATCATACCAAACTAAATGTCCACCTTAGATAGTCAAAATCAATACAAATCCATGACTCACTGGTATTGTCAATAATAAATACTAGAGCGTGGGTAAAATTTCCATCTTCATAGACAACTCCTCCTATGTCCAGTGCAGCATTAGCTGCAAATACTTCTGTTTCCTCATATAAGTCATCGCCAATAAGTTCAAAGATGAAACCTTCCAGCTGTTTATCAGGACTGAATAATAGGAGCTTAGTGCGGCCCGAAACACTTCGAGGGTCAATTTCACCAATGTCATAATCTACATTAAATATTGCACCAGGAAAATCTCCCAGCACAGGGTCAAAAACTTCCACCAGGATCTCAAAAGTTTGTTCAGAGGTTTGGTTACCTTCTTTAATGAGGAATATAGTATTGAATGAACTTTCATCAAATGTGTAAGATGGCTGTTCAAATCCTATTCTGATGGCTACAGGAATTAATGAAGAATTCGTTACTAAAATCAAGGTCACAAATGCATAAGAATGGTAGCATACAATATGCCACTTACGGTCATTGTCTGTTATTATACACAGTGTGGAATTTCGGAGAACTCTGACAGCAGCTGGATTTACGGTTTCATTATCCACTTCTATTAAGGCTATGAACACTTGTGTAGCTTCATTGATCGTGTCATCCTCTATGGCAATGGCTACATTAATAATCTGGTTTGAGCTCCCATCAGTCACCATGGTGACTACAATTAATGAACTATTAAAGTCAGCAGAACCTGCACAATAGCAATAGTTTTTCAGTATAATAAGTCACTGAGGATACGGAAAAAATAATGCTCTATTATCCTGTTCTAAACTGGCAGTACCAAGCATGCCACATGTATTTCCTTAGTACAAACGTAGTAGCTCAGATACTCATTTAAACTTTAGGATTTCAGCTATGTACGTAGTTCTCAAACTTAATCACACTGCCAAGAGTACGTCTGGCAGAGGAGCAAAGGATGATATGGGTGTAGGTATGGTGGGTGAGCAGAGATGCAAGTGCATATCTAATTGAGTACACACGTTATTATACTCCTACAAGAATAATACCAATCTTCAGTAGATAGCTGTAGAAGCTATTAAATATTGGTCTTCAGTAGGTATGTTGTTTCCTCAATTACCTAAGAATTAGCTATGTTTCATGGAGAAATTTTACTCATTTAATCATGTTTCTATCTCCAAGTGCTGCACACATGCTCCAAGTCTTGGACAAAAAGGAATCCTCCACTAGTATATAAAGGTATAATATATTTGTCCAAATCCTACAGCAATATAGTAGAAGATAACAGCCCTGAAAATTACCAGTATCAGAATGTGTGCTACATTTGCAAATTACCAGGCAGGGTCAGCTCCACCCCATTTGCTGCCCACACACATGGTATGGGGCAGAGATTGCTGTAAGTACATTAAGGAAGGGGGGGGTGACTTACTTTTAGCAACATTTGGTCGAAGTTCATCAAAGTTTGGCACAGTAGGTATATCTTCAGCAAGAAAGAAATCAGAAACGTTCACCTGTGTATAATTTAAAGGGATAACCCTGAATACAAGGTTGCTGGCTATTGACCCTAGCCGCTGGACTTGGAGGAGAATATGTCCATCTGCTTCATTGCTCTCATAGTCAGATTCAGTAAACTGCAAGACAACAGCTGAGAAAACAGTTACATATTAGCTTTTAAATTAGTACACCATACATATCATACCAAACATTACTGCTAAAAGATTCATTGTTTATGAGACTAGCTACAACCAAGTAAGTGTACTGGATAAGCTAATGCCAAGTCACATACATGTTTTCTAACCAGCATAATACGATACTTACTGTCATTATCAACAATGGTAATTGTAATTGTATCCAGCAGAAATTCATTACTCTGAAGTGATATTTGATCATCATCTGTCTGCAATTGTAGCTGGAATTGCTCATTCTGTTCCAGTGCATGCTGGTCAACTTGTAACACAACTGGTACATCCACTGGGTTAGGCCCAATCAGAATTACTTGCTGATTGGCCGTAAAGTCCAGGTTTGCGCCTTGTTCTAGGGAAAGAATCAACCACAATTTCATGGTGTATTAAAGTGCACATACTAACATCAGTGGATATCATAACTATTATTCTAATATGTTTATCAGTAATGAAGATTTTATATCAAGTAATGAGCCAGCTAGTGCCTTTAGATATCATCTGTACAATCACCCTGTAGATCTTACTGTTCAATTTTCTATATCACACTTTCCCTAAAACAGCCTAAGTTTATTGTTTATTTTTGATACAAAATGATACACACATGCATCCCAATCTGTTTACTAGCTTTTTCTTTCACGTGTTGATCATCTTCCCCATGCCTGAAAAAGTAGATGAGAAGATGGCATGACTACTGATGCTTATGAAGTCATCATGCACTGCTAGCCTTTTCTTGAGAGTGGTGATAAACCAAATCCCAGACTCTAAATAAGATGAAGACTACATACCTCAAGGAGAGTGAAGCTGTTCCGGATAACTGTTAGCCAGCATATATTACTCTGCTCTTCTGCTATAATGCATGTGCTACTTGAATACTGGATGCAGTCAATGTTTAAGGCTGGTATAATAGCAGCACTTCTAGAGGGTGTGGCTACAATTCAAGGGCAGCAAGTATTGGTTGAGTATAATTGAAGAAATACAAAATAAAGTAGTGCAACCCTACTTATAGCTATAAAAGTGAGGATTGAAATGTGTAATACACTCACCAGCAGTTCCACTAATAACATTCACTGTTAGCTCAGAGTATGAGAGTTGTGTCCCCTTGATGAACCCAACTTGGAGGTTGTAGGGATCACGCCGTTCAGTACCCACAAAAGTGCTGCCATCTCTCCATCCGAACACTAGGAAATAAGAAGGCAACATGAAGCTCATATTGAGCATTATCATTAGCTGATTGGTAAGTATAATTACAACTTCTGCAAATGTAGTTTAACTCAAGGCACAGCCAAGGGTGGAAATTATGTTACACAGATATAATTATATCCAAAGAAGCTATAGTTCAGGCATATATTATATGCCTAAAATAGCCTCTTTTGGATATATAACTGCAATCAATCCCTGCATGCGCATTACAGTTTTACTGCTGTTGAAAATTTGAGAACCTTCCAAATAGTTTTGCCTTGCAAACTGGCGAGTGTTACTGACTGCTGTTGGCATACATGTGCATGCGATTACAGTCACTTACGTCATTCTCAGACCTGGTCTGTGAACTATATTTTTATGAATATTTTCATGTCATACCCCTACCTCTGATCAGTGTTGTTATTGTGTATACCATAAGTGATCACTTATTGTGCGGTACCTATTATCTCACGGTGAGGGTTACTTTGCTTAAGCTTTTGCTTGCTAAATTCATATATACAAGATTTCTTAGTACAAGAGAAAGTGAGACAAAGCAAAAAATCAATTTTTAACAACTAGTACACCTACCTGTGTACCAACTGCACGATAACTGGTATAGTATTGATAACATGCATAGTGTGTGATAATAAGTACGCTTTGCAATAATTGGTAATAAACAGACTTTCATCGTTTGCACAAAAAGTGTTTCCACCTACCTTCACTTAAAAGGAGTGTAAGATTGCAGAAGCTCTCAGTGAAGTTCTGAAGTTTATAATCCATTCCATTATGAAATTATGGATACAGGTACAAAATCTGTGCAATAAATGGTCACTTATGCTACTCATTGAGCAGATCAAAAAAGTCAATACTGGCAATAACGGGAACTGTATATTTAATGAGATTCATGGTTAATGGTTTCATGGTTAATTACATCATAAACATGCCCTACAAGCAGGGTTTGGTGATCTTAACTTTTAATGAGATTCATAGCCCACCTGGTTTGAACTGACATTCCAGAAAATTAAATGTCAGAAACAGTATACTGTAAATTGTGAAAAAACTACTCCTGCTGTATGTTAATAATTACGGTATCCAAATTGAGACTTAAAAACACTCGTTGTACGCATGTATGTTCTCTCAACCCACCCCTTCTGTAGTCTCGCAAGTCAGCCCACTAGCTTCCATTCCACAGTACCGATTGCTTTCAGTACTGATCACTTTTGGCAGGTTGGAAGAGCACCACTGAAGATACTGGCGTATCAGTGCTGCAGAACGGAAGGGGGCTGCCTTGTGAGACTACCCCTTCTGCACTTGACTATTGCTTGCTGTGTCATACACACTATCCTAGGAAACTTTACAATTACTGAATGCACACAAACAATGTCTGCATGGTTGGAAGATTAAGTGGTTTGCATCAGCGGTGCTGTAAAGGTTAGCTATTCCACCCACAGATGGAGAGGCTTACCTACACAAACTTCACAGGGATCACTGCCTTCACTGCGGAAGGCCATTCCTTCTCCCAAACAGCAGCTTCTTGCACTGGCAGCCACAGTAAAGCTCCCATTCAGCATGCAATCTTGTTCTGTGTTATAACACAGAGCTGGCTCCTGCCCTTTTCCTGAAAAAGCCGAAAATGAGATGATTGCTATTATTGCCTCCCCTACCTTGAATCAATGATCCAACTTTCTCTGCATTACCTATCCACAAATGCGATGTAAACCTCATACATGGTATTTACCATGGTTATGCCTGCAATCACCATTATTATAGTCTATGTACATGACCCACACAAGTCAGCATTTAGCTAGCTAGCTGATAAAAATAGTACAACCACATACTTCAAAATTTAGCAACAACTTACCAGCTTGGAAGAGTACCACAGCCAACAGCAAGATAAATAGTCCTTCTTTCATGGTAAGGTCTAATAGATGACTAAAACAGGACAGTTACTGAGTGCACTTCAATACATGCATGCACTGAGCTTACAAACAATTCAGACTTCCTGTATATGTTGTGGTGAACCCTGCCCGTCTGCCATATGTTTACCAGACAATAATCTTTGCAAATCTTAGTACTTTAAATGGAAGAAAAATATTCATACCAAATTAATGCAGTAAGGCTTCCAGAATACACTGACTATATCCTTGTTATGGCTACACATGTTCATGCCAAATACACATTGCATATTTTGTACCTGCATGGTTTTTATGCATGCAGTTCGCCCATTATTTTATAACCCCTTGGGAGTGCAGTTCACTAGCTTACTTGCCACAGACCCTCTGTAACATTGGTAACCTGGAGGCAATTGGTCGTGGTTCATATGTACGTACTTAGTGCCCACAATTATATATTAACAGAGGTTGTATCCCAGTCAGACATTTTGATGACTTGCTAATTAATAGCTGCTTATATACAGCTCAGTTTTCTGACTTGTACTGAAACTGAAACTGAAATATTAAAAAGTCGTTGCAGTGAGCACATAGCTAAGTACCTAAGGTATGCTGTACAATTACATAATGCTCCTTTTGAACCTAGACTGATGATAGCCTCATTTCCAGGCTCTTACTTGCTTGGCAGTACATAAGAGCAGGTTTTCCGTGCATGTACTGCAAGCAGCAATCAGCTGAGAGGTAATGAAGCTGTACTGGAGCTCAGACTTCAGATCAAGTGTGTGGGGAAGTCCCTGTGCCTGTATATGGGGACCATCCAGATGGCTACAGTGATATTACTGGCTATCTATATACTTATTGTACCTAATATGCATGTATGTATGGCTGCTGGGCAATAATTGGCATTTTAATCTGTTTTGCACACCCATGACACATTACATGTGCCATGCAAAAAAAAAAATTGTCCTTTAGAGTGCCTTAGGACTCAACTGATAATGAAGAAACCAGGGAAGTGCCCAGTAGCCTGACCAGAATGATAGAAAGGTTGTGCCTATACACCTCAAGGGTTTTGTACTAAATATTTCCCCCATATCAGCCCAGTGCATATTTCCATTTTTACTATGAAGGTGGACTCGGTAACTTAAAACAAAGCTTTCAATTTCAAAAATGCAGTTGTATTAAAGCATTTGAAAAGGACTTAGGGTGGAACTTTTTCTTCAGGATTTGAAAAAAAAAAAAAATTTTTAATAGGGAACTAACAATTTACAATTAGATTGTCAGCAGTACAGTGGAACCTCTATAACGGGTTTAGTAACTCTATAGAGCAGCCACCTCTCTATTAAGGTCACCTCGTTAGGTCCCAACGTATATACAATACTATTAATGTAATGAGCTATTGATGTATTAATGTATTAATGTATTATGGACCTTATGATACAGCCACCCTCTATATAGCAGCCATAAAATGTTGGCCCGAGGGTGACCATAATATGGAGGTTCCACTGTGTGGTCTCTGTTGTTTAGTCAGCTGATTGATTAAGGCTAACAATTAATGTATAGCCCAAGAATGTTAAATTGGTGAGGGTCTTCCACATCACTTAAGAGACGAGAGCATGCCTACATCTGTTTGATGGTGTATATACCACTAAGCATACCACGTAGCTCTTACTGTGCTTCATACACAAGTATGGAGGCAAATCCACGGTGACTGGCATGTTTAATTAAAGCTACTACTCCATCTTGGAGTTCAGCGGATACTGATCTACCTCTGTCTTCATAGGAGCTACGTACATCCAAACCTATAAATAGTCGTGTATCACATGACCAGTGGAAAATACACAAGGTCACGTCAGAAAACATTTTGGGGGGAGGGGGCATGTAGTGAGCAGCATTCAATCTTGTAGAAATGTGGGGCACAAAGTTTCTAAGGGGGGAGGGGGGCTGCCCCTCCCCCCTTCCTCAATGAAACCCTGATGACTGTATTCTTTGATACTAAGTTTCCCATCTACTGTATAATTATACATACATGCACTCAATCAATCAAAAACAGTGAGACAACTTTCCTAAGTTACTATATATGGCATTGCTTACTGGTGTTTAGTTCATTAAGACAATGTACATGTATACATGTACACAGGAGCGCATGAGCCACCTTCGTGGTGGCGCATATGCTCCTGATGTACACTACATGTACACACAGCACCTAGGAAGTATTTACCCTATTTATAGCGGTGGACACATGGTCAAAGTATTTGTAGCATCCCGCGACAGATAATTTCTTCTGAGTACACAAATGAATAAAGAACACACTCGATGCCAGCAGCAACCCTTCCGAGAGAGTGAGTGCATACCACTCTTCAGCAGAGTGTGACTGAATGCTTACCATAAAACAATAGCAGGGAGAGATGTGGTGGTACAGACTGGATAGTAAAATAAAGCACACAACAACACATACAAGATAGCTATTCCAAAGTTATCCCTCTAGGTGACATCACTGTCCTGCCCTAGGCAGGCAATCAGAACATCTACCTGAGGTGGAGTTAGCACACGGTAGAACTCTTCTGGAGCAGCCTGCAGGAGGAAACAAACACAGGAGCATTGCACATGCTTATGTAACGTGCATAGCTACACAGTTCTTTGCCAAACAGTAACAGTACTTTCAAGTTACTACACGGCATCTTAGACTAAGCCCCCATGGGCTCTTATAGGGTGAGCTTCGCTAGTAGTATCCTGCCCCCACCCATTTGTCCCTCGCAGAATAGTCTGGCTATGTACACTGGCTTAACACACCGACAAAGTATTGCTTAATACACTTCCCAAACATGACAGAATCAAACCCATGTGATACTAACCATAAATCTTTGAAAGACCTCCTGTCCAAGTATAGACTTCACTTGTTCTGTGATAGATGCATACTCCTTTACAAAAACCTATGAATGAAATAGAAGTCACTAGCTGTTACACAAATACATATACGTACTAGACCATTAGGCTGGTTCCCAGTCTCCATCTTATGCATGAAAAAAAGTGGAATGGAGACTGGGATTACAACATATGAAAAATGAAAACAGCCATGGAGTGGAGAGTGGGAATGAGGCTAGGGCACCGTCACACAAGTTGCAACAATGCAGTGCTAGACTGCTGCCAAGCTTCATAGTGAGTGAATTAAGCATTTTCAGACACCTGTACCAGCTATCACACTTGGTATCTTTCAGTATGCTACAGCAGGAGCATATAACCTTCACGTTAGGTTATGTGTTCCTGGCTATAGGCAAGGGAGCAGGAAGCACTTTTGCTTTGGTAAGGCAAAATAGAATATACACTATCGCAGGTATAGTGTACAGAGGTGCCATGTGCTTCTGCAGAGGTTTTGAAGCAGCTAAGTATCCATGTGAAGTGTGGAAACATTTTTGTGCGTGATTTTTAGTTAGAAGTGCTCTTATAGCATTCCAGCATCCAAATGGCTGGTGAGGAGGTGACAAAACTGGACAGTGAGCAGAATCAAGCGACAAAATTTGATGTTTGGTGTGCTTTAATTGGAATATCGACGGTCAGCTAGCTATTAATTAACTGCCTTTCATGAATAATAGCTATCTACCTGCTTCTATAATAGCAGCTGCTATTCAGTTTTACGAACATTAGTAATATTAAATGCCGGCTGCCGGGCCTGCCGAACCTGCTCCTACATTAATTGTATGCCCATGTGATAATAGCTTTATCCACAGGCTCTACCGGGTATGTCTAAAAAAAACTACAATATGAAAGCTGGGACTTACGTAGCTATAGGGCTGGCTACATACACTATAAAGATACTGATATCTGTTCTTACTGCTAGAGCAATGGCTGCTTGTCTCTGACTGTCCATGTAGGAGGTGTTGCCCAGAGCATAAAGCAGGTGAAGAGCCACCCTTAACTAAGTGTGTGTGTGCGTGTATGTGTGTGTGTGTGTGTGTGTGTGCATATGTGTGTGCATGTGTGTGTGTATGAGTGTGTGTGTGTCCATGTGTGTACGTGAGAGAGAGAAAGGGGTGAGGGGGGAAACAAGCACTGGCTGACTAGCATATGACATCACTGCATGGGATACTAAAATCAGCTGATCCATGTCTGAAAAAAAAACGGAGCAGGCTCGTTTGTATTTTCTGAGCATCTGGGAACGAGGCCACCTCCAACATAGCTGGGAGACCACTATTCCACAGAGTTAAAAGTAGCCTCATACCCAGTGCGGCCTGGGTATTAGGCTAAGTTAGAAGTGGTACTAGTGGTCTAGCCCCCTCTCATACTTATTGGTCGCACATGTGGTTGTTATCAGTATCTACTACCAAGCAACTTAGAGTACTGGGTTGGAATCCTTACCAATGTAAAGATTGTGAGATGCTTTCAACAGAGATCGAGCAGCCAGACAGACATGATCTCATTGTTAAAATGCCCTGACATGGAACCCCTCGCTAATTAACACTCCTGTGTTACACAACCCAATACTCTAGGCCAGACCCCTCCTCGTGGGAGAGGTCTGGGTGGAGACTAGTCTCGTGCCCAGACCCTCTACCCGTCCCTGCAAAAAACGAGAGGAGGTGGGTGGAATATCTGGGCACGAGACTAGATACACATGCATGATCACACCTCATCAACACGTGGATGTAGTGCGCAACCATACTAAGAAGAAGACACTTTCCACAGGTGCAAGGTTTGAAACGTGTGTATACAGTATTTAACAGCTGAGATGTGAATGTCGCAAGAGAGGAGGCATAATCAAGGGGCTCAAGATGAGAATGCTCCTTGATAGGCAGCACAATCGATAAGTTTCAATCAGTTCACCTCATTTCTTCGCTCACCCATGACAGCCACCAATCTCCCTAGTTTAGTGGTCCGAACAGTGTAATTTCCGGCAATTATAGTGTAGCCACACCCATTACACCTGTATCTCAGATCACTCGTCATACATACTTACACCCTCATCTGTAGTCACCCGCTTGGCAGTGCGGTCACACTCATTGTGTCATACTTAATTCCTTTAGAGTCTAAATTTTATTGTCCTGTTTATTTTCTGTTGCTGTACACACGTAGGGAAAGTATGTACGTACATGTATATAGGATTCCCTTTTGTAGGACCCCTTCCTGTTGTCAATTGGAGTGGTCCTATCCCAAATTTCACTTCTCAGCCAGGTGAGCCATGGAAATGAAATTAGGGAACTTTCTCTACGGCTAGGCTGCAGGATATAATCAGTGGGTGGGCTAGCAGCTATCCCAAAAGTATGAGAATTGGAGTATTAACTTGCATGATGTGGTCCTATGAGTAGCCAATTAATTAATTGGCTACTCGTACTCTATCTAGCTAAGGTAAAGTGGGGTAAAAGGGCGTGTCTCTTATAAGACACGCCCCTTTACCCCAGATATATAGACTGCTGAGAAGTGCACACAGGACCTGGAGGGTCAGACGTACCTCAATCAGCCTTTCTGCCAATTCTGTGCTACTCGATGCAAGAGTTCTATAACAAGCAAAAGAGACTATAGTAAAATTCCTGTGAGCAAAGTTACAGCACCTGGCATTTAGGAGTGTGGCAAAATACATGACTATTGTACATACACACACTGCTCAGCAACACATGCACGGTAAACCTGAATTCACAACCTACCCAATAACTTTAGCTGCACCAGCCTGTCGGATGTGGGCTGGAAGAGGAGCTATATAAACAGAAGGAAAGACATATCACACACACACACACACACACACACACACACACATACACACACACTTGCACACATGGATACATGTAAACATACACATACACACATGCATGCATGCATACACGCATGTAAACATACACACACACACACACACACATGTACACTGTACCTTGTATTTTTCCTTCAGATTCTATTGTATGTGTGAAATAAAGAAAAAGAAAAAACGAAGACAGTAATGAAAATAATTATTAGCTTTTACAGCGCCTAGTACCCATATAACAACAATGAAGCATGCAGCCAAGATAGATGTATGTTGGTACAGGGCAGACTATGTACCAGTGGCTAGCTTGGTGGTGGAGCCCTCCTCACTGGCCTTGAGCATGCCTACTAGTCCAGTCAACAGAGGCTGCTGCACCTCCTCGTAGCTCACCAGGTCCTGCAGGAGCCCTGAGGCTATGGGAAGGGAGGGGGGGAGGGGGGAGGGAGAATACGTACATGTATGTGTTGTAGTCTGACATTGTCATGTTAAGATCCCATCCAAGATCCCATGCTAAGATCCCATCCCATACCTTCATGCTGCACATCAACATGTAGGCTCCTCAGCAGCTGTAGGGCGGGCTCAACAATCGATGCACTGACAACATCCATTGATGACTGCAGGTATCACAGAGGGAATGTTAAGTCTGAGTACAAGCAGTTCCATAAGCCATGGAAAGCAACAGCATTATATAATACACGTATGTAGAAATGAATTATCAGTACCACTGCTAGTAAGGTTACCATCCAATGTTAATGCAATCATACTCGGTGTGAGTGGGCTGCTTTTAAAAAGTCAGCAACATGCATTTTGCTTACCTGCAATATAACTGCATATGTAATTTTGGCTCCTTTCATTCATAAACAGGTTTGTCCACACCCTAATCAGACGCTCTTATCCACTGAACTACTGGAGCTCCTGAGCAGAGCAGCAGTAGGTAAAGTCTACATATGTATAGGAAATACCACGTCTACGAGGAGTATAAACGCAGATAAACTCCGCTAGACGGTTTACCCGAGGCGCAGCCGAGGGTAAACTGTCTAGCGGAGTTTATACTCCAAGTGGGCGTGGTATATCCGGCTTATACCATATTGACCAATCACATTCACTGCACTAATGTCCCTTGATGACACTGTGTTGCCAAGACTCCTCTCTCGAGTTAGCGTGCTATGGATTTTCTTCGCGCTCCGCTAGTCAAGCAGCACTGCAACATCTTCTAGTCGGCACGTCTGACGCTCCACCCCTTTTGAGCTCCTCCCTTCAGCGTCGTCACGCGTCCAAACAAATTGAGAGCTTTCTTTGAAACCTAGGCTGTGCTATAAACCTTTCTGTAACTCACTGTTACAGCATTAGAACTCGAGTGGCGGAGCTAATGGTAACTAAGCGTGTCCACGACTATTTATAGCATTGCACAATAACTACAGGCGATATTTAGCGGAGTATATGACCCGTTATACTCCGCTTTTCAACCAATGAAATACTATTAAAGTGATGTAATATGGTATAAAGTTACTAAACCTGCTACTAGTAGTAGCACATGAAAGTCGGACCTAGCCAATGTATTCCCTCAAGATATTCCGTTGAACCTTCATTGACTATTCATATATTCCGTGACTCTTATAATAGGCACTAACCAGATGCTATTCATCTCCCTTAAACGTACTATACCAGAAACTTAGTCTGCAGCAGTAATAAAATCAGCAAAGCACAGAATTGAAAACGTAGAAGCACATCCATACGTACCGGTAGTTATCACAGTACCAGTAAATGGCAATTTACAAAGCAATTTTCCCACAATCTGTAATCCCCCTTGTCTATATTATATGCACCTGGATTTGTCTCAGTGTGTGTGCTGCTATCCTCTGGGCTTCGCTGGAGGCAGAGGAGAGGAGAGCGATGAGGGCCTTGTACACCTGGCTCTGGTAGCGGGGATTTCCCTGGCATGGGGACAATATAAGCTCATTGATCACAGTACACACATTGGGCTTCTGGTGGGACACTGACAGGCTTGAGTTAAAGTATTTGTTAATTTTGTAGATGTACCTACCATACCCATTCACTAGCCCCAGGGCTCTCTGCACGCACAGCTGCACTAAAGTGAAACACACACATGGCCAGGGAACGAGGCTACACATGTATGTAGTAATTCACACAGTTACGCATCATACGTACGTATACGTACATAGCATAGATACATGTACAGGTCTAAGTACAAAGCTCGAAGATTGAAACTTTAGTGATCTTGGAGACCCAGTGTCATAACAACAACAATGTCTGTGCTTAAGTAGTGAAGCTACCCACTAAAGTTTAATTTATTATGAGGCCTCTCAATTCACCAAAATTATTCACAAAATATCTTGTTATGCAGTGCACAAGAGATCTACCCACAGTGTGATGCTAGCAATATTATATAGGCCATAGCCCAGCTTACAGTGAGTACATTTGAAGCCAGATTGACCAGCTTTCACTGGCCAGATCTCTAGGTATGCTAAAATCATGCGCAGGGCTTTGCAGGCTTTAAATTAACTTTGCAATCAGGTCTCTCTTTGTGTCTTGAATTTACTGAGACTATGATGGAATTCATGTCTTTAGAAATTTGGTAGCGAGGTTTCACCAGGCTCTACACCATGTACACAGCAGGTACATACATGTACATATGGTTCATTGTATGTATACCCTGTCAGGTTGAGCTCTATGTACTTGCTCGAAGCTTATGCATGGTGCCCTCACCGTTGAAAGCTGCAGGAGCATCAGCCTGGCACTCTCCTGAGTATCTGGGGAGGAGGACAGGGCGAGGCACTCTGCCACCAGCTTCACACCTAGGACAGAGGGAGGAGAATCGTTACAGGTGTGTGCTAAACCCCTGGTCTAATACAAGCCCGCCGGAGGTGAGGTTTAGAATTGCATGTACAGAGGCTGTTATTGTTGCTGTTGTTTTTGTTGTTGTTGTTGTTGTTGTTGTTGTTGGGGTAGTGATGGTTGTTGTTATTGTGGTTGCTACGTATGTGAATCAAGTGTAGCATTATACAGTTGCACATGGCTTCAGTGGCATACTGATCAAATACCATATTTTGTATACATCTCGTTCCCGATCTCCACTATTACGTACTTTTTACAAAAGTAGCAGATGGAGACTGAGAACAAGGGGGATATGAACAGTGCTAAGGCAAAGGCCAAATACTTGGCAGTGCAGTTTTCCACATTAAAAAACTATGCACATGTACGTAGCACACAACAGTAATCCTATAAGTAGGTTCAGGGAAGGCCAAAGCCTCCAAGCCATGGCTGGCGTGTGTCCATTGGAGGTGTCTCTCCTCCCAGAAATGAAGGACAACTACTACATACATGTAGTTGTGGAAATAGGTGGCAGGAAAGTCATAATATTTAAGGTGACTATTATTTGAGGTGAGAAAATTTAAGGGCATATACATATGTAGCAGATCTGGGGGATATTAATTTTAGCGTTTTTGAAAAACAGCTTTTGTGATGCTACATGTAAATAGCGTAATACGCAACATAAAGCGGGTACTGTGAAAAACAAGAACTGTATGCACTTAAAGCACATACATGTACTTTTGATTGCAGCAAAATGCACTTTATTATAAATTTGTGTACATAACACATATATGCGGAATGCGTATGGGTATTGATTCAAAATATAACTTTTTTTCCAATTCATCAAATTACACTAAAATTAGTACCCGCAAATAATAGTTACTTTAAGGTACTCTGTGCATACACGTAGGTCCTGCATCCATGCGAACTCTGTATACATGGACACTCTACACATTTCAGGCAAACTAGTCCCTACCCTTGCCACCTACTCTGCACAGTTAACCCACAGCTGTCAATCTGTCTTCCAAAAACAGAAGTGGCACAAATGAGAATGAGACTCGGCTTAGCCATGCAGGCTCCCACGCACCATAGCTCTCACAGAGCAGTTCTTTATACTGCCTCCCCTTGCTGGCAATGGATGTGAGTAGACGCAGAGCCTCAGCCTTGCATCCCTCTCTCGCCCCCCGTAGCCCCACCACTTCCAGTACAGTCAGCACTCCACCCACACCCAGGAACTCCGAGAGGAAGTATTGGCTATAAGGAGTATGAGTTGTAGGAAGGAGAGTACGTAGTATAGGAAAAGGGGAGGGGAGGGGAGGGGAGGGGAGGGGAGGGGAGGGGAGGGGAGGGGAGGGGAGGGGAGGGGAGGGGAGGGGAGGGGAGGGGAGGGGAGGGGAGGGGAGGGGAGGGGAGGGGAGGGGAGAGAGAGCAGTAGGCAGGAACGGTGGTGAGGGAGGAGGACAGGGGGAGGGGATGATAAATTAATAGGGGATTATAAATACATAGTCCAGACCTCTGCAAGGGTGCTAGCAGGGAGTGAACTATAAACTGGTCTGGTTCAATCTCATTATGGGTCATATACTTGGCTCAATATGTATGGTTATATGCAACACTATCAATAGTCCTGGTTCATACTTAATTATTTATTTTTGCACTTTCGTTGAAACTGCTGTCCATCCCTAGCTAAGTCCTAATGCTCCTGCTGGAAGTTACGGAAAACTGTAGAAAGCAGTGCAGGTCATAAAGAAGTATATACTGCAACCTGGGAGTCTTGCTGAGTATGGGCAAAATGGTTGCAAGCTCCACTACATATGTCCTTCTACTCTACTATCTATGACTAAATCATAGTCCAGTATTCAGAATAGAGGGAAAAACTGCAAGGAATAGGAGGAGGGGCTGGATGTTTTGCACCGTCAAAATTTGGCTTACTTTACTTATAAAAAGCCATGCTAATTAGTAGAGGTTCACTTACCCGCTGGTGGCTCCAACAAATAGTGATATAGTATTCAGTTGTAGCTCCAGGCAAGTGCCAACCATGTACCTGGAGCAAGGAGGTACAAAGAACAGATCATTACTGCTACATTAGGCTCACATGTGGACAGAATGTGTGCAGAATGTGTGCAGACCTAAGGAATCTTGCCCAATGATATTAAAAACGCAGTATCCATAATATGTATTTCTGTGAGAGTATAATTATTCACGTGTAGTGTACATATGCATGTATATGTTGTAGTAGCAAGTTTATAGGCCAATGGGTTCCAAGTCTGCATATGCAGTTATATTCTCACATATACATGTATACCTCCATCCCTTATAATGACCTCAATAAGTGGCTACTTTTATATGTCTGTGCTCTTGCTAGTAACTGTTATCAGTGGTAACAGGTGGTGAACAGTGAACTGGCTCACGTCAGTCTGAGCCAGGCAGTGAGCCTGGCCAGGAAGAGGCTGGCGCAGTCACTAAACTGCAGCTCCAGCTCTGGTGCAGTCATGTTCTGGCACTGCAGCAGAATATCCCGGAGCATGGATTCACGCACACTCTTTGAGCCCTGGGGAAAGATAGAGGACATAGAGTGAGTCTATTATACCGCTACAGTACTGTTCTTCCCTGCTAGCACGGAAGATGCAACACACAAATAATAATTATACCCTTACAAAAATGATGCTGGCATCTTTTTGCCCAAATTTTAGCATGTTGCTTGGACTTGTAGAGACTACTGGAGACCTACAAGTACTACTAGTACTACTACTACTACTACTACTACTACTAGAGAACCGCAGAAAACCAGTAGAGACTATTAGAGACCTGCAGAGATCACTAAAGCCATTGGATACCTGCAGAAACCACTGGCCAGCATGCATGGGGACCATTAGAGACTGGTGGAGATCACTAAAGATATGCAGAGGGTAGTGGAGACCACTGGAGACCAGTAGAGACCTGGAGACAATACTGGGGACTAGTGGAGACTACTATACATACAGAGACCGTTAGAGACTTGGTTGGATACTAGTACAGACCTACGTACATAACTATTGAAGACCAGTAGAGACCATTGGAATTCGAAACTGCTAGACAGCACTAGAGACCAGCCAAACACCACATTATGGAGACTAGTAGAGACTACTGGTGAAACCAGCATCACTATGTGTAAATTTTTATGGGTATAGCTAATTAGGTCGCAACATCAAGTGAGAATTTGCATAGAGGGAGTACTCATGGTACTGTATGGGGCTGCATACATTTCATACTGATGTTCTATTGGAAATACTTACTTTATCCCACTTTCTCAAAATTTGCCGTACATCGTTGAACGTTGGTGCTGCCATCCTTCTTCATGTGTCACTTATTCTGAATAATGCCCTCTACATTCATTATCCGTTTCCATAGAAACCTTTAGTCGAGTCACACCCATCTTTTTGCAAAAGTTGGGTGTGTCTCCTGCCTTTTTACGTACGAAGCCTAGCCAGCACGGTAAGTCTATTTCTCTCAATTAGGCTGCATAATTACGCTGAAACTTTGTTGTAGCATGTACCTAGTTTACTTCAGCTAGCTAAAATATTTAAACTGCCTGCAGCAGTTAAGCAACTGCACTCCACCCACCCTTTACTGTTTTCAGGTCCCTCCAGCTGGAATAATAGAATACAAAAGTGGAACCATGTCCAAGGATGAGGGTGGCTTTAGAAGGGGCCAGGTCACGGTCCGAAGAAGCACCAATGACGACTGGAAGAAGATGCAGCAGAGAACCTTCACGAACTGGTTCAATGACCGCTTACGTGGAAACCTGAAGTTTGCCAAGGTGCAAATCAAGGACCTGGAAACTGACCTCACAGACGGTCTCCTCCTTATTGACTTGTTGGAAAAGATCGCAACCCCCAACAAAATCGGCCGCTACAACAAGAATCCAAAATCCAAAGTCCAGTGTGTTGAGAACCTGGGAATTGCATTCCGTTTCATCGCCGGCCAAAACATCAAGCTGGTAAATATAGGTGAGTATAATACCTAGTTTTTCATTTGCAAATATCAACTACAAACAAAAAAAATCATCTAGCTAGTTAAGGTAATTTGGGGTAATTCTGAATAAAATGCAAACTTTTGTCAGTCACGCATGTCCCTAGAAGAGAGCTCTGAAACTATATAATATACCGTAGGGTACCTTTGACTATCTGCTACCCAACAATGACCATCAATTGCTTATTTCACAGCACTGTACTATTAGAAGGCAATAGGAAGGGTCAAAGGTCAGAATGTGATAAATAATAATACCGAAAAACGCATGAAGCTATGCAAACGGTGCCAAATGGAATCAAGGAAAGCCTGCCAAAACAACTGATAGCATCTTGACCTAAAACCAGCCTAAAAAGTGCTCATAAATTATGTCGTAGATCTGACTTATGGTAAAATATGCGCATAGCTTTGGGTAGCTGCACACTAGCACTACTGCACACACAGTATGTACACACACAATGTATATACACTGCCTGTTTCCTTACAAGCAGCTAGTAAGCCACAAAATGCCACAGTGGAGTGCAGAATACCAGCAGAAAGCTGTACAGGTCTTTTTTTCGCAATCGCACGTTTATATTCCTGCACAATGAATACCCCCAAACGTATACAATACTGTAAACACCTAAAGGTTGTGTGGTGAAATGGATCCCAGGGAGCCTTCTTTGTATGCTTGCTATATTTACACATACATACATGATGCACACCTTTTGTGACACAAATATTTACAGCTCAAAAATGGGTGTGGTCATAGACAAATTCATAGCTTCCATATTCATGAGAAGGGCAAGCTATTGAGCCTGGTAATGAATGTTTTGAAGACTGAGGTCATACTTGTTGAAAGCGTTAGGGTAGATCTACTAGTAGGCTTCCAAACCAGTGGCGGAGTTTGTCCACACTGCACCTTTCATAGTGGCAACGGCTGAAGTTTAATGACCGTTTCCCAACAGGGATCATAAAGCTACACTATGCCTGGGTAACTGCACACCAGTAGCAAATGCCCAGCATTTTGGGGCCCAAAAAACCAATTGCAGAGCACTTAATCCCCCCCCCCCCCCCCCCCCATGGGATGTGGTGCACACACATCTTGTTCCCCCACAAAAAATAATAATTAGGGACTCTCCCATGAGGGGACCGCTACATAGTATCTAACAATGCATTAGAATTACTGATTTAGAGTTTGTCCCTTCATTTATAGGCCCAGAGGATATCTTCGATGGTAACCTGAAGCTCATCCTGGGTCTGATCTGGACCCTCATCTGCAAATACCAAATCAAGAGCAGTGGACGGGGCATGTCAACACGCAAAGCATTACTGGCCTGGATCAACACTGTCATCCCGGAGTATGAAATAAGGAATTTTGGCACCAACTGGAATGACGGCAGACCCGTGTGCGGCATGGTGGATCGCATCCGGCCAGGTACCTGTCCCAACCACTTCGGTCTCGACCCAAGGCGTGGCCTCGAAAATTGCCAACTTGGGATGGATCTTGCTGAAGAGCACCTTGAGATTCCGAAAGTACTCACCCCAGAGGATCTAAACAACCCAAACGTCGATGATCTCAGTGTCA
This sequence comes from Phakellia ventilabrum, assembly GCA_963921505.1. Lineage (NCBI taxonomy): Eukaryota > Metazoa > Porifera > Demospongiae > Axinellida > Axinellidae > Phakellia > Phakellia ventilabrum. The sequence continues at coordinate 3,461,636 of OY997395.1, read as the reverse complement.
TGACCTACTGCTCCTACTTCTGCGACCCCTTCAACCAGGTCGTACTGGAGTGGATTCGCAAGAAAATTCCCAAGAGAAACATCAAAAATCTCTCAACGGATTGGAATAACGGCATCAACCTTGGGGCACTTGCAGAGGCATGTTTCCCAGGTATCTGCCCCGATTGGCAGGAGATGAGACCTGAAAACGCGCTCGAAAACCTGCAAAGGCTGATCAAGCTGATCAAAGATAGGCTTGGCCTAGAGTGCCCAGTCAGCGCAACTGAGATAGCAGACCCCAAAGTCGATGAAATCATTGTTGCAACCTACCTTAGCCAGTTTCGAAACGCCAAGCTGCGTGCTAGTCCCGAAGAATTCTCTCTTCGTGCACCCAATCTGCCACATGGCTCAGCTATTGTCGGTAAGCCGGTTTCGTTTGAAATTGAGGCTGTGAGTGAGGCTGCAGACCTAGCTAATGAGATCAAAGTAAAAGCACATGGGCCGTCTTCTGACATCGATGTCAAAGTTTCTGCTGCACGTAAAGGGTTGGATGCCACTTTTGTTCCGACGGAGGGGGGGAGTTATGAAGTATTTGCCATTTACAGCGGTGACCACATTCAGGGTAGCCCGCTCTCCATCAAATGCGCAGATCCAAGTAAATGCCAAATATTGGGTGATCTGCCTACCGATCTCCAGGTAGGCGAGCCTTCGGAGTTTATCGTGAAAACACGAGGGGCAGGGATTGGAAAGCTGACATGCACATTCGACGATTCCGGAGAATCTTCCACACCTGTCATATCAGGCGAGATCGAAGACAAGGATAACGACACACAGGAGGTCACACTCAAGCCAACAGCCATAGGGGAGGCCCAAGTTGACATCAAATGGGCAGGCGAGTTCATTCCTCGGAGTCCTTTCAAAGTCAATGTCTGTGACGCAACTGAATGTTCAGTCGAAGGTGAAGCACTCATATCTGGCACTGGAACGGTGGGAGAGCCCATTCAGTTTACCATCAAAGCTAAAAATGCCGGAAGTAGCAAACCAACAGTCAAAGCGAGAGGTCCAACTGCTCAGTATTCCGCTGAAATAACAGACAAGGGGAACCAAAGCTATGATGCATCGTTCACCCCCTGGGAAGTGGGCCCCCACAAGATTGATGTGCTGTGGGGAGGTGGGCATGTGCGTAATAGCCCCTTCTCCATGAACATCACCCCTGCTCCAGATGCAAACCAATGCAGTGCCACAGGCATGGGGCTGAAGCGAGCAATAGCTGGGAAACCCACAGAGTTCACCATCCTTGCGCCAGAGAAAGGGTTGCTCGAAAAGAAGAAACAACTAGAGGTGCAGATCAAGTCACCTAAAGAGAAAGCCGACATTGAAATCGAAGACAAAAAGGATGGCTCATACAAGGTCACCTACGTCGCCCGTACTCCTGGGGCATGGGATGCCATAGTGAAATACTTCGACAAGCACATCCCTGGTAGCCCCTTTAAGTTGGAAGTTGTTCCGGCACCTGACGCCTCCAAATGCAGAGCATATGGGCCTGCTCTCCATCCCAACTCCCTGCACATTGCAGGTACTCCACTTGATCTGTTCGTTGACACCAAGAAGGCCGGCAAAGGCGAGCTTCAAGTTATCATAAAGGGGCCAGACGACATCCGACCAAAGATCTACACAGCGAATGATAAAGGGCTCTACTCTCTCAAGTTTGATGTCCCAGATCCCGGCCGATATTATGCCCACATCTGGTGGTCACAGGTCTACATTCCAGGCAGCCCATTCAAGATTCGAGTGCATCCTGGCCCCAACGCTGGTATGGTCAAGGCCTACGGACGTGGCCTTGAAAGCGACGTTGAGATCGGGCAGCCAGCAGAATTTGTCATTGAAACCAAGAACGCAGGAATCGGAACCCTGACTATTCGGGTTCATGGCATCAAAGGTGCATTCAAAATCGAAGCCAACCCCGCAAGCGAGAGCGACCCACGTACCCTCCAAGCACACTACGATCCAAAAGAGCCCGGGGACTACACTGTGAGCATTCGCTGGTCTGGGGTGCACGTGCCAGGAAGCCCCTTCAAGGTGCGTATCTCAGGACCTCCGCAGGAAGAGAAACCGAAAAAGAGCTCAAAGGTGTCACTAGTATTGCCAGAGGACGTTGATGCTCCAAATTTGTCTACTGAGGATGGAATACCGGTGATGGACGAAGAGCAAGCCAGGAGGTATCAACACCATCATCTGCGGCAGCAGCGCCTGGCCCAAGCTGGAATGGTGGGTCACCCAGTGCAGCCGCACCACGCAAATCCAGCCTTTGCAGTAGCTGGAGGCATGAAAGGCATGCAGCGCAAGCTAAAGGCAAACCCTTCTATGACCAGTGGTTCGTTTGCAAGTTCATCATCGCAAAGCAAAAAAGTGACCAAAAAGACAGAAATCATTGAGGAAGAGGAGGGTATGGCTTACCTTGGCGATGACGAATCCCCACAGAAGCACAAGAAAAAGAGAAAACACAAGTTTTAAACTGTTTTCTGATCTGAGACTCGAAACGATACAAATAGATAAAACTACACTGTGCTCACATTAATTTTTACACACAGTTTGACCCTTTATATCCCTTTTTTATCCCTTTTTACATATCACAAGATTTTGTAGTTGTAAAAGCTGAATCGGCTCTCAAAACTGTTTATAAATAATTAAGACATACTATTGCATATAGTGTACATACGTATGCATGCATACATTTTTAATACATGTACATTGAAATAGAATCATCCTAAAATGTAAGGAAGTAGGTATAACACGTATGCATCCAATAAAACTGCTACATACACTGCTCTTCCACACAAACGATAATAAGTGGAGGTCATTATTAATTGGAGTCCAGCAAACTACTGGGAACCAGCACAACCAGGACACTTCCTCTTGCCCTGTTGTTTCTCATCTCCTTCACTGGGCTTAATGGTTTTTCGCTCTCCTAGCTCTGGTGCAATGGGTGTGTCATTTGCGGTCGAGCTTTGGCTTACTATGTGGTAGATTTCTATTGAAAGGAGAGTGGTAGTTGTAGTCACAAGACCATCCAGTGAATCACATGATCTGAAATTAGTCACAGTATTTCCAAAGCACATGCACATTGCGCGTACACACTAACGGTGCTAAAGAAATGGAATACATGTGCCTTTCATTGTTCTGAAGAAGTCTACATGTACTTACAAAAATCTTCTAACCACCATGTACACCATGAACATAATTATCTCTATAAATAGCTACACATCAGCTGCCATAAGCAGTTTCTCCACAAAAATCCATAAAGTTCTGGCTAAATTAAAGCACAATCTTAGTCCATATTGACTACAATTGCAAAGCAGAGCATAAAATAGCACACACAGTGTATAAATATTCGTACCAGTAAGGATGTTTTGGAAAGCAGTTTCTACATTTGTTGAGTCCAAGGCTGAGGTCTCGATGAATGACAAAGTATTTTTTTCTGTAGACAATGAAAGAGATATACATAATAACAGGTAAGAGATCATGTAGGTGAGCTGCAACTACCAATTATTCATACCGGTACTGTAGAATATGTATCAAGTACCATGGGCGGGGGCCATTAATGCACTGCAAAAGAGGGAGACGCTAAACGCGTACTATCTGCATACAGGATGTAGTATCCACCCACCACCCAGAAAGGCATGAATCTTCACAAACCTAGTAGTAATATACATGTATCATCCATGTGAGCAGAATCAGAGGAGGTACGTCATAATCACGTGCATGTACGTTGACGTCACTTATTACAGTAATCGCCATAGAGATTTTGAGTCCCTTTGCTACCAAAGCAATGCACTGCAAGAACTGCTGTGACATCAGTACCAGTAGAAAGGTTCAAGAAATCGACTGAGCCACGCAAAGCCCCCACCTTTTTTTGGTGGAAAGTTTGCTAATACAATGCTAGCGGTTAGTCTGCTACCATTACTAGCTTCTTACACAGCCAGTATGTATCCAGATCGTACCTATAAGCGAGTAGGCATAACGTGCATCAATACTGCAAGACTTCCAGACAAGAATCCATATAGAAAAGCATTGACCAAGGCTGGGAGTGGCCCGCTTACCAATATCGAACAGCTTTCAAAAAAAAACGCCTCTGTAGCTTTTTCAAGCCCCGACAATCATAGCACTCTGGGAAATATGGTCCTGTAAGGTTTTACAACTTTATTAACTTACAGAAACTCTTAGAGAGCACCACAGGCGATCCTTGACGGCGAAACTGAGCTACATGTAGCCAATCTAGTCGCTACTTTAATTTATGTACACGTATACCAAAGATATTCGAGAGTTTGTCACACACAGAATGCAATTATGTCATGTGATTTATGAATGATGTCACAGCCTTGGCGTACCTCCTCTGGAGCAGAATCAAGCAGCAAACTTCAATCTTTGGTATGCTTTAATTAGAATATTGAATAGCTTTTTAGTTAAATAATAGTTACCTACATGCTTCCATAATAACTATTTGAATAAAAGTGCATCCATACTTGGCTAAAGGTACCTTGAGTTAGCTTTGGCATTTGCAATGCGTTCAAGTGGGCGGATACTACATTGCATATGCACCCTGTTCAGAAAGTTGACGCTGAAGGGCGCTAAATACATGGTCGGTGCTTAATACATGTAGTACTCTACGGTACAGATATTATAGTCATTATATGCACTAATCTAATAGCTAATTTCCAAGCACAGCGAGGCCTAAAATCGCAACATACAGGCGCAGAATCTCAGCTAGCCTTTATATACATCTCTCTATATCCTACATGCAATGTCTGCCAGTCATACTCTCCCAGGGGGCAAGGAACATGTTCACATAATGGCATGTCTGGTAGTCATCACTGGAGGTTTACTACAGCTCCTGGGTGAATAAGTAGAGTTTGTGTAGCCTCTATATAAGTAGAGATATGAGTGCTGAAGATGGACGGCAGGATTGAGTGATGTGAATTTCAAGTAGTATAGCCCGTCTCTCCACTCTTTGTTAGTTGCCGTGGCTGAACCTTGGAATACAACGTATGTTGCAGCTAGGGACATCATTTTCCTAAAGACCAGTTGTTTTTCGTAGCTTCTCCAGCACTGCTGATTTTAAATTACATATGCTCGCAAAAACACTAAGCCAGCCCAAAGATAGTAGAGTAGAAGGACTTCTACTCTACTATCTATGGCCAGCCCACCATTTCACATGAGGAAATATATGTGATGCGGCTCTAATAGAGATGTACATGTATCTACTTCCTGAAGTATCGTGATATGCACTGGCATATGATGCATGTGTCCCATCATATGTCCACACTTTGGCTACCGAAGTAGGTGGAGGCACAGCCAACTAAATATGGTAATAGAGTACAACGGTTAACACTTTGCACGCAGCGGGCCACTTTAGTGGTTCAATAATTACGCGCGCTTAACATGGCAGGTCACTAAAGTGGCCTGGTATACTTTTCGTATGTTTATTTGGAGTCTGCGAGATAAACCAGCCCACTTGTGCCATATACAAGTCTTATACTAGGGGCAGCCCCTGCATTTAACTGGCTTCTGCTTACGTAAGCACCAAAACCACAAGGGAGCTATAGCAGGAAGAAAACTGTGCTTGCTGATAAAGATAAGTGTCTTGAATCTGTACCAATTACACTTTTTCACGAGCTGTGTAGGAGGTGCCTACGGTTGTCTCAACCACAACTGCTTCGGTTTTCACTGCTTCAGCCTCGTAGTAGACATCCTGGTGGCTTCAAATGGGTGAGAAATTCGATATGGTCAAGAGTTACCTGCGAAAGTCAGCTGTAATCAGCAATGTACTTTATGAATGGCTTTGTATAGCTTTAGTAAACTTGGCTAAAGCTTCTACACTCGTGATTTAGTGGCAGATACGCCATAAGAACGTTGTTTCTTAAACATGTACTGTTAATGTTATAACAGTTAACTAAAAGCAGCCAGAAAAACTGAACCGTCATTATGTGACCCGCTGAGTGACTACCCAGCACCTTCCGTATTTTTAGAATGTGGGTACATGTACTTCAAAGACAAGCATCGCTGGAATGCTAAGCACTATCCAAATCAAATGGGTGGTTTCTGCAGAAGACATTGCTGTAGTAATGACTTGAAAATGAAGCCTTTTGGCCACACCACAAGGGAAATACGGCTGAGTTCGTGGAACTTTCAATCGTGCAATGATTTCCTGAAATGGCAGTGCTACCCCAAAGCACATATCTCAGAAACAGAGAGAGCTGCAGAAATCTGGTGTGGGTTTGTATTAGTAGTAGGGTATTTACCAAGAATCATTCCATTCTCACTCCTGGTTGTGTATGACAATTACGCTGGGTTTTAGCTCAGCAGGTCATATATATTGTCTTTCAGTATGTTTTACATTGTAAGCACTTTCAGAGAGAAGACTGGGTATGCCCCCTAACCTTTGTAGCATGTTAGCTACACAAACATGTACATTGAGTAGCAACTGTTTAATACATGTACAATGCAGAAGCGAGTACAAGGGAAGCTCAGGTGAAGTACCATTCATTGCCTTGCAGGATTCTATTCACGTAATGTAACATTGGCCAGACGTGAATTTGTGGCTATGGTTTCTGTTTTGCATGGTCAGTAGGGGAAGTAATACATGTATGAACACTGGAACTGTAAACACAATCATGCCATGAGTTCAAGCGACATGGGCCAGCTTCGCTAGAGTTTGCAATACAAAGACTCATTAGACCGAAGTAGAAAAACTGCCACTACACATCCAATTTACATGTAGTTCGTACGCTTATCTAGTTTGGAAACCATCGCTGGTTACGATATAGATGTAAACAGGGCAGAATTTGGTATTTCCGTACATTTTCAATGTAGGGATGAACTGAACACCATCCCCTACCATTGCAATTGCTGGGCCTATCATATAATCATCCAACTGAAGGTTGTGCTCAGCAACAGGTTAGTCCAAACTAAATGTGTAGCGCTGGCAGTCTCTCGCAGGCTGTCAAAACTTTCTCTGACTACTTCATCACAAAACATAACAATTAAAATATGACTCCTTTACAAAAATTTACTCTTATACTAGTGACATAAACTAATAGGGGTCAGGGGACATAAATTAAGGAAGTTTAACACTAACAGCTACACAGTATGTCTTTGTCATGGTACAAAATAGTACCTTTGCTAAAGGGTTAAAATTTATTCACCTGAGAGCGTAGCATCATTAAATGTTGCTTTGGGCAAGAAATCATATGACTTCCGGGTCACGCCTACTCTGACATATTCACCAAACTGTACAAAACTGACAACAACTACATGTAACACATTGTCCTGCTAACTGCTGCTAACTGTCATCAAAGTCTAACAATTAACGTCTGTTCTGTGGAATTATCATTACTACATTGTAGTTGGGCTGTTATCGTGAAAGTGTGAATCAGCAGTTCAGTAGTGTGCTTCCAGCTTGCTACCAAAATAGCCTGTCTAGACAACCCTTATCTCGGAATACCTTGGCCTACTGGGCCTACAAACTTCCAGTAGTTTCCACGGTGTTCATACATGTAGCTATTGTACATGACATAGTAATGCACAACTTAGCGCACACAGAAAACATAACACTATTTAGTACCAGCTGAGCGTACATGCCCAGCTGGTAAAGCAAACCCGCTTATCTTGGTATCGTAACCAGGAGGTGGTTCTTAAGTGTATGGAATTACTAAATATGTTGCTAAACAAATTGGGTGCAATACTTCTATTTAGGTGTGCTCTAATTAGCATATGCATATGTCCCATTAAGCATGGACACGGACAATATAGTACGTGCATTAAGCAACCTACATGTAGCAAGTGCACACAGACTGATACATGCACACACCTGCATAGGCCTTTGCTTCCTCTGTAGGCACTGCCCGGAGATGCCGGAGGTCACACTTGTTTCCGACTAGCATGATGACAATATTAGAGTCTGCGTGATCTCGGAGCTCTTTCAACCAGCGCTCCACGTTCTCATACGTCAGGTGCTTGGCTATGTCATAAACTAGCAGAGCTCCCACTGCACCTCGGTAGTACCTGAAGGGGGCAGTGCAATATACTCACTCCCTCAGAACTTCTCAAACACTACTATGCGATGAATGCATTTACAGCCATTAACGAAGTACATTTACATGCACATGATAGCACTTACGCGCTAGTTATAGCTCTGTACCTCTCCTGACCGGCTGTATGGAGAAAAATTAAGACTTATAAAATTGCAAAGTCTATACAGGATCCTCCTGCAACATACTGAGCTTTTTATAGAGTGAATGTGCTTAGGGTTTTCAAAGAACACCCCCCCCGCGCTAGCTGTTATTATGATGGTAATACTGAGACACATGGCTGTATTAGCTTCGTTCCTAGGCCTCAATCCACCCAGCTTTTGTTGCTTTCAGCAGGAAGAGCCTAGAAACAGCGCTATGGCTGTGTACAACTCAACACACCAGCCATGTTTTATTTTATACTCAAACTATAATGGAGTCGTTCAGGCACCTCTGCATACTTCTCTTTTATCGAGCTTGCCGCATTTACCTACGTCTAAGGTTAGGCCCAATTAGAAGTGCAGAAAAGTTGAAAATTCATGACCAGGTAAGACTTTTTTTCCTCACCGCTCACGATACTGCAACAAATGGCCATAAGATCAACACAGAGCTAAAGCACACAAACTGGACACCTACAAACTAAGACAGGATCTTAACAAACAGTTAAGGTTGTGGTGATGAATCCCACCTGTGTCCCAGATCTGAGCCTTGATGGTCTTGCTGTCCACCTGGATGCTCCGGGTGGCAAACTCCACCCCGATTGTTGACTTGGACTCCAGGTTGAATTCATTGCGGGTGAACCGGGAGAGGAGATTGGACTTACCCACGCCGGAGTCACCAATCAAAACAACTGGAAGGAAGAGCAAGCACAGGGGCGTGACCAAGGTTCCTAGAGATTGTACAGGTCTTTGACAATCTTCGCTAACTGCATGACAGCTGTGGTCAAACTACATGTACGTGTACCACTGTAATCAGGTTTGGCCAAATAGAATCAGAAGGAAGTACTCCTATCACGTACATAATGCAACACTAGCTCATGCTACATATATCATGTGTCCCTACATACAATGTAAGCCCGGAGGCCTGGCTGGTATAAGTCAAATAAAAGCTTTAGCTACTGGTAAACTGCAGGTGCTACACCACACTGATGAGGCCCAAAAGACCGAAATAGCTATCTGCGGTTTGCGTTAGCAGGCTCTCCATTTCTCTATTAGGATACATGTAGGTTAATTAACCATTTAGTCCCAGCAACATTGGCATGCAATATACCAAGTTCTGATAGCCACATAAAAGAGCAGTTCAAAAACTCAATAGTACTGTACCAAAAGCCACATCTATTCCCACATCAATTTTAGGTACATACCTGAGCCGTCTTAGAATGTATCTGGCATACTACAGTTAAACGCAACATTTAACACACACCTTTAAAGAGAAAATCATACTCATCATCTTTGCTAGTCATCTTTTAGCGTTTTATCTGCAGAAAAGGAATACAGAGTAATTAAGCACAATGTCATGCTACATACAATAATTCAGTGCAACATTCCAGGGTTCCATGACATAATAGCCAGGCATTATTTTATTAGACATGTATGATGACAAAGTAATCAACCTACTACCACAAGCTGGATATATAAGGTAAGATTCTAGAGATTTTTTACACTGTTTGCACACCAAATACACATCAGTTAGGTACAACTAGTTTACCCTACAAAACTAACCACATGTACTGGTACGTGTAATACGTGTGTGCAATAACCATTAGACTCAGAAGGTGGCTGCATGCTACGGTAATCACTCCTGGTGTAGTGACATAAAGGAGAACACCACTGTGACCTAGTCCAAGAGCAACCTTCCCCGCCCCCAAGAGAGTAAGAGCCTGTAGTCAGGGCAGAAGTCATGAGAGCTACCAAAAATTGAACACCTGCTATGAGTAGTGGTAGGTTACAATGTATCACAACTGAGCAGTAAGTCACTTAGATGTAACACTTTGATCTGAATAGGCTAATATCTCAGGTTCATATAAAGTACACTTGTGATTTCTACCAGGTCTGAAGGCTACACGCACTCTTACTCTCTTGGAGGAGGGGAAAGTTTCTTTTATGTGCTTATCCTTTCATAAAAGATTGTTTAGGGGTGGTAGCTTCATTCCCAGCCTTCACTCTGCAGCTTCCCCCACCCCCCTCACTAACATAAAGGTGCAGTGGGATTATAGGGGGTGGATGACATGATGATGGTACTGATTGTCAGCATAGGAACGTGAAAACACTAATGACCAGCCACACCCAACAACAAAAGGCAGGCTTGGCATTACACAATGTAACCTAGCACCAGGCCTAGGCCTAGCCCAATTATGCTCAAAATTCCCCCCACGATACCATTCACCAATTCCCAAGCTTTGTCCCTATTACATGTATGCTCTCAATTACCATTATATGCTGGTCAAACTTTGGTTGACTGCTGACACTATACACAAACGCAACATTGGTGGCAGTGGTCTTTGTGTAATATAACATTGGCATTCGGAGGCCTCTTTCTAAATTTCTATATTTACACACTAAACAAGACTGATATTTCATATCTAAAAACCAGCTGGGTGTTGTTTGCATAAATCATCCAACTGAAGGTTGTACTCAACAACAGGTCAGTCTAAGCTAAACAGCTGTAGAATGGATCAGCTTGGCTAGACAGTCTAATCGTGTACAGCTTCCAGTGAAAGTGCTGACACAGCAATTTCGCAGAGCGCTTCCAGTTACTGATCAAAAGTTGCCAAAACAGAATTATCATCGTTACGACTACTCTTTCGTGTGCAAATTGACTGTAGCTGCAGTGGGTACTAGCTCTGTATGCTGGGTACAGGGCTACAGAGGATATGCGCTTACATGTACAATGTACATGTATGAATATTGTTATAGTATGTGGCGGTGAAATATTTGCCCAAAATTATGTCTATTATTGTGGCCTAATTCCCTTATGCCTAGACCTAACCAGACCTCCCACTCAGATTGTATTATGGATAAGAGGCCTGTGCATACATACACTGTGAAGTAAGGCTGTACCAATACTGATCCTTTATCGGTATCGGAGTCGATATCTGCGATACCGGTATCGACAGTACATGCAGCCAATACTCACATGACTTGTAGCAACATGGCCTCAGAAGTTAGACGTTAGTCAGAAGTTGAGAGTCCGTCCTTGCTATTGATCGCTCACGAGTTTCAATTTCGATGCATATTAGCATTTGTGATACTGAAAATTCCAAACTGATGCAAGATCTGCAATGAATCTGGTAGGTATACTGACCCATGCCTCATACTATTGGCTGCGATTGTATTGGCTTAAAAAATACAGTTATCGCTACAGTACCTTAATATCGGCAGAATGTAACTTTCAAATATTGGATATTTGGTATCGGTACAGCCTTACTTTGAAGTGACTACAAGCAGAAAGCAAAGTACAAAATAGGTTTTAAGGTTAGGCCCAAAAGGAAGTGCTGACTCTGCCCATTTTATCCAGGAGTCATACGATGCCATAATGTCAAAGGCGATTGGGAGTAAAGATTCTTTTACTGTGATTTGTAGTTCTACAAAACGTTCTAAGTGTTCTGCAGTTTCAGACATTGAAAGTGGAGATTCATCGGCTACCTCCCGTGTATACAGGGCTGAAGTTGTACTTCACTTTGTGGCAAGCAGCAATGCATATATGGGCATAGCTGCTTGCCATGAAGTGAAGGTATGCAGTGACAAATTCCCTGTACACGTCTATATTTCTTTAAGGCTCTGTACTACAGGTATATACTAATGCTGAATGTACATGCTGTACATGTACCTAGATCAGCACTGTGGCTGAAGCAATCACCAAGCATAAGCTCTAGCAATGTGATAAAATGCTGACATTTTGGGTAAACCTTGCATGATCAGCAATCATGAGACATCTATATTATAGTGTAATAATGCTGTAATCAAGATCCTATAAATAGTCTATAATGGCAACTGTCCTGCTGTTAATTATTGGTGACACAGTCAAAGGACAGTCAGCAGCAAAAGTGCTGACTCAGCAACTCCACAGTGCACTTCCAGTTAGTATGATCGCTACCTACCACATTTTCAATTGGGCCTGCAAACTTCTAGTAGCTTCCACTGTGCTCGCGGCTATAGCGGCATACTAACATAATGACATAACTTGGCGCACGTGATAAGTGCAAACACACAGACAGACTTACAGACAAACACGGGTAAAGTAATCTTAAGAACCAGCCGAGCGTGTACCCGACTGGTAAATATGCCTTGCCATATTACACTCCCACAAAATTAATTACATAGTGACTTCAAGCATGTCTTGAACAGAACCCACATCCACAACTCAATGCAACCCACTACTCACAAGACTAGCTAACTATGTACTAAAGAAAGCAGGTGGGGGCCCCAGATGACCTACATGTATGACCACTTCATTTTCTAGCTGACTAACTCCATTGAAGTGCTGTCTCTTCAGTAACCACACTATAACCCATGTCAATCTACGGGGGGGGGGGGGGACTCTCTAGCGTAATGTACAATGTACATTTACAGTAATAGTATTCCCTATAGGAAAACTTCAGTGTCCTGTTTTATTAATTTGATGAACAAGTGCTCAAATGGGGCGTATATACAATGTACGTATGCCTTACTGGATGAGTAGCCATGGATATTGCGCAACATTTGGGCGAACAAGCCAAATGCAAGCAAGAGGGGTCCAAAGTCCAGTGATACTGAATGGCTACCCATCCAAAGAGAACTTATTCATACCACCCATGATCCTAAGTGGCCTGTTCATCAAGTTGATAAAATAGGCTAGCCATCCAATATCACTGGATATTGGACAGTTCGCCTTACAGCAAGTACAACATGATAATACTACAATTGTACAACAAATACACAATCATATTAGTTAAAGTACCATAGCGAGTGCATTACATGGAATATTGCATGAGGGTGTGGGTGAGAGGCAAATTTACATGTAGCACTCAGTTCGCCTCGTGCTATATTTGGCCTCGAGACCACACCCGACTGAAATATTTCGCACAGTGCACAAGCACATACGGTACTTTAACTGTTTTATAGTGCACCTTGTCAAGATCTGTTGCTCACAAATCATTGAAAAGTGATGTAGGTACTCTACCGCTCTCCGTGGCTGGTTTTGTTGTATCTAGTAGGCATGTAGCCATACTGTTAGCCTACCACTCTGTGTCAAAATGGCGCTAGGCTTAGGTAGGACATTTAGCTACCATTGCTACTAGCAGTCCTTCATGCATGCTACAGTTGCTGGGAGTGTTTGGCTGTTTGTAGCTAATTATACTTTGTGTCTTGTCTCCTGGTTTGCCGTATCATGTCATGTGGTGCCTTTCAAGCCTCTACTAAGCTTGATGCTTCCACAAATCAGGATTGTTGATTGTAGTAGGCTCTGTGTGTGTGCATTTTCTTACTCACAGGTTCACCTATCCATGTACATGTATGTGCATCACTATCATTATAGAGTGATAAACCATACCCTAATGTGCTAATTAGTTGCCTGCTCCCACCTCCCAAAACTGTCAGATGTCAAGCACCTTACAAGATCATAACCCCAAAATAGCAATAACCTACATTTGTAAATAGATCGAGTGAGCACTAATAAGAAACCTAGCAAAGGCACAACACCCAGTTCTTATGCCTCTACATGTACACAGATTTGAGCCTGTCCAAACACATTGTGAAATATCGTAGTGTTGCATCAGACTTGGATCGGACTCTTTACATGTACTTGGAAGGAAATTGACATAGCAACACACACAAAGTGTTACTTCCAGTGCAAAGCAACCTTTCACTCAGCAGGAAGGAGCCATTTAAAAAAGTATTCTCTTCGGCCTATGGTATATGTGGCAGTCCTGGATAGAAAATAAATATTATTCTGTCGCGTATTATAATCACGTCATTGCATTCAAAGCGCTGTATCTCTAAACGGCGGGATTCATACATGCTGCATAGAAGCCTCAACATGTGAGGCTTCTATGCAACACATATGAGGCCTGCCCTTAACAGAAGTTCAAAAATGCAGCACTTTGAACACAGTGATGCAACTGAAATACGCAACGGAATAATGTTTGTTTTCTACCTGGGACTACTACATATATAATGTAAGTAAGTAATAGCAGAAATCTTGGAGTTCTAAACATTTGACTAAAGCTAATCAGCATTCTCTACTGACTGCTGTAGTACACAAAAGTCTACCAATGTCTTCAAACCATTGCTGTAGCTACACTCCCATTTGAGGAGGGTCATCCCATAGGTTCTATAGTGACAAATACGACTGAGGCCAACGTGCTGTCAATAGTCAAAACATAATTAGTAGGGCTATATATACACACAATGTCAAACAGTGGCACAGTCAAAGTGCTGACCAAGACCTTGACCACACACTATATTCACAGTGCGCCCCCCCTCCCCCTTGACAAAGATATTGCTAAGCAACAGCAAGGCTACCAGTTTTGTAAAATGTATATTTTGGGGCCCTAGGGCTGCCCGGGTAAGGCAAGTGTAGTAAATGGCATCTCTGGCAAATGCAATGGATGCCACTTTTCGACATATATGTACATGTATGTTGGAAAAAAATCAGAGCTTTGCCAAGCAAGACTCGATATTTGTACAGCTTTTGTACAAGCTGAGATACTACAGATGGCATGATCGAGTGAACATCAGACAATCTATATCATCACTCCATTCTCCTGTAGCAGCCCTGGCTGATTATGACATTGGCTGACCTATGGTAATGCTCCTGTTATAGTGTCGTACTGACTGTTACCGAAGTCAGCCTTTTTGCAACTTCTGTGATGTTAACTTACAGCATTTACTTGTTCGCATGCACACACCTGTAGCTCCTCAAAGCACCTTCTGCTTGTGTATTGGTAGTTATATTATAACAGTACCACCAAATTTGGGGCCTATGCTTCTAAATTATCAGCAGAAGAGAGTTTTGACACACTCACCCAGGGTGTTTAAGACATGAGGTAGAGATAAACTGAGGATTCTTTTAACAGTTGACCACAAAGGCACAATTGCAGTTCATTCTAACATAGTGTAACCACACCCACTGACAAAAAAAACTTCTGGCCTCTGCACAAATACCTTCAAAGACTGCCTCACATTCACTAACTGCATACACTTTCAAAAATAAAGCTACAATGATGCAACCATCAAATCACACTGAAATCTGTGCACTCAAGTTTGGACAAAAGTTTTAAAAATTTAGCCTTGTCCAACACATCAAAGTTGATAATGATTCGCCTGATACACTCACCCAAAGAAACTCTTAAAATCAGTCAGGAATAGTTTGGATGCTGGAAGTCTGTCTGAGCCTAGAAATGGCACAAGAAGAGGCTGTACTTGACGCTAAACTTGAATACTATCCAGCTCAGTTGCTGGTCTGGCAAGAGGAATGCAAAATGGCGGTTTTCCTCTGACGTCATTCACTAAAATTGTCATGTGACATAATTATATGTGTGAACACGTACACGTACGTGAACGTACGTGTACGTGAACGTAGTGTACGTGTAACTAACTTACAATGCAAGTTGCAGCGCTAGCGCAGTTATATTATAGCCTATAAAAATGGAACCCCTAACCAAAGAGGAAGCTTTTTATTTTATTACCTCCATCTTGAAGATTCCCTTGCCACAAGATCATGAACAGGTCGATCGGCTGGCTTTCCTAAATAAAATCGTTCAGGTATTCCATAGCGTCATCCCTTTTCAGAACATCAACCTGCTTTCTCTTGATGAGGGTCACAGACGAATACCAACATGGAAAGAGGTCAAGGCAGCCGTCATGCAAGGGTATGGAGGATTGTGCTACATGGGGAGTGTATTCCTGAAACAGCTCTTGGAAGCTTTGGGATATGATGCTTACCTTGTCTCATGCAGTATTTTCTACCCTGACAATCACATTGCCACGATTGTACAGCACCTCACAAAACATGGGAGCAAGCATATTGTCGATTTTAATGGGTATCCAAACTTTGAGGCAATTCCTTTGGACTTTGAAGGGGAGTCTCCAATCTACAACCATTCTTATCTTGAGTACAAATTTGTTCATGGTGATAACAGTGACATGGTCCTCCGTCTCCATCGAAAAGGTGAAAACAGGCCTACAATACCTGGAAAAGAACTTATAATAGATGGCTGGAGATGTGTATGTGAAATAGATCTGACACCAAGAGAGCTCTCCTACTTTAATCAGCCATTGCATGATGTGTACACTGTACCAGGTAAAAATTCCCCGTTTCTCATTAGCTTTAGGGCTGTTCTATTTAAGGACCAGAGACTCGTAGCTGTCAAGGATACATGCTTACTGCTTGAGAAGGATGATCATTCAATTGAAGAACGGCGTCTGATGAGCAGGGAAGAGATGATGGGGACTGTAAGGAGATATTTTCCACAATTTCCCACTGAGAATGTTATGTATGCTATTGACACTTTGAAATTGTTTTAATTCATTGCTGATGTGCGAAGCACTAGCTGAAAGCATTTTTAATATGTTGTCCACGCAAGTTAGTGAGCCAAATATGGTCTGGGAATGTTCAGAATCTTCATCAGGAGGTAATACTACGGGGTTTGCGGAATCTTTGCCACACTGTTACTAGTACTGTGAGTTCAGAGCGTTCCTTGCACATGAAAGGCACCGATGCAAGAGAGTTCAAAGCCTAATTGTTGATTCACCCATCCATTAGTTTACTTCACAGCTGTTTATACATCAGGCAGTCATAAATCATCTACCTAGCACTGACCGACTATCAGCGTTGGTCAAGGCATAGATATTATCTATGGTAAAGCATGGATAATATACTCGCGTACTATACTATCCATGGGTAAAGGTAGCGCGGTATCCTGTTGGCAGCCCCACCCCTTCTCAAATACTGTATGACGTCATTATCAAAATTAATGAGTCGAAGTTGCCAATGCCAATGGAGAAATCGGCGCTGTTCTGTTTACTTTTGGGAGTTGTGTTTGCTGAAAGTAAGTTGACAGATCGTGTCTAACACTGTGCTACAAACTGCACTAAACCTATCAGTGCGCAAAACGGATAAGACATAAGTACAGCTGTACTTCTTTATAATTTGTATTTGCCTAATGGCTAATTTATTATGACTAGGGGGCGTTGTATTCCTTGTTTGAAGACAGAAACGTGCACAGTTACTGTCTAGAGGCTATAATGTTGAGGGATCGTGACTTGTGTGGCCTGTCACAGAATATATAAAGTCCCTCCAGTCTTAGCCTGTAGGCGTAAAATGTCACCCAGACAATGGAAAGTGGCTAGTCTCGTCCCCAGACCCTACCCCGTCCGCCGCCGAAAAACGAGGGAAGGAAGGAAAGGGAAGCGTCTGGGAACTAACTATACTAGGAATGTTAATGAAACCGCGTAATTGCATTATGTAAATAGGTGCGAGTGCTTACCAGGCTTCTGCATGCAGCCGCGTGCTATGATTTAACAGCCTGGCCATGAGCGAAAGTCTGTTCCGCTTCAGATTTGAGACGGCGAGATCGACAGAACTTGGTCGGGACAGCAGGCGGCGTGAAAGAAGTGTATGGTATCTTGCGTTCAGTGAGTCGAACAGCAGTGGTAACAGACCATAGCAGTACGACTTTCCATAGCCTGTCGGAAGGGCATCTTGTCTTTCGACAAATGATTCAATGGCCTCTCTCTGCTCCTTTTTCAGTGCTTCCAGTCCTACGGTCGCTGCCCCATTTACAATCGCATACTGATTTTTACCTTACTGTATGCCGCCATGTTAAATTAGCAAAATAATCATTGTATACGTCATTCACACATTAATTTTCCCTCATCAACACATGTCGCTGCATTCCAAACGTTCAAGACACTTCCGGGCATAGTTATCCCAGGCCCAGTCCACTCTGTCCGGGGTGTGATGGTGTGTTAGTTGGTACAGCTTACAGACCTACATGTAGTCATGAATCGAAGGCCAGTTTTATTTGTGTATGCCTCTGTATAGCCACAGGAGGCATATTGCATTGTGGATTCCTTTGATGGCCCTGAAAATGAAAGAGGAAATTACGAATAGTCAGGAAGGGATGTGTACGCTAATGCTAGTTTTAAGAATTTTTTGAATTGTTCGTATTACTCACTAAAGTTTTAACAATTAGGCTTGCCCAAATATTAGCTTAATTTCAGTACCATCAATTAGCTACCATGGACACACATCTACCTCCTCCACAGCACGTCCCCTGAACCGCTTCATCAGCCACTATGAGCCACTGGAGTATGACCATCATGGACTCATGTGGAACCATCACCGAGTCAGGCGAAGCCTCATAGGGCAAAGGAGTCTCAACCTCAAATTTCATGCCCTTGGAAGGTAATGCAGTGAGAGGGTGCCTCGTGTACCAGTGTTATTGCTCCCCTTTTCGAATAATATTTCTTTTATAAAACACAGCAATAGGTGGATATGAAACGCTTCAGGATATTGAAAATGACGTGAAACAATCATTGCAGCGGATGTAACAGTTCAATTTACAGTGAAGTACGGTATCCATTCTGAAAAACCTGCTGTCAGTTGCTCTCCCAGTAGAGAAGAGCGACATCTCTATTTCTCCCCAGTGCAAGGTACTAAAATGACGCCAGTTTCAGGCTAAGAGACTGCTACTTCTGGATATAATCTCAATTTTCTCCCAGTAGACAAAGCATTATGACATTCAGCCACGCTCCATATTTTGTTCTGAGACAAATACTACTGGAGATACATGTAATCTACTTCGCGGTTATGGCCTATGTTCATACAATGCCTGAAGGTTCCCCTGCGTAATAGCAGGCCACTAGCCTTGCATAGCTTAGTACCTGTTTTCTGTCTCTGGCAATCGCTGCAAGGCAATGCAACCACTAACCGCTGCAATGACTGCGTCGATGAATCTCCGTATACTCTCCGCGGATGCCTACTGTTTCACATCCATCTACGGTTTATAGTATCTACATGTACGTACCAGTATGAACACAGGAACACCAAAGAGTGTTAATAGCTGTCATAAGTATGTGTTGACATACCTGTAATGGTTGTGCTATGATAAGTGAGCAACTACATTGTAGTTACATGTACATTGTAAGTAGAAACTTGCCTATAGCTCTGCATATACAAGCCTGGTGCCATAGATGAGAACACGTGTTGTTGCTAAGCGAGGGGGCGGAGCTTAGCATGGCACTGACATGAACTAGACCCCTGCAGAGTTGGTGAATGGTACTCCTACTTGCGTATTACTGATTTTAAGTATTCTCATGTACATTTATTGCAACCACCCCAAACTGAAGCCCTGCCTGGGGACCTAAAGAGGACCTTATACCAGGCTAGAGGATCACAAAGTGGGGGATGGTAGAAGGAAACTGTGCCAAGTAAGAGTCCATGACATTTGTCTTCATTAAGTACATATAACAAAAAAACATTTCATAGGGATGGAATCCCCAAAAAGCAACCAAACAAGGTAGGAATGATACCACAATACCCTTACGGATTGTCATCCCTATATCTTTTGCCATTTTTGCAACTAGGTCTCATTGTAGGTATGGATTGTGGTGTAGAATGTGGGATAAGTGGTACATGTATGTAGGCTAGTCTAAGAGTGTGTATTGCTGCATGTGGAGGATCCGGATAAGTTGTAGTGTGAGGGGGTGATGTGTGTTGCATTGTGAAGTGCTGCAATTGCCACATTCTATTGGCTGTGGATATGGCTGGCGTGGCATGCCAGGGATTGGTGTGTGTGTGTGTGTGTGTGTGTGTGTGTGTGTGTGTGTGTCTGTGTTAAAGGTGTTTAGATGGTGTGGTTGTGTGGTGTAGATGAGCGGTATTAGCTGTATCCACATATGCTCCCATTCATGATAAACTAACAGCACCTACATGTATAATGTAACAGATACAGAATGCACTTTGCACTGCAAAGCTTTCAGTGGGAATACAGCAGAGTAGCAAAATACAGCTAATGTGAATTGTAGCTAAGCGCCTACCAACTTGAGAATGCCACTGTATACCCACTCATTCTTGTATGCAACATTGTAATGGCAGACAGCTGTCTACAGCAGTTTGCCGACCCCATTTAATGCACATCATGGAGGTTAGTACTAGTATGGTCTGTAATGGTCTAGCAGTTGTATCAGTGTTCTTACTATTATAACGTAACTCATGTTAATTGTTCGAGGCTGCGTTTCCGGTGTAGGCGTAACCATTGTTTAATACGCAAAACGGAACGGAACAGAACGGTGTATAGCGGCAAGTACTTGCCTCGAGCACTTGAGAATATCTGCTGAACGGTTTGATTTGTTTGAGAACGCTATGGTGCGGGTGCAATAGCCCGGATCCAGTAGCGCTTCTTCGCGTTGAAATCATTATAATCACTTCAGTCATTGTTGTGCTATGGTCTCGGAAGAAAGAAAGGCAATTTGACGGTTTAGCGACTTGCCGATTTGGCACTTCAGCAATGATATTGAAAACACTCGAGAATGACGGGTATGGTCCACAAAAGCTTATGACTAAGTCTAGGGCAGAGTTTTGAACATATCACTTTGTACACATA
This sequence comes from Phakellia ventilabrum, assembly GCA_963921505.1. NCBI lineage: Eukaryota > Metazoa > Porifera > Demospongiae > Axinellida > Axinellidae > Phakellia > Phakellia ventilabrum. Next base: position 3,441,006 of record OY997395.1, on the reverse strand, counting down.
CAGTGGGGCAGCCATTTTTTTTGGAGCCATCCCTATATATGGAGTACTACCGTACTCCATAATAACTTGCCTGCATGTATAGAGATCACCAGTAGTTCAGAATATATTTCTCACCCCCCTCTCCACACACACACGCAGGGACTTCGACCTTGAGCTAGTGCCAGACAAGCATCTGTTTCACCCAAACTTCACCTTGCAGGACAGGGAGATGCCATTGAATAAAGGCGATGTCTTGTCTTATCTCTATACTGGAACAGACAAGAGTAAGTCACGACAAGTTACATTATGAAAATGGGATAAGACTTACATGTATAGCTACAGCAACAGGCTCACTATACAAGACTAGCTAACTGTACAGTATACTGAAAATAGTGGCAGTCTCGTGGTTACTGTGAAAGAATTTTTTGGTAACCACGAGATTGCCATTATTTTCAGTTCACCACAAGTTACAGGTACATATAACATTGAGAGCTGGCTAAAACTTTGAATGATTATTGGGAGGGGTGGAGAAAACACTGTCAAGTTGCTGTGCCTTGCAGTGTACATGTAAATAGTTAGTCAGCATTAATGTATGGTTTCTGTTGTAGGAGTGTAGACACTATAAGTACATGTAAACAGTCATATGCTTACAATTTGTCACATGTCTTCGCACTGTGCCAAAAGGGTAAAATTTATTCAGGTGAGGCTGTAGGTTATGGATATAGCATGGTAGGCAGAGGTTTATGAATTATAAAGGCTCCGAACCCGAGGGCCTTTATATTTCATAAACCACGTGCTTACCATGCTACATCTGTTATATATCATGTGATAGTATTCCATCGCTAAGCAACAAGAGCGCATAAATAAATTTTCCCCGCCGCGTGTGCGCGCCCCCAAGGTAGCGGGAAAAGTTTATTTTAAATATGCGCTCCTGCTAAGCAACGAATAATAGACCGTCGACGTCGCAGCTCGAGTGATGGCAGAAGCTAATTTTCAGTGCCAGTCTAGCTCTAACGTATGCTTGGGCCTACCAGGCTGGACTTCTACCCTACCTTCTACCAGCTACTTTCGGGCCTTTTGAGGGCCATGAGAAGCTCTTAACTCTTCCATCAATCACTAATAAACGTGTAGATGTTAATGTACCTTGAGGGCCATGATTTATAAAAAATAAATCCTCTCTGACCATGATTTATAAGAAATAAACCCTAAATGTATGCTTAGTGACTACTTCACAACATGATATATCATTGTTAACTGCATTTCAGTTAGGCGGATATACAGTATCTTTTGTGATGGTACAAAATTGTACCTTTGCGAATTTATTCACGTGATAACGTGGCATCATTGAGCATTGTTGGGGCAAGAAGTCACAAGACTTCCACTACTCGGACATATTCGCCAAACTGATTTGGGATAAGGAATAATATGACATCCGGGTCACGCCTACTCAAACATATGTGACAAACTGGTTAGCCTTCTCCCTGGGAGTGCAGTTACATGACCGAAGATAGCCTCAGGGTGTTGTTACTTGTACTTGTAGTACGTATATATGTATGCACAGAATGTCTTGTACAGTGGCAATATTGGTTTGTATTAATTGCTAGTATGAATCTGTACAGCAAAATTGCAAATTGTCAATGAATGTAACACTGGGTGGGACTAAATACTTGATTGTGCCATATCTGTCTCCCAGTGATCGATATCTCCACTTTTACGTGAGCTACGATGAATGCAAGTGCTGCAGGCCTGGAAGCTGTAGCCAGCCTACCTTCTTATAGACTTACTCAGACCTCTGTACCACGTATTGAAGATGGCATCGCTCAATCATACATGTAGATGGCATTAGATAAAACTATGCAGTTTGAGTGTCTTTGCCCGTGGTATATAGGGAACAAATAGTGTAGGGGTACGCAGTTCGTCCCTATAGTAATATAGGGAACAAACAGTGTATAGGCATTCAGTGGCTCCTGTAATACTATAGGGGACAAGTAGCGTAGGGGTACGCAGTTTGTCCCCTATAGTACTACAGGGACCAAACAGAGCAAGACAATTAATTTGGTGCCCCTGGACCACTGATATTTGCTTGGAACGATGATCCATGCACAGAAGTGCTGTACAAACGCGACTAAAAGGATACAACTCAGCCTGAAAGACAACTGGTACCACGTGGCATTGTACGTACATAGCTAGTGCCATGAACCTAGCTGTTATACATCTGACTGTAGGCATCATTATCATTTCAGGACAGTCCCATGTACGTAAACGTTTCCTGTATAGCATGTACGTGGCATGTACTGGTTATGTATCCCATAAATCTACATGTAGCTGCGCATGCATAGACAACAATTGCGACTATTGTTTTGATGTACCAGGAAAGTTCTGCATGTGTTCAATGAGCTAACCTAAACAGCCTCAGAAGGCACCTCTGAGCACCTAAAATCTCAAAATTTTCTGGGGGGGATGTCCCAGACCCCCTTAGAGCCTTGTGGGCTAGTGTCCATGCCTTGGCAACTCCAATACCTTGTTGAGGTTTTTAATGTAAGAAATGAAGGATCGCCATGGAGTCGTATATACATGTATAGAGTCCCCAAAACCACTCTAAGGGGCTTTGAAGAATACCTTCCCCTCAAACTCCAAAATGCCAAATAGAAGATGCATGTGACCACTGCCAAAGGTGAAGCAGCTCCTGTCAGTTTGCAACCAGAGCAAGAGTAGCTACTGCTCCAGCTTTGTATACATGTAGCTCAGTTAGGCACAAAGAACTTTTGTGGTGAGGCTGTCCAAAATCTATACAACTCCGCGTGTGCTCCTGGATGCAGAGTGACCACTCTGTCATGGAGAAGATCGCCCAGGCACAGTACAGCATTACCCTCTCCATGAGCCATTCGTTGACATGCTTACCAAGTGGGACATGAGACAACCCCTCACTGACTGCTTGAAATCAGAATTTTTCACTCATTTTCCAGCAACAGAGAAGGCCAAGAGAAAACTCTCAGACTGGAAACTCAATATTCAGCTGTAAATTTTACACTATAGTACATGTATAGCAGTATGTAATAGGAATGTACATGTACATTGCGCATTCTATATTGTGTGTGTTTCAAAGCTATTATTTCTACCCTACGCTGTTTGTCTCCTATAGTACTGTAGCATATACCCCTCCACATCCTATAGTATATAGGCAACTGGAACTAATGTTGAACATACTTCAGGTTCCGGTAGTTTATAGAAGACAAACTGCATATCCCTGTGCTATTTGTCCCCTATAGTATTACGGGAGGCACTGAATGCCCATACACTGTTTGTTCCTTATATTACTATAGGGGACAAACTGCGTACCCCTACACTATTTGTCCCCTATATACATGTATATAGTGCGGGCAAAGACACTCAAACTGCGTACTTTTGTACCCACCCATCATAGGTCGTGCCATCTGTCTGCCAGCACTCATACATGTATCTCCAGCTGTAGCCAGCCTATCCCGTTATAGATGTAATTACTCAGGCCTCTGTACCACATATCAAAGATGCTATCGCTCAATTATAGATCATGCCATCGCACTCATATCTCCACTTTTGCGTAAGCTACACATGCAAGCGCTACAAACCTGGAAACTATAGCCAGTCTATCTAAACTTACTCAGACCTCTCAGACCATAATACCATACGTGTCTTACCCAAGGAGATTCCATTCTTAAGCATGACCGACACACACACACATATACACAAAAGCTAGCTAAGTAAGATTGCTAGCCTCACCCTAAGGTTTTCAGCGATTAAAAAATACAATTATACATCTCTCCTAGTATAACCATTTTTCATATCGTACACCTCAGGTGTATGTGTGTACATTAATTATTGTCACCATTCACTCTAGATGACCCTACTTCCCGTGTCCATGGTAACGTGGTTCATGGGGTGTTTGAGGGAAGTATCTTCACTGAGGAGGAGATGTACTGGATTGAGCCTTCATCAAGGTCAGCTATAATTATAGCCTATAGTTAGTTTCTGCACAAGCGAGGTACATGTAAAGTGGGAAAGGCCTGGGAACGAGGCTCCTTGTATACTGTTTTGTGCCATTACATGAAACAGGAGCGCACATGACCTCATGCATGAAAACATGGCGTGACTTGCCAAACTCCAAGTTCAGAAACTGTGTAATTGTAACTTCAAGTGAAAAGTCTACTTTCAAGCTTCCATAGCTTGCCCTGCAGTTCTTGATGCTTCTTATAGACATTGGAAGCCCAAGTTGGCCAGACCAAGGACAGCCTTGCATGAGCCCATCAGCGATCTACATGTAGGTAAAAATTTGTATGTAGCTAGGAAGTTTATTTGAATTCTCATTCTCGGCAGCTGTTTGGATATCTTCAAGCTGCCTTTCGGTCAAGAACCTGAATGAATTACTCTTCCAATAGAAGTGAAGTTCCTTGCCAATAGCTTAGTGAACCAGCAAGTGGGCTTTCTTTTCCAGTTGTACCAGCCACTTACTCCCCAGGTAGTTGCACTGCCGGCATGCAGTGGTTTCCGCTGACTATAATTATTGCTACAGTGCAACTTTATAGAAGAGCATTTCTGGAAATGACTGGTAGAATTCATTGGGAGACATCCGATCATCTTTTCCCAGTTAAAATATGGTTACAACAGTAGTATTCTTGAGCAGCACTGGTCATAAATCGACCTTAGCGTCAGTGTCGTTTTACCCTTGCTACATGTAAAATGAACATCTGTATAGTGGAAGTATAACATAAATCCAGATTCCAACTCAGTACGTAAACAGTATCTGTTTAAGTTTCAAGTTCTAATTTCCCCATCTCTGTCGCTATTTTTGTTGTACCACAGGGAAGCAAGTGAAATTCTCAAAAATAACTGTGGTACGTATTTGTGTAAGGCCTCTCCAAATTGAATTCATGTTTCCTGTCCACCGCCTGCACCACCAAGTGAATACTGTGCAGTATGAAGAACTCTCGCTAGATAAAGAGATTGTGAACTTACCCCTCCTACTCCTGCTTTACACAGGTATTTTGAAGACGCTGATGTCCCGCCCTCCTTCCACTCGGTTATCTACCGCCTCTCTGATCTGGACACTTCGGCAGTGTCAGGGACACCCTGCGGTGCTACCCAAGAGGTCCTCAAAAGGCTCCGGAAAACTCAGAACTCTGTTCCCAGGAAAGATAGGACAGAAGCCAGGAGTGGGTTCCTTAAGCGGCAAGTGAGGGACCCTACGAGAGTTCGCTGTTGGCTTAATGTGATTGGTGATTACAAATTCTTTGAGGCAATGACAACACCATCGCTGACGACATTTGAACGTGTCTCCCAAGCCACGTCCCTTCTTGGCTCCATCATCCGAGTTGCAAGTACGATCTACGAGACTACTGATTTCACATTTGATGGAGGTGTGGACTTCATTGAGTTTGGCATCCGGAACCTAGTCATCGAGAGTCAGCCGCCCCCTGTGGGTGACTTTTTTGCTAATGAGTTCATTGGAGTGGAAGCTTTCCTGACTGAACATTCTGCAAACAACTGGAATGACTCCTGTCTTTCATATCGATTTACATACAGAGACTTTGACGGGGGAGTACTTGGATTGGCCTATGTTGGACAGACTCAAGCTGGAGGTGCAGGTACGTAATGACCTAGCTTGTCATCCCCTGGCTTCACACACACTTACAATGTGATCAGTGGCCGCACAGGGTAGTTACGTACATGTACATGTACATGTAGTTCAATGTACGTACATGTAAAACTAAACTACGACATTGCACTATAACATTTAATATGCGGTCAGATACCCTTCATTTTTTTTATGTGGGTAGGGAGGGGGGGGGCTTGGGAGTATATAACTATACATTATACTATACTTGAATGAATACTGCGATCTGATTGGTCATTTGCGGGTGTCTAAATCACTTATACCACCTGTGATTCAACTTATACCACCTGTGATTCAACTTATACCCCCTGTAACTGAAAGTGAGGGTTTCATCGTAAGGTATTTACACTATAGCCAATTCAAGCAAGTCTTTTTCCGCGTTAGCAACTAAACTAGCTAGCAACAGCTACTTACATCATAAATTCTCAGAATGAGTGAGCTCTGACATTGACAAGCGTACTAGACTAAGAGAACGTCCTTTTGCGTAGTTTGAGGTACGGCTGCCTTTCTTGCCTCCTTGACTGCTTCGTCGGACAAAGGCACGGCAAAGCGAGTGAGTGGGGCTGGCTCGGTAGCCTCGACCACTCGACTTCGGCCTCGACAGGAAGTCCATGATGTCATGGGGCGGGACGACATTTTCGGTCTCAATCTCAACTGCAGTCTCCGACTACGGTTCTGAATCCGTATCCCAACCGCGAGTCGGCGAGGAGTAAATGTGCGCTTGTCAGAGAGCTCACTCATTCTGAGAATTTATGAATTGAACTGTAAGTAGCTGTTGCTAGCTAGTTTAGTTGCTAACGCGAAAAATGATTTGATTGGCTATAGTATAAATACCTTATACGATGAAACCCTCGGGGCCTATGGGATTTAGATCCCGTAGACCCCTCGGTTTCATCGTATAACCTATATTTATATTGTTGGGTCGTATCCCTATATTATTCTCCTTCCCGGGAGCTTGCTCGGGCCGGTGAGAATTCCAGTTGAGGCTGCAGTCCAGCGGTCCCTGGAGCTCATTGTGGTTGGGGTCACTTTAGAGGGAGCGATTTTACCAGTCGGCTCCTAGCGGTGCTCTGATGGCACAGCCGTAATGACCATGGGTAGACTGGAGTTGTAGTGCACTGCCAGTGTTTGAGATTATAACTGAGTGGTACATTTTAAAGTACATGTACTATGTAGCAGCTGAGTAACTGAGACTACTGTGGTCGTTGCCAACTGATGAGTCCCACCGCATTAGAAGCAAGGATGAAAGGTACCTCTCAGTTTATCTGGTCCGTGGGTGGTAATGTGAGAACCTTACCAAATATTATGGCTTTACTGATTAGCTACGAGCAAAAGAGCACTCACCACCAAGTTAATTTTGGCTCACTCTGATGAAAACCAAAAAATCAGCTAGGTATTTGTACATAAATCTTACTCAGCGACAGGTCAGTCCAAGCTACATGTAAATGCAGTGGTGAAATGTATCAGCTTGTCTCCTCTTGCTCAGCTTCCAGTGAAAGTGCTGACTCAGCAATTTCATAGTGCACTTCCAGTTAGCTACCAGAGAAAGAAGTATCATTGCTACCCTACCACTTTTTCGCCATCTAGGCAACACAAAACTAAGCTACATGTAGCTTGACAAACCTTGGCCTATTGGGCCTTCAAACCTGCCCTGTACTGTACTTGTGGCTGCAGTGGCATAGTAACGTAATGATATAATTTTAGTGCACGTGATAATCGCAGGCAAACACATGGACATAGCCTGGATACGAGGTGTGGCTGCCAGATGAAATCTGGGCGGGGAAGCCTGGGTCTTAGTACAGCCAAGCACGTGTCCAGCTGGTAAAAAGGGCACAGTTTAGCATGTATACATATACATGTATCTTGGGTGGATGCGGCAATATACATGTAGCAATACTCCATTCTTGCCTTACAGTATTGGAGACAATAATGGGGCAGTGTCTGCAATTGTGTGATAATTTTACAAAATTTACTGAGGCTCACATCTGTGGGTCAAACAAAACAAGGTTCTGCTGTCGGCTGGTTGGCATTAATAGCCATGCACGCAATCAAACTTGGACAATGATGGGTTTACTTCCTGTAGTTAATATATACTAATTCTGTGCTAGCTACCGTATTATTAAGTGTGAAACTTAGGCTCTCAGCTTTCCATAGTGTATTAAAGCTTGTGTTTCAATGGGCAGAATAATGTACGTGTACATTAATTCTGTAGTAGTAGGAAAAATGCTTGTACATGTACATGCACATTGAAACACTCACTCAAAGTTCACTAAAATACTTTGTGTTAATTGCTTATGCTTCGAATTCCCTTTTACAGGCATTTGTGCGCCGTTTCGTGAACCCCAGGGTGAAACCCTGAACACGGGCATCGTCACCTTGCTCAACTATGGACAGAGAGTTCCCAGCATGGTCACTACACTCACCTTTGCACATGAGGCGGGACACAACTTTGGATCGAATGTAAGAAGCCTTGCCTGGGTGCTTAGCATTCCTTCTCTGGGTCACTATTAGAAGTCAGTACATGCATACATGTACACAAGTATCAGAGTACATGTACCTTACAAAAAAGTACACAGAATCTTGCATAAGAGTCTTTTGTTGTTTTTTTAAGCACAATTAACTTTTCTCCATCCCCAAAGCTAGTCTCATGCACCAGCTGTATTTTTTTTTAAGAAGGATGAGTGAAAAATACGTCTGGCAGGTTACGCCACGTTTCGGTTTCAGAAAGGAATGCAATTATGTTGTAAACATTGGGTAAAAACTAAGTGAAATCATGAGACCTAGTCTCGAGACTACACGAGACCCCTTTGTGTATCATTTGATTGCAGCTGTTGGACAAGCCGAACGACAGAGTGAGACTTCATAGCGCTTCAGCCACTCACTTCGGCAAGGCATGTTCATACTCTGCAGTGTTGAAGGAAGTAGTAACTGGAGTGTTGCCGTAGGCAGACTCACAAAAATGTCTTTCTCCTCCAGGAAGTGCTTGACCACGATCGCCTGGTTAGACCTCAATTCTGCGTATTCAAGCTGTTTTGTCGCTGTAGCAATCGCGTCACTCAAACGCTTTTTTGAGTAGTTCCCAGTCATTTTTGCACACCCCGACGTTATTTTGTGCTGTCACATGACTGCTACTTTTTCATTGGCTCTGCAAAGATTCTGGTAGGGGGAACGGAAATGTGTCATAACCTACCAGACGTATTTTTTCACTCTTCCCTCGTAAAAAAAATACAGCTGGTGCACGAGACTACCCCAAAGCTCACAACCATACGTAACTCAAAATATACGTGTACAGGTATACATGTACATGTACTAGTGCATACATGGTATTCCATGCAGAGGCCCTCGTAGCCTTCTCACTTGGCACCGCCTCTCTGCCAGCAATTCTATCGTAGTGCATGCTTTGGCTCCATGTACTATACGTGTAAGCAATGCCGTACATGTACGTGCCCCCAGGAAATACATTTGCAATAACTGCATTCCTGTAGCATTACTTACAGTACATGTACAAACACGGAGTCTCCATGCAACACAATTAGTTGTTTCGCTTCTCACTTGGCAATTAAAGTCACAAACAGCAAAAAATGAAGGAACATGTAGGGATGGAATCCAAAAAACCAACCGAATAAGGTAGAAACAACACCTCAATATCTTTTGCGAATTATCATTCCTATATATGTACCTTTTGGCATCTTTCCAACCGGATCACAGCGTGCTTGGGATAACAGGCTGTCAGATTATGATGTGTACATGTATTGACTCTACAGTGCATGGTGCTGCTTGATAAGTTATGGTGTAATAGAGAAGGGACGTCACATGCGTTGTGATATACTGCAATCTATTGGCTGTGAATATGGCTGGTGAAGCATGTACATGTAGGGGATTGTGATGTGTGTGTGTGTGGTCAAAGGATTACATTATATGGGTATTGTTGTGGTGTCATTTCTTCCATCCCTATAATTATATTCTTTCAAAAATTATGACTTGCTTTCTGTTGTTTTTGGGGGAGGGGAGAAAGTATGGATGGTTGTGTTTGCACGCTGCAGCTTGTAGCCATATAGAGCTAATTAGCTTCTTTCATGCATACTCAGAGATGATAGCTACACATTATATGATGTACAACAATAATTATTGATTGTGGAGTGTTAGCAGGGATTCAAAGAACACCACAAACAACTGCAAGGCAATATGGGCAGGGATTGTATGCCGTAGGAATGCACAGCGGTGAGAATGAAAGGGTACTGACTCCAGTTAATGCACATCATCGAGGTTAGTCTGGTGTAGTAGTTGTATCGCTGTATTCTTTACACCCATTATATGACTTAGCTATAGCATCTCACTTTTATGATAGAGCACGCTCCAAGTACTATAGTCTGCCATAGCACAAGGGATCCTGAACAGTAGCAAATATCTCGTGATTAACTTGCTTGCTTGCTATTCATGGTTCTGTGAAACCGAATTCAACAGCTACTGGATCTCACACAGTTTCACCTGCTTGTCTGCGATTTAACACGAAACAACAGTTCTGTGAAACTTGATACACATGCTTAAGGTTGAGTTTCTGATGCCTGTGTTACTCTGGCATACTCATGGAATGATTAGCGAAAATGGCGTGAAGCAGCAGGCACTCTTAATTTGTTTGGTACTACAAGTGCAGCAATGCCGCACCCACAGGAAATATGTTTGCAATAATTGCATTCCTGTAGCGTTACTTACATACATACATACATACATACATACATACATACATACAATCATACATACGCGAGTCTCAATGCAACACGATTAGTTGCCTCGCTTCCCGCTCGGCAATGAGAGTCATGTTGCCATTTTGAACATGTACAATGTACCTTCATGGGGTTCCATAAAGATCTATATAAAATGTATCTAATTTTATTGTGGCCATAACTCCTCATGGAAACTGAAAGTAGAGAAACCCTAGGTTAGGTTTCTTAGTTTTTACCCAATGGTATGACTTTACTGTACAGATACAGTACTCCCAGTAGGCAGCCACAGGATTATTTCAGAGCACGAAGCAGCAGGTGCAGGGAACATTCCTCAACCCAAAAGGGAGACTGAGACAATACAAGTCTCCTCCCTGAGCTGAATGTTGCTGAGACTTAATGGAAGTCCTTAAGCGTGAAGGAATCACACATATACAAATGCTAGCTCAGAATTAATATGAAAAATTATGCATGTAATCGGGTTACATTGTGACATCATGACACGACCCATAAATGACATAAAAACATGCATTTTTTTGTGCTCCATGTATAAACGTTACATGAAAGCACAAAAACATTATGAATATTCATGTTTTCTCCATTTAGTGCCTACTTTTCCCCATTACATCATAGCAGAAAAGGGTCTGTTGTTACAGTAGCATTCCATGCATGCATGTATGTACCACAAACCAAGCAGCCTTGAACTCTTCTTCCTATCAGCTGTTACATATCCCTCCACCCTCTCCCCACATACTTTCCCCATTCCAGCATGACCCTGAAACAAATGAGTGTGCTCCTGGAGGCGGTGATGGTAATTTCATCATGTACGCCTTTGCCTCATCAGGCAATGCGGCCAACAACGATGAGTTCTCTCCATGTAGTAGAAGGATGATGGACGACGTCATAGAAGCTAGGGGACAGAATGCAGGTGTGTATTTTGAGAAACATTTTCTTGTAGTAGTGACTTTCCAGCCCACAATATATTACACATGCGTACATGTATGATTGGGATGTTCAATTTCCTACTAGAGCAACAGTCATTTTGGAGCACCAAATTTATCATGCACTTCTCTTTCAATACAAACTACTGTAGATCAGGAGTATTGCATGTTATGAAATTTTCGCATTAAAAAAATTTGTGGTTGGATCATTCACGAATATTTATCACAACATGAATACTAAACATGATTGCAGAAGCTTTGTGTGTTCATGGCTATCACTGGGAGACAGCTATTGAGAAGCATTTACATGTGAAAGAGAGTGAAAGAGAGCGAAAGATGGGTACACTGCAGTGGTAAAGTAGTGTCACGAGCCAGTGCGTGCAAGGGAATGGCTCACGAGACTCAGTATACACAAGATGGTCATCAGACACTTACCGACAAACGTTGCGCGAGTTTGTCCACTTTTCCTGAGGAGAGGAAGCATTCACTATACAGTAGGTACATGTAAGTCTCACCGAAGACAACCGTCATCCTTTGCCGTAAATATTTGCTGCTGTTATTATTCGTCGCAAAGTTAATTTTGCATGTTAAATTTTTGTGTTTAGACTTAAGTGACGACCAGAAAATTTTTTTAACACCAAAAATTCCCAAATTATGGTAATTGGTTGCACACTACATTTAACAGCAGATAGGTTTGATATAGAAAGAATGTACACCATCTTATTCAATGAAATGGTTTCGCCACATTTTTAAGAGTCATTCCATCTGGGCATTTAAAGTTGAACACTGGTATTGTACTGATATTCTGGTATGTACATGTGTTTTGTATACTGTTCTAGATGGCTGCTTTGTGGAGTCTGGCAACAACTGTGGCAATGGGATCGTGGACGATGGTGAACAATGTGACTGTGGTGGTTCCAACAATTTTGATACGGATGGGATCTGTAACAATGACCCCTGTTGCAATGGAATGATGTGTAATCGTACTGTGGGTCCTGGCATTGAGTGTAGGTACGTATAATATCGATAGGTATGTACATGTGTCCAATTAAACATGGAAATTTACTTCTAGGGTACATGTAGCAGATTTGATATTTATGCTCCTTGGGGGTCGTAGTTACCAAATATTCATGTATGCCGGATGAAGAGAGACAGAGTACTATTGAAACAAACATTGCAATAAAATATGCAGTGAAAGTGCTGACTCACCAATTTAATAGTGCACTTCCATTTAGCTGCCAAAGCATGCCAAGGCAGGATTACCATCGCTATCCACCACTTTTCTGTAGTGCTAAGATTGAATACGTTTCCTGTATCTGCCAGATGTGTGCAGAGCATACACTCGCCTGGCCATATAGGCAACACAAAACGAACTTACCTTGGCCTATTGGGCCTACAAGCTTCCAAAGTAATCATGGCTATAGTGACCCAATTATGTGTAACTTGTAGTAAAAATAGTCACTGACAGGCAATTCTCAACAGCCGGTTCGTATTAAGGCCTTGTTAATTGCAGCTGTAGAGGTTGGCTAACTTCTATAGGCGCTTTTTAAAAATTTATGTCAACTTTTCAATTTCATATGCCTCCAGTTTGTATCCTTCCTAAAAGCCAGACTAGTTACTTTATCATTTGGCTGTACTTTGTATTCTTTCAAGTTACTACAGCAACCATGTATTTTTATTGCTACTTCTGTTTTTTTGTTATCTAGGCAATACGTTTACAAAGTAGCCTTTAGCTTAACAAGGTAGACTGGGTTACAGGCTGCCTACATACGTATGTTGTTGTTAGCATCAAGACTAAAGGCAACAATTATACTAGAGTGTAGATTAGAAGATTTTTTCTTCTCATGCCTCCATTGGAAGCCACGTATATGGATAGATTTCTTGAATAGCTAGCTCAGTCTGTACACAAACCTACTGACCAAGTGATTCCTAAATTCAGAAGTATAAGAATTTAAAAGTGATAAATAATATCTTACATCTTGGTAAATATAATATACAAATGTTCGTATATGTGCACACCATTACATGCATACTTGCATGCATACCACACTAACACACACACACACACACACACACACACACACACACAGCCCTGATGAGGGTCCTTGCTGCAATAGCAGCTGCGCGTTTGTTGCCGATGTGATGTGTGCTATGCCGTCAGAATGTGCCTTTGCCCAATTTTGCGAATATCCACCATGATTACCTTCTAATATACGTACATGTATGGCTAGGGTTACATTTACATGTAGCTTCTCACATGCATATACATTAATGACGTGGACCACTAACTAGTCCACAGTGCATATAGATGGTGGGAGACCAGTACACCGTTCTTGTACCATGCCTAATCATTGAGATTGCAGAAGTCACAGTGCAATAACCCATAATATTGCCCCAGATACAGGCAGTGAATCCCTATTTGTGTGCAGATAAATTACATGTATATGCTTAATGTAGTATCCTAACCACTAACCCTACTAGTGGCGGATCTACTAAAACCTATTCGTTTGAGCGCCTGCCCAACGACCCTCTAACTCTCACGGTCTCAACTCAGATTATACTGAAAGGACTCACTCTCCTTCTGAACAACTGAAACACATTACAAATATATATAGAGACAAGAACAAAAGACAAGAGAACAATAATGCGGACAGAACACAAAAGTCTTTGTCCATACAACAATGCAGGGGGGGGGCAATGCTCCGGTGTACTACAGCACCCATACAAACAACCTATAGCTAGGCTATCAGGTTACTACACCCCTCCCTCACTAGCTAAACGACCGTTCTTGGTCCACTGTCGAAATATGGTAGAGCTCGTATTCAGCGGCACCATTCTCGCCGTCATCCACTAGCCAGTGCGACTGGCCTCGTGACTTCTGTTGAGCCCGACTGTCTTTCGTTTCCACTCTCCCCCGGCACATCCGAGCGAGGTGTCCCCGCTTGCCACAACTGTGGCAGTCCACATTTTTGTAACGGCAGTCCGCCGCCGAGTGCTTGCCTCCACAACGGTAGCAGGCGTCAATACTTCTTTGGATCGAATGTACTGGTACTTCTCCCATCGTCTGTAGGTCTCGCGCATTTTTTTCAGCAGATTCGAAAGCCTGGGCCAGCTCCAGCGCTTTCTTGAATGTCAATGATGGCTCGGCCAAGAGCCGACGCTGTATTCGACTGTCATTGATGCCACACACGAGCTGATCACGCAGCATTTCGTCCATCACATCTCCAAATTTGCAGTGCTCGGTCAGACGCCGTAACTCTGCAACGAATGTTGCCACCGACTGTCCTTGTTTACGCATACAAGTGTTGAACCGGAAGCGCTGCACAATGGCGGATGGTTTCGGATTGTGGTGTCTCTGCACCAGCTCCACAAGCTGTGCGAAAGTGCACTTGGTTGGCTTCTTCGGTGCAACAATATTCCAGATGAGCTGATACGTCTCCGCTCCACAACTGCTGAGCAAGATGGCTCGCTTCTTGTCTGCGGCCACGACGTCGTTTCCGACAAAGTACTGTTCCAGCCTTTCGGAGTAGGACGTCCAGTCCTCTCTCGCACCGTCAAATGCGCCTATGCTGCCGTGCCGCATGGCCATCCTCGTCGCCAATGTGGTATCCTAGCCACTAGCCCTACTAGTGGTGGATCTACTAAAACCTATTCGTTTGAGCGCCTGCCCAACGACCCTCTAATTCTCACGGTCTCAACTCAGATTATACTGAAAGGACTCACTCTTCTTCTGAACCACTGAAACACATTACAAATATATATAGAGACAAGAACAAAAGACAAGAGAACAATAATGCGGACAGAACACAAAAGTCTTTGTCCATACAACAATGCAGGGGGGGGGCAATGCTCCGGTGTACTATAGCACCCACACAAACAACCTATAGCTAGGCTATCAGGTTACTACACTTAAGTACATCAGTCACGAGTTTCTTCCTTGACTGCCCTGCACTGGAACTAGTGCTGCCTGTCCTGCCCTCGTACCGAGGGACGATGCGCTAAATGGGAACCTCACATGCACTGATGGAAGTGGGCTGTGTGCTGATGATGGGGTGAGTATTAATTAATGAATGCTCAGTTACAGCCATTGTATTTGGGTAAAAGTATTGTCCTAACTGGATTACATAATGAGCTTGGATAGCAGTGAACTGGACACTGTTTTGTGGTACCATGTCATTCTAATTTTAGCCTTGTACCCTGGCCACCCCCCCCCCCCGGTGTGGCCTAGGGATAAGGCTATTCCAGTACACATCCGTGGGAGTAGATCCTGAATCCTAGTCAATAGAATATCTGCTCTATCAGTCTCTGACACGCTGTTCTTCAGAGATTCTTTTGGCTGGCTAGTGGAATTTATGCTATAGAGTTTTCAATTGCAAGAAGAATAGTTTGGCTTTAGTTACTGGTACAATGGGCCTCAGTATATACCGCTATCAGTACTGTATTTGATTCTGAAATATAGCTACAGATTCAGACTATATACACTGCCAACTGTGAAGATTTAAGAGGGGTGTAAATAAGTAATGTAAAGTTTGATGGGTCAGCACTTTACCATTGTGATCCTTGGGTGAAATTAAGAAAACGTATGTAAAGCTTCTATGGCAAAAACAAAACAGCACATGATTAATGAGTCTTTAGGGGTCCCCCTACAAGTTATGTGTTCAAAGTGGTGTCTCTGGCAGTTGCTGTCTTTGAACTTGTGGCACAAGTCAGAGATCTGGACTAGTCTATTACATAATTTTACCAAGGAAAGTTTACTATAGCTTCTAGGTTAGTAGTGTTTGTGTAGCCTTTGTATAAGTAGAGATGTGAGCACTACAAAATGAACAGCACGATCAAGCGATGTGAATGTGATTTTCAAGCAGCACAGCCTGTCTCTCTTCTCTCCTGTAGCAGCCATGGCTAATCCTTGAAAATATCAATCTCCCAAAGATTAGTCGCTCTTCTGTAGCTTCTCCTGCAGCATTATTACGCTTGATTAACCATTTATTGTTATTCTCGTGACTGGCTAGCTCGCAAAATACCCCTGTCTCGCCATACTCAAGTCGTAATTCATTAACCTCGTACCCAGGCCTTCCACACACAGATTTTATCAAGATAAAATGTGTGTGTGGAAGAAGGCCTGGGTACGAGGTTAGTAATTCATTAAATCCACATCTCTACCTGCCCTCAATACGTGTACTTTACACTTGGCAGTGTGATTACCCTCGGTGTAGCGTAATTATTTTCCTACCCTGGCATTTCCAACATTCATTGACTTCTTACCTAGCTACTGTGTTTTCCCTATACGCTATTTAACCAAAGCTGCTGTATACATACGTATGTGACACCTCTTACCTCCAGACTTGCACTGCTACCGTGTGTGAAGTTTTGGACCTTTCTTCCTGTGAGTGCACCGAGCCAGAGCTCTCCTGTGACGTCTGCTGTCAACTGGCCAACGGAACGTGTGCTTCCACCATCAGAATTGCAGAGGAGAACACGGATGGCCTGGGAGACATGCTCCCTGACGGAATGGGACGCGCTCAACTAGTAGGCTTTCCCTGTGGGAACTTCACAGGATACTGTGATTTCTTCAACAACTGCATGCCTGTGGACTCGGAAGGTGCCCTGGATCGTCTTCTCAATTTCTTTAGTCCAGAGAGTATAAATGCTGCTATTGACTGGCTCCGACGCATGTGGTGGGTGGTGGTGATTGCTGGTGTTGGCATCATTGTTGGTCTGTTCTTCGTGGTGTTGATCGTGCACAAGTTACTGCCACGGCCGGAACATGTAAAGAGGAGGGCTGAACGTCGGAAGTCTCTTCGACGTTCCTATAAACGCGGGAATAGAGCTGGTGCCCTGGTAACCACAGGACACGAGCTGCAGAATCCTAATTTCGTTGGACAATAGTAGAATATATTATACTTATATACATACTTCTCCTGACATGCTAAAGTGTAAAACGTGGTATGTACCTAATATGAGTACCAGTAAAATAGGACATGCATAATTATATTATAGCTGTATTATGTATGATGTCGTCTGTATACATTAGTAGCTGTTGCACTATGTACATGTATAATGTAGTCCGAGTCTTTCCTATGCTATGTACACATGCTCTATTTAACTATTGCAGGCCATGCCTGGTATTTGGGAGTTAGTCAGTAATGTGCTGTACTTGTTGCTATAGTAGACTCTCAGTCCAATTACTCAATTACTCATATTTTAACTGCAGCAATAAATACTTTCATCCAGGTCTTCTTTGCCTACTTCTACATGGTTTCGCTTCCCACTCAGTGTCTAAATTATAGTAATCTAGGATACCTCAAATTATCGACTTTATACCATCACTTCGATCAGTTTGCTCCTATCCCTCCTCCCGTTCAAGGACTCTAACCCCATATCTAACCTCGTACCCAGGCCTTCCACGCCCAGATTTTATGGAATGTAACACTGGGTAGGACTAAATACTTGATTGTGCCATATCTGTCTCCCAGTGATCGATATCTCCACTTTTACGTGAGCTACAAATGCAAGTGCTGCAGGCCTGGAAGCTGTAGTCAGCCTACCTTATTATAGACTTACTCAGACCTCCGTACCACGTATTGAAGATGGCATCGCTCAATCATAGGCGGCATTAGATAAAACTACATGTACGCAGTTTGAGTGTCTTTGCCCGTAGTATATACATAGGGGACAAATAGTGTAGGGGTACGCAGTTTGTCCCGTATAGTAATATAGGGAACAAGCAGTGTATAGGCATTCAGTGGTTCCTGTAATACTTTATAAAGGGGACAAGTAGCATAGGGATATGCAGTTTGTCTCCTATAGTACTATTGGAGACAAACGGCGCAAGGCAATTAATTTGGTGCCCCTGGACCACTGATATTTACTTGGAACAATATATGATCCATGCACAGAAGTGCTGTACAAATGCGACTAAAAGGATACAACTCAGCCTGAAAGACAACTGGTACCACGTGGCATTGTACGTACATAGCTAGAGGTTATGTACCCCATGAACCTAGCTGTTATACACGTAGTACTAGTGGGAGAACATCAATATCTGCTTGTTTCAGGACAGTCCCATGTACGTAAAGGTTTCCTGTATAGCATGTACGTGGCATGTACTGGTTATGTATCCCATAAATCTACATGTAGCTGTGCATGCATGGACAACAATTGCGACTATTGTTTTAATGTACCAGGAAAGTTCTGTATGTGTACAATGAGCTAACCTAAACAGCCTCAGAAGGCACCTCTGAGCACCTAAAATCTCAAGATTTTCTGGGGGGCACGTCCCAGACCCCCTTAGAGCCTTGTGGGCTAGTGCCCATGCCTCCAATACCTTGTTGAGGTTTGTAATGTAACAGTTGAAGGATCGCCATGGAGTCGTATAAACATGTATAGAGTCCCCAAAACCACTCCAAGGGGCTTTGAAGAAAACCTTCCCCCAAAACTCCAAATGCTAGATAGAAGATGCATGTGACCACTGCCAAAGGTGAAGCAACTCCTGTCAGTTTGCAACCAGAGCAAGAGTAGCTACTGCTCCAGCTTTTAATACATGTAGCTCAGTTAGGCACAAAGAACTTTTGTGGTGAGGCTGTCCAAAATCTCATGTGCTCCTGGATGCAGAGTGAC
Organism: Phakellia ventilabrum; assembly: GCA_963921505.1. Taxonomy (NCBI): domain Eukaryota; kingdom Metazoa; phylum Porifera; class Demospongiae; order Axinellida; family Axinellidae; genus Phakellia; species Phakellia ventilabrum. The sequence continues at coordinate 3,422,098 of OY997395.1, read as the reverse complement.
CACTCTTGTCATGGAGAAGATCGCCCAGACACAGTACCGCATTACCCTCTCCATGAGCCATTCTTTGACATGTTTACCACCAGAAGGACATGAGACAATCCCTCACTGACTGCATGGAATCAGAACTTTTCACTCATTTTCCAGCAACAGAGAAGGCCAAGAGAAAGCTCTCAGACTTGAAACTCAATATTCAGCTGTAGATTTTACGCTATAGTACATGTATATGCAGTATATAATATGAATGTACATGTACATTGTACATTCTATATTGTGTGTATTTCAAAGTTATTTTTACCCTACGCTGTTTGTCTCCTATAGTACTGTAGGGGATAAACTGCATACCCCTACACATCCTATAGTATATAGGCAACTGGAACTAATGTTGAACATACTTGGTCTGCGTCAGGTTCCGGTAGTATATAGGAGACAAGCTGTGTATCCCTACACTACTTGTCCCCTATATATAGTATTACAGGAGGCACTGAATGCCTATACACTGTTTGTTCCCTATATTGCTATAGGGGACAAACTGCGTACCCCTACACTATTTGTCCCCTATATACAGGTATATAGTACGGGCAAAGACACTCAAGCTGTGTACTTTTGTACGTGCCCATCATAGGTCATGCCATCTGTCTGCCAGCACTCATAGCTACATGTATCTCCAGCTGTAGCCAGCCTACCCCGTTATAGATGTAATTACTCAGGCCTCTGTACCACATATCGAAGATGGTATCGCTCAATGATAGATCATGCCAGCACTCATATCTCCACTTTTGCTCAAGCTACACATTCAAGTGCTACAAGCCTGGAAACTATTATAATAGCCAGTCTACCCCCATTATATAGACTTACTCAGACCTCTGTACCTCAAAGTGGCATCCATGTCTCTGGCTAGAAGTGCCATAATACCATACTACCTTACCCCAGCAGATTGCATTCTTAGACATGACCGAAACACACACACACACACACACAAAAGCTAGCTAAGATTCACAGCAAGATTGCTTGCCTGACCCTAAGGTTCTCAGCAATTAAAAAATACAATTATACATCTCTCCTAGCACGTACATGTATGACCATTTTTCATATCGTACACCTCAGGTGTATGTGTGTACATTAATTATTGTCACCATTCACTCTAGATGATCCTACTTCCCGTGTCCATGGTAACGTGGTTCATGGGGTGTTTGAGGGAAGTATCTTCACTGAGGAGGAGATGTACTGGATTGAACCTTCATCAAGGTCAGCTATACATGTAATTATAGCCTATAGTTAGGGTCGTGCACAAGTAAGGTACACGTAAAGTGGGAAAGGCCTGGGAACGAGGCTCCTTGTGTACTGTTTTGTGACATTACATGAAACAGGAGCACACATGAGCTCATGCATGAAAACACTTGCCAAACCCCAAGTTCAGAAACTGTGTAATTGTAACTTCAGTGAAAAAGTCTACTTTCAAGCTTCTGTAGCTTGCCCTTCAGTTCTTGATGCTTCTTATAGGCCCAAGTTGGCCACACCAAGGACAGCCTTGAGCCCATCAGCGATCTACATGTAGGTAAAAACTTGTATGTAGCTAGGAAGTTTATTCGAATTCTCATTCTCAGCAGCTGTTTGGATATCTTCAAGCTGCCTTTTGGTCAAGAACCTGAATGAATTACTCTTCCAATAGAAGTGGAGTTCCTTGCCAATAGCTTAGTGAACCAGCAAGTGGGCTTTCTTTTCCAGTTGTACCAGCCACTTACTCCCCAGGTACATGTAGTTGCACTGCCATCATGCAGTGGTTTCCGCTGACTATAATGCTACAAATATTTGTTCTGTCCTCCAGTCATATAAACCAAAAGCCTGCAAAGTAGTATGCTATATGCATGTAGTACTACACACACACACACCATGAGGGAGGTCATATGTACAACAAGGTGGCTTAGTTACAAGCGGCGTCAAAACATTGTTCTCTGTTGTTTCTACCGATAGATGATCAGGCATCTAGTCTATCTCTATCTGAAAAAGAAGTAGATGAGAGTTTGGAAGATTTTATTGGACCTAGGAGAACCCGAGCTTCTCTATAACTGAGATCCTGGGAGGAGCATATTTCCTGTTCTCAATTCTAGTATCTGAGCTATGGTAGTAAGGGTGATCTTTGCTGCAAATGATAGGCCTACAACATTGAAGTACTGCTGTCAGTAGAGGCATTATTTCTTTAAGAGACATGAAACGATAGCTGCTCTATCTGCAAACCTCCATGGCTCCCATCTGAGACCTTTGCCAATCTGTAGCACTTCCTGTATCCTTTGCTAAAATGGGATGGTCACATTTAAGACGTAGTATTTGGGACACCACTGAGGACATTTAGTCCAAAGAGAAATGCCTTCCTGTAACATGATGTGAATGGTACTGCTTTGCGGGATGCTATTGCTTTTTGTTGTACCACAGGGAAGCAAGTGAAATTTCCAAAAATAACTGTGGTACGTATTAATTTTGTGTAAGGCCTCTCCAAATTGAATTCATGTTTCCTGTCCACCGCCTGCACCACCAAGTGAATACTGTGCAGTATGAAGAACTCTCACTAGATAAAGAGATTGTGGTAACCCTCCTACTCCTGCTTTCCACAGGTATTTTGAAGATGCTGATGTCCCGCCCTCCTTCCACTCGGTTATCTACCGCCTCTCTGATCTGGACACTTCAGCAATGTCGGGAACACCCTGTGGTGCTACCCAAGAGGTCCTCAAAAGGCTCCGGAAAAATCAGAACTCTGTTCCCAGGAATGATAGGACGGAAGCCAGGAGTGGGTTCCTTAAGCGGCAAGTAAGGGACACTACGAGAGTTCGCTGTTGGCTTAATGTGATTGGTGATTACAAATTCTTTGAGGCAATGACAACACCATCACTGACGACATTTGAACGTGTCTCCCAAGCCACGTCCCTTCTTGGCTCCATCATCCGAGTTGCAAGTACGATCTACGAGACTACTGATTTCACATTTGATGGAGATGAGGACCTCATTGAGTTTGGCATCCAGAACATAGTCATCGAGTGTGAGCCGCCCCCTGTGGGTGACTTTTTTGCTAATGAGTTCATTGGAGTGGAAGCTTTCCTGACTGAACATTCTGCAAACAACTGGAATGACTCCTGTCTTTCATATCGATTTACATACAGAGACTTTGACGGGGGAGTACTTGGATTGGCCTATGTTAGACAGACTCAAGCTGGAGGTGCAGGTACGTAATGACCTAGCTTGTCATCCCCTGGCTTCACACACACTTACAATGTGATCAGTGGCCGCACAGGGTAGTTACGTACATGAACATGTACATGTAGTTCAATGTACGTACATGTAAAACTAAATGATGACATTGCACTATAACATTTCATATGCAGTCGGATTTTTCCCATGTGGGTGGGGAGGGGGAGAGCTTGGGAGTATATAACTGTACATTATATTGTTGGGTCGTATACCTACGTATATTATTCTGCTTCCTGGGCTTTCTCGGACCGGGGAGAATTTCAGTTGAGGCTGCAGTCCAGCAGTCCCTGGAGCTCATTGTGGTTGGGGTCACTTCAGAGGGAGCGATTTTACCAGTTGGCTCCTAGCGGTACTCTGATGACACAGCCGTAATGACCATGGGTAGGCATGACTAGACTGCACTGCCAGTGTTTGAGATCATGCATAACTGAGTGGTACATTTTAAAGTACATGTACTATGTAGCATCTGAGTAACTGGGACTACTGTGGTCATTACCAACTGATGAGTCCCACCGCATTATAAGCAAGGGACAAAAGGTACCGCTCAGTTTATCTGGTCCGTGGGTGGTGATGTGAGAACCTTACCAAATATTATGGCTTTACTGATTAGCTGCGAGCGAAAGAGCACTCACCACCAAGTTAATTTTGGTTCACTCTGATGAAAACCAAAAAAACAGCCAGGTATTTGCGTATAAATCTTACTCAGCAACAGGTCAGTCCAAGCTACATGTAAATGCAGTGGTGAAATGTATCAGCTTGTCTCCTCTTGCTCAGCTTCCAGTGAAAGTGCTGACTCAGCAATTTCATAGTGCACTTCCAGTTAGCTACCAGAACTTGCCAAGAAAGAAGTATCATTGCTACCCTACCACTTTTTTGCCATCTAGGCAACACAAAACTAAGCTACATGTAGATTGACAAACCTTGGCCTATTGGGCCTTCAAACCTCCACTATACTGTACTTGTGGCTGCAGTGGCATAGTAACGTAATGATATAATTTTAGTGCATGTGATAATCACAGGCAAACACATGGACATAGCCGGGATACGAGGTGTGGCTGCGAGGTGAAATCTGGGCGGGGAAGCCTGGGTCTGAGTACAGCCAAGCACGTGTCCAGCTGGTAAAAAGGGCACAGTTTAGCATGTATACATATACATGTATCTTGGGTGGATGCGGCAATATACAGTACATGTAGCAATACTCCATTTTTGCCTTACAGTATTGGAGGCAATAATGGGGCAGTGTCTGCAGTTGTGTGATAATTTTACAAAATTTACTGAGGCTCACATGTGTGGGTCAAACAAAGACAAGGTTCTACTGTCGGCTGGTTTGGCATTAATAGCCATGCACGCAATCAAACTTGGACAATGATGGGTTTACTTCCTGTAGTTATTATACTAATTCTGTGCTAGCTACCGCATTATTAAGTGTGAAACTTTAGGCTCTCCGCTTTCCATAGTGTATTAAAGCTTGTGGTTCAATGGGCAGAATAATGTACGTGTACATTAATTCTATAGTAGTAGGAAAAATGCTTGTACATGTACATGCACATTGAAACACTCACTCAAAGTTCACTAAAATACTTTGTGTTAATTGCTTATGCTTCGAATTCCCTTTTACAGGCATTTGTGCGCCGTTTCGTGAACCCCAGGGTGAAACCCTGAACACGGGCATCGTCACCTTGCTCAACTATGGACAGAGAGTTCCCAGCATGGTCACTACACTCACCTTTGCACATGAGGCAGGACACAACTTTGGATCAAATGTAAGAAGCCTTGCCTGGGTGCTTAGCATTCCTTCTCTGGGTCACTATTAGAAGTCAGTACATGCATACATGTACACAAGTATCAGAGTACATGTACCTTACAAAAAAGTACACAGAATCTTGCATAAGAGTCTTTTGTTGTTTTTTAAGCACAATTAACTTTTCTCCATCCCCAAAGCTAGTCTCATGCACCAGCTGTATTTTTTTTTTTACGAAGGATGAGTGAAAAATACGTCTGGCAGGTTACGCCACGTTTCTGTTTCAGAAAGGAATGCAATTATGTTGTAAACCACACCCAAGTCATGAGTGAAATCATGAGACCTAGTCTCGAGACTACACGAGACCCCTTTGTGTATCATTTGATTGCAGCTGTTGGACAAGCCGAACGACAGAGTGAGACTTCATAGCGCTTCAGCCACTCACTTCGGCAAGGCATGTTCATACTCTGCAGTGTTGAAGGAAGTAGTAACTGGAGTGTTGCCGTAGGCAGACTCACAAAAATGTCTTTCTCCTCTAGGAAGTGCTTGACCACGAGCGCCTGGTTAGACCTCAATTCTGCGTATTCAAGCTGTTTTGTCGCTGTAGCAATCGCGTCACTCAAACGCTTTTTTGAGTAGTTCCCAGTCATTTTTGCACACCCCGACGTTATTTTGTGCTGTCACATGACTGCTACTTTTTCATTGGCTCTGCAAAGATTCTGGTAGGGGGAACGGAAATGTGTCATAATCTACCAGACGTATCTTCCCTCGTAAAAAAAATACAGCTGGTGCACGAGACTACCCCAAAGCTCACAACCATACGTAACTCAAAATATACGTGTACAGGTATACATGTACATGTACTAGTGCATACATGGTATTCCATGCAGAGGCCCTCGTAGCCTTCTCACTTGGCACCGCCTCTCTGCCAGCAATTCTATCGTAGTGCATGCTTTGGCTCCATGTACTATACGTGTAAGCAATGCCGTACGTGCCCCCAGGAAATACATTTGCAATAACTGCATTCCTGTAGCATTACTTACAGTACATGTACAAACACGGAGTCTCCATGCAACACAATTAGTTGTTTCGCTTCTCACTTGGCAATTAAAGTCACAAACAACAAAAAATGAAGGAACATGTAGGGATGGAATCCAAAAAACTAACCGAATAAGGTAGAAACAACACCTCAATATCTTTTGCGAATTATCATTCCTATATATGTACCTTTTGGCATCTTTCCAACCGGATCACAGCGTGCTTGGGATAACAGGCTGTCAGATTATGATGTGTACATGTATTGACTCTACAGTGCATGGTGCTGCTTGATAAGTTATAGAGAAGGGACGTCACATGCGTTGTGATATACTGCAATCTATTGGCTGTGAATATGGCTGGTGAAGCATGTACATGTAGGGGATTGTGATGTGTGTGTGTGTGGTCAAAGGATTACATTATATGGGTATTGTTGTGGTGTCATTTCTTCCATCCCTATAATTATATTCTTTCAAAAATTATGACTTGCTTTCTGTTGTTTTTGGGGGAGGGGAGAAAGTATGGATGGTTGTGTTTGCACGCTGCAGCTTAAATGTAGCCATATAGAGCTAATTAGCTTCTTTCATGCATACTTAGCTACACATTATATGATGTACAACAATAATTACTGATTGTGGAGTGTTAGCAGGGATTCAAAGAACATCACAAACAACTGCAAGGCAATATGGGCAGGGATTGTATGCCGTGGGAATGCGCAGCGGTGAGAATGAAAGGGTACTGACTCCAGTTAATGCACATCATCGAGGTTAGTCTGGTGTAGTAGTTGTATCTCTGTATTCTTTGCACCCATTATATGACTTAGCTATATAGCAACTCACTTTTATGATAGAGCACACTCCAAGTACTATAGTCGCCATAGCACAAGGGATCCTACATATTAGAACAGTAACAAATATCTCGTGGTTAACTTGCTTGCTTGCAATTCACCTAGACAATGGTTCTCTGCTTGTCTGCGATTTAACAAAACAACAGTTCTGTGAAACTTGATACACATGCTTAAGGTTGAGTTTCTGATGCCTGTGTTACTCTGGCATACTCATGGAATGATTAGCGAAAATGGCGTGAAGCAGCAGGCACTCTTAATTTGTTTGGTACTACAAGTGCAGCAATGCCGCACCCACAGGAAATATGTTTGCAATAATTGCATTCCTGTAGCGTTACTTACATACATACATACAATCATACATACATACATACATACATACATACGCGAGTCTCACTGCAACACGATTAGTTGCCTCGCTTCCCGCTCGGCAATGAGAGTCATGTTGCCATTTTGAACATGTACAATGTACCTTCATGGGGTTCCATAAAGATCTATATAAAATGTATATAATTTTATTTTGGCCATAACCCCTCATGGAAACTGAAAGTGGAGAAACCCTAGGTTAGGTTTCTTAGTTTTTACCCAATGGTATGACTTTCTGAATTTACTGTACAGATACAGTACTCCCAGTAGGCAGCCATAGGATTATTTCAGAGCACGAAGCAGCAGGTGCAGGGAGCATTCCTCAACCCAAAAGGGAGACTGAGACAATACAAGTCTCCTCCCTGAATGTTGCTGAGACTTAATGGAAGTCCTTAAGCGTGAAGGAATCATATGTACACACATATACAAATGCTAGCTCAGAATTAATATAAAAAATAATGCATGTAAACGGGTTACATTGTGACAACATGACACGACCCATAAATGACATGAAAACATGCATTTTTTGTGCTCCATGTATAAGGGTCCGTTGTTACAGTAGCATTCCATGTGCATGTACGTACACAAACCAAGCAGCCTTGAACCTTCTTCCTATCAGCTGTTACATATCCCTCCACCCTCTCCCCACATACTTTCCCCATTCCAGCATGACCCTGAAACAAATGAGTGTGCTCCTGGAGGCGGTGATGGTAATTTCATCATGTACGCCTTTGCCTCATCAGGCAATGCGGCCAACAACGATGAGTTCTCTCCATGTAGTAGAAGGATGATGGACGACGTCATAGAAGCTAGGGGACAGAATGCAGGTGTGTATTTTGAGAAACATTTTCTTGTAGTAGTGACTTTCCAGCCCACAATATATTACACATGCGTACATGTATGATTGGGATGTTCAATTTCCTACTAGAGCAACAGTCATTTTGGAGCACCAAATTTATCATGCACTTCTCTTTCAATACAAACTACTGTAGATCAGGAGTATTGCATGTTATGAAATTTTCGCATTAAAAAAATTTGTGGTTGGATCATTCACGAATATTTATCACAACATGAATACTAAACATGATTGCAGAAGCTTTGTGTGTTCATGGCTATCACTGGGAGACAGCTATTGAGAAGCATTTACATGTGAAAGAGAGTGAAAGAGAGCGAAAGATGGGTACACAGCAGTGGTAAAGTAGTGTCACGAGCCAGTGCGTGCAAGGGAATGGCTCACGAGACTCAGTATACACAAGATGGTCATCAGACACTTACCGACAAACGTTGCGCGAGTTTGTCCACTTTTCCTGAGGAGAGGAAGCATTCACTATACAGTAGGTACATGTAAGTCTCACCGAAGACAACCGTCATCCTTTGCCGTAAATATTAGCTGCTGTTATTATTCGTCGCAAAGTTAATTTTGCATGTTAAATTTTTGTGTTTAGACTTAAGTGACGACCAGAAATTTTTTTAACAACAAAAATTCCCAAATTATGGTAATTGGTTGCACATTACATTTAACAGCAGATAGGTTTGATATAGAAAGAATGTACACCATCTTATTCAATGAAATGGTTTCGCCACATTTTTAAGAGTCATTCCATCTGGGCATTTAAAGTTGAACACTGGTATTGTACTGATATTCTGCAGGGCCGTAGGAAGCAAATTTGGATTGGTCCGGCGGGGCAAGGCTTGATTGCGATATCGATGTAGGTGCCGCATATTAAAGCGCGCGAAGCGCGCCCTGTAGGGGGGTCTGGGGGCATGCCCCCCCAGGAAAATTTTTGATTTTAGACCATCTGAGATCGTTTCTGGTGCAATCTTGGGGTGAAATAGCAAGAGTTGGACGTGCTGCCAAACCCTTGAACGCTTGAACGCTTGAAGCCTTTAACGCTCGCAGAATTTAAGGCGTGGCTCTCACGCTGCGTAATAATTATTCCTGGTCCACTGCTAGGGCTCAGAAACTCAGCCTCTCTTTTCACAGTTACTGCACTAGGTTCAGCAAGACTCATAGCCTACTCATCAAAGAAACATACTGCTCAGCAAGGAAGTGCGACTCCATTCGACAGCTGCTTGTCACATTGCACGCCATAATTACGTCACGCCTGATGCCATGCACGTGCGCACTACGCGTTAGTGTCTACAAAAAATGGTGTACTAAAAGTTATCAGTGTAGCGTTTTACTTTAGCAGTGTTTTCGCTTACCAAGTCAAGGAAGCAACGGAATTTTTGCTAAATTTGTTGGAAGACTATCTGCTGCAGCCATTTTTTTTTGGTTGGTGCGCCGAACTTTGGTCCGGCGGCTGCCGGACCTGCTCCTACGTGTTCTGGTATGTACATGTGTTTTGTATACTGTTCTAGATGGCTGCTTTGTGGAGTCTGGCAACAACTGTGGCAATGGGATCGTGGACGATGGTGGCAGATACAGGAAACGTATTCAATCTTAGCACTACAGTGGTGGATAGCGATGGTAATCCTGCCTTGGCATGCTTTGGCAGCTAAATGGAAGTGCACTATTAAATTGGTGACTGTGGTGGTCTCAACAATGTCAATACAGATGGGATCTGTAACAATGACCCCTGTTGCAATGGAATGATGTGTAATCGTACTGTGGGTCCTGGCATTGAGTGTAGGTACGTATAATATCGATAGGTATGTACATGTGTCCAATTAAACATGGAAATTTACTTCTAGGGTACACGTAACAGATTTGATATTTATGCTCCTTGGGGGTCGTAGTTACCAAATATTCATGTATGCCGGATGAAGAGAGACAGAGTACTATTGAAACAAACATTGCAATAAAATATGCAGTGAAAGTGCTGACTCACCAATTTAATAGTGCACTTCCATTTAGCTGCCAAAGCATGCCAAGGCAGGATTACCATCGCTATCCACCACTTTTCTGTAGTGCTAAGATTGAATACTTGTATCTGCCAGATGTGTGCAAAGCATACACTCGCCTGACCATATAGGCAGCACAAAACGAACTTACCTTGGCCTATTGGGCCTACAAGCTTCCAAAGTAATCATGGCTATAGTGACCCAATTATGTGTAACTTGTAGTAAAAATAGTCACTGACAGGCAATTCTCAACAGCCGGTTCGTATTAAGGCCTTGTTAATTGCAGCTGTAGAGGTTGGCTAACTTCTATAGGCGCTTTTAAAAAATTTATGTCAACTTTTCAATTTCATATGCCTCCAGTTTGTATCCTTCCTAGAAGCCAGACTAGTTACTTTATCATTTGGCTGTACTTTGTATTCTTTCAAGTTACTACAGCAACCATGTATTTTTATTGCTACTTCTGTTTTTTTGTTATCTAGGCAATACGTTTACAAAGTAGCCTTTAGCTTAACAAGGTAGACTGGGTTACAGGCTGCCTACATACGTATGTTGTTGTTAGCATCAAGACTAAAGGCAACAATTATACTAGAGTGTAGATTAGAAGATTTTTTCTTCTCATGCCTCCATTGGAAGCCACGTATATGGATAGATTTCTTGAATAGCTAGCTCAGTCTGTACACAAACCTACTGACCAAGTGATTCCTAAATTCAGAAGTATAAGAATTTAAAAGTGATAAATAATATCTTACATCTTGGTAAATATAATATACAAATGTTCGTATATGTGCACACCATTACATGCATACTTGCATGCATACCACACTAACACACACACACACACACACACACACACACACACACAGCCCTGATGAGGGTCCTTGCTGCAATAGCAGCTGCGCGTTTGTTGCCGATGTGATGTGTGCTATGCCGTCAGAATGTGCCTTTGCCCAATTTTGCGAATATCCACCATGATTACCTTCTAATATACGTACATGTATGGCTAGGGTTACATTTACATGTAGCTTCTCACATGCATATACATTAATGACGTGGACCACTAACTAGTCCACAGTGCATATAGATGGTGGGAGACCAGTACACCGTTCTTGTACCATGCCTAATCATTGAGATTGCAGAAGTCACAGTGCAATAACCCATAATATTGCCCCAGATACAGGCAGTGAATCCCTATTTGTGTGCAGATAAATTACATGTATATGCTTAAGTACATCAGTCACGAGTTTCTTCCTTGACTGCCCTGCACTGGAACTAGTGCTGCCTGTCCTGCCCTCGTACCGAGGGACGATGCGCTAAATGGGAACCTCACATGCACTGATGGAAGTGGGCTGTGTGCTGATGATGGGGTGAGTATTAATTAATGAATGCTCAGTTACAGCCATTGTATTTGGGTAAAAGTATTGTCCTAACTGGATTACATAATGAGCTTGGATAGCAGTGAGCTGGACACTGTGCTATAGTACCATGTCATTTCTAATTTTAGCCTTGTACCCTGGCCACCCCCCCCCCCCGGTGTGGCCTAGGGATAAGGCTATTCCAGTACATATCTGTGGGGTACATCCCGAATCCTAGTTTGTTTAGTCAATAAAATATCTGCTCTATCAATCTCTGACACACTGTTCTTCAGAGATTCTTTTGGCAGGCTATTGGAATTTATGCTATAGAGTTTTCAATTGCAAGAAGAATAGTTTGGCTTTAGTTACTGGTACAATGGGCCTCAGTATATACCACTATCAGTACTGTATTTGATTCTGAATTGTAGCTGCAGATTCAGACTAAAAGACTACAATGTATATACACTGCCAAGTGTGAAGATTTAAGAGGGGTGTAAATAAGTAATGTAAAGTTTGTCGTGATGGGTCAGCACTTTACCATTGTGATCCAAAACGTATGTAAAGCTTCTATGGCAAAAACAAAACAACACATGATTAATGAGTCTTTATGGGTCCCCCTACAAGTTATGTGTTCAAAGTGAAGTCTCTGGCAGTTACATAGATACTGTTTTCGAACTTGTGGCACAAGTCAGAGATCTGGACTAGTCTGTTACATAATTTTACCAAGGAAAACTTCTAGGTTAGTAGTGTTTGTGTAGCCTTTGTAGAAGTAGAGATGTGAGCACTACAAATGAACAGCACGATCAAGCGATGTGAATGTGAGATTCAAGCAGCACAGCCTGTCTCTTCTCTCCTGTAGCAGCCATGGCTAATCCTTGAAAATATCAATCTCCCAAAGATTAGTTACTTTTCTGTAGCTTCTCCAGCAGCATTATTACGCTTGATTAACCATTTATTGTTATTCTCGTAACTGGCTAGCTCGCAAAATACCCCTGTCTCGCCATACTCAAGTCATAATTCATTAACCCCGTACCCAGGCCTTCCACACACAGATTTTATCGAGATAAAATGTGTGTGTGGAAGAAGGCCTGGCTTTCCACACACAGAGGTACGAGGTTAAATCCACATCTCTACCTGCCCTCAATATGTGTACTTTACACTTGGCAGTGTGATTACCCTCAATGTAGTGTAATTATTTTCCTATATACCCTGGCATTTCCACCATTCATTGACTTCTTACCTAACTACTGTGTTTTCCCTATACGCTATTTAACCAAAGCTGCTGTATACATACGTATGTGACACCTCTTCCCTCCAGACTTGTACTGCTACTGTGTGTGAAATTTTGAGCCTTTCTTCCTGTGAGTGCACCGAGCCAGAGCTCTCCTGTGACGTCTGCTGTCAACTGGCCAACGGAACGTGTGCTTCCACCATCAGAATTGCAGAGGAGAACACGGACGGGCTGGGAGACATGCTCCCTGACGGAATGGGACGTGCTCAAATAGTAGGCTTTCCCTGTGGGAACTTCACAGGATACTGTGATTTCTTCAACAACTGCATGCCTGTGGACTCGGAAGGTGCCCTGGATCGTCTTCTCAATTTCTTTAGTCCAGAGAGTATAAATGCTGCTATTGACTGGCTCCGACGCATGTGGTGGGTGGTAGTGATTGCTGGTGTTGGCATCATTGTTGGTCTGTTCTTCGTGGTGTTGATCGTGCACCTGTTACTGCCACGGCCGGAACATGTGAAGAGGAGGGCTGAACGTCGGAAGTCTCTTCGACGTTCCTATAAACGCGGGAATAGAGCTGGTGCCCTGGTAACCACAGGACACGAGCTGCAGAATCCTAATTTCGTTGGACAATACTAGAATATATTATATTTATATACATACTTCTCCCGACATGCTAAAGTGTAAAACGTGGTATGTAGTACCAGTAAAATAGGACATGCATAATTATATTATAGCTGTATTATGTATGATGTCGTCTGTATACATTAGTAGCTGTTGCACTATGTACATGTATAATGTAGTCCGAGTCTTTCTTATGCTATGTACACATGCTCTATTTAACTATTGCAGGCCATGCCTGGTATTTGGGAGTGAGTCAATAATGTGCTGTACTTGTTGCTATAGTAGACTCTCAGTCCAATTACTCATATTTTAACTGCAGCAATAAATACTTTCATCCAGGTCTTCTCTGCCTACTTCTACATGGTTTCGCTTCCCACTCAGTGTCTAAATTATACTAATCTAGGATACCTCAAATTATCGACTTTATACCATCACTTCGATCAGTTTGCTCCTATCCCTCGTAGGACTCTAACCCCATGTCTAACCTCGTACCCAGGCCTTCCACGCCCAGATTTTATCTCGCAGCCGTGGAGCCATGGCTGCGAGATAAAATCTGGGCGTGGAAGGCCTGGGTACGAGGTCCACGGCTGTGAGATAAAATCTGGGCGTGGAAGGGGGGAGTAGGATTTAACGTTCCCTAAAGGAGTGCTTACCCAGGGAGTAGAGCTGATTAAGGGTGTGAGCTACAAGAAAGTATGTGAACCAAAGTTAGGGCAAAGAGAGGAATTAAGGAATACTTTAATTTTGGGGTGTGTTTACATGATATGCCAGCAAGAATATGAGAAACTGAAAGAGGATGTGCTTCATATGAAGGAGCAAGTTCAGGTTGTGCTTCTAGGTGATTTCAATGGTATGTGGAATTTTTTTGATATACTACATAGGTATGTTTGGAGAAAAAACAATGCAAGTGGTAAACAGGTTGATTTCCTTTTTGACTGAGGATGAGCTTACAACTGGCACATGTATTTATATAGGCTGGAAGTAATCGTACAACAGTATGTAAAATAAAAACATACAGTGTGAATGGAGAGTAGAAAATATGAACACATGCATGTATGGTGGGGCATGGGGGTCCTAAAAATATGGTTGCATTGTGAAATTATCCGGTATAATAATAATTTATAATAATATTGGTTCCTAAAGAAGTCAGAACCAAGTATCATAGGATTATTAGTCACAAATTTCTAAATGGATGTTACCATTGTAGAAGTGCTCGTGTTTTCACCAACACACATACAGGTTTGTGCACTACATAGATTCTAAATGCTAGGGAGAGAACGAGGTCAATGTGGGAATTAATAGAGGGCAAAAAAAAAAATTAGGAACAAGATCATTTGCACAGCATTGGGTATCTTTGTAGTCAAAACAAAGCAAGCCATTTTGGAAGGTATTCACTCCATATATTGATTTGTGCAGAGGGGGTTATTGCATAGGCAGGTTACTAATCACTACATTGTATGAGCATGTGAACAAGAGTAGTACCATAAGGTACAGACCATAATTCTCAATATATAACATTTAAATTCGAGGATACAAGTCAGCTGGTAGAAATGCAGTAGTGCTACAATGTTGGCATCATTATAGCCATAGAGATATGTACAACTCACAGTGCTACATGTAGTAATTATACATCACCCAGTGTAAAAGTTAATGATACTGATACTGTATACCCACAGTAGTTATACAGTATCCTAAAGTGAGGAAAAAGGATGGAAATTACTGCTAGACAATGGAAGAACATACAATAACTATACAATTCAAAAAAAGTGCATTGTACAAACCTACAAAAGAGCTGAGTTTGTTTGTTTTTTCATTAGGGAAGGGATAACACTTTCCAGTAGCAGTTCACAAAATAATTAGTACTTGTATACTTTGTTGTTGGATGAACTGGTAACAAAGACAAAGCCATTCTTATCCAATACTAGCCCTACAAGACCTGAACCTGGGCTAACTGTGTGGATGAGTTCGTATTGCGGATTAAATATCTTCAGATTGGATGAACTATTGTTCGCAACAAATGAGTAGCCTTCCTCGTCAATAGCAATGCCAGATGGACCGGACAACTGCCCACTACCATACTCACGAATGTACTTTCCATCACGGGTAAATATCTTCACACAACTGGAACCATAAGCTACTACATGCAGACTGCCATTTGGATCAAAAGCCACTCCCCAAGGGTATTGAAAACTGCTGCCATCAGAAGCAACGCCAGTAATGCTGTAGGCAAATGTACCATCTGCTGTGAGTACTTGCACTCTGTTATTATAAAAATCAGCAACAAATACATTTCCTTCAGGATCAAGGCAAATGCCACGTGGGGAAGAGAGGTGACCATGCCCAGAGCCATTCTCACCAAAATGAGCGAGATATGATCCACTAGTGATGTTTAGTTTCTGGACACGATGATTGCCACTGTCAACAACATAGATGACTTCTCCCCTGATGGCTACATCACTGGGTGAATTGAACTGGCCTGTTGCACTTCCTTGTGTCCCCAATGTAGTTTTATGCGAACCATTAGGACTGTAAACGGAAATACAGTGGTTGCCATACTCTGCAACATACAGATCACCATTGTCATCCACAGCAACACCCCATGGGGTTGAACCAGTCGAAATTGACTGTTGCTGTGAGAGAGATGTGTAGGTTCGTTCTTTACGAGCTGATATAACAAACGGACTTCCTTTTATTGGCTGGTTTCGGACTGTTACCAAAAGCTCATGCTCGCCAAGAACTTGTGGGGTGAGTTGTAAGGCATACATTCCGTCATCATTATCTCGTACTTTCACAACTACTGGAGGATCATTAGAACCCATGAGACGGAATACTGCTCTGACATTTTCTCCACCAAATGGAAATGGCTTTCCGCTTTCATCTCCAGCAGTGACAGTGATTGTTCTTTCTTTGCTAACAACTACTTTGCTGATGTAGATTTCAGCAGTGCTCATCGAAGGGCAGCACCCTCCAGTTACCCCCCCAAATTGTGATATTTCGTTGAGAAGGGGTTTGGTATCTAGAGATGTGGGCATCAGATCACTTTCATATGGATCACAAGGGCATGCTCTGAATTGCTGTAAGAGATCCTGAAGCTTATCTTTCATAAACTTCTTTGTGGACAGAAATTCAGAAGGTAAGTGGGACTTGGCAGCAGTTTCAACAAACTGACAAGTGGTAGCTATTTCATCTTGCATCTTTTTCAACTCATCACTCTGGAGGCTTAGGCTAGTGAGCTTACCAAGGCTGATTTCTTCACTTTTGGCTAAAAGAGCTGCTTCACGGCTTTGGATTGCCTCATGTAGCTGTTTGAATGCATTTGTAATGGCTTCATTGACAGTCTTCTGTCTTGCTTGAACACACTGTGCAACCTTTTCTCCTTGGGCTAGTGCATCTTCAAGAGTGCCCTTGGCAGCTTCTGCATCACTGAAGGTGGAGTGAAGATCAGCTTTCTCCTTTTCAGCTACCTTTTCAATGCGATTGTATTGGTGATCCTTGTGCTCTAAGACGATGCAATCTCGGCATACAAGAACCTCACACGTTTCGCAGTAGAACTTGAGGTTTTCATCATGATGCTGTGTGCAATACATTAGCTTATGAGAGATATGTAGGTTTTCCTCTCCTTTTTTCATACTCTCTCCAGTGTCAACAAGTTCGTGATTCAACGTCTTACGCCATATGATGTGGTCTTCCTTGCATGCTTTGCAAAGAAACTCACAGCAGTTGCAACAGAAGGCTATAGCAGGACCATTGGAGGTCTTGATGCACCGATCACAACTCTGGGCAGACAGGCTCTTAATTTTGGACTCATACATCGCAACATCAACTTCATAACTCCCTCGGAGGTCTTGCGGAAGGATGTCAATATCAGTGTCATGAAAACACTTCTCACAGGTAGGGCATTTCAATTCCCGGTTACTTCCTTCTTCAAGCTGCTTCTGTAGACATTTCTTGCAGAAGGAGTGGAGGCACGGCAGCATTCGAGGGTCATCATAAAGTTCAGAACAAACCCCACAGGTTGCACTTTGCTTCGTGTTTGAGGCCATTCTGCAGTTTTGTAATACCTGTAAGTGAAAGATAAAATTATATCTAGCACTATGCAATTATAAAACCACAGCCAATAAATTTATGGTAGTAGCACATCAATGTCAACTTGGAATATACACTGGTCTCCACACCAATCTGTGCAGACTAAAACTGCAATGGCTGGACATCTGAATCAGACAACAGTGTCATTGCATATGATAGTGTGAGGATGCAATCTGTAATAATAGTGCAATTAATTTCATAATGGTAAACCTTCTGTATCACACTCTTAAAACTGTAGCTGTATGATGATATACTTTATATGAATTCTTGTGCCATTTTGGAAGAATTACATGAGCGCTAGTAGAACCAGCCTCCATCACAGTCTTCAATGAGAAGACTGTACAGACATATTGTAAGTTCTTTGAGTGGTAAAAATAGAAGAGTACTAGAGGCATCAAATAATATATTGCATCAGAGGCGTTGGAAGGAAATGAAAAGTGTGTGGGGCTGAGAAGAGAGGCTGCGCAGCAGCCGAGTTAAAAGTTTCCCACGCGCAGCGCAGAATTTTTTTTTGCAAACCCAATTTCCACTGGCCAGGAAGCGCTCTCATAGCATCTCGCGTACGGTCTTCTATCCAAAGGAGAGCCTTGGAAACTTAAAGGTCACCGGCAGGTGAGGCTTGTCTTGAACGATATCATGTAGCTGTGCGCACGTACAGCGTACAAAGTTCAAAGTTTAAGTTCAGCCCCTCCCGTTCAAGGGCGGAGCTAGCCTCGGCGAAGGCTCAATCCAATTAATAGTCACTGAGTCACAGCCTGCCGTTAGATAGTTGGCGTCTCACTCACTCCGATCGCAGCTGAAGGTCTTTCTGTATGCCTTATGCTTGTGTGGTATCACAGCCTGAATCGTCAAAAGTGGGGGGGGGGGGGGGGGTTCGAGCCCCCCTGCCCCCCCCCCGTCTCCGGCGCCACTGTGCAGCATGTACATTAACTTATGCAATCATTTCCAGACTATCCCTCAAACTCACGTTCTTTACATAGACGTACTGGAGGTAATGAACACTTCTAGATCTGCAAGACAGATTTTTAGTTTGAGGGAGCATGCAGACCAGTATGTTCGGGAGCCAATTTTGGCAATTTCGAGGCAGCTCAAAAATGTTATACGTACAATACCCAACCAAGAACATCTCATCCCATGTTCAGGACATATTAAATTTGCAGGAAACTACATAATTATACACTATGCAGATATTATCCTTTTCAGTATACACACAATTGTCTTAGGAATGGTGCGGGAAACTTTCTTCACTATGCAGTCATCTATGGAACTGTACAAGAAGTTTTCTTACTATGCACCATTTAGAAATTATGCAGGAATTTCCTATACTTCTCTACACATGCAAATCTGGAAGAAAAAACATTCAGAGAGTCTGGAAAAAAATCAAAGCCCAGCTGGGAATCCAACCTAGGACCTTCTGATTATTACTCAGATGCTCTTACCAACTGAGCTACTGAGCAGTAGGCAAACTTTATATAGCTACTACACCCGTAGTAGCAATTGCCAGTAGGACCCACCCATTTCCATTACTCTCTCGAGATGTTCTTTTTAGAGTGGGTATATGGTTGAGTGCTCTAAAAAAAGGTACCCTTTATACATCATTGTGGAATATCGTAAGTTATTCCACTGTATTTCTAGTTGTCTTTGGGTTGTCAAAATATGGTCGTATTGTGAAATTATCCCATAATGACAGAACCAAGTATCATAGGATTAGTCGAATTAGCGCTCGTGTTTTCACCAACACACATACGGGTTTGTGCACTACGTAGATATAAACGCTAGGGAGAGAACAAGGTCAATGTGGGAATTAATAGAGGGCGAAAACAATTTTAGGAACAAGATAATTTGCACAGCATTGGGTATACATCTTTGTAGTCAAAAGAAAGCAAGCCATTTTGGAAAGTATTCACCCTATTCATTTGTGCAGAGGGTGATGTTGCATAGACAGGTTACTATTGTATGAGCATGGGAACAAGAGTAGTACCATATGGTACAGACCATAATTCTCAATATATAACATTTAAATTCGAGGATACAAGTCAGCTGGTAGAAATGCAATAGTGCTACAATGTTGGCATCATTACATCCATAAAGATATGCACAACTCACAGTGCTACATGTAGTAATTATACAATACCCAGTGTAAAAGTTAATGATACTAAAATAATGATACTGTATACCCATAGTAGCTATACAGTATCCTAAAATGAGGGAAAAATATGGAAATTACCGCTAGACAATGGAAGAACATACAAACCTACAAAAGAGCAGAGTTTGTTTGTTTTTTCATTAGGGAAAGGGATAACTCTTTCCAGTAGCAGTTTACATAATAATTAGTACTTTAATACTCTGTTGTTGGATGAAGTTGTAACAAAGACAAAGCCATTCTTATCCAATACTAGCCCTACAAGACTTGAACTTGGGCTAACTGTGTTGATGAGTTCGTATTGCGGATTAAATATCTTCAGATTGGATGAACTATAGTTCGCAACGAATGAGTAGCCTTCCTCATCAATAGCAATGCCAGATGGACTGGACAACTGCCCACTACCATACTCACAAACGTACTTTCCATCACGGGTGAATATCTTCACACGATTGGAACCATTAGCTACTACATGCAGATTGCCACTTGGATCAAAAGCCACTCCCCAAGGGCTTTGAAAACTGCTGCCATCAGAAGTATTGCCAGTAATGCTGTAGGCAAATGTACCATCTGCTGTGAATACTTGCACTCTGTTATTGCCATTATCTGCGATAAATACCTTTCCTTCAGGGTCAAGGCAAATGCCGTACGGGTTAGAGAGCTGACCATCCCCAGAGCCTTTCTCGCCAAAATGAGCAATGTAATTTTTTTCTGCAATGCTTAGCTTCTGAACACGATGATTGTTTCGGTCAGTAACAAAGACGACATCTCCCCTGACGGCTACGTCACTGGGTGAATTAAATTGGCCCGTTGCATTTCCGGATCCTTGCGTCCCCAGTGTACCTTTGGACGAACCATTGGGAGCATAAATAGAAATACGGTGGTTGCCATACTCTGCAACATACAGATCGCCATTATCATCAAAAGCAATACCCCATGGGGTTGAACCAGTCGAAATTGACTGCTGCTGTGAGAGAGATGTGTAGGTTCGCTCTTCACGAACAGATATAACAAATGGACTTCCTTTTACTGGCTGGTTTCGGATCGTTACTGCAAGCTCATGCTCACCAACAACTTGTGGGGTGAGTTGTAAGGCATATGTACCATCATCATTATCTTGTACTTTATCTTGTACTTTCATAACCACTGGAGGATTATTAGAACCCATGAGACGGAATACTGCTCTGACATTTTCTCCACCAAACGGGATTGGCTTTCCACTTTCATCCCTAGCAATGATAGTGATCTTTCTCTCTTTGCTAACAACTGCTTTGGTGATGTAGATCTCAGCAGTGCTCATCGAAGGGTAGCATCCTCCAGTTACCTCCCCAAACTTCGATATTTTGTTGACGAGGGGTGTGGTATCTAGAGATGTGGGCATGAGATCACTCTCATATGGCTCAAGAGGGCATGCATTGAATTGCTGTAAGAGATCCTGAAGCTTGGCTTTCATGAATTTCTTTGCAGACAGAAATTCCGGGGGGGTGTGACATTGTGTGGCTATTTCGACAGTCTGACATGTGGAAGCTATTTCCTTTTGCATCTCTTTCAGCTCTTCACTCTGAATGCTTAGGCTAGTGAGCTTTCCCAGGCTAATTTCTTCTGTCTTGGCCACCAGAGCTGCTTTACGATCTTTAATTGCTAGTTCCAGCTCATTGAATTTCTCATTAATGTCATCAGTGACAGCTTTCTGTTTAGCCTTGACACGTTGATATTCTTTATCTCCCCGTGCAATCGCTTCATCAAGCGTAACCTTGGCTTCTTCTGCATCATCGTAGCTAGGGCGCAGGTCTTCTTTCTCTTTCTCAGCTACTGCTTCAGTAAGATCGTATTGGTGTTCTTTATGCTTTAAGAGTAAGCAGTCACGGCACACAAGAACCTCACACGACTTACAGAAAAACCTGAGGTCTTCTTTCTTATGCTCTGCACAATACATTGGCTTGTGAGGGATATTCTGGAGTAGACTTTCATCTCCTTTTTTCACCCAACTCTCTCCTGCATCAACAACTTCGTGATTCAAAGTCTTACGCCAGGTGACATGATCTTCCTTACATGCTTTGCAGAGAAACTCACAGCAGTCGCAGCAGAAGGCTATAGCAGGACCAGTTGAGGTCTTGACGCATCGGTCACATCTCTGTGTAGATGAATCTTTGAGCTTGGATTCATACATCGCAACTTCAGCTTCATAACTCTTTCGAAGGTCTTGTGGAAGGGTGTCAATCGTAGTATCATGAAAACGCTTCTTGCAGGTAGGGCATTTCAATTCTTGATCGCTTCCCTCTCCTTCAACTTCCTTCAGTAGACATTTCTTGCAGAAGGAGTGGAGGCACGGAAGCAGTCGAGGGTCATTGTAAGGTTTCTTGCAAACCCCACAGGTTGCACTTTGTTTGGTATTAGAGGCCATTTTTATGGGCTGCAAGTTAATACAAACAATACCGTAATAATAAATCAGACACAAAAGCTTTATAAGGCTGTAAACGATTACAGATGCAGTACCAATGCATAGCTACGTATACTAGAGGTCAATGTACAAGTAACAAGTATGACCTCACGAATCAAGATCCACCCTTCAGTACAGTTGCGCTAAGTAGTTGCTTCCTGAGTCACATACGTAGGTGACTCAGGAGGTAATTGGCACCAGCTTCCATATAATAAGAGCGATGTTATCTTGTAAACGTGCTTGTAATACTGCACAGTCCAATTATAAACTTGCTAAGGTAACCGCGTGCTGCATTGCAGCAAACCAATCAGATTTCAGTATTGCTGTTCCATTATGTCATACCCCATTGCTAAGGTAACCGTGCTGCATTGCAGCAAACCAATCAGATCTTAGTATTGATGTTGCTGTTACAAAATGTTGCATAATCAGTTGCGTGAGCGGTAGCTAGTAATATTGAGTGGTAGCTAGTGAGTTTAGCAAGCATGGCTACTATTTCTCCATCGCTCTTGGCTAAGCTAAAGTGCCAGATGACTGGGTCCCTCCACAGCAGTTTCTCCTTGGTTTAGGAGAACCGTGGGAGCCCTTCCCATGGGATCCCGTTATGATGCGAAAGATGATGATGATAGCTTGCTTGTTGCTTCGCAGAAATATGAACCGACAACCTCTGTTGCTGTCAAGAGTAATTTCGATTGTGACGAATTGTTCCTAGTAGCATCTCAGATGTACGAAGAGTCACTGCAAAAGCCAGCATCCGCCAGTCGTTGGGCGTCTCCGAAGAATACCGAACGAGTAACTGCTCTTCGAAAGAGTGGAGTGCCCCAGAAGACTCAAAACCAAACGAACTGGGCACTTGCTGTATGGAGTGATTGGGCGCAATACCGGCAAGCAAACCTGATCGAGGGGGAAGAACTGTTGCATCCACTGCTTGAAAGCTTTGTTGCAATGGACAAGGAGGCCATGGCTTTCTGGCTATGTAAGTTTATCATGGAGGCACGCAAAATGAGACAAGCAGCTTATCCGCCTGACACGCTCTACAGTACTTTTTTTTTAAAACTTGGCAGTAATGTAGCTACGTTATGCTGCGTGCACTGGTACAGTACGTTCTACGTTCGCGTAGCAGGAAGTACATTATTACTAGTGTTGTAACTACTACTAAATTACATTATAGTAATTAGTACTCCAACTAAAATAAATCTCTCTATAAACAATTAATGAAACTGTTACTAACTTAGATCTCCCTGTGGTAATTAACTAGAACTAGGAGCATATTGGCGCCCGCTCGATACACTGGAGTCTTAGTCACGAGACTAGCAGAGGACACAGTATACACGAACGCTTCGTAATAATGGGCGTGTTATTTCTGCGAGTGGAAGTTCATACAAGTGCTGCTTACTGACGTTTGATCTAACACGTGATAATGCATGAACGTCACACACAGTATAGAAAGCATGGAAATAGAAGACAATCATAGCTACACGCATGTAACAACTAACCTTTACAACTTTGGAACCTCTAAGGACTGCTCAACTGACTCGCTGCCGTCTCAAGGACTTCAAGCGCGTCTATTGGAATGCGAAGCCCTAGGAAACCTATATGCGCATGAGTTGTAGTGACGTCATTGATGCAATTTTCGAGCATAATCTTGGATTTTACTTCAGTATATCTCCACCGTGCACTTCTGAAACTGCTGGATATTTGCAATACTTGTGGTTCAGGTTGGAATGTGCATGCACAGCAAGTCTTGTGAGGCTACGGGATTTTGCACATGGCTGCCCAAAAAATCGAAATCGGTCCAATGAGAGGGAGTGGTTGAACCCTGCGCGGTTTATGCAGCGTATCTCTTGATCCGTTCAAGGTATGAGCATGCACCTTTTTTCAATGTAAAGAGAACAGATAGGCGAATAACCTAGCGTTTGTTTGAACTGTGTAGCCCTTTGCATGGATGTGTAGCAAGGTCACAAATTAGTGCATTTTTTCGAAGTTTGCATCCTTCTTTTGAGAATTGTAGCTGAGCTACAGTAAAGAAATTGTAGTATGTTGTAGTCCTGGAGGAAAGGTCCTCCACGCGTAGATACCAGCTCTCTCCTTGCTTTTGCACCATGCTGCCCATAAAATCGAAGTGTGGGGACGCCATTGTTAGTCATCGCTCGGGAACCAGCCGGCTTGACCATAATTTTGTAGCTATTACGCAGTTCAGTACCTTTCTAACAATATTCTCGAGTAGCGCTTTGTAGATGTGTATTGAAGCAGCAGTATGCAGTGTAAAAGTTAACTGTCCCATTGCAGCCATTTTAGTAGACTACTTCCGGTTGGCAATTAATTAAGGACGCGTTCGTGTATACTGGACATACGTGGACCGGATCCGGACGTGGCTGTCTGTGCATGGGCATGAGACGCGAACTCATGTCACGTGATTGAAATGTGCATGGCCAGCCCTGGCACGATTGGAGTGTGGTGTAAATCTACTGTAATTGTGCTTGTGACTTCTTTGTTTCGTGCCGAATTGTACTATTTGTTAGCGCTAGACCTACCTTTTCAACTGCACAGCCGTTTTATGCAGCGTGCAAGTCAGACGCTACATGGCCTTACCGCCCTGTAGACAGGTACTGTCTCCAAGTCCTGGTCCGTTGTCTCCTGCTTCTTCTGTTTCAAGCTCTGCACAACCTGTACGGAGTACTGGCCGGCCTAAGCAGAGCCCGGTGTGGGACTACTTCATCTTTGATGAGACCATCGGTAAGAGTATTTGCCAGGTTGATATTATAAAAGGGATTGGCAGTGAAGCGGTGAAAGAGCAATGTGGCCATTCTCTGGCCGGTAAGTATCCAACAAATCTTAAGCAGCACCTGAAGAAGGAGCACTCGAAAGAGTACAGTGAAGTACTGAAGAAGGAAGATGAGAAGGAGAAGAAAAAGCTTTCTCAGAGTCAAATCCCGAACATTCCTGGCTCTTTCACGGGAGGGCAAACTGACATTAGAACAAACACTAAGGCAATACAGTAAAGAGAGTCCACGATACATGGAGATCACTAAGAAGTTAGCAGTCTTTGTGGGAAGCACAAATGTACCGAATAGTATCGTAACTAGCCCCGAGTTTTGTGATCTTCTTACCACAGCCGACCCATGCTACTCAGTGCCAGGCCGAACAGCCATATCCAAAGAGATTCTGATTGACATGAAGGCAAAAATTGGCACACACTTACATGAAGCAAGAAAAATCAGCATCACTGCTGACATATGGAGCAAGAAGGGTATGTCAACATCG
The DNA here is from genome assembly GCA_963921505.1 of Phakellia ventilabrum. Taxonomy (NCBI): domain Eukaryota; kingdom Metazoa; phylum Porifera; class Demospongiae; order Axinellida; family Axinellidae; genus Phakellia; species Phakellia ventilabrum. Next base: position 3,396,894 of record OY997395.1, on the reverse strand, counting down.
TATCTAGGAGTCACCGCTCATTTCTTTTCACAGAAAGACCACCTTCGTCATTGTGTCACTTTAGCAGTCAGAAGAATGCCATCTCCGCACACTGGAGAAAATATTCGTTCAGTTGTTCAGGAGGTTCTCAGTGAATGGGAGATTCCATCAAGCAAAATATCTGCTGTACTTACTGATAACGGTAGCAATATGATAGCTTCATTTCGCCATCATTTTCAGAGTGAAGAATCTGAAAATTCAAATGGGGAGGATGAATCTAAACACCAAGATGTTGATGCTGAAGCCGAAGAGTTTGAGACAAATGAAATTGATCATGAGATTATATTCGGCACAGTGTTCAAACGATTGAGTTGTTTCTCGCATACTCTGCAGCTTATAATCCATCGAATCTTTGAAGTGAAGAGTTTTAAAAAAAAGTGCTTGGGGCAGCACATCAAGTGGTCAAGAAAGTAAACAAGTCGACTAAAGCCACAGAAAAAAAAATTGGCCACCAGTGAATGGAAGTTGTTAGAAAACATGTGAGACCTACTCCGTCCTTTTGCCCAATACACCTCCCTGATTGGAGGAGAGGAATATACTACCTTGTCTGCTGTTATTCCTGCCATCATGGAATTAGAATTACACCTGAAAGAAATGAAAAGACGAGGAGGACTGGCAGGAGCAGCCGCTAACCTACAATCTGAATTGAAGAGGCGATGTGACAAGATCTTGAATCCAAAAGGCCTGGATCATGATCCCATCTTTCTGTTGGCAACTGCTCTTGATCCACGATACCGAGTAGTATTGGACACAGAACAGATGGTTTCTGCACGAACTGAGCTTCTCAGCCAGTTCAAGGAAATGACAGAGAGCAACTCAGGTCTAAGTTCCAGCTCAACTGGATCTCCATCAGCAGCATCAATTTCTGTTGAGGAGAATCTAGCAGAGCCGCCCCCAAGCAAACGATTTCGTCTACTTTCAGGCTCGATTGAAAAACGACTTCAGCAAAACATTGGCAAGCATTCAAATGTTCCACCCGAGGAGGAAGAAGTCGATCGCGCTACTCATACATTAGCTGAAAAGGTAGATCCTGTTTTCTTTTGGGTTGAGCATGAACAGACCTACCCACTTCTGTCAACAGTTGCAATTGACACTTTGGTAATCCCTGCGTCATCAACACCAGTTGAACGTACTTTCTCTACAGCTGGAGAAGCTACTTCAGGCAAACGAAATCGTTTATCAGACAAGAATCTCGAACGGGAAATACTACTCCGAAAGAATAAAGCATATCTTTGAGTACATGCTCCATGAGTAATTAATAACCTCAGGTCAAACATTTGTGTTTGGATATTACACACTGGCTCATTGTGTTTGGATATTACACACTGGCTCATTGTGTTTGTTGTTACCCTCGTTACTGAAGTGCCTGTAATTAATAATAACGTACTTTCCACTTACACGCAAACAGTCATGTATCATTTATGTATTGCAGACAACTATAATACTACTACAACCAATTCGGGCTCACTCCAGGAAAGATCGCAAGTCAGTTACTTTATAACGTACCGTACTACGCAACGTATTTTTTCTCGCGTATTAAATGGGCGGAGCGTGTACATAAGCAATATAATAGTGTATAATTTACACGTGGCTTAAGTCTGAAAAGTGTGAAAGTTTTTTTCGAAGCTACAAATCATGGTATTGGACGACTACACAAAGCGGCAAATAGTGTACTACAACCAATTCGGGCTCACTCCAGGAAAGATCACAAGTCAGAAGGCGACTACAGGAAAGTTAGCCAGGAAGGTATAAGGCTCCGTTACCGAGCTAGGGGGATGCTGACACGGAAGGCGGGTTCTAGTCGTCCCGGTAAGATTACCAAGGAACTTGTAGAAGCTAGACTACGATATTTATTTTTGTATTACTAACTTTGTAACTGTAAATGAAATTGTTTGACACCAGCCATGTGTACGTATACTTCTTAATGCTAACATGTACTATTATTATTTATTCTATACTCCACCTGTGCATAACATTATTGTTACATAGAGCTACCGTGCAATATTATCCCGTATTGCACGGGCAAATACGCATGCGCAGTTGAACCGTGTACATTATTTTCTGAATTATACATGCCATGTAGATCATTGTGAACTATCATCGCTGTTTGTAAAGTAATAATGTTATTGTACAATGTTATGTGCACGTATTATCCAGCTATGGTCAATGTAGTACAGCCATATAGAATAAATCTCTTATTACACGCATTCCCGTGCAATACGGCATATTGCACTCATGCAGGGAGTATTTTCACTCGTCCTTCGGACTCGTGAAAATACATCCCTGCACTCGTGCAATATTCTCCCGTATTGCACGGGAATGCGTGTAATAAGATATGCATAATCAATTTCACATAAATACTAGGTATACGCATTGCGCAGATAGCCTCGCACAGAGGTATGACATAAGTTAGTTAACACAAAACCACACCCACTAGAACGTTTGGGAGCTGCATCGCCCACGCAATTGCCGGAGAAGCTACTCTACACGAATGGGCCTTCAGGAGACGAATGTCTCTGTATACAACACAGTTCCAAGGACCAGTTATGGCTGCTACACGAGAGCAGAGTTGCTTGAAACTCATGTTCGTATCGCTGGCGATCGATCCGCGTACCGTCTGTCTCCAGCGGTCAGATCTCTGCTGAAACAGAAGCTACACAAACTCTAATCGCGTTGGAGCTGTAGTAAGCCTACCTGGGTAAAAAGAAGTGATCGATTTGTCCAGATCTCTGATCCTTTGGGCGTCAGAAGTACAAAGGCAGCATCCATGTAACTCGTCAGGACGCCATCTTGAACACATGCTTGCCCCGGGGGACTCCAGGGCCGGAAGCGTTTCATTACAGATGTAGTAACAACACGTATACGGAACCTAAGCGTGACGGAAGTTGCGCACATATATATATATATATACGCTAGCTGAGATTTCAGCCCACACTGCACGATTAGTTGCCTCGAGCTAAGGCGCTCGGCAACTATTGCAATCAGTACCAGGTAACAGGTAAACACTAAGTCACTGTAATAAGTTATGTCAAGTAGCCACACCCACCAAAAAACGCACTCGCAAGTGACACGCATACAAGTGGTGAGTGAACACTAATATACAGCGTCTGACTTAGGCCAGCATAACTGCTGTTATAGAAGTAGAAGAAAATTTTAACTCGGTGTATTTCAAATAGCCACACTGCTCACCAATGAATGGCATGTACGCACTCGCAAGTCACACGCATGCGTGGCTATGACAGTGATGACAGAGGTCGGCCATCTGATTTTAGTCCTGCATAACAACAGTTACTGGAAATGGTTGTGGGGCTCTTTACTAAACTTTTAGTATTTACCCGTAGGTAATATATACAGGCATGTTGCCACACCCACCAAGAACATGCAGTATACTCGAACTCGCAGGTGACACGCATGCGAGGCTACAATTGTACAAGAAATGGGTGTGGCTCGTTACAATGTTTTTAAGGTTTAAATACGTGCATAATACATGTACATTCCCTGTTCATATTTTATATCAAGTATGTTACTCAAACAAATAATACTTGCAGCAGCATAAATATACAACAACAATATTATATTGGCCCTCTATCAACAGCAGTACCGTCGTCATTGCATCGGCAAACGCGGAAGTGAGAGGTGTGCTTGAAATCGAAGAGCGGACCACAACTTTTGCAGGAAAAGAGGCCCCTACACAAAGGTTTCTGCCAAGCTTAAGGCGCAAATAGGAAAGCGTGCAGCAGAGCATGGAGTGGCTGCAACCATCTGACACTACGCTAAGGAGTTTCCTGAGCTGAGGTGCGGTTAAATAAAATAGGCGTGGCTCCACCTTGTCCGCGATCCTCGAAAATTATTTCGCGAAAATTTTGGTCCTCGAAAAATTGTCGCTATACGGTACGTGCATAATACATGTACATTCCCTGTTCATATTTTATATCAAGTATGTTACTCAAACAAATAATACTTGCAGCAGCATAAATATACAACAACAATATTATAATTATGCCGCTCGATTCTACTCGCTGTCTTGGAGTTTTCGGTTTTTAGTTATAGATTTAGCTCGCATGGACAGTATAAAGGGTGGGCGGATACAAAGCGTGCGCCCAGCTGGTAAAAAGTACTGTACTTCCTGTGCTGTTCATTGTTTCAGGCACTGAAGGAAAACGATCGTGCAGATATAAAGCCATTTGAAGACCCTACCTTCGCTGCATTTATTTACCAGCACGGAGAGCATCAAGTTCGTCGAGCTGAAGTCATATCTGAAGACCTAGAGGAAACACTGTGGAGAAAGAGACTCCTTGGTGATTCCACACCACAGCAGTTGTGGATACGTTAGTGTTCTACATTGGTCTATATTTTGCTTTACGAAGCGGCCAAGAACACCGGCGCCTTCACCATCGTCCATCGCAAATCCATCTGGTAGAACCACCTGATTATGCTGCATACTTGGTGTACTCGCGTTATCTAAGGTGTGGGACCAGAAAATTTTTTCATGTCATGGATTCACATACTTGGAATGAAATATTTGCGGTATAAACACCACGATCGATAACGGAACCAATGGGATGGTGACAAATTTCAGGGCGAGCCAGCTACCTGCCGTGCTCCAAGGTCGAGTTAGTTCTACATATAGGAGGTTCAAGACCAGTGCTGTTAGTGAGTAGCTTCAGAACATGCACTCTTTATAGTTGCCGCTAATTGCACACGTGCGCATGCGTAAGGGAAAACCCCTTCTGCAATTCTATTACGCCGTCATTCTGAGTGCGCTATAGGTGCGTAACTTTACTTTGGGTTACCGGTGATAAAATTGTATATTTTTGGCATGTAGCCGCAGCGTTATTACCAATTCTCGACTGGCCAATACTGTCAACCACCGTATGTCATCAATTGTTGACTGAACAACTAATTGTTGGCTTTACAGTGAGTTTACGTTAGATTACAAGCATTTACACGAGGCCAGAGTCAGCACACTTCGAATTCTACTACTTCCACGGACAGCTCACATACTGGTTCAGTAGTGGCTGGGATCATCACCATAACCGTACCTGTTGCAGCAAGAAAAAAGAGAGCTGGCAGATTTCTTAGTCAACTGCTCCAAGATTGGATATAGCAAGACACGATCACAGGTACTGCAGATATAGCTGAAGAGATTACTTTGAAGAAGGGCAGGAAGACAAAAAAGCGTGTTACTGATGGATGGTATCAAAGATTTAAGTGTAGAGTTCCCATCATGATTCTTTGAAGAGGTGATCCATATGCCAATGTGCATGCTCAGTGCTCAAACCGAGAGGCGTACTGTAGAGACCGGTTAATAGGCGCATACAGTTATTAAGCGCATAATTTTAATAAGCGCATACCATCTTCCTGTTATTTTGTATTAATTAATTAGCACATCCGCTAGTTACACGTGTCAAAATTGCCAACGTATCAAGATTGTGTATGACGTGTTTGCGAGTTAGTGAGACAACGAGATGGCACGCGCTGAAGCACCTTGCACTCTCCAAGCTACCGTGGATAGCCAGCCACCCGACAAACAGAAGAGGAAGAGCTATACCAGAGAGACTAAGCTGAAGGTGATCGAATTCGGCACACAGCAAAACGGTCGTGATCGTTTCTCTCCTCGCGCGTAAGTTGCAGAACCTCGCCAATAGTAGGGGACCATACTCTCTTGTAGATACGGTGACCTTGAACAACACTCTCGTGCAGATACGCTGCAGCATCTTCATCGGTTAGACTTGCCATGATCTGTTGTATTAAAAATCGTCCAATAATCGCATACGTTAATAAGTGCATACTTATAATAAGCGCATGGTTTCTTGCCGCTGAACACGATAAGCGCATGCGCCTATTAACCGGTCTCTACGGTATAAGAACTACTTCAAGCTGCTAAAGCAAGTCCTTGGCGAGCATGGTCTGACACACAAGCCAGAGCAGAGCTACAACTGCAATGAAAGTGGAATGACCTTTGATGCTCGCCCACTGAATATCATATCTTCCAAGCGCTTGAAAAAGGTGACGTACTCAGGCAATAAATCCCAAACCACAATGCTGGCTTGTGCGCACTTTGACCTCACGGCCCTGCCACATGTTTTGTATATGCAAAATCACATCCGCAATTTCACGTCCTTTGTACGATCGAGCGATCACCCCGCCCAGTTCATGATTCTTTACATCCGCATCTCTACTTGCCCGCCATACTTTGCACTTGGCAGAGCGACTACCTTCAATATTTATACAGATAAGGAATATGTCCAATGGCTCAAGATATATCACACAGAGGCCCTTCCTAGCTACCTTCTGGATGAAGATAGGGCTGACAAGCTCAAGGAATATCGAATGTACATATCTAAGTTGGGCGCACTACCTTCTATCTCTCCTTCTGACCAATCTAGCCCAACCAAGGTGGAGTGTACCTTCAATAGAATTGGAGTTCAGCCGTGAACAATTGGGACCACACTTGAGGAAGGCTATGATATTTATGAGGATGACGAGTATGTCCAATGGCTCAAGAGATATCACCCAGACGCGTTACCTGGCAACCTTCCGCATGTTGATGAGCGACTGTACAAGCAGCTTACCACATTCTGTCTCTCCCGACCAGTCTACCCCAATTGTGGCCTCTCTCACTCCCCCAACCCAGTCTATCACAACTCAGCCCCCAATTACCATCCCCATCACCTCTCCATCCCAGTCTAACCCAATTCTGGCCTCTGTTGCTCCTCCGACCCAATTTATTGAAACTCAGTCCCCAATTACTACCCCAAATGTGACCTCAGACCATCCTCTGTCATATGACCGTTATTCTCGCAGGGAAGGTAGGTAAAATGAGGAGTATTACCTGCTAATCTTAGCAGCAAAACTGTCTCACGCTGCTCGTGGAGTTACTAGAGGCATCTCATCAGATGGTAGACATTTGGCATTGGAAAAATGTATGCATGGTGAACAATACATGCTGGCACGATTCGATAAAATGGCTAGCTAGCATCAAGACAAAGGCTAAAAAATTTGGGAAAAATTCTTAACAAACCTAGCAAGCATGATAGACGGCTAGTATGTACGGTAGCTAACTATATAGCCTGAACCTAGCGCCATTTTGGCACAAAACGGTAGGCTGGCAGCATGGCTACAAGCATAGACACACGGAACACAACAAAACCCACCATAAACAGAGCATACTAGCTTACCACGCCTTCTTGCAGCAATTCTCAAGCAACCTACGAGCAAGAACCGCCATCTGGCCTGCCTATACTCCCACAGCAACCTACCCTGTCACAGCTTTTTGAGCATTTGGAACAAAATCGAATACGAAAATTCCCATCCAGTGCTCTGTGTATCCGATTGGTCTGCTACATTCCAACACAGTTGCTAGCTAGCAACGGGATATATGACCTGTTATTGCACCGCGCTGATTGACTTAAGTATGGTATAAAGGTACATACCTCCTACCGCCATCTTAATTACTTTTGTCACACATACCAATTAAGCCATACTTAATGCTTGAACATAAATGTCAAATTATGTGCTGAGAGCATTTATACTGTAGTTCCTTGAAAAGAGACATCCATTAAGTGATGGACACAGGATAAGGGCGATTATATTCACAACTACATAAGTGTACACTTACATGTCATTAACAAATAGAAAGTTTACACAGGATCTGAAAGCTATTTGATAGAAATCTAAACAGCCAGCTGCAGCCACCAGTTCTCACCTGAGGTCAGAGTTTGCAAGTGTATAATGTTGCAAATTGAATAAGCAGCAACTAAAACACCTACATGTATGTGTCATTCCATGCATGCACACCTGTTTGCATGTGGCTGACAAACTGAGAGAGAAAGAGAGAGAGTGAGACACTCTGCATCACCCGAATTCAGGTAGGGTACAGGCCTTGAGGTTTGCAACAGAATACTTGATCAAGGGGTTTAAATTTGCGTCCCTGATTCTGAGTCATGAATATTGCATAGTCACCGAGAATAATAGCTACCCACCATGGCCTGCTCAAGTATAGCAGCTGTCTCCTAGTGGAGTATTTGTTTGGTCTCTGGCATAGGTGTCAGTGCCTGTATCAGTGCCGCCTAGGCCAATCAGCAGCATCACTTCATCGGAAATTCAACAATGTTGAAGGTGAGTTGGTTTCTTTTGCTGTCAAAGCCATTTCACCCAACAAGAGGAAACTTTCAGGTTAGGTAACTATGATAGTGGAGTGGAGACTATTCCTACCTCAGAGAAATTCTTATGTTTTAACAAACCACCATTTCTCCCCATGCACCATTTGAGCTAGGATACTACAAAGGAAGTAAGCATATTCAGAATTGTAACTAGGTACACATACACACACATGCATATGAGGCCTCGCACAGAGGTATGACATATGATAGACTTAGCACAAACCACACACACACTAGTACGCTTGGGAGCCACATCGTCCACGCAACTGCTGGAGAAGCTACAGCGGGCCTTCAGGAGACGGATTTCTATGTCTACAATACAGTTCCAAGGACTAGCCATGGCTGCTACAGGGAAGCAGAGAGATCGGGCTTTGCTGCTTGAAACTCACGTTCGTATCACTCAATCTGCATGCCATCTGAATCCACTCTGTGTATGTAAAGCCAGGGTCAAATTGCAATACGTCACACAGAGCGTACACGGAAATTACGTAATGTTATATGGAGAAAGTTATGGTCCCTGAAGTGAGGTAGCTGACTAAAGTTGAGTATTGTGTAGCTTAGTTCTTGGGCTTTGACTAAAACTAAGTCTCGAAGTTACACTAAGAGGCTAAAGATTGTAAACAAGGGTAGAATTGCTGGCAGAAAAAAAGTGATGAACTCTGACCTCAAGCTCGATCCGGTAGAGCAGATAGTAGTTAGGTGGCACACTTGCCGTGGGTTTCTGTTGGCCTTACAGGTCTAAATAGCACGGTTACACTGTAGTTGACTTACTGTTAGCGTGCATATTGAAAAGTCCAAAAGGAAAGGTTAGTTCTACTGTACAATATACCCTTTCAGCACCAGTATGAATGACATTTTTTATCACATCTCGCCACGTAGTGGCAATTTCAACTCTGCACGCTAATACAATAGTATTAAGTGTGTACTTTTGAGGGCAGTAAGGTTTGCTTACCTACTCCTTTACACATCCGCCTTTTGCGTGCCAAGTGGGGTTTGCTAATTACCACGCCTTCTCTATCAGTGATATTATTAGTTATCCTGAAAGTGAAAATACTTATGTTTGTAAGTTCCAAGTCAATAGCCGCTTCTTTAGCGGTTATTACTGTCATGCAAATAACCATGATAAATGTGGCCTTACAGCAGCGACCCAGGCCTTAATAGCGCAGAGCAGTGGCCAGATCTCTGCAGAAACAGAGGCTACACAAACTCTAATTGTGTTGAAGCTGTAGTAAGTCTACATGGGTGATCAACTTGTCCAGATCTCTGATCCTTCGTGCACCAAAAGTACAAAAGCGGCATCCGTGTAACTGGTCAGGATCCCATCTTAAACACATGCCTGGGACTGAAAGCGTTATAGATACACTAGCTCAGATTTGATCCCCGCATTGCAAGATTACTTGCCTTGTGCTGAGGTGCTCGGCAATAATGCACAATTACAGAAAGTCCTTAAATTTCTGCTGGATCAAAATATTTGCCAGCGGTCGCCAGGTCTGCCAGACCTGTTCTGCCACCAGCAGAGTGGCTGCCTTCAGCAGAGTGGCTGCCTTCAGCAGCCGTAGAGCACAGAATTACTATAAGTTAGCAAACTCAGAAAAGGAGCACGTGACAAAATTCATACATATTTATTATAAGCATTATTACAAGGTACTAGCTGTAGCTCATCAAAGACATGACACAAATTGAGGCAACGTTAATACTACTGTGTGAAACATCAAGGATACTTAATTACTAACGTGGATTGGTATAACTTAGCTTAGTAATTAAGGAAACATTAGGCACCCATCCAATACTAGGAACCTTTACAGCTTTAATATTACTCTCGCGGACCAGACTCACACGCGTGAGTCTGGCCCGCGAGACTACTTGAATATATCACTCACCCGCTGCTTCTTCAACTCTGAGCTACTCCCTCGTTGATGTTCTTTTCTGCAGAGTACATATTAAACAGCAAGAGTTGAGAGATGCTCGTGGTATTGCATCCAGATTACAAGGGTCTCCATTATTAGCCTACCTTTAGCTGGTCCAGCCTGATGGTTGGTTGCAACTATGCAACACGGTTTTCCGTAAGACTTAACTTTAATACAGTCTAGGCTCATGCGTTCGTTTTGATAGATTATAGTTTTGCGCACGTGTCTCTGAAGATTTCGTTCCCAGTCTTTCGATATTCCCAGTCTTGGAATGAGAAGTTGCCCACGCCCACGTCGTATGGAAAAACGTCGCCAAGCGGCCCCAGGGATGAGAAGAACACCATGCCCCCAAATCCATGATAGTCTGATCTATTGGGGGCAATAGTATCAGGACGAGCGCCCGCTATGGCTGCTGAGGAGGCAGCACCACACACTCAGAGGTACATGTACTATGCATGTAGCTATTTATGCCTTTTGACAACTGTTACCTGTGAGCCCAGTCTGGGGTGTGTCATGCAGATTAAAAGTATGTGTGTCAAGCTAGGACCTGGTTATCATATGTATGTATTAATGCTGACTGCCTAGATGGGGAAGATTTAGCCTCAAGGCCATACAGGATCCTGCCCTCCACTTGGGATGAGCCTGAGCAAGCTCCACATTAGCGGGTAGTCAACCACATTCTGTGTTTGTAAGGGCATATGCATTGTATGGTTCATATATCATCAAATTGTATACGCCTATTTCACTGCTTGCACACAATGGACCAAAGGTAATATTTTCGACCGGCCAACAACGAAGGCATAGATAGCTTTGCTCTCACATACATGTATGTATTTGAAAGCAAAGGACAGTAGAGCAAGATCGACAGCGTTTGTAGGAGCAATGAGCATGAGTTAGGGAGGTGAGTGTGCAGCAGAGTAAGGTCAGGGTTTGCAGGAGTGTGAAGAGTAAAGGCATAGACAGCTTCATGCTTATGCATGCAAGACAAAAGGGAAGCACGGCAACATCGTCACTTGCTAGAGCAGCAGGCAGTGGGAGTTAACACCATCAATAATTGGACACACTAGTGTTGAACATGTAAATAGCCGGGACCTTTGATCAGTACTACAGACCCATCACACTCTGAGTTCCAACTCTGAGTTCCAACTCTGGTGCTCCACTTTTGGAGCCTGTCAAAGTTGAAAGCCAAACTGACATATATTTGAACAGCAGTATGCACTGTCAGATGGCAGCCTGCTCTTTTCTGACTAGAGTGCAAAATGCTTGAAAATACTGCCACACAATTCAACGCTATCTGGCATTTTTGTGTTCAGCATGGCCTTTAGCACCTTCTGTGTGTTCCTGCTGGCATTAATGCAAAAATGATTGCAAAATCCTTCTTTTAAGCGATACGTACATGTACCTGATATCACTGAAAGTCACCCCACTACTTGTCCAATCATACATCTACATGGAGGTAACATTCATCTGCTCAAATGCGCTAGATGAACGAGGTATTTTCAATCACAATTGTGGGAGTGTGAAGGGCAAGCACTCCCACCTCTAGATCTTCTGGTAATTTATGCATTTGCCACTAGTTATCGATGGTGTTTGATTGTCGATTACATACTCTACATATAGTAATAATAGATGATGACTTGCTCCAACTCGCCCCACAATGTCCTAGTAATATGTATGCCACACGAGTATGCTACATGTAGCTTGTGTTAACTCATCGCTTTATTCCTTGGGACTCAAATTCCATGGTTTTACGTGTACGGGAGGGTGGTGGTACCCTGATATCCCCCGTACCTGTCATACTGACTTTAAAGTTATGAAACTATTACACGGAAGTACAATGAACATGCCAATCAGAGATACACATTTTATGGCATGTTACTCAGGAAGCAGTGTAAGTGCATGTATAATCGTTAATCCTTAGCCAATAGACCCTTTACCATTATGATGTAATGGGGGGTAAAAGTGAGCACTAAATGGAGAAAATACAGGAAAACATATGTAAATAAGCATGTTCGTATGTTTTCGTACAAGAAAACTACATCAAAGCACATGTTCTCATGTATTTTCTCCATTTAGTGCTCACTTTTACCCCCCCATTACATCATAATGGTAAAGGGTCTATTATGATTTTTTCAATGACCGTCTTCGGGGCAACAAGTAGCAGTTGCTAAAAATGGAAGTATGTAGCAGTAGCTAAAGACGCTACTGTTCTTACGTACATTCTGTTACCTTATGTATGTGGATATGGTGACTGTAAATAGTTTTGAAGAACTGTATACTAGCTGTATACTAGCTTTTAGGATGCAGAATTAAGTATTGAAACATTTTGCTCCACAAGGTTAGTACATGTATACAAGTGTTCTATTATTCCAGCTGGTAAAAAGTCCTGATCACTGTAAAGTAGCAAAAAAGAGAACTCGATTGCACTCTACACTAGCAAGTTGGGTCCAGCCAACCATATACATGTAGCCTCGATCTCCATGCGGCTTTTATCTCACATTGTCAAGCATGATGTGAGACTAGCATGGTGTAAGATAAATGCTGGGGCAGGGAGGCCAGGGAACAGGCCATGATAACTACATATAGCTGTGTGTTTCTGCTGGTATGCGCTCCTAGCTAGCTGACCGCATAATTTGTAGTCATAGAGGAGGTGTGTCAAGTTCTACCATTTCCACTGCTGTACAGGTACGTACATCCGGCAGAAGGCTACAGTAATGGCCTGCCGTACAGCGATCCACCAGCAAGTGTAGAGCAGCAGCAAGTGTGTGGAATCTGCCACCTAGTGTTGGAAAATTCTCGGCCGACTGCCTGCTGTGGCAAAGTCTACTGCAGAGCCTGCATTGAACCCTGGCTGCAGAGCAGTGCATCAGGCTGCCCCTACTGCAAGGCAGTGACTTCTAACCAGCACCAAGACTTGCAATCCCTTCCGTGGTCCAAGAGGATTCTTATATACTGCATTAACCGACAGCAGGGCTGCAGCTGGGAAGGAGAGTTCCAGGATCTAGCCGCCCACATCAAATCTGAGACTGGGTGCCAGTATGTGGCCGTAGAGTGTCCCTTCAAGCATGTGGGATGCGTCTCTCCAGGAGGCATTCTTCGTAAGAACCTGGAGCGGCACAAGAACGATTCCAACCAACAGCACCTCCTGATGATTTACAGGGCATTCCAGCAGGCTCAGGTACAATGTAGGTCAGCTGGCAGCTTACAGTGTTGAGAGCCTTCATCCATCATATTCTTGTAGTTTAATTACTAACTCGCTGCCAAAACCTGCCTAAAAAGTCACCATCCTGTAATGGCACATGGCTTAATTTCATAGATACGCCTAAAATAGGAGTGAATGATAAACATGCTGCTTCAGACCGTTTCACACGGGGTAGGAGCCCATATCTGGACCATAGTTTGTAATGATTCCTGTTTTTTCAGATCCGTGCAAACTCTGCCGAGAGCCGCCTGGAGACAGTGGAGCAGCGGGTGGAGGTGCTGGAGCTGGAGCTGGAGCTGGCTGAGAACAGCCTGGCAGAGCTCACTGCCAAAGTCAAGGAGGCTGAGGGTAGGGCCGAGCTTGCCGAGGACAGGTAGGGAGCAGCTCATGTGACAGATAATTGGCCTATGTACATGGTTTTTTACTTAAGCTACTGTGAACCAATGTATTACTGTGCCCCAAGTCACTTTCCGGGTACAGGAACCAAGTGTATTCATGAGCTATCATAGACTTGTTCCCAGTCTCCACTCCCAATTTTTTCGCACGTAGTAAAAAGCGCTCTTTTTACTACATGCGAAAAACAGCTGAGAGTGGAGAGTGGGAATGAGACTAGAGCTATCACTCTGCCCTGTTTTGATAGCCATATTGTATCATCAGGAGCACTTTATGGGTCATGTGTTCCTGATATGTAGTCTATCGAATTAGCTAGGCACTCCTGTTAGTCTAGCTCAGATGTCAATTGCACGGGAAGGAACCTTGCTTTCATTGTTTGACCGCAATCATTGGCATCAGCACACAAGGCATCTATGCAACTTACTCCACTACACTAATGTGGGGCTCGCTCAGGCTCTATCTCATAAGGAACAATCTTTTGCAAAATATGTACATTACTGCATGTGCACACACAGCGATGGAAAGTAATATTGCGCTGATGCAGCTATCCAACAACATCCTGTGTGGGTAAGACATTGACTGCTTGGAGCTGTGCAGCACCATGAAAGAAAGCTTTAGAAACTACGAAGGAGCTAGTATAGCAGGATTTCAGCAAAATGCTTGTAGGCCTCCAGTCTAGCCTCGTACCCAGGCCTCCCATCGCAGTTTTTTTCACAGCCGTAGAAAAACGCATGTTTTTCTACGGCTGCGAAAAAGCTGCGAGGAGAGGCCTGGGTACTGGGTACGAGGCTACCTCTAGTTAGCAGCCACAACTTGCAACAACAGCACTATTACAAACTACATGGCTGGTAGCTTGATTCTTGATTGTGAAAATGACATCATTGTGCATCTGACATACAAATTAATTACATGTAGATCTAAATACAAGTCAAAACTAATTGCTCATCTGCACACTAAATACAGCCCTATTCCTAGGCCACATTTCCACCAGGCCCTATTTGTGAGCTGGGTACAATGCTTTAGTCTCTAATCTGCTGAGGGACATGTATACACAACCACAAATCATAATCATAGTGAATTCCACCCCATTAGCGTACATCCCATAGTACAGACTTTGCTGCAGTCCACCCCCAAAATAAGAGTGTGGTGCTGTAGCTATTAGCAACTGGCCCCAGCATATGTATGTGGTATTATATACTTTAGTGATATTCTCAGTTGGTTTGTCATGATACTGCTGTAACTACAGTATCTGTCTCAGTTCCAACTTGGGAATGAAAACTTTCAATGTCATGGAACTGAGACAGCTAGTTAATACCATTGTACATGTACTTGCTCATTTAGCCATATTGATACCCACAACTACAGGTATAGGCAAAAGCAATGGCTGCGTACACTCCCTCTTAAAATTTTGTTCGGTTCAGGCTTGGTTCACTCGCCAGAGGTGTCCGGCGGGCTGTAGGTCGAAGTTGTTCGCTTCGGCTACTTGTTTCACTCGCTTCTCAGGTACCTGTTCAGTGGCGTAGGAAGATGTTTGAGTATAGGGGGGCTGACATAGAGGCCGTGTGGCGGGCGATAGTGTTCGCACGGGGGGAAAAATTTCCCTATTTTTTCAACTGTGAAGAAGCAGCTCTCGTAACATCTACCTGTATTAAAGGCCATGTACTAACTATACTGTTGCTCTCAATGGCCGTGGCCATGGCCGCTATTACGGCTACATCGCCCAGTTGGCATCCAAGAAAGGCAATATTAAACCACGAAACAAGAAAAACACTTACCGCGAACTGAGAAGTTTGTTGGCCAAAGAATGAATCGATCTATCTCTGATCAATTCTTGCAGAGTAGCTTACCAGCACTGTCTGTCCCGACTGTCTGTTCGGTCTCAGTGTAGTGCAGGAGTGTGTCGTATGCGCGTGCACGTGCAATGACAGTACGCCCACGTATATGTACTTTTAGAAATTTTAGAGGGGCGCCAGCCCCCGGCACCCCCGTGGTTCCTACGCCACTGCTGTTTGCTTTGCTCATAACTCTCAGAGGTGTCTTTTAGGCTGTAGATCAAAGTTGAGGTCAGAAGTAGAGTTCAGGACCATTAGATGACATAACAGCCTTCTTACAGATTCTCACATGATTAGATGACATCACGTTTGTGACAAACAGACAGACGGACAGAAGATTTAAGATATGTACATGTACACCTTAGAACAATTCTACTGGGGCTCTAACTGCCACAGGGCAGTTAAAGCCCCGGTAGAAACGATCTAAGGTACTACAGGGCAGTTATGCCCCATGATCTAAGGTGCTTGGTATATGTTACTATGGTTGAATCATAGCAAGGTATACTATTCGATCTCAAAAGTGTTAATTACTCATCCCTACCAATGGGGTGCAATACTAGCTGTTTACAAGCTCCTGTAAGAAAAAGTGGGATGAAGATTGGAGGACATGTAATAGTCCTCCATATTCATATGTACATGTATCTGGGCAAGTTTTTACCTGTATCAGTATTTTTTAGCTTTCCCTGTGTTATGTTTGTTTCACCCAGAGGGAACCTCCCTGTACATGTAATCCTAAGCATAAGCTCAGTGTGGGCCACTTGGCCGAAGACTGGGCTATGTGAGTACCGAGTACTGTATTCACATGCAGAGTGGCACTCAACTCAGTATTTGTTAGTGAAGGTGTTTGTCTGTTCCATCATAAAGGTGGAGGAGTGCAGAAGAGAGGCTGCAGAGGGTGGTGTCCTCCGAGGGTGGTGGTGCGGAGGACCTGGAGCTAGATCTAGAGCTTGAGCCAGAGGAGGAGGGGAATGGGAGCAAGGAGAGGAAGAGCGGCAAGTCCTCACCCCCCCAGCCTAGCCAGCCTGCCCAACCTACCCAGCCTAGCCAGTCCAGCAGACAGGAGCCGGAAGAGAGATGGGAGAAAAATGGAACCAGCAAGGAAGAGACAGCCTCCGCCCGACCCACTTATCTAGCCAGATCTTCAACCTCTAGCAGAAGTTATACTAAGGAGTACTATCCTGATCATCCCAAGTCAGGGACTACGTCTTCCTATCGAGGGTCAGAATCACGACCCAAGTATCTAAAGCCCAAGACTGGTATGTACAACGGCAGAAATGAGCAGAGAACACATCCCCAGAAGTTCAGAGACACCAAGTGGTATTCCAAGGGGAATGCAGTGAATGGAGGGGACCCTGCAAATGAATCAAGTAAGCTCTTTTGTTTCTATGCCTACTGTGATACTCTGGTTAACCATCCCAGTGTAACCATACGAACAAACACCCAGTGCTCCCAGGTTGCCATGGCTGGTACATTGTACAGTAGTATACTCTATTTCTTGTACAACACAGACTAGTATAAAATGAGTAAATCTTGTGATTGGCAGAGTCTTAAAGAGTGTTGTGAAGTCATGTGCAATCTCAGAACAAAGTCGTTATTGTTGTGGATAGTTTAGTAGTAGCATTGGTATACAATAATTGCCAAGTGCCTTAATTAGCACAAGACAACTAATGTTGCCATGTAAGCTCAAATTTCAGCTGCCAGGTGTACCCTAGCCTCGACCCCAGGCTCCTCTCCCACATGCGCGTGGGAGGGGAGCCTGGGGTCGAGGCTAGGTGTATCCCGGGGGCAAATATTGTGTGTGGCAATAGTTAGGACACACTTAGGAATGCAATTGCTTTAGTAAAGTATGTTAAGTATTTCTGGTTGAAACTCCACCTCTGCTGAGAGACGTGGATGCCTTCTTCGACTTATGAAAAGTCAGATCTACTACATACTTTCAATAGGGTTTGCTGGCTACAGCTCCCAGTCATGTAGCGTTTGCATACAAGCGAAGATGCTGACAGACAAACAGTGCAATTGAGGAATGCGACTATCGAACAAAGTGTGTCTCAAGAATAGTCCGAGATATGCTACAGATAGGCAGGCCCCAACATGATCATGCAGTTCATTCAACAATGTACGTAGCTGGCTTAGCTGTGCTATGCACGCCAACATGAGAGCAATGCAAACTCTAATGTACTACTGGCTAGTACAAACATGCATGCAGCAGGTAGTTGCTGTGCATTAAGGCTACACTATCTAAGGGCTACAATTGAAATAGAACTTTCTTAGGTGTATGCCAAACCTAACCCTCCCACCAGTTACAAACGGGGGGGGACTTTTTACGTGTCAGCCAGTCATGAGAACAACAGCTGAACTACTGTGCGAGGCATTTCTGTGCATGCATACGGCTCGTTATAGTTGGGAATACTTGTTATACCGGGTGGGGGGGGGGGGGAGGGAGTGATGTGTACACTTTATTGTTTATTTAGTTCTGTAGAGAGTATTATTCTAATATCGTAGGCGTACTTTTTCGCAAGAGGCAAATTTTGCTATATTCGTGATTTAATACATGAGAATTACAGCATTACGTATGTACCCTACGTAGTGCACGACCCTGAATCGCAAATTTAAAGTTCCGCAAAAAGCTTTCCTGTGGGCATCCGACAGCATTTTCTAGTTCCACAAAATGTACACCTACAATATTACGTATGTGGTTCAAAATTAATGATGGTGCATAGTCAGAAGTATAAAGGGCTGGGAGGAGGCTTGCAAACAAGCTCTACTGTCATGCCATGTTTGAATGTGTCCACAACCATATTATGTGACGGTGTGTCTCCCCCATGGTTCCAGGCTTCCCCTGGAAGCATAAGGACCCTGCGGAAAGCGGCTTCAGCCTGAGGAAGAGGTTCATGGAAGAGGGAGAATCAGAGGACAAAATGAAGCTATTTGTCAAGTACATGCCCCACCAGAAGAGCCGTAGTGAGATCAACGACCTTTTTTCCCAGTATGGCAAGATATTTCTACTGGAATACCATTGTGAACACAGAGACAAAATGTACTTGGTATGTACTGGCATGCGTACTATATATACTATGCATCTATGATGCCAGAGGAGTGGTTTGTATACATTTTCTCAGTGTATGGACCTAAGTTACTGTGTCCTGTCCCTGCAGATCATGGATAAAGAAGGAGGGGAAAGAACTATAGAAGCGTTAGACGGCTTACAACTGAAAGGAAGCCCTAGACCACTCTCAGTGCAACCTTATGTACCGGTAAGTGCGGGGCTGTTTCTGTTACACTGCAACTTGGTTGACACACTTTTAAATTGCATCTGATCTCTGGTGTTGGGTCTAGGTGTCCTTGAACATGGTAGCCTCGCTCACTGGTAGAGTCTCTGTGTCTCTTTCGTGGGGGGGTGTGGCCTGGGCAGTGTACATGTATGTTTACATAATGCATTATAGCTATTTCTTTTCTACCCTTAAACTATACATTGCTTCCTTCTTTTCTAGCGCCCTACCGGTGCTATGGCTGGAATGGATGGCAACAACCTGAGGGTAATAATTAGCTCTTGTTACATTTGCATTTGTTTATTGATCTCTTCTCTACTCTGTGCTCGCCTATCGGTATAGCATGTGATGCTACATTGTAAACAACACACAATGTGTAGTTGCACAAGTATGGTGATATGCCATCTTATCTCCCAATAGTTGTTTGTGAAGCCTGTGCCCCTCACTATGAGTGTAGATGACCTGATTGCAAAGTTTACTGTTCATGAGCAGAAGGCCTCTAGAAATTTCATAACTACATGTACATGAGGTAGTGTTCTGCATCAGATGCTTTGTTGTGCTGAATTCAGAATTGTGGCACATTATGTTTATGCTGGGGGTTCTGCTATAAATTACATGACATCCTTTTAGACGGATACCTGTTTGCAGCGAATATCGAGAGGCTAGATCCAGCTACTGCTTGACCATGAGCAGCCAATTAGTAGCCCAATCAATCACACCATGTATGCTTGTGCAGATCATGGTCAAACTCCACCCCTTTACCACGATGATAATCATGTAATAAGGTACAGGGGTAGCAGACATGATAAACAGCACTCTCTGAGGGATTCTCTACTGTCTCCCACCTTTTAATATACAATAAACCCCAGTACAAATACCTATATATTCTACCGAGCACAATATAACCTCATCCATCTGAGAATAATTTTTTAGGCTGTAGGCTTGTACACATAACATGCATAATACATTGTCATAATTACAGGTAATGGATCCTGAAGGAGCAAAGAAAGCCATGGCTGCCCTACATGGCAAGCAACTTACAACACACTCCAGACCCTTGATCGTTGATGTCAGCCATGATATATCGAGAGGCTAGATCCAGCTACTGCTTGACCATGAGCAGCCAATTAGTAGCCCAATCAATCACGCTCATGGTCTCCTGAGTGTATGCACTCCTGAGCGCCCATAATATACATAGCTACATTTACGTTAGGGCAGGAGGGCCCCCTTAGGAATTTCAACCCTTCACAATTAATAATGAATAGCTACTACAGAGCTGTCATAGTGACCTTGGGGATTTTCCTAAATGAACCCCTAACTCCACATGAGAAATAATTAGACTCTCGAGCTGACAATATAACCTCTGAGTTTCCTGTATTTGCTGTATGCAGGAGTGCAAGAGTGTATAATACCTGTGCAGAGAATACAATGTACATTGTTATTTTGCTGAGGAATAATAATTTATTATACATTAGAACAGAGGAGTAATTAACAATAGAACATTAGCCTCATGGCAAGCAACTTACAACACACTCCAGACCCTTGATCGTTGATGTCAGCCATGATATATTGCTGCATAAACACAATAACCAGCCAGCCTGAATAGCATTTATGTAGCCACAGCTGCCTTCGTTCCCTGCAGGCTCAATGATGCAGAACTGAATGGGATAGCCCGAGTGTATGCACTCCTGAGCGCCCATAATATACATAGCTACATTTACGTTACGTAACTTCCTTCTTTCACCCAACATGTTAATAGAAATGATTTTCAAATTTGATTGCAATAGCATTAGTGAAATGTCGATTTTCAATAGAGAATTAATGTGTATGGGGGGGATAGAATTGTCCCCCAGTACAAATTGCTATGGAAAATGAGTAAATTTCAGTATTGCGTATCTCAGAGATGGTAACTGCTGATGTAATGTCCAAACTCCAGTTTAGGGAAAAAATTGGACCGATCCAGAGAGTGAGCAGTGGTGTCATTT
Source organism: Phakellia ventilabrum (assembly GCA_963921505.1). Classification (NCBI taxonomy): domain Eukaryota; kingdom Metazoa; phylum Porifera; class Demospongiae; order Axinellida; family Axinellidae; genus Phakellia; species Phakellia ventilabrum. The sequence continues at coordinate 3,376,102 of OY997395.1, read as the reverse complement.
TGAGGTTGCCTCTCAAAACTATTTAGCTTTAACTTTGATGTATTTTAGCAACTTTGGGAGTTATAGATCACCTGAAGTTAAAGGTTATGTGCCTATAAATAGCTTAGGTTATTTTTAGCTCAGATTATGTAATGGGCGTATCAGCACCATCCCTACATTGACTCTGACATCTGTGGGGCCATGCACACTGCCCTGGTCTCAAGCCCCCCCCCCTCCTCCACTGTCATGTAATATAGAGATTGAAGAGTCCATCAAAATTAACATTAGAATGACCTGTGGTTGTGGTTGAGCACAGAGAGCAGACAGGAGACATACAGAACATGCTACACCTACAGTGCCACAGTACAAAATACTGGGATAGTGGCTGCTAAAACAGCAAAATTAGAAAAATGTTTACAAAATTCAGTAGAAAGTGAAATATACTGCGACAAGCATACAAAAGAGCCATTAGGAATATGAAATAATGAATACAACATAGACTATATAGGAAGATAGATAGATAGGGCAGTACCAATAATTAACTCCATCATAATAAGACAGTCACTCAGTCTGGTGGGAGGAGTTCATGCAGCCTGTAGTGCTCCTTGATACAGGGACGAACATCATCCTACAAAACAAGGAAACAACAGTCACATGAATGTACAGGCATTATACCACTACAAGTCACATGATACCACTACAAGTCACATGATTCCATAAGTCATAATAGTTGACCCTAACAGGGCTAGGCATTTTCATGAGCCAGGCAGTTGGAAGAATAACAACTAAACACAGAACCATGCATACAAGTGTTGGTGGAAAAACTATGAATAAATGACTAGTCTTTGGGATCCAAGGATCAGATGTGGGAGACAGGCTGTGCTGCTTGAAACTCACATCCGCATCCTTTAACCATACCAGCTGTCTCTGGTGGTCATATCTCTATATAATATTACACACGGAGGCTACATAAACTTAATTAACCTATGAGCTGTAGTAAGCAATCCTTGTGATGGACTCATCCAGATCTCTGACTCTATGCTATTGCCTAAACGGCAGTGAATACAACATAGACTATATAGGAAGATAGATAGATAGGGCAGTACCAATAATTAACTCCATCATAATAAGACAGTCACTCAGTCTGGTGGGAGGAGTTCATGCAGCCTGTAGTGCTCCTTGATACAGGGACGAACATCATCCTACAAAACAAGGAAACAACATTCACATGAATGTACAGGCATTATACCACTACAAGTCACATGATACCACTACAAGTCACATGATTCCATAAGTCATAATAGTTGACCCTAACAGGGCTAGGCATTTTCATGAGCCAGGCAGTTGGAAGAATAACAACTAAACACAGAACCATGCATACAAGTGTTGGTGGAAAAGCTATGAATAAATGACTAGTCTTTGGGATCCAAGGATCAGATGTGGGAGACAGGCTGTGCTGCTTGAAACTCACATCCGCATCCTTTAACCATACCAGCTGTCTCTGGTGGTCATATCTCTATATAATATTACACACGGAGGCTACATAAACTTAATTAACCTATGAGCTGTAGTAAGCAATCCTTGTGATGGACTCATCCAGATCTCTGACTCTATGCTATATACACGTTCAATCCACATAACTGCCAGAGGCGCCATTTTGAACGCATGCCTTGCCCCCCAAGGCCGAGAGAACATGACTAACAAAAATATATAATGCTAGCAGACTGAGCACATACACATGTATGATACAATTATTGGCCAGCTGTGCTAGCTAATAATTCCACCGTTTAGTTTACAAGTATAGCCTATATAGATGCACTAGAAGTAATAGACACCACTTGACAGTGTATTATGGGGGCTCAGGTAGTGTGTCAGGGCAATACAATCACAAGCTGAAAGCGAGTGCATTATCTGCCCGAGATGATTACTATATTACTTGAGCGCACTAACTAGCCCCATAATGCACTGCCAAACGGTACCCAAAGTATTTCATGCTCTAACTAACCTGAAACAGCCAGAAGTCTAGTGGGCGTAATTTACAACATGTGTTATATATTTAATGCACACCAAAGTGTGCATGGATTTAAAGTACTGTCGTGTGATCAATTTTGAGACTTCTAATTCATTGAAGGTCACATGAGTAAACCAGTAATCTCATAATTATAACAGGCACACCCCTGACACCCAATTCAACCTTCAAACACTACACCTCATACCTTGCTAAGCAGTAACTCCAGGAATGGTACAAGCTGCATCAACTCCGAATCACTGTCATCCATGAACCAGCTCTCGATTGGAATGCCATTAAACAGCTGCGAAAAAAATGTGTGGTAAAGCACCATCTGTTGTGTTATTTTAGTGCATAATAAACTATTGCCTATCATACTACACCCAGTCCACTAGCTGGTAGGTACTAGATAGGGTCACTCATACCTGATATCCAAAAGCTTGTGGTGAGTTGTCCACAATGACAGTCTTGGAGAGGTCTCTGCCGAGGATGCCAAGGTCCTTGATGAAGTTGCCTCCAACACAGATGCAGTGCTCCCGAAACAACCGATGTCTAATTAGCTTGCGGGATGGGTCAAGTAAATTCAATAGCTTGTCAGCATACACCTTGGTTGATGCTGTAAAAAGAATCACCTGGTGTGTGTGTGTGTGTGTGTGTGTGTGTGTGTGTGGGTGTGTGTGTGTAGGCAGGCATGCATGCATTTGTGCAGTGTAATAGTGCCTCAGTATTTCTGGAATACAATAGAGTACTTCATTACAGTTATTGCCAAGTGCCTTAGCACGAGGCAAATAATCTTACAGTATGGGGATGGAATCTGAGCTAGTGTATGTAAGTCTATGCTTGTAACGCTTTTGGCCCCGGGGGGCAAAGTATGTGTTCAAGTAACCAGTACAAGGATGCTGCCATTGTACTTCTAGCACACGAAGGATCAGATATCTGGACAAATCGATCACTCCAGGTATGCTTACTACAGCTCCAACATAATTAGAGTTTGTGTAGCCTCTATTTCAGCAGAGATCTGATCGCTGGAGACAGACGGTACGCAGATAGAGCAATAGGAACGCGATTTTCAAGCAGCAACTCTGCTCTCCTGTAGCAGCCATAGCTGGACCTTGGAACTGTGTTGTAAACAGAGACATCTGTCTCCAGAAGGCCCACTCGTGTTGTCATAGCTTCTCCAGCAATTGCGTGGGCGATGCGGCTACCAAAAGTTCTAGTGGGTGTGGTTTTGTGCTAACGATCATTTGTCATTCGTCATACCTCTGCACGAAGCAATGCATATACCTAGTTAATATTGCAATACTCATTTACACATCAAGATCAGGGGAATACTTTCATAACTCACTTCAAACATCTCTGAAACCGTCTCCAAAAATTGCTTAAAGTACGGTCTTAATCTCACATGGACCTGAAGGGAAAGTCAGTGTGGACCATGGTGATATGTGCATACATGTAATAAAGAGCCTATGAAAATAATATTGAACTGGCATTGAGGGATGAAATTCAAATACAGCTACTTTTAGACCACACATTATAGTCTTGAACACGTGCTATTGCTATGAGCGACACCTCATTACAAAAGAGGATCGAGTCAAAATATAGTCTCACATCAGTAGTGAGCATCAAGCCCCAGAGCTAGTGTTTCTGTTTCACTCCAGAGTCATATACAGCCTCTATACCCAGGCAAGAATAATACCTATTTGGTGACTGTAGGTAGTTACTAAGTACGCCTGGAAATTCCTCGCTGCCTTTCTCCCCATTGCCTATACTCCATGCCTGACCACACAGTGCATCATGATAGTAATCTCATCCAGTTATTCATAACAGTATTGTTTAAATTTGTGTACATGTACATATGTTGATATCTGATAATGAGATCATGCCCTAAAAGTGGTGATCTCACTACAATACAATATCACATGAGTGAGTAATATCACAGCTACAAAAAAACACTATTTTGTTGTAGCTCTTACCTCATAGATATCATTGTCAAATTCAACCTCAAAGGTGAAGTGGGGGTTCTCCAGTCTAGTAAGACTACAATGCACCAGAGTCTCATCCTGAAAGAGAACATATGGTCAGCTAAACAAACACAGAACAGGAATGTATAGAACCATACCACAGTCAGACCTACTGGCAGTAGTGGGGCATAACTTGGGTTGTTTGCTATAGCCTCATTCCAGGACTCTTCCCAATGAGGGGAGAGCCTGGTAAATTTTACTAGGCAGGGTTTCATAAAGGATTTTTGAAATTTATGTTCTCTGAGGTTGCTTCTGGGGCCTCAAAAAAAATGGGAAATTAGCTACTAATAAACTATTGCGTATCAAAAACTGAGTATCAAATAAATGTCAAGTTCCAAAATTCTGGGGGGGCAAATCCCACTGCCCCAGCAAAGCTAAAGGTCTATAGCTCTTTCCAATATAAGTCTGCGTAAAACAGTGAGCTACTGACAACTCCTCGGTACAGCAATATTTCATGTTATTGCTACAGCCATGGCCCCTTGATAGTCTGCTCGTGATTCACCTATAGCTAGATATCACATAGTAGCTGTACCTTCTCCAAAGCTTGCCCGTTTGGTATTATGGGAGGAAGTGGTGGAAATTTGCGTCATCCTGATGATGACTAGCCTTGTTTTCAGGCTCTCCCATCGTAATATAGGTGGGGGGGGGGGGGGGCTATTAAATTTTACCATGTGACACACAACAAGCCCCGACACCATGTGAGGAGTGTCAGCTATGACACATGTAGAGAGCACTGCCCACCTAACATCAGGGTCACCTGGCAGGGTTTCATACAGTGGGAGGTTTAGCATTAGCACTGCTGGTTAAGCAGACACACAGCAAAACATTGTAAAATCAGCTGGTATGCATTGCTCTCACTGACAGCCTAGCACACGTGCTTGGGCTGTGATCTACTCACCAGGTCCAGCACCAGTGAGTACTCTGGCGTTCTCCTGGTTTTTCTCGGTAGTGCTGCAGAGAAAGAAGCACAGTTGACCACTTTATATAATGCACACCTCAAATACCCTTACACACTGTACAGAACACACTCAATCTAGCTACTACACTACCATCAATCTACCCATTTAACCTCACTGTAGGAACCTTTACAAAGAGCAAGTTCCCATCTCGAAGGCACTGTACCTGGAGGTCTGTTAGTCACCTCTCTACCCAAGGGTGGTAGATGCTTGATGAAGGAGAACCTGGAGGAGGGCGGGGGCACAGTTAAAACCTTCATGTAGTAACTCTACCAACACCATAACAAGCACCCATAAACAAAACACTCATGTTTCTCATCCATTTATTCATATACTTACAACAATGACAGTGAATCTGTTAAGCATACCAAAGAAAGGTGAGCCACAGCCCCCCTCTCTTCAAATGGGAACAATCATCTTACCATGAATAACCTCTTTACTGACCTATTAGGCATTGTAACATTACATCATGTACACTAACATAATATTATCTTCCAGGGGGCCAGGGAGCTAGATGCATACTACTATCATTCTGCATGTTCCTGCAATGTAAGCCTTTATAGGGGGAAGGATTTGGTCAAAACACAGTGCGCTACCCCTTCAACAAGCTTTGCAGATAGCTCTGCACTAAGATCAGCTAGCATGATGAAACTCTGTCTCAAAATGGTATTCCTATATCAAGTGAGTCAGCAACTGTTTGAATACCGATGCGTAAAATATTAAGTGCCATACAGCGTGTGAGGGTGCTCGGGCGGAGTACCTCGCAACCCTCTCCAGCAGTGCACATAAGAGCTGCTAGTGGAGAGCCAGGGAAGGCTCAATATCCTCCTCTAACTCCTTGTGGGAGGAAAGTCTGGGCACGAGACTAATGGCTAACACACACACAAATAGCACTTACGGGTCCATGGGGATGGGACCATTGTAATTGGGAGGGATTGGGTAGGGAATGAAGGGGGGCTGTGAGGATGGGTACGTCAAATGTTGCTGGGCTATTAGGAGAGAATACAAGATATAATAACTACTTCATTTCCAGTAGAATGTAGACTGCTGTAAGTGCTTTTGGCTACAAAGACAGCAGTGGCTCAATTCTACAAAGGGTTAGAGTCGATCCTACTTAAATGCTCTGGTTTCACTTCCAACAAGCACTATGTAGAACAGAGGCAGCCACCTCCATAGCTGTCCTATAACCAGCAACACAAGATGACGGTAACATCAGCAAGAGTAGAAGCTATGCTACCACGTCTCTTAGCTGTGTTCCCCCCTCCCAGTCACACTACTGGTAATCTGCCTAAATACCCAACACTGTGATAGCATACCTTTAGTTTGTTGTTCCACCTCCTCTTCTGCATACATCAGCCTAACAGGCTGCAGAGTAGCAGTGGAAACAGCTGGTTCACTAGTACACGGTTCTTCTGAAATTGATGGAAGGCCTATAGCATGGGAGACACTCCTGAAATATAGTGCATGCAGTATAGATGACTAGTTTAGACATGTCAGAGTGCAAAGGTGCCTTCCTAGATATGTTCATTCCCCTCCACTCCATACAAATAATTGCAAGAGGCTAGGGTGGACACTGGGAACAATGGCTACCTTCTGGCCTGAATTTAGATTTACAAAAATAACATGTATTTCATGTAGCAATGCATAATACTTATTTTACAAGACCATAACATCAAACATTAATGTTCACATCATTTAAGCCACTTTGTAATTGCAGTGAGCCTGAGCAAGCCCCAGAAACACATTCATTCAGTATGTACATATGTTTGTCCAACATGCTACAAATCTGTATACATGTACATGCCAATTAGCCGATAATTGCCACAGTGTGTACAATAGTACTCTTGTTGTGTGATGTAAGCACTTTGATAACTGACAGAAGAGGCAAAGAAGCCAGGAACACAAAGAAGAGAGAGAGAGCAAGAACAGAAAGTGAAGCTAGGCTGCTTGCTGGCAGTACACAGTGAAGTGGTAAGTGCACTGATGCACAAGAAGAAGAGCAGAGACCAAGGAGGGCAGATAGAGAGCACATCATTTAAGCCACTTTGTAATTGCAGTGAGCCTGAGCGCTCGGGGCAAGCCCCAGAAACAGCATGTAAATATGTTTGTCCAACATGCTACAAATCTGTATACATGTACATGCCAATTAGCCGATAATTGCCACAGTGTGTGATGTAAGCACTTTGATAACTGACAGCATGAGCAAGAGGCAAAGAAGCCAGGAACACAAAGAAGAGAGAGAGAGCAAGAACAGAAAGTGAAGCTAGGCTGCTTGCTGGGCACCAGCAGTACACAGTGAAGTGGTAAGTGATGCACAAGAAGAGCAGAGACCAAGGAGGGCAGATAGAGAGCACCAGAGGGAGAGAAGAGTAGCAAAAACTTCAGAGTGGAGGCAGCAACAGCAATCATCAGCCCACTCTTCTACATGTACCAACAGTGAACGCAAATTCTATTCTGAACTTGCTGAGTAGAAGTCATTATTACTACATGTATCTCTCAATACCTACCATGCACAGACCGACAAACTGGCCCTCACATGCAGTCACACACACACAGTGGTCAGATAAGTGGACTAGAGGTGTTCGATGAGGCTCACCACTTAATGAAATTGTTCCAACATCAGTACAGGTTACTTATCCATTGGATAGGTACAGTACATGTATGTTCCTTACAGTGGTACGTTATTCTTTTAAACAGCAAATGAGCTTACCACAGTCAGTATAAAATGTATACACTGGTGAGAAGAGTGATGCTTCTGTTCTGTAGAATAAAATAAAACTCATGGTACATAATTATAATGGCTGCATGTGTGAACTAATCAAAGAGTTGACATTGGCTAATGAGCTGGAATGCTAAACATTTCATACAGGCAGTCTTAATCACAATATGTGAATGCCATGCCAACACAGCACTCCTCCCCAGTTACTACTAACTTATTAGTCAGCCACAAACCTAATTCTTGTATGGGTTGGTACAGGCCTAGTGATTGGTGCTTGGTCTGTTGTACAAAGGATACTCCTTTTTCCCTCACACAACAGACCACACAAGACAACAGCATCCAAGGGGATGCATATACAACTGCCATACTCAAATGCTGCCAATGGTAGCTCAGCCAAGGCTGAAACAAGCATCATTCAATGAGCACTGCGCTCTCGAATATTCTTCAGTGTCATCACTGCTACCACAGGACAACAGCTATACCCCACGCAAGATTACCCCTCACCTATCAGGAGTAAGGGGCTCCTCCAGGCAGAACTCTGTCTTGCACAGGCCATCAACAGAGAAAGCACTCTCATTGTTGTTCTGGTTGCAGTTGCCACTTAGAAACAGTGGAGAGTATGGTGAGCAGCTTATAGAGGATATAAGGGTAGCAGTGGGACTTAATGGAGTTCCGCCATGGCATAACTCCTGGTCCTGCTTCCAAGTGCACGTATTTCGTGTGAGTGTGTGTATGTGTGTGTGTGTGTGTGTGTGTGTGTGTGCATGTATGTGTGTATGTGTATGTGAGTGACAAAATGGGAGACAGTATATGACTGTCATACAAATAGACAGCAGGTGCACGTTTGTCTGAGTTGGTTGTCAGTGCTGGGCGTCAGACAAGGCTAAATCAAGACAGTTCCATTAGTCACAGTACCCTCATCAGGAAAAAATCTTAAGATAAAAATGGCTAATATTACTCCATTACTCGACAATTTCTGTGTCAGGAACGTATGAGCCCTCTGTGACAGAATCCCTGGTAGCAGCTTTTAGCTTCTTGTCTCTTGTTTGACATCCAGGACTGCCAGCAAACTCAGACAAAGGTGCAGCTTTTATCTATCACGTCCATTCACATGATATGGTGTAGTGTTTCATGTAATTATGTCACAAAATACACCAGGCTCTCCCATTCCATCCTGCATCATTAAGTACAGCCTGTTGGCTCATAAATCTCATCTCATACATGTACACGAGGTCATATACATCTACCTTACATAAGAGTCCATAGCAACAACCTTATGCTGTTTCGCCAAAATGCTTTCCACTTACCAAATTCTATACATACACGGCATAATAATTTAAACTGTGCGGCTACAGTCAGGTCTGCAATGCTGTGCTATGAGGATCGACTGTTCCAATCTCCAATCCTGGGATTATACCAAAGGCCAAATGAGCCTACACTCTACCACTACATATCTCATCTCTAATTACGAGTCTGTCTAGCAAAGCTGGATCCATAACGTAACCAGAAGTCTTAGTCAACAAAGAGATGATAGCATGGCACTGTGCAGCCAGTATTCACAAAAAGTGTTTCTTGGTTGATATACTGGAGACAGAAAGGATGATCGGAATTGAATAGAGCCAAGCAATAGTGTGCATCCTCGTGCTAATCCAGTTAACGCCAATAGGCCAACAGACGTTTGGTCAGGAATTTAATGGCCTTATATTTTCTTGGCTAGTGGATGGTAGTGTAGTACATCACAATGAATATCCCTACATTTTGGATAATAAATCCCATAATATTATGCCTTCAGATACCTCTTTTACCCACGTGTACCAGCAGGCTCCAAAGAGTAGTTAAAAGAAATATAGATTCACTGCCTAGCTTCTTTTATTGACTGAGAATAGCAGCTGTCCTCGCCCACACAAAATTCACCCTTCTACCCTACCCATCACGCACGTGAGAAAATGTACCAGGCCCACTGCTACGCTAAAGTGAAACGCACACGTACGTGGGCCTGGGAACGTGGCAATACCAGCAGTATATAATGTGCACAGTAGCAATATGGTACTCTAATAACTATGCCGTCTGAACTCACTTCAGCTGTGATATTTTGCGGTAATAACAATCTTCTCTTAGAAGATCTCCTTCGCTTCCTTGGTTTTATTTCTGGCACAATCTCATCAGTGAATACCTATAGTATATACAGTGCACATTGTTACAATTACATGTACACCACCAGTAATAGTTACCTAGTAGTCAAAACAGGGAGGGCAGTTTTGACAGGAGCAACCAGAAGGTGTGCCCACAGTTTTTTTTAGGCATTCCAGTACAGAAGTTGGTAGGCTTCCTACTGCATATATGGGCAGAAAGTGGCATAGCCTCTTCTAGCAAGTGTACCCGCTACTGACTGGATGCCTCCACACGTGTTTCTGGAAATGTTTCCAGACACAATCCCCGTGCCCTGGCCCTAACCTTACTCTAATTCCATCCCATCCATTCAGTTGCAAGAATTGTACGTTCCCAGGCCTCCCCGCTCCGTGTGGTACATAATACGAGCGAGCAAAGCAAGCGAGAGGAAAAGCGGGGAAGGCCTAGTATCATCTATTACGTGTTGTAATGTAGAGTAGACCTTCAGTGGACCCAATTAACTAGTTGACTGCACACTTTAATCTTACCGCCATGCAACTGTACAAGCTTCAGTTCAATCTCACTGTTGGCACAACTCTCGCTTAGTTTTTTTTACTAACTTACAATCAACTCAGTTCAGCCTCAACTCTAGCCTTCTGCAACAACTAGATAGCACTCAGAAACATTCTTCACGTGGAGCATGTAGGGCGGCAAGATCACAGAGCCTGTGGGGGCGTAGTGTGCACTCCACCAGTTAATTGGGTCTACCCTACGTCACGTGATAAATGATACCAGTCCTTCTCAGTTTTTCGTACTGCAAGCAACAAAAGCTTGGTGGAGGCCCTGGGAACAAAGTTAGCATTATGTGGGCATAACACTAACCAATGCTAGATGTGTATTGCATTGTGTGCCCTCAAGACTTCCAATAGCATGTTGGAATTGGATTCGCTAGAAGGACCTTTACCATAATAATGGGAGGTAAAAGTGAGCACTAAATGAAGAAAATACGAGCAAACATATGCTATGGTTTTCCCGTCCAAAATCATACAAACATGCTTGTTTTCCTAAATTTTCTCCATTTAGTGCTCACTTTTATCCCTCCCCTCCATTACATCATAATAGGTCCATTGCTACAACTCGAAGTACCAGCACCCTAGCCAGCTTCTGGCTCTGGCTGAGTACATCCGACTGGCTCCGCCATCTTGACACTACATGTGGCTGCTACTTACTGGCAGGGTATTTGCACTGTCTAAGCAGATTAGTGTTTGAGCATAATATTGAGCATAATAGCACGCACATTAGGTGAATAATAGCAATTATATACATTGAAGAATTCTAGATAGCATAAAATATTTGAGCATAATCGACGCAAGCCTAGAAGTTGTGAAATGTGTGCAAGCCACACCCTCTAGGGATACCATCTAATTGCAGCTTGGCTTGTACTAATCTTGAATGATGTCAAAATCCAGTTCACACTTTAAGACTATTCCCAGCTTACCACTTTCAAGCAACATTGATGCGATATGTCCGGAATGCCTACTGTAGGCATAACAGAAGCTGGTAACAACTGTTAGGAATGGCATAATGATCAATAAAGGATATCTTGGGATGAGCACTTACATCATCATCGTCATCCTCCAACAAGAACCCAGTAGAATTGAAGTCCACAACTCCATGTAAGTCCATGATGCTGCCACAAGTCAGTTCCCCCTCTCCGTTGAGGCAGCACTCCACCGACAGTCCACTAATCCTACTGTTTAGGTCGTCATCAGTGACACGGCCACTAGAAGACTCTTCATCACAGTTACCAGCACTGGTCAGCGTCTCCTCAGTGAGAGGCCTGATTCCATTTTTCGGCTGTGGTGAGCAGAGAAGACTTCGCAAGGAAGAGATTAGACCACTGGAGGGAGATTTGCATGGTGCACACAGATCCTCCTGTTTCCGAGCATGTATTATGTGTGTGTGCAAATGCGTACAGGGATATAAACACATGTTTGGATATGTATAGAGGTAGGAGGAATAATTATGAGTTCATACACTGGGAGCAGTGTGAACTGGAGACACTAGCTACTCCTCATTGCCAGGTCTTTAAGCTTTCTGTATTCATTCGCATCGGGAGTGCATTACTTATAATGCCTGTTCCCCTGTTTCACACATCACTAGCACAAAAATGGTTGTTTGTTGCATGTACAAACTGAGTATAGACTGATAACACAATGAACAGTAGTATAGTCTTGGTTACCCAGACCCTCTCATAATCAGGAGGGTCTGGGCAATAGGCCATGGTAGAAGTGTAACTGCATATCTGGTACGCAGGTGCACTTTCAATTACTTTCTAACAGGCATTAATTGGAAATCTTCATTCTTGAATCATGCTATCGCCCTTGAGCATTTCGTATCTAGCAGGCAGGTAATTAATATCCCACATTCCAGAGTGCACTACTGAAGCCGGCCAAGGGCCTATTGGTAAGGAACTGTTCAACTGCAGGGGACTGTGGTCTTCAAGCCATGTCTCAGTTTGAAGTCATCACTGATGAGTTGCGCAACTTGACTGAAGCCCTTCAAGTTGATTGACTAGAAACCACTAAGTGCATTCTAATGAAGCCTGTGAGTGTATAGTACATTTTTAGGGCTTCTGTGTACTATACGCGATTTAGAGCGCAGTAGTGATTGACCTTTACTAATTAATGAGTATTCACATAAGAGTTTTTTAGCTCATGGTTTTTTTTCAAGTGCTATAATAACTGACAGACTAATCACTAGCCTCGTTGTGGCCTGGGAACTAGGCTAACTAATCACGTGCATACTGCACACTACCCCTTTAAATAATTCCAGTACAATAAGTGACTTACAGCACCCATACCCATAGCATTGGTCATTCTACCAACCAGACATTATCATAAGCTACATTCTGATTGGTGATGCCAACTCCAAGATAAAAGGACTATTTACAACAAGTAGTAAATAACCAGACAGTCCCTCCAGCAAAAAGAAGAATGGATATGACTGCCGGTGCTCCCACCAATCCACTTGTGATGTATCTTATCACTAAATTGTGTTCCCAGAGAAGCTACTTACTGGCCTTCATAAGGGTAAGCCACAACACTTGATCATCGCTGGTTGCTGTGCATACTGGTATGTAGTCTTGCATAGCCAGACTCTCGACTACGCGAGACTAACTGGTATGACAGTTTCGAACATCAAGCATCCCATTAAAAATACATCATGAAATTACCCTCCCTTAATACTATTGATTCCTTGTAAGAAACAACAATTATTCATTCTCAGCTCTACACTAGTACCCACCCACAAACACACAAACTACAAGCCCCAGGCCAAAATTACTTTTAATAGTATGCACATGCAGATATACATCTCAAGCCTTTTGAATATTTGTGTGGTTTCTAGAAGGTCTATGAGAGCTGTCCTCCAGGTTGGCAAGTTGGTTGTCCAGCCAATAGGCAAATGGGAGTTGACGGTAGTAACTATTAACCTTCTGCCACAAAGCCTAACCTAATTAACACTTTGAGAGCCACTGCCGATCTGCTTTTTCCTGTGGACAATCACTTGCAAACCTCAGTAGGTATCATAGTACAAACACTGGATCAATTTATACTAACTACAAAGAACAGCAGTGAGGTACAGAATTCGTAAATATTATGGAGAGTGTTGACTCGTACTTACCTCTTGGCGCGGTCTTTTTAAAGGACTTGGACGTGAAGTGGCCAGCATGGTAATCTACCAGTTCGTCTCGGATATCAGACCCCAGATCGACAGATGTCTGTTTAGTGTTTTATAAATACAACTCCAGTCTTGTTGCAGTCAAGTCTATCCACTTTCCGGGCCACTACACGCGCGCCTCTTTGATCACTCAGAAATTCCAGCGCTCAGTGTCATATCCAGCTGGTGTACTCTAGTCCACTCAAACATCGCTTGAACTGTCTCAGATAGGGTAAAGTACGGTTGTATTGTACTGGTTTGTCTTCGCAGGGGGTAATAAATGCCCACGTAATTTTCTTATACTTAGTCTCGTTCCCAGTCTTGTACAGCGGTAGTCTCGTTCCCAGTCTTATCTAGTGGTAGTCTCGAGCTCGTACCAAAGTCTCAGCTCCTCAAAGACCGACGGGGCGCGCGGGGAGTGTGTGGAGTCGAGACTACAAAGAGGCGGAGCCAACGAGTTGCCCGTTCTGCTGGTCTCGCCAATGTCAGTTTCCCCGTCAGAACTAGTAGGTAAGCTTAAGCAGATGTCGTGAACTCCCTTAATATTTTTTCAGAGGTGTTTGCAGTACTCCACTTACGGACCTATGCCTATCCCTTTAGTAGTCTCGCGCGCCAGACCCTCGCACCCCTGGAGTGCGAGGGTCTGGCGCGCGAGACTATCCCTTTAGGGGATGGTGAATATTAATTAATTTGTGAGATATCCAGGGGTAGTAGTACTAATGTAGTGACCAACAGAACCATCTCAAGAGTCACATGAGTGGCTTGGAGGTCCCTGTACAAGGGGTAGTCACTTACGCGTTGCCTGTAAAAGAATTTTAATCGACGAAAATTGTCCTTGATCACTTCATTGTTCCTTCTGAGCCACTTGATCACTTGATTTACGGGGTTCAAAGGATAAAACGGTAGCCACACCCTTCTTAATATCGAAGAAAAACCGTTGATCCATTGATTTCTGTCGTTCGGATTTCACCTTGATCCCTTGATCAGCTCCTAACAACTACCTTGATCACTTGATTCCATTTTGATCCCGTTCGCAAATGCTTCAACAGGCGATACGTAAGTGACTACCCCTTGCTGTATTTCTGGTCAGTGACAAGGAAGGCGTTTTTCTCTCCTCATTATGCTTTTGAGCAGCATCGAAACTACGTATATACTGTGACAGACTATGCATTTCAGCTAGCACTGCCTTGCTGCTGCAGTGAGCAAGGCTGAAGACACATTTGTGGGAAACTGACATACTCATTTGGCCATTTTGGATGGTGTAAAGTGCATTCTGGTGTGGGAGTTGGTAGATGACACAGTTGTAGTTAGGAATTTGAGTTTGCCATTGGGCTGAGCATTGGCTTTCTCAGGACAAGCTGGGCAGCTTGCAATTGATCACACTTGGGTAAAATAGAAATGCATCTCCATCCTTGCTCACTGCAGCAGCAAGGCTGTCAGTCATACATGACCCCCCCCCCCCTTCAAATCCAGCCATCTCTTGTGAAAGTGGTTAAAGCTTGAAGTTTGAAGCTTGCACTCATGATGTATAGAAGAGTGGTGGTGCAAGGTAGTTGCAAAAGACGCATCATTATTCCAATCCAGTGGGCACCCAAATATGGACACTTTGACAAGACATCCAAAATTGATGCTTTAGATTGGCGAGTGTGTTACTATATATAGCAGGGAGGCTGTAGTAAGGAGCTGAAGTCTGAACGAGCTAAGCCTCAAACGTATTAACAGTGTACTTTCATCTTCAGATAATATAGTAGTAGATTACATCAAAGCACAAGCAATAAAGGTTCCTTCTGTTGCATAAGCTTCCTTCATGTTACTGATTTCCTAAATTACATAAGAATCCTTATGTTAACATTATCAGGATTATTGTAGAGGAATTTTTAATAGGCTCTACTTCAGCTAGCATCCCACATCAGTTGTTGAAGGCTAGATTCATTTTTGAGGCTTGCATATAATAAGGGAGGGGCTACTTTATTTGGCAAGGTAAGGCATATTGGTCAACACAAAAAAGGATATGTCTCTTACTGAGAGTCAGCTGGATATATATATGTGATTAAGAGAAAGTTGATAGTCCCAGGGTTGCCAAATAGATATTAATAAAACGTTTATACACGACATTTCGACCCAACTGGGTCTTCTTCACGGTGAATAAGTATGTAGCAGACTTTCCAGCGAAGACGTTCAAGTTGGAAATACTTCCAGAGCCACTATAGTAAACTTCCAATATTGGATGTGGTGTTCAGGATCTTCTGTCCTAATTACCAATAACAACCTTTCTGCCTGCTCTAAGAATTAGTACAACAT
The DNA here is from genome assembly GCA_963921505.1 of Phakellia ventilabrum. Taxonomy (NCBI): domain Eukaryota; kingdom Metazoa; phylum Porifera; class Demospongiae; order Axinellida; family Axinellidae; genus Phakellia; species Phakellia ventilabrum. Next base: position 3,360,289 of record OY997395.1, on the reverse strand, counting down.
CTAGCCTTGTCCCCAGGCCACTCCCCCCCAAATGCGTGGCCTGGGAACGAGGCTATACAACATCCTAAACAATGAATTATTGTAATAAGACTTCAATTATACAACACTAATTATTTCAATTTAGTTTGAACAGAACATCCATGTAAAGGTAGAGATTGACATAAATATCTATTTTCTGGATGATATAACAGTCAGATTTTTTGTAGCAACATCATTTTTGGGTGCAGAACATAGCTCCCCCAAACATTATGGGTAGTACATCTCTAGACTTCCACAAATAAATTCCCTTCTCCAAGGTAGCTTGGTAACAGGCTAGGGCCACACATTCACACCAGGCTCTTACTAAGCACTTTTTCACTTTTTTTATTGACTCATAACAGGATGAAGAAGTTCTTTTCCAAACGGTGGCTGTTGGCCTGTGGCGCTGCTGCAGTGGGGACAGTAACTGGCTGGGGAATATTCAAGGACTCAACATCTATGCCCCTTATTTCTCATACCAAATGTACTATAGCCAGCGAACCAACACACACAGTTACTCACTTGCAGGCTACAATTGGCGCACCAGGCTCACAGGAAAATTCACTGAATAGAGCTATTGAGAAAAGCAGGCTGGTTATCAAACGAGGCATGCTAGAGCGAGGCATTCCAGGGGCAGTAGTAACAGTTTGCAAGAATGGAAGACTAGTCTGGAGTGAAGGACTTGGATATGCTGATGTTGAGAATCACGTCCTCTGCACTCCAAACACCGTGATGCGAATAGCCAGCATTAGCAAGCCTCTCTCTGCTGTGGCACTGCTGCAGCTCTGGCAAAAGGGGTTGGTGGATCTTGATGCTCCACTGCAGAAGTATGTACCAGAGTTTCCAGCGAAGACCTTCAATGGAAAACCAGTGGTTATTACAACAAGACACGTGCTCTCAAACATGGCAGGAATCAGGCACTATCACAAGCTGAAAGCAGACCAAGGTGAGGTACTGTACAGTGCTCTAGAGAGTAGAACTATTAATTTAGAGGTTATAACCACTCCACCATACCCAAATAAGTATAAAAACATCAGGGTTTTCAAAATCTCTCCATATTATCTAATACAGAACTGCACCTGACCTGCATACAGTTTTACCAAATCAGAGGAGTTCATAGTATTATTATTAAATATAGCACATACCAATTGCATAGATGTGGTAGAGAATACACACAGAAAGTAATTATTGTGTATTAAGAGACAGGAAGTCGATCACAAAAAATAGTTTCAATCATCATTTCACGGTCATAGTCAGGATGAGAACAGGAATGAATTGATCTAGTCACCGATGCACACAAACGATACTGATCATACTGCTTTTAAATGACGAGAACCATACAAATTGTTATAGCTACAAAAACAATAACATGTAGAGGCAGATTGAAGAGAGACTGACTGAACCAGTAGAGAGAGATGCTTAGCAGCTGCAAACAAAAGAAAATATAGAGACTATATCAAGATTGGAAACTAAATGAACAATACCAGTGTGACTACGATAGGGAAGGTATCAAATTTGCACAGTACCTTGTTGAAAGCATGTACATTGACATTTCAAAACACACTAAAGAAAAATTACATGTTTTTGGTGGGAAGAGAAAGCAGAGGCCCTGGTTATGTCAACACTTATTGCCTCATCAACATCTCCACCTAATATTAATGATCCTGGTGTCGTGTACTATACCTTCTCCTGAAACTAGTATATAACAGGGCAGGTTCCTTACAACCACCTTTCTCCAGTACTCCTGCCTCCTGCTGCAGTCACGTGATAATGCCATAATGTAGTGGTAGGGCTTTGAGCATTCTTCCAGCAGAATTCGTACTGTAACACTAGTCTCTGGCTCCTGTACCATGTTCCTGCCCTTGGTGCTTGGTCAAAATGGGGGGTGATCCTGGCAGCCTCTAACACCAGGCGAGTGAAGAGCCTATTGAGAGATGGAGAAATGTAAGATAAGAAGGGAGAAAGCCAGACATAAGGCGGGAGGGAGAGAAATGAATATGTAAGGTGGAGGAAAAGAAAAGGATGTCAGGAGGGAGAGAAAGGAGGACGTACAGTGCTACAGAGGAAGACAGTAGATTTTAGAGAAATTTTCTTTCTTTGCTCTTACAATGTTAACCTCTCAAACCTAGAATAAAAGTACCTACACATATCTACTACATTTTGTGAAATCTTACTTCAATTAGTGAAAGCGCAGGATACTATGGCTTCCACAATACATCTGATTTAGGAATTTATTAGGTTCCCAAAAGTGGACTGAAAGTAGTAAAACGTAATGTGTCAACTTCGACCCAAGTTTTAGTCAAAGTCTACACATCAGCCATCAACTCAAACTTTGCAGCTAAAGTGAACCTAACAAATTTGCTTATCGATATTGATGTTTTCTACAAGTATCTTCTGATTCCCTGTGAGTTAAAATTTTCCATACTATGAGTTTCAATTCAATGCCAATTGGAGTTATGAGAGATTATTCTGCAAAAATGTTAATATTCTATATTTTGCCCTCACACTACCGTAAACATTAGCCATATATCTACAACTGCACATGCCACAAACAGATTAAGTCCAGCTTTGTACTCAGGAAGAGTTGGGCTTCATTTTGTTATGTTTACTCCTTTCTATTCAAAGACACCCCAATTTTGAAAATCTACTCTCTTGTTCTGTAGCACTGTATGTGGGAGGGAGAAAAAGGGGGTGGTTGAATTTTGAGAAAAGTGTAATTAAACAAGCATCCTGATTCTCAAGGTCCGAGATCCAGCAGTAACTATTGATGATTAGCATCTAGTAGGGGTGGCTGCAGTAATGAGCTTCATCACTGATTGTAGGCTAACACACACCTCCTTCCACTCACTGAGGATTGTGAATCCCACTTCTCCCCAACTCCAAAAAGAAACTACTAACAGTTATAATACAATCTATCCAGCGCATATGTATCACACCTTATTTCATCTCTGTGAAACGTGAATTTCACTGTTGCTGCTTTTCAGGTGCCGAATCTAACAACAAAAGAAAACAGAGTCAAATAAGCAGCCAGAAAGAGTACTACATCACACAGCACTTCAATTCTGTGCAGCAGTCACTGCAGCTTTTCGCCAATGATGCCCTAGTGTCTGAACCAGGTGGGTGGAGTTCAGGTCAACCGTAGAATATGTAGAGTCATTCAATTACTGAGTCCTAATAGCAAACGTTATTTTTTTCTCTACCAATTGCTAAGCCTGAGAATGACGTTAGACTAATTCTTTATGTATGTATGTATGTATGTATGTATGTAGCTTCACGGTGACTCCTGACCTACATATGCATACAATGTAGATCTATTTCACTGTGAACATCTGGTAATCAACTGATCTGTAGCTAGCAACAAGGGAAACTCAAACTACTTTGTCATTCCTGCAACAGCATAATAATATGTGGTGACCATCTAGTACCCTGCAACTGAAGTAACCACTCAGAAGTTAAAAAACAACTATTTATTACCCCGCGCCACGTATGCAGAGGTGGGGTAAAGCAATGAGTTTTGTCCGTCTGTCCAACTTTCCTAAAAAAATGCTTCCACCAAGCGATCTAGAGGGATTAGCGACTTCAAACACAGTAAGACCGATGAAAATCACCATATTTTAGTGTACTGATAGTCTCAAAAGTGGTTCTGTTCTCCGCATTTCTAGCTCTTTCTTATTGTCGGTGTCATCCACCATTTTAATATGGCAATAAGTTACGCCCACTGCATAGAACAATACAGCTTGCCATAAACAACCAAGCTATAGACACTGTCGCTACAGTATGTGAAGAGTCGAGACACATCTGGAGCATTTGGAGACCCGAGGCCTTCGCTGCTAGGAGCCAGGGTAAGCCAAAAATGACAGTCAAAAGTGCGGGCGGAAGTGACGCCATCTGAGCTTAACCAAGTATAGCACATACATGCAAGGGGGTATAAAGCCAGTATCCGTGGTATGTATACCACATGAAAACACTATGCCTGCTGCTTCGATAAAAGTGTATTTTACAGCCATCCCGACTCTTTACAAACTCTGGCAGCAGCATCTGCTGGCAAGATGCACCACTATGGGCTCTTTGCAGAGCTGGGACACCATAACCTAAGTGTACGTAGATGGAAGTCTGTGCACATCTGCGTAGTACAGCTCCAACATTGCTGGTATACCGTCTGGAGCGCGGGGTATGTGTTCTTGGAACTCTAGTTTTTACAGTGTATCGGTGATGATGCTTTCAAAAGCCTACAATGTATTAAAGCGAAAGATATCACCAGGAATGTGAGTATGCAAGGTTCTGCTTAAATCCAAACCGCAAAAATCAAATCTTTTTTGGTGAGCTTTAATTACAATACTGACAGTGTATTAGACATTGTGACCCCACGCCACGTATGCGGAGGCAGGGTTAAGTAATTGGTTTGTCCGTCTATCTGTCATTCTGTCATAAAGAATTTAGAATATTCTTCCAACAGGCATTTTGGCCGGTTTGTTGCCTTTACAGCATAGTAGTAATGCTGGAATTCACCATAACTTAGTATACGTGTACCTGATAGGGGCAAAAGCCATTCCATTCTCTGCATTTCCAACTCTTTCTTATTATCGGTGTCATCCACCGTGTTAATACGGCAATGGGTTACGCCCACATGCAGAGCAAAGAGCCAATGTCGATGCAGCTCACCATCCAGTTTTGAAACAGAGCTTGTCACCAAAAAAGGTGGCTGCAGACATTGACGCCATAGAGTTGGAGTGGCTATAAACACTTTTGGTGCAATTGGAGACCTGAGGCCACACTGCTAGGAGCTAGTGTAAGCCAAAATGGCAGCCAAAAATGCAGGCAGAAGTGATATGTGCTTGAGCAGGTGTAGCTCCATAACAGAGTATGCTAGAGTCATGGGACTTGAGACATCTGAAAGGCAAAAAGTCATAGATTCTAGCAGGCACATCTATGGGGGTGACATCCCCACAGGTGTTGGAGTTATAGGCCTCTGAAGTTTGGCATTATTTGGAAATATCACTGAAGTGCCTCAAGTATAGCACTTGCATGCAAGGGAGCATAAAAACCAGTATGTATATACCAGATAAAAGCACTTTCTAAGTACAGCCATCCTGACAAACCGTGGCAGCACCTGTAGCCACCTTCTATGGCAATAAGCTCTGTTTCAAAACTTAATAGTAAGATGTACCACTAACAGCTCTTTGCAGTGCCATTGCTGGTATATATCATCTGGAGTGCGGGGTATGTGTCTAGTTTTAGCATTGTATAGTTGCCTTTTGTAAATGATAGCTACTTGCATCCTTCTGTAATAGATACCACAATATATCTGCATGTATAGTTGATTGCTTTACTTACCTCGTATCCTTGCTTTGCCACTGCCAACTCACAAGAGCTAAATATTCCAAAAAGTTTTTTTTGTGGGGGGGGGGGGGGGCATGCCCCCAGACCCCCCTCGTAAGCACATATGCCTTTGCATGCACATTACGCTACTAATGGCCTCTCCACTTTGTATTTACTTCCTAAGACTCTGTTACACCATGTTCCACACAAATTGTGTAATTAATCTTTTCTCCTTTAATAGTTTGTTCATTTCCCTACCACAGGCAAGAAATTCAACTACAGTACTTTTGGCTGGACGCTCATCAGTGCTGTAATCGAGAATGCATCAGGAGAGGACTTTCTCCACTATATGCAAAATCACATATTTAGACCCCTGGGAATGAAGGCAACTAAGGGAGAGTTCCATGAACCACTCATGTATCACAGAGCAAGGTTGGGATAAGATATGCATATGCATACATGTACCAGCTGCATGCACAGCACCAGGTACTGAGACAGCTTCTGTTTTCAGCATTTATGTACAACTCCTGTGTGTTCACATAGATCACTAAGTCTTGCAGAATGTATTCTCATTGCAGTTACGGTATATGACTGAGTAGAGTGCTTAGTAGCGTCGTTCCTAGGCTCTCCTCCCCTCCCCAATGCAGAGACAAAAGCTGGATGGGGGGACCTAGGAATGAGGGAGGCTAAATGCTGAGCATAATGTGCCTGCAAGCTAATTTTGTCTGTGCATGTTGCCATTACTGTGAATAAACGGTAGACTGCAAATAGCCTGCAATGACAGCACTGTTACGTTACTGCAGTTTGTGATCAGTACTTTTGCTGCAACAAATACATATGTGCATCTGCTTGTGTTTGCCCCTATACATGTAGGTGGTTAAGACTGTTTTTTGTTCCATGCTGAACTTCAGCCAAATTCAAACCATCTCGCTAGATTTAACTCTAGCTATATCAAAGGACTATTTCATCTCGTGCCATAGATGGCTCAAAAAGGCACAATCTGCACTGGAGTTCCAGTTAGCCTAGCCCTAAGCATAGCCTACTAAAGCAATGTACAGAGCCTGGCTGGGTATATCTCTTGATAGAGCTATCCGTCTCTCAACTACCATTCCCGTACAACACTGTAGAAACAAATCAATGCAGGAGTAGGTGTATTTACGGTCATCTGCTCATTTTTGGCAGGCATTACGTGCGAGATGAGAGAGGCATCCTTGTGAACACCCCATATGTAGATATCTCCTACAAGTGGGCAGGTGGGGGCTTTGTCTCTACTGCCGAAGACCTGGCAAAGTTTGGTACCGCCATGCTCATCTGCTACCAGCTCAGCGAGAAGAATGATGTGCAGAGTACTGCAGACTTGAAGACAAAGTTGAATGCTGCAAAGTATGAACTACTACTAGAACCTAGTACTACAGCCATGATGTGGAAGCCTGCAATTACAGATATCAGTCCTACAAATCCACTCCTAAGCTATGGAATGGGATGGTTTGTAAGCCAAGAGCAGTTGGAAACAGTGGGTGGGAAGAAAAGACCCATGCTTGTTGGACACACTGGTGGTGCAGTTGGAGCAACCAGTGTATTATTGATAATTCCCGGGGATTCATCAGTGCCAGAACAGGATCAGAAATTCTGTACCGTTGAAAAAAAGCTACCACATGGCGTAGTGGTAGCTGTGATTTTCAATCTCCAAGATGTAGAGTGTGTGTATTCACTGGGTGTCCAGATTGCAGAAGAGTTTATGTAAAAGCACAATTATGATGTTTACTTTCGTGATTATATATCTTTTGTACAGTATCTCCTTCATATGTGTGACACAAGCAGTTTGAGAAATCTACTAAATTAACATTTGGTGGTAGCTAATTACTCCCCCCAGTCCAGCGTCTGGCATACCAAAAAGTTACATACATAGTCTGTTTCCTTTCTAAATACAATTTATGAGTGAGTACAGAAACAACAGTGGGTTGAAACTCCACCAAGGGTTTACTAGAGGTGTGGCTGAGGGTAAACTGCATGTTCGTAGAACTTTATTCCTATACAGTAGCCAGGTCTTTGTGTGTATTTCACTTTGCTGACTGTGGGCCTGGTGCCTTTTGTTGTATAATCAAACATTTATAGGACTGGTACATACTGTGTTTTATTGCTAGAGATACCAGTCTATAGTTCACCCCCCCCCCCCCCCCCCCTTCCAAACACACACACACACACATGCACACATGGTGGGGGCAGGCTATATAGAATGGCCACATTATTAAACTGGTAATTATCAATTAGCATGATCATGATTACATCTACCATGCAGCGTTGTCGCCAGAATGTGATCACAGCACTCTTTTTTCATAGTTTACACTATGTGTACTTGTGCTATAATGCTATTCATGCACTATTGTAACCAAAGGGCACATTTGGGCACGGTGACGACATCACGTGCCCCTTCTTACAGGCCTAGCGTTATTTCTCGTACACTGCTGCTCGCTTACCTATTTCAGCTTTTTGTTCCTATGTGAACTGCGTTTGCTGGAGCTGAAGCACGCGTGTCATTAATAGTAGATCGCCACCGCGGATAGCGAATTGTGGATCGCCAGTTCACCACCGCCGATTATGGATCGCCATTGACTCAATATTATGGCATTCCAAAGCGGTTGAGAAAGAGCACTTACTACTATTTTGTTACTTTACGTTATGTGGAGTCACTTTCAGCATCACTAAACACCCATTTTATTACAGCAGTGATGTTTTTAACATACTGTACTTTTTATGACTGATATGTAGCTATAATGCAGCTAGAATTCACAATAGCCTGTGTTGTTAGAAGGTAACTGCATGGTATACATTTACAGTCTCTTCGGACCTGCATTATTGGGTGAATCACTTTCTGTCAGCACCCGAAAAATGGGTAGTAAATTTACTTTGAAAGTTTAATGAGAGATCTAATTTAGATTCATTGAGTGATAGCTACTGAGTTGTTTTGCAGCTTGCACTAGCAAGTAGCAAGCTATCACTAATGTACCTGAGAATCCTGATAACAGTGATGTCAATGACTTCTCTTAAGTAATAGCTAACTGAAAGATGTTACTCATTGAGTTTTGGCAGCCTTCCTCTTGTGTTTTTTGTTGTATTCCAAGCCACCTGTTTCTGAAGGTAGGCATAGTTATGCAAGCAGACATTAGCCGATAGATAAATTCCTAGATATCGATAGTATATTTTATTATAATGACATGCATGCCCAGCCTTAAAGGTGTATGAGTCAGTTAAAAAGAAAAGTTGAAGTACAGAAATGCAATGAATTGTAGACAAGCGGGAAAAAGAGGGATTGAAATATGAAACACACTGGATATCTGTTTGTCCAATTTCCTGCAAAACATTACAAAGTGCAACTCAGTTTCAACCTCTCCAGAACTTCAAAGTTTTCATACCCATAGCTAAGTCATTAGTGATAAGGGTTTCTTGGAATTCTGTGGCAGCCAGTTTCCACTTAGAAGAAGGCAGCCCCCGGCCCTCGGAAGGTTGTGATGACCCTTGCAGGGAACGTACACCCTGACTCCAAGTTATATAGCTAGGTTCTGGGATTCAAAATTCTCACTTTCTAGTTATGATTAAACTTCGGTATCACCTTTCCACTATGGATCATTAATCAGTCACTCATTACACTTACTAAATAGGGTAAAGTCACCTGCTGTCTTCATGGTAAAACATTACGCCGCCATATCCACCTTGATCACTATGTAAATAGTCTTTTGCCCAGGACATAAAAATTATTAATTAATAAAGCTATAGTTGGTGTATACACCAAAACTGTAATCTGGCCAGCCATCTTGAAGGTCCCCCTCCAGGAGATGTACGGGGCAGTTCTTAAGTTACCAACTCCCAAAATGCATCTAACAGCTTTCACTATATAGCATTTATAGCCTGCTGCATAGTCTAACCTTGGTATTAGAAGTGATTTGTAAAGTGAAGCTAAGCTCTTCTACCAGAACCTACAAAAGGATGATTGATAGGATTAGGCCTGATTAATCTTGTTTGAGGCACCTTTAATATTACCTATGTAGTATTATTGTTGTAGTGTAGACATTGTGCATGCAATAATATGGCCTGCCATGGTCGTTGAGGTGGATAAAGAGTCAGATAAATATTCAGAGACCACACTTCATGGTTTACAGCATAAGCATGTATATAGGTCCCTACCACCAACAAATCATTGTCCACATTCTGTTGAACGTATTTAGAAGGCCTTGATAACACAGTGCAAACAGAAAATGTTTGTGATAGTGTTCCTGCAATGATTGACGGTTTGAATCTGTAGGAAGGAAATTTGAACAAAAATATAAGCAACAATGTATTATGTAATGGCCATGGTAGAACACAGACATTACGTTTAACATACATAATTATATAGGGTTGACACACTGCACAAATGGAGCCCAACAGCTGTACAGTACTCAAGCACCGCAGTGTAGACTCATTATGAGGTAATGGCAAACAGCATTAGGCTCAGTAGTACTAGTGTCAATGACAGACAGTTGTAATTGCACTGTGAATATGCCCAATATGAGTATAATTGAGCACCTGCATGGGTATCAGGTGCTACGCGCATTACTAGTAAAGCTTGTTCACTTTAAACTCTCTTAGCCAAACTGACCTGCCCAAAGAAATGCAGTTGTTGTCATCTGAGTACTAGTACTAGGCTACCACACCAAGAGCAAGATCCACTTACCCTGAGGGTATAAAAAGCGACTGCCTGCACACTATCCACATGCCTTTTGATACTGTCTACACATGCATTATAGCTATATACTATTCTCATACCATAATTTTTAGGTGTCTGCACACAGGGTCAAAAATATGTAAATGCGTTCCCATTGCATGTCTTGAGCTAGCCCAGACCCTTTTCCATTTCTTTTTTGGAGGGTCAGCACTATAGCTATATCATCCTGGAATGACATTATGGCTCAGTGCAGAGTGAACCGCCTCACCAGTCATTTTTTGGAAGTTGGGAGTAGTCTGGTGACTAATAGCATGGCTTTTGAAAATATGGAATGTAATAATATATTCTGGAGCATACACTGTGTTTGGGCAGTTGGAATTTCATTCATTTGTATGATTCGTTCCTTGTGACTTGCATTCTAGCTCTTTAAAAATGGAAAGCTGACACGGAGACTGCATCTCAGTCTGTCTGTCCACCATACAAAAATTGGCTCCATGAGCTCACAATCACACAGACATTGTCTCTTAAACCTCGAGCATGTGTGGATCAAATAGTCCATCGGCAGTCACTTCAGGGTAGCTACAATCGTATTCAGCTGACAGGTTAATCGTGCAATAATCGCAGCTCAGCGCCGCGCTGTACGCGCAATAATCGCTGCTGAGCTAGCAAAATCTGCGCTGTGAGCACGCAAAAATTGTTGTTGAGCATGCAATCAATCGCCTTGCGCCGTTGAGCATGCAATAATTGGCCCTGAGAGTTTTGTCCAGGTGTTGAGCATGCAAATGCGCGCCGTTGAGAATTTTGTCCGGGTGTTGAGCATGCAGTATTTCAGTTTGATAATTATTTTGTCCGGTGGTTGAGCATGCACAAACTTCGGCTTTTGAGAAGGCAACAGTTCCATAGCGTATCTCCTCTTTCTACCCGGTACCCGGCCCCCACTTCACTGACATGACTCTGAACGCTTTATTGGGCTCAACTGACGATTAGACCTTGACTCACGTCACAGATAATATATGCTCACGTTAAGCGACTTGCGACCTCGCGTTCAAAACTTCGCACTCTAGTCATGTCAGTTTATGACGAAAATCACGAAACCACGAAAACCACCAAACCCACGAAAACCGGTTTTCAGCAATTCCCATTCACGAGTGGTGTACCCTATAATTCGCCGTAGATGATAAAGTGGGCGGGGTCTTCATTGCGAGCCTGCTGGTCTAGGCCAACGACAGATTCTAACCCGTGGCAACTAAGAACACGACGTAATCTGAAGTAGCAGCACGTAATGGCATGGTGGCAACGCAGAGTAGACAGCTAGTGCGAGTAAACTTCACCGCGTCTGTGGCAAGAATATCAAGCTATCTGATGGCGATACGGTGGCAGAGTGAGGAGCTTTAATCATGAAGTAGTGTACACGGAGCAGCCAGTACCAGTTGGTACTATGTTTCAGCAGCCGATACCAGTTGGTACTATGTTTCAGATTAAACTACTCGAGGTAGGAGGTGATTAAATTGGGCGGGATCCCTTTCACTTGGGTTCACCGCGGTATGCCCCAATGAAAAAACAGTACCGTCTTGTGTATAGGAAGAATAAAACTTACGGAGCTATATTATCTATGGAATAACTACTGGATATTGTTGTACACTGGAAAGTTTAGCCATGAAGGTGTTGAGCATCAGTATCATTCAAACATGGATAAGATCCAGAAAGGTGGCCATGGGGCTGTGTGGTATACGAAAAAGGAGACCTACACTACTTCGTTGATGGGAAGGACCTAGGATTGGCCTGTGCAGATCTACCCACTGACAAACCACTGTGGGGTGTGGCTGATATCCATGCAAGAGCCACAAAGATCATAATATTATCAGAATTCTAATATCCCTCAAAATAAAGAGTGTTCACATTTTTTGCAACTGGAGCAGCAGCTGTGAGATGAGCAGTCTCCTGTGCAAGGTCTTCAACATAGGCTCGATGAAGCAGCACAGCAGCTGCAGCAGCAGAGAGAAGAAGTGGCACAGCAGAGAGTGGAAGCAGCACAGCAGAGGGAGGAGGCAGCAGCAAGAGAGCAGGAGTCTCAATTACAGTTACAACGTTTACAACAGAGGCTCGACACTGCCACAGCTGAGTTACAGCAGTTGCACTCTTCTCCACAATTTGCATCCCAGCAGGGAATCGAGGCCTGGAAGGTCCCACGAGGTGAGGTTCAGGTCTTGGGTGAGATGGACAGGGTGTTGTTGCTAGAGGCAGATTCCAAAGTCAGTTAGTTGCTGTGAAGTGGCCGCATCCTGCAATTCTCAATGAGCACACCACTGAGCGACTTCGAAGAGAAGTACGAATCATGGCACAAGTTAGCCATCCTAATCTTCTGCGTTTCATAGCTGCCGTATTCGATGACCAAATGCCCCGCCTACCTCCACTGATCGTCATGGAGCTCCTGGATACCAATCTCCGTACAGCATACCAGAATGGGAGGCTTTTGGGTAATTCCGAGATGTTGCCTATGCCCTCCACTATCTCCATGAGCACCAGGAGCCCATTATCCACCATGACGTGAGTGCCCCCAATGTCCTCCTGGAAGAGCGTCCTAATCAGATGTGGAGGGCAAAGGTCTCCGACTTTGGGTCAGCTAATCTGGCAAAGATGGCCCAGACTATGGGAGAAGGTGCCATCATCTACGCAGCACCTGAGACCATCCCACAAGCATACGACCCAGACACTACCCCCACCACCTCAGACCACAACGATAGATGTCTACAGCTATGGAGTGCTGCTATGTGAAGTCATCACTTGCCAGTTTCCCGATCCAGCCCAGTATCGAAGCATGTTACGTCAAATCCATAGCCAGTGGCAGTTTATGCATGACCTGATTGTCCACTGCACCAAATGCAACCCAGAGGAGCGACCGTACCGACAATGGCACGAATACAGTACTTGACAAAGTCAACAAACTTCCTAACACTAGATCTCGGCTGCAGCAAAGATCGTAATGTAATGTCCCACGCCTGATATCTTGTACATATGGACCAAGTTCTAGTTAGTGAGTGTTCATATTCCTGTATTAGCACACTGGTACCTCAGTTACAATATTCTGTATTTTTTAATGTAGACCCTTCTCATCGTTATACTCCTGGACACCATCCCCATTTTTTTCAATAGTGTTATAAACTTGATGGCCTTTTGATAATCAAACTTCCCAAGTCATGTATTATAATATAGTCAAGTTGTTCAGCTGATTTATATAGCATGAATTACAGTGATAGTATAGCTACTTACATCATCTACGTATACTAAATCTAAGGGATATGGTGGCAGAGAGAGTGAGTAGCCTTGATGATGGAGTAGTGTACACGGAGCAGCCTATACTTAAGTAGTCGAGGTGTATCTGATTGTCAAACTGGCTTTCTGGACTTACTGCCAATTTCAAAGTCACGTGTCGTCTACGCGCAACGCAATGACGCTCGTAGTCTCGCGGCCCGTCGCGGGCCGGCCAGCCTCACTCGCACTGGCCCGCGAGCGCTGGGCGCCGGCGGTGCTATAAATTCCTCGTCCAAATTAAATGCCACATGTATGTTGGATTGTGCAGACATTATTGTAAGCTGCAGACTATGGGTTCTGCAGACGTGGACAAAATCCCAGGTGGTGAGGAGGAAGGGGAGTGGCATGGCGGACCATCAGTGGCGGAGTTACGACACAGGCGGAAGGACCCGAGGACAAAGCATAAGTACAACCCATTCTGTCGACTTTTCTATCTGTAAGTTTAGTATAATGGACGTTATGGGGCGAGCATGAGCGAGTGACTGTGTGCTACCGGTATCTATGGCCAGGGGTGCGAGGGTCTGGTGCGCGAAACTAAGGCTCATCTAGTCTCGCGCGCCAGACCTTGCGCTACAGTAGTTGTGCCTGCTGAATGTAAATGAGTAAAGTTGTGTCTGCTGAATGTGTAACGTTTATATAGGAGGATTTCACGTAGAGACGTGAAAGAATTTTTAGCACTTTGTAGCACCTTGAAATTAATTGCAATTTGAGGAAGTTACGGTCACGCCCCCTGGTGGGAAAATTAAGTATTACACTCAATGAAGAATGGAACGTTTTCGTGGCAGAACCAAGGCTCCGTCAGCTGTCTCGAGTATTGCCTTTAGGCAGTTAATCTACTGCACCTTGTAGCACATGCTGTGGTAAGCAGCATTCTCCAAATCAGTATCACAGTGCTGGTCTAGAGCCATATAGCTAGTAATGATGTTTCCATAGAGCGTAATAGTTAAGTTTCCCACCAAGGGGTGTGACAGGAAATTGGGTGGAGCTTCCTGAAAGTGCAATGAATATTATTAAAAGGTGGCAAACATTCCTTCACACCTCTGCGTGAAATCCTCCTCTGGTCAAATAATTAAGGTAGCAAGGGAAATTGAAAAAATCATGTAAAACTGCTCATGAATAATTAATGAGCAACCAGCAAGGTCACGTGAGCTACGTAAAGTTAATAAGATTCATTGCACTATTTACATTTTCCCATGGCGGCAACCAGAATCAACAGCGGGAGGGAGGGGGGTGTCACTTTGATGTGGAAAGCAGCACTTTCAAGGGCAAATTCGGCACTTTGATGTGGCCGAGCGGTACTTTGATGTTCACTTTCAACACTTTTTTCTTCTTTTTTTTAATAAGATGCCGTTTAGGCCGTCTGTAGTGCTGAGTAGGCTGTTTGTGTGTAAAATCCTGCCTGAAGTCTGTAGTAGTGTTTGTGAGTGTAGCTGAAAGGCTGGCAGGCAGCTTGCCAGACAGATGGTCATCCAGTCTTCTCTAGTCAGTTGTCTTTAGGAAAGTGACCTTTCGTAGACTCCGCCCATTTTTGCTACTAGCTGCCGTTTGTGGTGAGTTGTAGCTAGGCTGTGTGCGTGTGTAACGTAGCAAGGGAGGGGTTAGGGGAGAAAAGCATGCGTAGTTTTCTTGTGAGTAGGCTGACTGTCATAACCCTGGGGTGAATCTACTGTAGCAGGCGTGGATTGTTGCAATATTTGATTGGCGAGTCCGGATTGCAAAATGAGTGTATTTGTGAATAGCAAGGCAGATTTAGCTGTAAAACCGGATTTGAAGTGTTTCTGTGAAAAAGCATGCATAGGATTTTGGCCTGTCCTGTGTAGGTTGTGTGTAGGTGACGATGAGGGGTGAAACTGTGCGGGGAGTGCAATATTTGGAATTTTAGCAAAAGAGGTTTTTTGTGAATATTAAGCAAAGGGGGTAATTAGGTGCTTACCTATTGTCATGTGGGTGTAGGCTAGGATGTTGCCAACATAGCCATCAACTTGGTTCGGAGATTCGGCTTCAACCCTACTCAACTTCCCTTCCTACCTTAAGTGCCAAAAATCGATTGCCATGCAGTAGCGCTATCACAGATACGCTGTGAAATTTAGCGGAAATACCTACGATGACGTCACCTAACAATCAACAAATCAGAATCTGCAATAGCGCTACTGCGTGGCAATCTATTTTTGGTACTTAATTATTTGACCACACTATATTAACGTTGCATATTCAGCAGGCCAACTTTACTCATTAATTGCATTCAGCTGGCACAATTACTATAGCTCAAGCAGACCAGACCCTAGTCTATCGAGCTAGACCCTCTCTGCGCCAACCACTGGAAAGGCTAGAGAGGGTCTAGCAGATGTCATTAGTATTCATGACTAGCTGACCAATCAGATTTTACTATCTCCTTTGGGGGATAGTAGTAACACATACACATTATGGCTTTAGTGGTGGCTTGACAGGTGATAAGTGGTTGCTAGGTTGATGCAATCCATGAACTATGAATACTAATGACATCTGCTAGACCCTCTCTAGCCTTTTCCATGGTGGGCACAGAGAGGGTCTAGCTTGATAGACTAACGAGACCCTACTTCAGGGGTGCGAGGGTCTGGCACGTGAGACTAGATGAGCCTGTCAAAGTCGTTCCCAGACCCTCCACACACGCCCCGTCATCTGATACATGCAGTTAATTAACTATTAAAAATTACATTTTTCTCATTGCTATTCATACTTCACATTCGGCTGTTTTGGTGAAACTGATATACGTGCACTGCTTCACTGTCACATGATTGTCACGTGACCATCCTCCTTCACATACATGTAGGTGGGTGGAGCCTCTGTTCTGTGTGGGGCTGCGTCGCGGACTCAACCAGTCTGACTTGTATTCTCACCCGAGTGAGACAGACTCGGAAAAGCTTCTCAAGAAATTTAACAAGTAAGTCTTTTTGACGACTCAACAATGAAAAGTTTCATCTGAGTAAAGTGAACACCGCTGTTTTTCTCTGCAGATACTGGACTGCTGAGCTGGCCAGGAAGGGGCGGGGCCTAAGTCCACGGCTATGGCTGACAATCGTGAAGTGTTTGTGGTGGCGAATAATTCTGCAGGGCATCCTCATGGCAGCATCGGTGACAAGGGGTTAATGTTAAGTGGTTGGGGTTAATGTTCAGGTGACTAGGGGTTAATTAATGTTAGGTGACTGGGGGCTAATGTTAGGATGACTAGGGGTTAATGTAAGGTGACTGGGCCGGTGCCCCGGGCTAATGTTAGGGTGACTAGGGTTTAATGTTTGGTGGCTAATTTTAGGGTGACTAGGGCTGAGTATTGCATTTTTTCGCCAGTTGTGGTACTGAGACTGCTGTGTATTTCTAGCATCTATATGTACTGTTACATAAGGTAATCAATTTTACAAGTAGTTGTGCTTCGCTTGCTGGAGGCGTCTGTCAGGCTGTAGGTCGAAGTTGCTCACTTTAGCTACTTGCTCCACTCGCTTCTCAGCTACCTGCTCGTTTCACTCACAACTCTCGGAGGCATATCAGTCAGGGTGGAGCCTGTAGGTTAAACTGAAGCAGAGGTGAGGACGTATAATGGCCTTCTGCGTATTGTTGCGTAATCGCACGCAATTAGATGATGTCACATCCGTGATGGACAGACAGAATTAAGTGTTGATGATGATTTAAAGCTCACTGTCCCTATCCCAGGTGGCACTCCAGGTTGGCCAGTCAATTAGCCTTGGCTACCTCACGGAGTACTTTAGCATCCAGGACCCCTCCTCCCAAGACACACGCGACGCTTACCTCTTAGCCGCAGGTGATTCATGTGACTGTCATGTGGCATAGCTTATAGTCATACTCATTCTATTTGTCGTTTGCCTCCTGCATACGTGTATTTTTATACTAGCTCTCCCCTCCTCTCCCTCTCCCCTCCTCTCCCTCTCCCTCTCCCCTCCTCTCTCTCTCCCTCTCCCCTCCTCTCCCTCTCCCCTCCTCTCTCTCTCCCTCTCCCCTCCTCTCCTTCTCCCTCTCCCTCTCCCTCTCCCCCTCCTCCTCTCCCCTCTCCCTCTCCCTCTCCCTCTCCACTCCTCTCTCTCTCCCTCTCCCTCTCCCCTCTCCCCTCCCTCTCTCCTCCGCTCCCCTCTCCCCTCCTTCTCTCCCCTCCTCCCCCCCTCTCCCTCTCCATCTCGGGCAGGCCTTGTGATGATGGCACTGATGATAATGATAATAGCCTCCCACACCTTCTTGCTGGGGCAGATGATCGGGGTGATGGCACGGATCACTTGCACCGGTGCCATTTATCAGAAGGTAGAGGTGTGTGGGCTGTGACGTGTGTGTGTGCATGTGCCTGGGAGGGGGGCACGTTTTGTAGCTTAAAGACTCGGTTTTGTCCAATCAGATTACAGGCTAAGCAATGACAATTGAAGAACTACTTAACTCTCAAGGGGTTAATTAAGTAATTCAGTCCCTCCTCCCCCATCTTGCAGGTGCTGACCTTGAGTCAGGTGACACTGCGAGATGTATCCACTGGCCATGTCATCAACCTTGCCTCCAACGATGTGCAGAGATTTGAACTGGTGAGCACCATATGGAACAATATCTGCTAAACCGATCCTTTTAGCCATTTCCAAAGTGCTGTTCATCTACCAGCTATACTAACTACCACTAACTGTAGCCCCTCCCTTGCCCCTCCTCCAGATCTTCCTCTTCCTCCACTTCCTGTGGATCACCCCCTTCACTATTTCTTTATTTATGCTGTCCATCCACCAGCTACACTAACTAGCACTAACCATAGCCCCTCCCTTGCCCCTCCTCCAGGTCTTCATCTACCTCCACTTCCTGTGGATCGCACCCGTCCATCTGGCTGTGTTCACCTACCTGGTCTACATGGAGGTTGGCTGGCCAGCCTTCCTCGCAACTGCCTACATCATTTTGCAAATTCCTCTCCAAATATTTCCTGCCAAGGTCTTCGCCAAACTTAGGTGGGTGTGGCTTGGTCAAGTCAGTCCTCAGAGTGTGTCTGGGTAGGGGTTTTATTCTGTAGTAAAAAAATCATTTTCGGGCTTTGAAGGCAAATTGTGTATTTAATATTTGTGTTATTGCACATGCGTTCAAAGCTCCTAGCTTCCAGACTCTCCCTGTGTGTTTGTGTATATAATTCAAGCAGAGGAGGTACATCAATATCACGTGCACGTACGTTGACGTCACTTAAGTACAGTAATCGCCATAGAGATTTTGAGACCCTCTGCTGCCAAAGCAAAGCACTGCAAGAGCTGTTTGAAGTGATGTGACATCAGTACCAGGTGCGCAGGTCTCCACCGTTTTTGCTCAAGAATGCTAGCGGTTAGTCCACTACCGTTACTAGCTTCTTACACAGCCAGTATGTATCCAGATCGTACCTATAAGCGAGTAGGCATAACGTGCATCAATACTGCAAGACTTCCAGACAAGAATTTATATAGAAAAGCATTGACCAAGGCTGGGAGTGGCCTTCATGCATCCGCTTACCGATATCGAACGGCCTCTGTAGCTTTTTAAGGCCCCGAGAATCATAGCACTCTGGGAAATATGGTGCAGTAAGGTTTTATAACTTTATCAACTTACAGAAACTCTTAGAGAGCACCACAGGCGATCCTCGACGGCGAAACTGAGCTAGCCGTCTATTTGCTACTTTAATTTACCTACGCGTATACCAAAGATATTCGAGAGTTTATCACGCACGGAATGCAAAATATGCAATTATGTCATGTGATTTTTGAATGATATCACAGCCTTGGCGCACCTCCTCTGTAATTCAAGCAACAAATGCTGGCTGGCGTCGATTGCTTCGACCTACATGGATAGCACTGACATAGCAATTTCTAGCTTGCAGTCGTAACATTGAAAAACAGCATATGCATTGCTAGCTGCACTTCTTTTGCCATCTAAAACTAGGGTAGTTCAATGTAACTGTCAGTAGCTCCGCTGGACTGGTAAACTACTGTTGCGTGGTAATAGCTATGGTGCAGTTATTGCGCACATGATATATATGCGGATGCACATACATGCATATATGGATACAAAACCATAAAGCGTGTGTGTGTGTGTCTGTTTGTGTGTGTTTATCAGTGTGTGTATGTGCATGTGTGTGTATATTTGTTTTGTGTGTGTCTGTGTGTGTGTGTGTATGTGCAGGTGTGCTTGCATGTGTACGTGCATGCATGCATGCTTGTGTGTGTGTGTGTGTGTACATGTGATATCCACCAACTCCTGATCCCTGCTACAGGTCTAAAGCAGCAGGTGTGACTGACAGACGTGTTAAGGTCATGAACGAAGTGATCGCCGGCGTCAGGGTGATCAAGATGTACGCCTGGGAGTACGCCTTCAAGAGAGTGGTCTCCAAGCTGAGAAGGTCCAGTGACACACTCTTTTATGTTACAATAGTAACCTTGAGCCCAGTGTTGTTCCCAGTTAAACACACAAGGTGACAGGCAGTGGTACTAATCTCCTAGTAGGACATGGTGTCAGTGACAGACTACTAGACCAAGTGCTCCTCCCATCTTAGTGTTGCTTTATCATACGTACCAAAAAATCTGTTATGCATAATGATTATTAATAGTTGCTTAACTTCATCAGTTTCACTGTACGCAGCCTGCTATAAAAGTTCAGTACTCGAAAGTGATGATGTTCAAGGGCTAGGTCGACAAGAAGGATGCCTAAGTTAGCTACTTCAGTAGCTAGATGGATACTGTGATAGACTAGCCGAGCTCGCAGGCGCACAGAAATCGCTACAAGGCATACTCACAGCAACATTTCAAGACAAGACTAACAACTAATACTCTAAGTGACACAAAAATACTCTATAACACAGCCCTAGCAACTAAAATGACACCTCAACGCATACAGACAAACAACCTATTAACAGTCTACTACCGCTAACGACACATCAAAATACAATTCCTATTTATACTACAGCCCTAGACACCAAAATCACACCAATACTCAGACAGACAAACAACATACTACACATACTGCACCTATTAACAGTCACTAGTACCTATTAACAGTCACTACCACTAACGGCACATCAAGGCCCAGTGCACATAGCTCTACTTTAACAAGTCTCAGTCCACCACAGATACTCATTGTTTAACCAGCTAGGGGTGGAGTCGGTATGTAATTATCAATTTGTAGTTGCTAACATAATCATATGAGAATCATGTTTACATCCGAGCTCCGCCCCTCTGTAGTTAATGCTGCTGTTCTCTGGTAAGAGCCCACCTCCCCGCTATCATTTAGATTGTGAGTGACCTTAAATTATTGGGTATCTGTCAGGAGAGTGAGGAGACAGATGGCACATAGCACTAGTTCAGTGAGGTAATTTCTCCCCCCGAAGATTATGGCTGACCCTTGAGTCATCTGCAAGCCTAACCTCGAGCTCAGGTCGCTCTTGTCTTCCCTCCCTTCTCCTCCTAACAGGTTGGAGTCTCACATAATATTTCGTGGTGGAATGATCCGAGTTGGGTCCTTTCTGCCACTTGAGGTCACCTTCACGTCAGTAGTGATGCTCATTGTGTCTGCTGCCTATGTGAGCACTGGTGGGATATTGCTACCGCGACGTGTATTTACAACGCTGTCCCTACTAGTGAGTGTTAGAAGATCAACTGTGTACTTTTTTGTACGCCAGTTCTACCGGCTCTCGGAGGTTGCAGTGGCCCTTGGAAGAATCCAGGTGCGGTGCCGGTTCGCTCTGTGAGACAATTTCTTCCTAGCTTACTCTGATGTATTGTCTGTGGCTGAACTTATAGCTTTATGAGCTGGAGTAGCTACTGGCCTTTAGGAGAATGTCTCCGTCTGTATTACGTGTCGAAGGATGAGTCATCCTCCCTCTCCCTTCCCCTCCTCTCTCCTCCTCCCTCCTTCCATCCCTCCCCCTCCCTTCCCCTTCTCTCTCCCCCACCCTCCTTCCCTCTCCCCCCTGCCTCTCCTTCCCCCTCCCTCCTAGAAACTGCTAGAGCTAGAGGAGCTGCCTGAAGCTATCAGTGACCACCCTTACTTCAAGAACTGTGGGGAAGACATGAGTGAGTGAATCTCGTGCATTACACACATACACACACACACACACGGTTGAAAGTGGTAACAGGATATTCCAATTTGAAGTGAAGCCCATTTCTCTCTTCCTCAGAAGAAGAAGAGAAAAGTGTATTTGATGAGATTGCCAGCAACCACTCCCCAGTGTCCAAATTTTCAGCCCCCCCGCCCCCCGCCCCCCAGAGGGAGAGGCCCGCCATGGTGACTGCAGACAGGCTGTCAGCCTCATGGACTAATGACAGTGAGAAGCTAGTGCTCAGCAACATCAGTTTTGAGGTCAACAAGGTCAGTGGGCAGGGCTTTGAAGCCACCCAACATTTCCTACCAGTGGGAGCATGTGACCACCGGGGGTTCGAGACTGAAGCTCCTTGAGACATAGTTACATGTACCTTCAGAATGTTTATTTTAATAGCCATACCATTAATATTAATTAACCTCTACTCACCATGCACACACACACACACACACACACGCACACACACACGCACACACACACGCACACACACACACACACACGCACACACGCACACACACACACACACACACATGCACACAGGATTTTCCTCTGCTGGGTGTGGTTGGTCCAGTGGGGGCGGGCAAGTCAACCCTGCTGCAGTGTCTGCTGGGAGAGCTGCATCCAGTCGGAGGGAGTGTGGAGGTCTTGGGACGTCTGTCCTACGCCAACCAGGAGGCCTGGGTCTTCTCAGGCACTCTGAGAGAGAACATTCTCTTTGGACAGCCCTACGAGCCACACTGGTACAACTTTGTCGTGGAGGCCTGTGCACTGGACACGGTGAGTGGCTGTGATCTTTTGGCCACTGTAGGCGTTGAGCGGGTCTGAGACTGTGTTCTGGTATCTGAATATCAGGCTGAGACATGGCCTCAGTCACCGTTCCAGAATATACAAAAAAAAACACTGCCAGTAGATTTTCTTATTCAGTTAGATGTAAGTGCAGAGTATGGCTACCTAGGTGGAGTCTCAAATCCTGTCTGATTTTGCAGCTGTCCCCCTCCCCCAGGACATTTCCCAGCTGATGGACGGGGACCTGACTCTGGTTGGGGAGAGGGGCGTGACCCTCAGTGGGGGGCAGAAGGCCCGGGTCAACCTGGCGCGGGCTCTGTACCTCAGGGCAGACATCTACCTCCTGGACGATCCCCTCAGTGCCGTGGACACTGCTGTGGCTAAGCACCTCTTTGATAAGTGAGTAATTAAGCAGCCTCCATATATTTGCTTTGAGTATAGTTACAGTCTGATGCATACTAAGTTTGGGTGTAGCACGTTAATTGGTTTAAACGGTAATGAATAACATCTGGAGAGAGTAATTACGGTTGGAATTGGCTAGGTCCTACTGGCAAGTGGTTTAGTAGCTTCTATTAGGCTTGCCTACTGCTCAGTAGCTCAGTGAGTTAGAGCATCTGAGTAGTAATCAGAAGGACCTGGGTTCAATCCCCAGCCGGGCTCCGATTTTTTATTTTTGTTCAGAATTTTTTTTATTCTCTTCGTATTTTTTCTTCCATCTTTCATGAATTGCATGTGTGCATAGGCCATGTCTTTGTCCCATTCCATGCTGTTGTCCTATTCCATGGCACAGGTGTATATGTGGACTACTGGAGGCAAATAAACTGGTTGTCATAGTAACACATCAGCTGCAGTTTGCCCAGCAGGCAGACCGGATGCTGGCCATCAACAAGGATGTGAGTGGATTGGGAATGGAACATAAGATGATAGAGATGGAATATAGAGCATGGGGATGAGCTTTTGCCACATAAACACTGTAGTAAATGGTTGTGGCAACCAAAACAGGATGGAATTTTTTTAACCACTTTCACAACATGCACATGTGGCTGGTACTAAGATGTATGTATGTATGTGACACTGTATATGTGTATGTGTGTTTGTGTATGCTGTGTGTGTGTATTGTACATGCAGTTAGTAGTCATAGCCTCCAACAATAGCATATTTGTTGAACTTTTCACGGACTAGTGCAATAGTTGATTCAGCCTGCAAACTTTCACTAGGTTCTTTGGACTAGTTATATAATATGCAGTCATGAAACACATGTACCGTATATGTATACACAGCCATTAACTACACATTCAGCAAGGCCTTACCTGTGGCTGAACATTGCCTCAGATAACTAATGCTTGCTGGTGTTAAATCTTGTTGTATAGCATGAGAGGAATAATTATTGCACACGTTTTTCATAATGCTGAATCTTCAACCTGTCAAAACAGGTTTACCATACAGTGCTATTTACATTTACCCTTTTCTTCTTCTCACAGGGTCAAGTTGAGGCGTACGGCAGTCACGCAGAGCTGGTGGCATTGGGACTGGATCCCACCCGGCTAGTAGGCGTGGCAAAAAAGGAAGAGCGGGATGAGTTTATCTACCGGGACAGTGACAATGAGGACAGTCGGGAGGAGGAGATGAAAGGTGGGGTAATGATGTAATGGAGAAGCTATATAGGTGGATGAATTAAGTAAGCGAGAGCCCGTTGTCCTGGGTGTTTATGGCCTGGATGAAGCGATTTGCAGTGGAACCAATCACTCTAATGTGCAGAAGATTCAGTTTTTTTATGTAGTCATGTTGAGGTGTCAGCTACGCTGCTGATAGTATAGACCTAAGACTTACACAAGTGTCTTTGTAGATGTCAATATTTCAGGTGTCTGTTAATAGAGTTCCACTCCGTGGCAGTCTCAGGTACTGCTGTGCAGAGGTCCAGAGGAGGGGGCATTCACACACACCCCCCACCCATGGAAACTTTCCCTTGGGATTTCAACCCTTCAAACTTGATTATTTAGGAAAATCCCCAAGGGGGGCAAAAGCACGTTGGAAGACAGTTTGGGGGGGGGGGGCGTGTGTATGGTGAGCAATATTAACCCCTGAGGTCAGGTGAAAGACTCATGCAGCGTGTGAGTGTGTTCCTATAGCCCATGACTTCACATTAGCCAATCTAGGTATCCACATGTCGGAGCCAGCAGTTGGGAACTCCCTACTTTCCCCTCCTCCAGCCACCATTGTGCTTCCCCCCTCCACGCCCACTCACATCCTCAAGCGCTATGACCGGCAGCAGAGTGACACTCTCCAGCTGCCCCCGGAGGAGCCCACTGCCTCCGTCTACCCTGCCCAGTCCATGCTCTCCTTGCACTCTGCCCTGGACGAGGGGACCAGCAAGAATGAGAAGGAGGTGAGGTGGTGGGGTCAGTTGCCTTTAGAAACCCGACTTAGTAAGGATATTGCTCATGGCCTCGTCTCCATGCCCACGTGCATGTTTCACTGCTCGGTACAGTTTCTCACTGCTTATGGGGTTGGGACCCTTGTAACGTTACACTAATCCCACTCCTGACACTAGTGTAACGCGGTCCAGCTGATCGCTGCTTCCAGCTCGAGTAAATTTTATTAGCATTGGTACAGCAACCAGAACTCTCTGCATACAGATCTGACTCTACTTATATGGCACACTGGCAAGTGTTGACCAGGTGCTGGTACAGACACTGTTACAAACAGATCATGACAGACAGTTGCGCTTGCTATGTATACATGAGAATAATGTTCGCTTGTTCGGCTCTATTGTCCATTCCTTACACCTTCGGCTATAAGCAGTGAAACATGCATGTGGAGTCAGGGACAAGGCTATATTGCACAGATAAAGCACTATTTTGTGGCTCTTAGGGTCAGAGTTCACTAGCTGTTATATGCAAGTGCTTGTGTGTGTTGCAGAACCCCGCCCACTCAATGCCAGAAGAAGAGAAGGCCCACGGGAGTATCTCCATGGCAACCTACTACCGCTACTTCCTGGCAGGAGGGTCGTACATATTTTTATTCTTCGTCACCATCATCTTCATTGTGGGAGAAGTGAGTGATCTCATTGGTCAGTCGTGTACGATGTCATTATGATGTCATTGTGCTGTGATCCTGCCCCCTCACCCCTCCCTCCCCAGGGCAGTATTGTGGTGTCAGACTGGTGGCTCTCCGACTGGTGGGTCCAGATAGACATCTAGCTGTCACTGTTCACTAGTGGTAGCATACTACTGCAGCCCATAGACTGGGGTAGCGTACAGTCTGGTAACATACATAGACTAGGGTAACCTACAGTCTGGTAATGTCTATGGTAGTATGCTAGTGAAAGAGTATCATTAAGTGCTCTTGATCCTAATATTTATGTCAAAATAGCCCCCCCCCCCCTTCATGTAGCCTTGTCCCCAGGCTCTCCGCGTGTTTCACACTGGAGAGTCTAAAGTGAAACATGCACGTGGGCCTGGGAACAAGGCTACTCATCCTCCCCCCTCCCCTTCCTAACTTGTTTCCCCCTGATGTGGTCACTGGAATGTTTAATCTCATGGAAGTTATATCTCCCCCCCCCCCCCCCCTTCTTGACTTGGGGGGAAGTTAACACTGCAAAGTAGTGTATTGCCAATATCTTAGTGTAGCCAACTCTCTTTTCATCCTCTCCCCCTCCCCCCTCCCCTCCCCCCCCCCCCCCCCCCCCCTCCCCCATCCTCTCAGGGTAGACTGCTCCACCCTCAACATCACCCTCCTCCAACAAGACAACGTGTCAGTTAGGAGCACTTGCACCCTTGCCTCCGACCAACGTATCGGGATCTACATGGGAATCACGGGCTTTGCCATCTTCATCAACTTTGCCAGAACCATTTTATTCTACTATGTTTGTGTGAACGCCTCACGAGTGCTGCACAACCGGATGTTTGGCTCAGTACTACGAGCACCTGTCCTCTTCTTTGACACCAACCCCATTGGTAAGGACTGTCTGACGCAGCTATTGGGGAGAGCCTTTCGATACTAGTCAGTAGAAGATAGGAGTTCCTGTCTATACTATGGCTTCATGATCCACCCTCAGGCCGAATTCTCAACCGCTTCTCCAAAGATGTTGGTTTCCTTGACGACCTGCTTCCTATCCAGTTCTGCGAGTATCTTCTGGTCAGTGTTGGTACATGTCTCATCTTACATGATGTCATATATTGTTTCTGAAATTTTAACAGATATCTGTTAATTAGATCACTGCTCTTCTGCTCTCCTCCCATAGCTGCTGCTACGGTTCTTGGCCATCCTCCTGACGGCCGCTGCCTCCAACTTTTGGGTGCTCATCCCAGCTGCCATTGTCGTGGTGGCATTACTCGTCCTCCGCTGGTACTACCTCAAGACCTCCAGGGAAGTCAAGAGACTCGAGGCCATTGGTCAGTTGGGAGGCTGTACTGGTAGAATATGAGTGGTTTTTGAGGGAATAATTTTAATAAGAGAGCCAAGTTTATATAGCTGCACCTTTAGCCTTTATATTTTCAATTTTCTGGTTGGGTCTTGCATCGTTCGAAAATTACTGGCCCCTCCCCTTTCTCCACCCACAGCTCGCAGTCCTCTCTTCTCCCACATCTCTACCACTATTCAAGGGCTTCCCACCATCCGAACCTTTGGCAAGAAAGGTGTGGCGCTCGACTTGTTCCACCACTACCAGAACGAACACTCCAAGGGTTGGTACCTCTACCTCATCACCGCCTACTGGTTAGGACAGAGGGTCGACACCCTCGGTGCCGGGTTCCTGGCAGCCGTGGCCTTTGTCGCCATTGCCCTGGCCTCAAGTGAGAGGGAGGGAGAGAGGGAGGAAGGGAATGGGAGAGAGGGAGAGAGGGAGGGAGGGAGAGAGAGAGAGAGGGCGGGAGGGAGGAAGAGAGGGAGGAAGAGAGAGAGGGAGAGAGAGGGAGGGAGGGAGAGAGAGAAGGGAGAGGGAGAGAGAGAGGGCGGGAGGGAGGAAGAGAGGAGGTAGAGAGGGAGGGAGACAGGGAGGGAAGGGAGAGAGGGAGGGAGGGAGGAGAGAGTGAGATTCACCTCCATCCTGCTGCTCTAAGTACCGATGACCTACTGTCATCTCTCTCCCCTCTCTGTTTGTCCTCTACTCCTCCTCTGTAGCCCTGAACGCCGGTCTGGTGGGGCTGAGTCTCACCTACACCATCTCCCTGGCCGGTATGTTCAGCTACTGTGTCCAACTCAGTGCAGAAGTGGAGAATGTTGTAAGTACCATCCGTTGGACAGACGTACATGACTTTATCCGATGGCAAGCTCCATAAAACCTTGACATATATATTGCAGTTCTGACGACACATTCACACACACACACACACACACACACACACACACACACACACACACACACACATACAAACACACACACACACGTATACCAGATGATCTCTGCTGAGCGTATCATGGCCTACGGCCGGCTTGAGGCAGAGGCTTCTTTGGAGACATGCCACCCTCACCCAAAGCCTCCCACAGACTGGCCAGACAAGGGAGGGCTGGAGATGAAGGAGGTGTCCTTCCGTTACAGCGAGGACTACCCCCTCGTCCTCAAGTCCCTGTCCTTCAACATCAAGCCCTCAGAGAAGGTGGGGCTGCTGGGGTGGGTGGAGCCACTTAGATTGGTGCGGCTGCTGGCATGGGTGAGGCTATTGGGGTGGGTGGAGCCACTTGGATGGGTGAGGCTGCAGCTGAGGGGTGTCATCAAGCGTCTCGTTATACAGTGACGAAAACTATGCTATTTGCTTACTCTGCAGAATTTTCTTGACTCTATATAACTGCTCTCCCTCCCTCCACCCATCCTCCCCCCCCCCTCCCTCCCTGCCTCCCTCTCAGATTGGCATTGTGGGCAGGACGGGTGCTGGGAAGTCCTCTCTACTCTCAGTGCTGTTCAGACTAGCGGAGCCATTTGGCAATGTGTACATTGATGGAGTCAATACCAAAGAGATAGGCCTTCACGACTTGAGAAGGAAAATGTCCATCATACCACAGGTAGACTGCTCTCGAGTGCTGTAGCCAGTACTGTTGACCATGCTACAGGTGTGCTTTAGGGGATCATGCCCGTGCCACTAATCAAGGTATTTTTTGGTCCCTCTCAGGACCCGGTACTTTTTAGTGGCACAATGCGCTACAACTTGGACCCCTTTGATGAGTACAGCGACACAGAACTCTGGGATATACTGGAACAGGTCGGCCATTTTTCCCAGTGTTATTTCTGTTGTATAGATGAGACGTTTTGGACTTAAATTCACCGTACACAACAGTGATGCCAAGCAAACGTTTTGTGCTGGTACTCTGTACGGTATTTTAGATTTGAAAATGGGAAGCCAGGGCTTTATTTATGGGGGTGGGAGGGGGTATTCACCCCCCTTGGGAATTTGTGCCCCCCCCCCCCCCCTTAAGAATTTTAACCCTTCATAATTGAATAATGATCACTATACTCATGCCCCCCCCCCCCCCAGCCCCTTGGGGATTTTCATAAATGAACCCCTGGAAGCTAGTTATCCTAATGCCCTCCCTTAGGTGCAGCTAAAGTCGGCAGTGGAGGATTTGGAGGGCCACCTAGAGGGACGGGTCTCAGAGGCCGGCTCCAACTTCAGTGTGGGTCAGCGGCAGCTGGTGTGCCTGGCCCGTGCCCTTCTCCGGAAGAACAATATCCTAGTGTTGGACGAGGCCACTGCTAATGTTGACCTAAAGTGAGGGGGTGGGGTAAGGGGTGTGGCTCTGAAACAGCAAAAGTACTGCAGTCTCATGGCCAAAGAAATAACTCAGAATCTCCTCCCCTCAGGACAGACGGCATCATCCAGCAGGCCATCCGAGAGCACTTCTCCCACTGTACGGTCATCACCATCGCCCATCGTCTCAACACCATCATGGACTCTAACAGGATTCTGGTTGGTAGCGCTTTTCTGCTCGTCCTTTTTAGGAGTACGTTGCTTTAGAATGTGGCTGCAGTGCAAGCGTACGGTGTGTGTTATCATGAGCTGTAGTCCAATACTAGGAAACACGAGACACTTCATCATGTACAAAGAAAGATGGAATGCAGATGTGTCCTGTAATGGTGACATATAGCCTCGTTCCCAGGCCCACGTGCGCGTTTCACTTTAGCGCAGCTGTGGGCCTGGTATATTTTCTCATGTGTGTGATGCATAGGGTAGAAGGGAGGTAGAAGGGTGAATTTTTGCATGGGCAAGGACACCTGCCGTTCTTAGACAACAAAGGAAGGGAGTGAATCTATACTTCTTTCAGCTACTCTTCGGAGCCCGTTTGTACCACAGACCAAGTGCGGAAATAATGTCACCATCAGAAGGTAGAGAAGTGTAACCGTCTTTCGAGTGGTCCCTGCCCACGCAAGTCAAATCACGTGAGAAAATATACCACAGTTTCACCAAAATATCCGAATGTCAGGTACGCATACGTAGCAACGAGAAATTTTAGAAAAATATAATTATTAACAGTTACTTAACTTCATCCGTTTCGCTGTACGCAGCCTGACATCGAATTCAATACTCAAAAGCGATGACGTTCAAGGCTTAGGTCGGGAAGAAGGATGCCTAAGGATGCTACTACAGTAGCTACACGGATAAGCGTCGTTTAATCAGCTAGGGGCGGAGTCGGTATGTAATTATTAATTAGCAGTTGCTAACGTAGTCATGTGAGGATCACGGTTTACCCGAGACTCTCGGGTCACGTGAAGACATTTTGGTGAAACTGTCCAGGCTCTCCTGGGGACAAGGCTAATGGTGACATGTAGCTGTCCTTCCCCTCTCCCACCCACCAGGTAATGCACAGGGGTCAGGTGAGGGAGCTAGACAGCCCCTATGCCCTCCTCCAGCGTTCTCACTCCCTGTTTTGCCGCATGGTGGAGCAGACAGGACCCTCTGCCTCAAGGAAGCTACTGCAGATGGCACTGGAAGCCCACCAAAGTAGGAGAGGAGAGGCACAGGGGAAATTCCCCAATGACAGGCCCGCTAGTACCACTCCTTCTCCCCTAGTCATCAGAATAACTCCATTATGAGGGCCAACATGTCCATACACAGGTGTACATCATTCATTTTTTGGAATATATATTGCACATTAAGCTTATACTATACAAGATATGTAATTAGCCAGAATCTACAGTTAATGTAGCTGAGAGTTGTACGATCCATGATATATGACAACAGGCAATTAGAATTGAGTTGGACACTATAATTTGCTGTAAAAATGAAAGGGTAACTTTAATCCTTGGGTGGTTGCTACAGTTGCACGATGGACTGTCCAGAAATGTAGCATATAGTGTTAGCCTCGTTCCAGGCCTCCACCCAGCTTTTGTCACTTGCAGTACAGCATGGGAACGAGGCTAGCATAGTGTAGGAACTACAAGCTACAGATATATGCGACGTGCATGGTACCAGTTGTCTGCAGTTGCCACATTGGTCTCTAGGAATCAGGTAGGAAGTTAGACTATTGACTCACTTCCTACTTTGTAACTAATAGGAATCAGGTAGGAAGTTAGACTAGCTATTGACTCACCCCCTACTAACGGGAATAATTTGGTAGGAAGTTAGATTAGACTACTCACTGCAGGCGCGTAGGAAGGAGTTTGCAAGTGGGGAGGCCAAAGGGCTGCGAAGCAGCTTTTGCGCGCGCGCCGCTCGCCCCCGCGATTTTGGATATAGTTTTTTCATACCGTCCAGGAAGCGTTCTCGCTGGTTTTCAGCTCTCCCGCCACAGCGCTTACTGAAGACACTACTGTATGATATTCATCAAGTTATTGTATCGCTCAACCACGCTCGCCTGCCGCTCTTATACGCGGCTGTAGCGCCGAGCGCGCAACCTGACGTCTAGCCAAAATTTAAAAGGGCACGAGTGTACGTGAAGCACAGCACGACGTCTTGCTCTTCTACATAATGTATACGGTTAGCCATGGCCATTTCGCGAACCATGAGGGCTGGAAACAGCGTTTAACAACTATCTTCTCAAATTCCCTCTTGAAGGGTTCGCGGTTGGTGGGGTTGCAGCTTATGAATAATTAATATTTAGGCGAAAAGTGTAGCGGCCAAAGCCGCTACGGCCGCTACGGCTCCTACGCCACTGCATAGCTATTCTTGGTGTACACGTATCAACTATATACATCTTCCTGTATTAGTAGGAAGTGAGTCAATAGTTTAACTTCCTACTTGACAGTTAGAGTACAGCTATACAGTCTCCATAATAATGCTTTTTACTTAGTTATTCCTGATAATCCGGCTAGCATGGTTACTAAGTCTTAGTTGCACACCTGTGTGCATACAAGCAGGTAATTACATTTCTAGAGCTGAGAGTTGTTTATCGATGTACGATCCGTGACAACAGGCAATTAGAATTGAGTTGGCTCGCTGTAAAAATGAAAGGGTATTATCACCGATAGCCAAGATAGACCGATAGCGATAGCCAAGAAGCACATCAGCCCAATGTTGCGATTTTCCGCCTGGATGAAGACCATGGCTCGGGTTGCGACTTCAGTAATATAAGCTTGCGAATCATCGGAGTCAAAACCTTCCGCTAAGGTCTCTGCGTAGTATAGGACCCACCTTGAAGACAGGTTTTGACGATCTTGCCTCTCACTGGGCTGTGCCAGCGATGATAACTCAGTGCGTTGAGGAAGGCCTGGTAGACCGTCCCCCCTACAAAATTGTCATAAAGAGGATCGTTCGCAAGCATATGTTCTAGTGAGTACGGCTGAGATTTGATCCAGGATTTATCGCGTCGACGAACGTTCACCGCGTGTTTGTAGGGGGCCGATTCACAAGCATTGACAATCACTGAGTCGTCATCGGGAGCTGCGCCAGCGCGAAATTCTCGAGTAAAAAAATCATCCCATGACTTGAATCCATAGTATGGCTTCTCTGGATTACAAAATTCGGCATTTTCTCTTTGGCAGCCGTATACCAAACCATCCTTTATGTGGGGGCGCATTTAAGACGTAGCTAACAAGAGCTTTCCGACTTTAGAAACTTGCCCCATTCTCTCAGGAAGTTCTTGATGTGACCGTTGACTTCATTGTTCAAAAAGGCCGCAAATCCGCCGGTTGTTCCCATCGGTAGGCCTTGGCATATAAGGCGAGCATTAAAACGAGCATTATGCATAGTTGTGAGCATCGAGCATAATGCGAGCATAAATCAAGCAATTTTTGAGAATTACATCATTTTTGATCACGTGTTACACACAACGTGGGTATCCCGCACGCTGCTGAAGAGAGTGACTGTGACAGTGAGAGTGAACCTATTAGTGACAGACCCAGTGCTGGTCAGACTTCGAGTCCGACCCTTACAAATGCTGCAGTATAACAACAGAACGTAAATTCGCAATGCTCTCACTGCTTTTTTGACGTTATTACTGACGTCATTTGTATTGTGTCATGCCAATCCGACTGAGCATTATCTTTTAAACTCTGAGCATAATTGGCTAATTTAACGAGCAGTGCTGCATAGCATTATTTTTTTTAAATTGAGCATTATATGCCAAGGCCTACCCATCGGCCAATCCAAGATAGCATTGATAGGGAAACCGACGAGTCCTGTTTTGGCAAACTCTGGAGCTGTTGTCATGATTTCATTAAAGCATCGGTTGGTATAAATTCCTGACTCGTGGTTTGCCGGGGGTTTTTGGAGTCGTTATACCGATATTTTTTCGGAACTTGATCAAACATCTGAGTGAAAAACATGGTGACTTCTGCATCGCGGTGAATGAAGTTTTTGCGGGTGCTTTTATTTGGGCAGTCGATTGGCCACGCGTAATCGCGTTACTAAAAATAGTAAAAACCGGAAGTAGGCGTAGCTCACGCACTGCGCTATAGCATAGATAATATAGATTACGAGTCTATATTATCTATGGCTATAGACTATAGCGCTAATGTCCGCTGTTGCTTGTTTTCCTGCTGTAGTACTTCTGGCTTTGCAGCTGCACATTCTGTTACCAGGTAGGGCAAATTCTGTTACCAGGTAGGGCAACATTTCAGTACTACTTAACGCACTTGAATATTCGTGTAAGGTGAACGTGCGTGGCCGCGAGATGTCAGCCGAAGACAATACCAGGGATACTTAATTACTAACGTTAGTAATTAAGTATCCTTGACAATACCTTTAAAGTCGCAGGATGGCAGTGCGTTTACGATTTCCAGTAGATGCAGTCAGCGAACTCGAACTTTGTTTGGCTTGTATCACGAAATCACCGAAACCATGAAAACCGCCAAAATTACGGAAACCACCAAAACCACCAAAACCGGTTTTCAGCAATTCTATTTACGAGTCGTGTTCCCTATAATTCGCCATATAAAGTCGCCGATAGCGACTCGTGACTCGCCACCGCGGATAGCGAGATGTGGCTCGTCACTGCGGATAGCGATTGTGGAATACCAGGTGTTGTCAGTGTGAATCGCCATGCACCGCTTATAACGAGTTGTGGATTCACTATCGCAGTCAGGAGTTGTTAAAGTACGTGACCCTTTAATAGACACACCCACGTTGAAATGCCACGTGCAAGTGCTGTTAAGCTCAACACCCGTCACCTGCTCAGCTGTATGGTAAGAATGTAAGGCTGTTTTTTTCTATGTGATAGGGATTTTGGTTAAATAAATTTTAGCCATGCAGAACAGCATTTCTACTTATAGTGGTCATAGGATAGGAGGATAGGATAAATTTTAATTTTAGACAGGAAAATGTCTCATCAGCCAGAGGCTGGTCTCCCTGAGAGTCCTGTACAGCATAATGACATACATGAAAATAGTGAAAACAGGTATAAAATAATAGCCATAAGACATACAAACTAATGTACTAGTTCGACTAGCACATAATAATATATGGCCGCCATGAGTACAAAATCAGACTATTCCAGTAGTAATAAGTACGTATTTTACAGTCTTACCAGCTAGCTGAACAGGTGACAGGTGTTGAGCCTAGCTACCAGCACTTACGCGTGCACTAGCCTAGTAGCTACCGAGAGCCAAGGAGGTCTGGTCACAAGACTACACTTTAACGTGGACAATCACACTGACATTTAGCAGGAGTCAATTTCGGTGACAAATGCACAAATCGCTATCCGCCCTAGCGATCCACATTGACAATGAGCTCTGGTCTTCCACAGGTCCCTATCCGCAGTGGCCAAACACAAGTTGCCACCCGCCGCGTCGATCAACAACGCCTTGGCGATGCAAAAGTCGCTATCGGCAGTGGCAATCCATAACTCGCTATACATAGTGGCGATCTACAAGTCGCTATCCGCGATCCACCAAGGACACTTAATACGTTATCCGCTGTGTCGCCGTGGGCGGTGCCGATCTGACTATCGGCGTTACGTAACCGAAAGTGTCCTTCTCGGCCACCGTATAGTCTACACCATTACAACCACCTCTACTATCCCTTAAATCTGTTACATGTAGCAGCTAGTTTATTGGCTGAACCGTTGAAAAGAGTATACTCTTCTGTGCTCACAAATGTGTATGACTGCTACCAATAAGGTATCCAGCCTTGTTCCCAGGCCTACACTCCAGCTTTTGCTGCTCACAGTATGAAAGGCGACAGAAGCTGGGGTGCACGCCTGAGAATGAGGCTATAATCCAGCCCAAGGCTAAACACTAAAAAAATCAAGGAACAAGTCCCCATTCTTACCACAGCTAGTTATTGCCTCAGTAGGGACTGCAACCAAAACTAACTTGGCTGCAATTTTGTTGCTGTAGCTGGCTTTCTATTAGCACATAGTGCGGTAACCATTGTAAACTAGGTGGGCTGCCGGGCAGGTGGACAGC
Source organism: Phakellia ventilabrum (assembly GCA_963921505.1). Classification (NCBI taxonomy): domain Eukaryota; kingdom Metazoa; phylum Porifera; class Demospongiae; order Axinellida; family Axinellidae; genus Phakellia; species Phakellia ventilabrum. The sequence continues at coordinate 3,325,315 of OY997395.1, read as the reverse complement.
ATCTTCGCCTTGCCTCTGCATTGTGACTGTCCCTGTAATCTGCATAGATGCTTTCTAGGATGTCTTGTGGTAGGTCAAGGCAAAGCCCACACTGCTGGTGTTCTGCTGATTGTAATACATTTTATGGCTATCATATAGTGTGGACAGCTCATGGTCAGGTGCCAAAGTGCTATAATATGGCGACAATCTGTTCTCATCAAATCATGACACTGTACTACACAGATGTAGCCAGATTAGTATGCAGCTTTGACAGGAAACAATGCATTTCAAGCATATGACTCTGATAATGTGATATAGTTTTACACATATGGTCCTGCACATGTCAACGTGCTGCATCCATTGTCTGCTAGTAATCACAGATTTTAACAGTGCAAGTTGAAACCAACCATAAACGTCTTTCAATTCACGAACAAGATCATCCAGATTTGAGTCGCCAACTGCTGCCACTGCAAGGTATTAAATACACATAGCTACCTAGATTGTTAAATTTCTAGTTATGTCACATGGTAAATGTATGTGCATGTAGTTAGTATCAATTCTTTAACTCAACTACGAGGTGATGTAGTGATCTTATATACGCCCATTTGCAAGAGTCACTGGGAAAACATTTAATGCATGAGTGCAAAATACGAGCACCTTATTTTACAGTAATGAGTGCAATAACAGCATATTACAAATGTGCCCTAAAGGTCATGAAGGCTCTTAGCATAGATAGCACGCTGAAAGCCGTCGTGGATGGCCTTCAGAAAGCTCTGTGAGTCCATGTCAGACTATGCCGTGTAAATCACCTTATGGTACCTCACTTCTATTACCCTATATTCAACATCAAAGTTTAGCATGTATGAGGAATTTAATTTCAGTTCAGGATGCTATTAAATTAAAGAGCTATAGTAAATCTAGTACGTACATATTTCAAATCTCCCTAATAATCTATGTAAGTACTACTAGTAGGTTTGCCTAGCTCTTCAACTGATCTTACACTATGTGTATTGAAGACAACACCCATGCATTCCTGAAAGTATATTTTATGCTTTACCCTGGGGGTGGGTACAATATACAATCTGCAATGCAATTAATTGCATACCAAGAAGATTTATATTACTACCCACTGAAAATTGGGTCGGTTGGAGGAAGTAAACTTTTTTAGTGATGGCCTTATCTGTGGTTATTGCATTCTCTTACTGTATCCTATAGTAATCTTCCATAGATCGAACTGTGCATTATTTTCCAATAAATGTGACCTGCTCTAGAAATGAATATAGCATAATTATCGACGGTATATTACTCTATAATGATCAAACTATCTCCAGGCATCGTCAGGGGCATGGCCAAAGCTCGGTTACCATGTAAATAGAGCACTTTTTTTGCAGCTGGTGTGCACCAATCCCAATATCAATTAATGTATGCATGTGTGTGACATAAGGTCAATGACTTTGTGCACGCATTTTGCATTTTTGACCAGTGCAACTTCAAACACGTATATCTCACGTATGCAGCTTTATGTGCATATATTGTAATTGAATACTCTAAACATCAGTCATTATTTGGAGTACCTATATACGAGAAACGTGTTGATAGTCATGGTTGATTTGTTGGAATGCATGTTTATAGGGTTATAAGGTAAACACCGTTATGGGAGAATAAGCCGGGGGGGGGGGGAATGGAGGCGTAAAAGATACATTACACAGTCATAACTCCTCCAAGTCCCTAGCTAATACTCCAGTCTGATGGTGTACATTCCAACAAACCTTTCCCTTATTCTTACAATACTATAGTCCATAAAACAAAACCAGTAATGCCTTTGGTAGCAGATATACACACAGTAAGCAGACTGTACTTATAAGCATGATAGTGAAGTTGCAACTGAGCTAACCATAGATTGGTTAAAGTTTGCATACTGGTTTTGTTTTATGAATAAGGGAGAGATTTGTTGGAATGTACACCCTTAGACTGAGAGTATTAGCTAGGGACTTGGAGGAGTTATGACTGCGTAGTGTACTCCATTTCCCCCGGCTTATTCTCCCATAACGGTGTTTACCTTATAGCCCTATAAACATGCATTCCAACAAATCAACCATGACTATCAACATGTTTCTCGTACATAGGTACTCCAAATAATCACTGATGTTTAGAGTATTCAATTACAATATATGCACATAAAGCTGCAACTGAGATAACCCTAGCTGGGTTAAAGTAACCCTTCTGTTTTTGCAGTGTGTGCACGCATTTTGCATTTTTGACCAGTGCAACTTCAAACACGTATATCTCACGTATGCAGAGAGCTATTATTCTAATTCTTGCACCATTGAATTCCTCGGATTCAACTTTACAATATGAAACTGTATCCTTTTCTCAGAGCTGGTAACAAATGTATATCCCTCAAACTATTGTACACAATGTAAAATATCAATCGAGCATCAGTTGGTCATGCACTGCCGTTAGCAGCTTCAGGATTTTAAATTTCTGTGGCTTGGTAAGAATACCCAACTGCACCACCTCCTGTAACAGGCCTCTGCTGATGACACTGCATATATATTAGTCTCGCAAGCCAGCCCACTTCCTTCCGCAGCACCGATCGCTTTCAGTATCGGCACGCGTGCCAATACTGAAAGCGATCGGTGCTGCGGAAGAAAGTGGGCTGGCTCGCGAGACTACATATATATATAGCAGGTAGCTAGTGATGCAAATATATCTATATACTACAAGTTATATACTACAAGGACCACGAGTCATTTGCATCACTAGCTACCTCATTTGTAATAGCTATACCTACATGGCATTCTGGCGTCTGGAAGAACATGTATTATCATGCACAGGCCGTAAATAAAGGGCCATTGATATGTATATCCTTCTCTGACATTCTACGCGATGATGAGACAAAATACGATATAGCCACTGCAGGGGCAAATCTAGGTCACCCCCCCTTTCGCGTTCGGTCTGTCGATTAATAGCTACTACGTCATTGCAATTAGTGAATTACTCGTTCCCAGTGAAGGGAACAAATGCTACAGTGGAACTGCCAGTCAATCGCTGTGCGTCAATTCTTCAATCCATACAGTAAGTTAGTAAACGCAGCTAAATAGCAATCAACCGAGATGCTACGAGAGCGCTTCGTAATAGTGAAGGTAAAATATTTTCCGCGCTTTGCGCGGATAATCGGCTGCTCTCCGAAGGCGCACAGCGCCGCTGTCGTGAGCCTGACTCTCCCTTCAGAATATCCCCTGGACAGCTTGCTAGAAAGCTGACATAGACCAACATTCCAGCCTTGGTCCCCTCCAGGAGAGCTTCAAATTGGTGTATTATCTAGTCAGCTAAATATGATTTTTGGGTGTTGTAGTTATTATATTATATATGTAGACTGTACGTAAGCTTACTAGCTATAGCCTCGTTCCCAATTTCTACTCCCAGCTTTTTTCTTGCTTTTTTTAGTACATGCGGAAAAAAGCTGAAAGTGGAGACTAGGAACGAAGCTAGACTGTATGTAGTCTAGCTCACTAGACCCTCTCTCTCCCCCACAGGGAGGGTCTAGCGAGCTAGACTAAACTATATGTAGCTAAGTGTAGGAAATAGTTTTGGTAAAGTAGCTACTCCTGGCAGTGCTACTATAACAGTATACATGCAAACACATATACACACACCTATAGCTAGCTCTCCTGATGAAAGAAATATCTTAATTACAGGCTACAGTCTGTCAAAGAGTAGACTGTCAAAGGAAGGCCTAGTAATGAACACTGATGATCATGAGGCAACACCCCTTTTGATAGGGTCACATACTAGCAAAATCCAACAGGATGACAAGTCTGTGGAAGTCAAGTTGAGAGACTTTCAGCTTATCAGAGTGCCAAAGGAAGCAGTAAGTTATATCCTGCATATGATAAATAGCTACTACCATCCCCTATGTAGCATGGTTTGTGACTCTTTCATCAAATATGTGTAGCTATGGGGCAAACAGAGCGATGTGTACATATTATGTACTTGCACTTCTACCTCTTCAGCCCTTCTTTAGCTTCCGAAAGCTATGGGCGTTCACTGGGCCTGGCTTTCTCATGAGTATAGCCTATCTGGACCCTGGTAACATAGAGAGTGACTTGCAGGCTGGAGCTGTGGCTCAATATCGGGTAAGATGTGGCTGGCTAAGTTTGTGTTTGAGTAATAGACTGTAGTGTGTGGGCGGATCAAAGTCATCGCTAGGTGCATTTTCACACCATGCACACCAGGAGCGCATAATGACGTGAGAAGCTTCACTCTTCATACATCATTACGCACGCCTATCCACACTTATATAAACTGGTATATATTGGTTAACAGGAAATGATCCAAACTGGAATTGTAGTCGGTACAATTACAGTACAAGAAGCAGATTCACAACATGTAATCAGTACAATGACAGATGATTCAAAACAGGATGTAATCAGTACAGATTACAATACAAGCAGCAACAATACACAAGCAGCAGACTTGTACACCAGTAGAAAGCCACTTGTTGTTGTTGATATTAACATTCATGGTACAGCCATGAATGTTTTCGAAGTTTGAACTGATGGGAATTGTCATCCATATAGGGTTTGTCTGAAGCCTGATGACTTCATGTATGCTCGGGATCTATGCTCTTGTTCAGAACAGGTTTCATCAATAGAGCTGATACTTTCTGCTCTTGGAGTGAAGCCATTCGTTGTTAAGCTTGCAGACCCTGGACGCTTAGCCGTAGCTCTGAGACTATGATTCATAATACCAGTAGAATCAAGACTAGCAGCAGCAAACATTGTCTTCAGCATCTTACTCAGAGTGTCTGTCAGTGAATTGAATACCATGGGTCATCTGGGCCAAGATGCTTCTTCTGCAACGCTCGATAATAATAGAACATCGATCTCTGTATCAGGTGGAAGCTTTCCGATGTCGAATTTGAGAATCTCAGCATGCCACTGCTCACCAAAAGCAGGTTACAACCTTGTTAGCCTAACACATACTGTTGACTGACTGTACCAGAGCGGTTTTAGGACCCATGCTCAGTGTATACAAAACACTCCACGGGTCCACCTTCTTTTTAGGATTGCTGGGATTCGGCATCTGTTTGAAGGCAAGCTGGACTCTCTTCATTTCACGATGCTCCTAGCCTCTACGTAGAGCAAAATTAAGCCCATTATTATAGTAAAATACAGTATTCAGAAGGGCTTATGGACTGCTCCACCTTCTCATAGGTGATGTTTCAGGTTTAATTGCTCTTAAGTAGTGTCAAGCAACTACCCGCTTGTGGAGTTTATAGTAGACTGTGTCCCGGACCTAAATGCAGCCTCTTGAATAGCTGATCTTTATAGTATCCATGATGTTGAACTTCCTTTGGATTATACTGCGATTGATACCTGCCAACAATGACGAAAGTAAAGAGAGAGGGAAAGACTCACCAAGCCATTTCTAAAAGATAGAGACAATGCTTTCCTCCGGCGCAGCTGGATCGTCTATTTCCAGAATGTTCTCAGGGCAGATCTGAGTTTCTGTGTACCTAGCAATTCGCCAATCACTAAAGTTCTTCAGTACCCATCTTCGGTATTCTTACTGATGTAGCCTTAATTTGTAGGAACGCGAATGCGAATCCAACATTAACGCAATCGCGAAACCGCCCCGTAGGAGTAAAATGAAAGCCTATGAGCGGTATGCGCTGCATGGCTTGAACGTTCCAACCAGGTGTTAGCGCAATAGCAAATTGACCCCACAGCAGGGCCTCAATACACTATATAGTTGCGCTGAAGCTTGGGGTCTGGCTTACCCCTAGTTCGGTACTGGCAACACAGCTCACGGTTGAGGTTCATAGACCTTCATTTCATTGCTGATGCGTCTATTTTGAGATTGCATTAATGGCTGGCTGCAAATCCAGGCCATGCAGCTCATAGGCAGGATTCATTTCACCGATAAGGGTCGGTTTCGCCGTTGCTTAATGGCTGAGTTTAAGTTCAAGCAGTGCAAGTCATGGGTGAGATTTATAGTGGACTTCAAATCACTCCTGAGAGGTTGGTTTCACGATTGCTTTAATGGCCCATACCTAAGATCAAGCAGTGACCTTGCGCACACCGCATGCACTAAAGCGCCCATGGTAGTTTGCGTTAGTTTTGCGATTGCGTTGGTTTTGCGTTTGCGTTCCTACAAGCCTTGCTGAGGGGCGCTGCTTTTGTGCGCCTGGGCACCCTAAGGACAGCTCGCTTTTCGCTGCCGCTGTAGTGGCTTTAGTGTGCCTTCTTCAACGCTACTGCTGCACCCTTCCGAGAGTTATCTTTCGCTGGGAGTTTTCGAAGAGGGGTTCGCTCCCTCTGCTGTGTGACGATGGGCTTGGGCTCAGTGATCGCCTCGATACTCGGAAACTTCACAGTCATTACCGTTTCCAAATCGGCCTCCGAGATAAGTGGACGAAAAGTTGCCACATGGGGCACCACTTGGCTCGCCGACTAAGGTATCCAGTGGCCTACTCAAGTAGCAACTCCAACCCCGCATTTATAGTGGTATACTGTGTATGTGCGCTATACATGACCACGCACCTTGGTCATCGTTATATAGCTCTCGGCGCTTCGCGCCTCGGGCTATATAACGTTAGTCTCGCGAGCCAGCCCACTTCCTTCCGCAGCACCGATCGCTTTCAGTATCGGCACGCGGTACAGTGCTGCGGAAGGAAGTGGGTGGCTCGCGAGACTAATATGACGTAAACTTTCGATGGCTAGTCGCATATACACCTAATGGGTTGGTCAGTCGGTAAAAATAAACCCGTATACTTCTGCATACATGTACTTCCTTAATAACAGCTTTCAGATAGAGCTGCTGGTCTGAAGCAACGGCATAGAGCTAACTGTAACTAGCCAGCTAATGCATGCAAGCAGATAATCAATAAATAGTGCTGAGGCCATCCCAATATACTTTTATGTTGCTTGGGCAGAAGACCTTCCAAATAGGGTCTCGTTCCCAGGCCCACTGCACATTTCACTTTCACTTCATTTCCGTGGTACATTTTCTCACGTGCGTGACGCGTAGTGTATATAGAAGGAGGGGGTAAATTTTTGGGTGGGCGAGGAAAGCTGCAGTTCTCAGACAACGAAGGAAGGCAGCGAATCTACACTTGTTGCAGGCACGCTTCTGAGCCCATTTGTACCACAGAAGACTAAGCGCTGAAACACTGTCACCACTAACCTTCAAGCATGGATAATAGAGCGCGTATTAGCTTCATGCAGTTCCTGCCCACGCGGTAAGTTAAATCACGTGAGAAAATGTACCAGACTTCGACTCGGTCAAGTAGTCTCGTGCCATGCCCAGACCAATGTTCGCGCTCGCGGGTAGTCTCGTGCCCAGACGTCCACACCCCCCCGGGCGCCGGGCACCGGGGGGGCGTGGACGTCCGGGCACCGGGGGGGGGCGTGGACGTCTGGGCACGAGACTACGATCAAGTAGTACCGAATGCGCAAAGCGCTAGTGAAAATAATCACGTGATCACTCGTTACTCACGGGCCTAGTCGCGGTGGTCTGCACCAGGGATAGTACATTACGTGTGACGTCACACGTAATGTATTATCCCTGGTATCACTGCGTAACGTACGATTGATTACTATCAAGAGTTCTACGAAGGAATCTTTCCACTGACAGCCAATGATAGGCTTTTAGATGGTCTTGAGGCCGCTTTTCACCTGCACACTGAGCCATGCAACAGATGTTATTTTCATATGCACATAATTATGCATGCGTAACAGATTACGTAAAAGATTGTCATTTTTGAATCCCTTTTGCAAAACTTTGGGTCGGTCGGGCCGAGCAGCATAAGGTATGGCATAGATAATATATTATCTATGGGTATGGCCTAAGTTATCATAGTTAACGCATTGAAGTAACCCCGTAGGATACAGGCCATGCTATCTGGCTTATTTGTATCGGTTTACAGCCTATCTTGTCGTTATTGAATGCAAAGAGAGTTTTTGCTATCATCTAGTATGTTCCTTGCACTTTACAAGCTGTTTCAGGGCCATTTGTGGCTCTACCGTTTGCTCAGCTAGCGTCCACTGAACCCGTACGAGTGAAATGTGACTAGACGATGACGTCATTTTTGCAATTTGGGAAATCTTAGTCGGTAAGATCAGTTAAACAAGCAATTGGAAGAGCTTAATCATGGTATATACTAATGCACTGGAAGGAAATATGTTGTGGCGTACAGGGTCAAGATGCTAAACACTTACATGTGTTATGGTGGGTGCACCTTAATTTATGAGAGTTGTTAATTAACAGACTGCTGGTTTGTCTTACACAGTTATCATGGGTACTGATGTGGTCTACAGTGATGGGACTAATACTGCAGGTATGTAGGTACATACACACTTCAAGTCTTCTTCAGAATGACCTTTATTTTAAGCTTTTAACACAACCTAATCGCATGAACAAGTAACTGAGTGTTTCACAAAAAATACTAAATCAGAAGTATAAGACACATGGGCACGACATACTAGTGTATTGCTTACATAGTAGGCCAAGTAATCTTTTAATTATAATAGGAGCAGGAGGCCGCTTTTTATTATTTCTTGTCCATAAACTACCTACATGTACATTCACAGATGTTCAGTGTGGGCATATTTTGTAAAATCATTTAAGGCTACACAGGATCATGTAACACAAGTGTCTATTGATCTCTTATACATGTAGTATGTATTGAGCTGTAGTCTGGCCAGACATGTACATAATTATGTGTAAAATAAGTCTCTTAGTAGCCTCATTCCCAAGCGCTCGAAAAAAAAATCGGGAGTACCTGATCCACTGTTTGCGCATGCGCAAGAAATTACAGGGAAGTGTCAGTAAAAGAATCTGTAAACTACTCCAGCCATGTGGTGCTAAGTAATACGGAGACAGTATATTAGTCTTGTGCCCCGTCAGAAATTTGTGGTCGGCAGGCATGAGTATACAGGTATAGTGGAAGTACTAGAGACTGCTGGTTTACTACTGAACTAGCCTTACAACCAGGCTAGAAATCTACAGGACCAGTAATTAACCAAAAAGGCTAGCATATGGTACTTCACTCTAGCCATCTTTAATTCGACAGAAGCGCAGTGATCTGCTCACACTCCAGAGCCTCAAAGCCTTCTGAACGCTAACAAGACTGATATTTCATATCTAAAAACCAGCCGGGTGTTTTTTATATAAATCATCCAACTGAAAAGCAACAGGTCAGTCTAAGCTAAATCCAGTTGTACTTTTGTAGAATGGATCAGCTTGGCTAGACAGTCTCATCATGTTCAGCTTCCACTGAAAGTGCTGACAGCAATTTCGTAGTACGCTTCCAGTTAGCGTTCAGAACGAGAACTATCATCGTTACCTACAACTCTTTCGCCGTCTCGGCAACACAAAACTAATCTAGGTTGACGTACCTTGGCCTATTGAGCCTGAAAACTTGCAGCAGCTTCCACTGCTTGTGAACGAACGTGTGATTCAATAATGTACGGATATTGCGTAATGCAATACGGACTAGTGTAACAGTAGTTTCCAAGATCCCGCGGTAAGCCGCACATGCGCAAACAGTGGATTCCAGGCCGCTCTTTTTGAAATTTACCAAGTAGCCTGGGAACGAGCCTAGTCTCTTAGTAGCCGCAGTACCAAAAAATACAATTCCCCCACCATGACACACACACACATAGCTGCTCTCAGCAAAGCTAGGAGTGGTGACAGGCAAACATCTTGCTGAAGTGTGCCATGATGAGTACCCCTTTGTACCACGGATTGTGCTCTGGTTGTGCATGGAACTGGCCATCATTGGAAGTGATATACAGGTATATATTTACATGTTGCCACATGTACAAAGAGTGATAGCTAGCTATACACATTCTGTTAATAATCTCCAGTGGCATCACTGCATAGGAATATCCTGGGTTCTCTTGGCTGCATTTTACATTTTACACATCACATTAATGCTCTACCTCTTCTATCTCTGGCTTATCTGCCTGCCATTCTGTACCTTACTGTAATTTGTGGCCTAGGTATAGAGTATATACGTAGTATAAGTAACTTGATAGGGGGTTGGGGGATTGGAATGGGGCTATGTAGCAAGTCAAGTGACAGTTAAGCTGATGAGGTATAAGGATACTTGGTTGGGGGTATATACTACTTACTAGGTCTTTTTAGGCTCATATGTAGCTAGGTTTAGGCAAAGGGGAGAGATATCTGTACCACTGTAGAGTCCTGGTTCCTGTAGAAGCCTGCAAACATGGTAAACAGTACACTGAAATAATTATATCAGCAAATGTTCAAGCAGGGAATATTCCAGTCCTCCCTTAGCATTTGTCACTTGGAGTATAACAAGTGGGAATGCAGCTTGCTGCTTTTGTATAAGAAATTTACTAGTTCTCTGGTCCTACTACCATTTTAATTCCACCAGTTATTGGACCATTAAAGCTATCTGTTTAAAAAAAATAGAGTTACTGTCTCATTAAACATTGAGAGCTTAGCTACCATTCCACGAATGAGCTTTATAGCTTGTATCATTGTTATACTACAGGCATTAGTCTAAACCTCACTACTCGGAACTTGCTACAAATAGATAGTCAAGCACCACGGGGTAATCCTCTCGACTTACCACATTTGATTGTGAAGGATGCCATCATTCTTCGGTGTTTAACTTAGCCTTGTGACAACAAACAGGTCCTCCCATTGGACAACAAACCTGCAGTGCTCCACACTGCCAGACCACAGCCAGACACTGCAGTGCGAGAACCGCTGTGTGCGTATGCAATAATCATGTACTGGCGACTAATTAGCGGTTAACTGCTAATTTCTGTTACTACTAATTTCCGATCGATGTCTGATATGTGGTATCTGGTGCTTGATACAATACTAAACAAATTAACATCTGTGCTGGAATTGAACCCAAAACTGCCATTGGTTAGCAGGTTATGTGGACATTATATGACCAGTAATTTCACATCCTCTCATTCAGGAGGTGATTGGATCTGCCCTGGCTCTTCACATTCTCTCTCAAGGAACGTAAGTCGTTTTGCTGCTTGTGATTCTAGTTTAGGCACTCAAAGTCAGTCCGGCCAGTCAGGCCATGGCCGGACCACTTTTCAGTGATCAAGTAATTGCCGGGCGCCTAACGCAAGATTAATAATGGTATTTCCGGCATCTCTGGCCGAAGATATTATGCCGCCTTTGACTTGTGGCACAGGTATAGCCAGAGATACAATGTATGAGTACGTCACAGCTCCCAGGTTAGTAGCAAGTAGGCAGCTGTGGTACAATGAACTCCTACCTGTTCACTATATTGGACTTCCACTCATATATCAGAGTCCAATATAGTATGTTTGAAACTTCCCATTTATGCAATGGCTTGCAGCCCATATATACATGTAGCCTTCTCTTTCACCATAAACTCTAAATATGTCATATTCTTCATGCATAGATGGATTACAACATGTTGTACCGTGCAGTGGGATATATAGGTGCATACCCTCCTGTTCTGTACTTTCTTAGTTAATAATGTGTATAAAAACCTGGACTGCACTGATGTTATACCAGCGACAGAATGGAAGAACGATGGTAAACACGAACTTACGGCAGGATTACTAGATAGTGAAGCACTACAGTAATCCTCTCGACTTACCATGTAATAGCATGGTTTGGAGTGAAATTTGGGATAAATCATATGAGTAATGTACCAAGGATGGGGTTAAATTACGCGAGACGAAGCCGAGTGCAATTTACCATCCTAGGCACATTACGAGTATGATTTATCCCAAATTTCACTCCAAACCATGCTATCACATGTTAATCTTATAGCTCCCAACAACAGTGAAATTTCACATAGCAACAGTGAAATTTCACATAGCAACAGTGAAATATCAAGAAGAGTGAAATATCAAAACAAATAGGAGTTTACCATTAGCTCTACAATAGCTAGATTGTGAAGGATGCCATCATTCTTCAGTGTTTAACTTGTGACAATAAACAGGTCCTCCCATTGGACAACAAACCTGCAGTGCTCCACACAGCCAGACCACAGCCAGACACTGCAGTGCGAGAACCGCTGTGTGTGTATGCAATAATAATGTACTGGCGACTAACGATTAATTTCTGCTGCCACTAATTATATTTGTATAGTGATGTCTGATATGTGGTGTCCGGTGCTTGTACTTTGGTAATTAACAGTATCTCGAATTTACAAAGCACTGGAACTTGTCCACATACTATCTGCACATTATCTGGTATAAAAAAATGTGGAAACTGTGATTCAAGAGTTTCATTTTTCATTTCTCAATCTGTACTTCCTTAGTTACGTAATGCATATAAAAACTGCACTGATGTTATAGCAGCGACAGAATGGAAGAACGAGAGCTGGTCAAGCTTAAAATTCTGCCGCTACTATGCTGTAACTGGAGGGGTGGATCTGACCTGGGGCTGACTTTCGGCGAATGGGTTGACCTGGTTGTGCTCAGCTACAGCGCCAATGTTCCTAATTTTATCAATAGCAGCATCTAGACTACATCTCCAGCAGATTCTCCATTTTGTACAACAGGTTCTTTGTCTTGTGCAAATGCAAGTGGAGCTACCAACCAGTTCAATCAAACTCTCAAGGCTACGCAGCTCTTCATCTATACTGATCGACGTCTGTAATAGCTTGAACTAGGTCTGTCTCTTCAATTCTAATGTTGCTAGCCTACGATACCTTTCAGGTCTTAGCTACGTACGTGCATGTGCAGTAGAGTTTAGCTATATGACACAAGTCAGCTAGACCATGCCCTCTCAGAGGATATACATCCAATCATCCTCCTCGGATACAGTTTTACCCCTCGGCTATCACCTCAGATAAAACCGCATCCACGGAGGATATATGGACGCATATCCTCCTCTGTGACGTGGTCTAGCTATACAATACTTATTACTAAAAGAGCTTGTTAGCCTCATTCCCAAGCTCCACCTTCCAGTAATGAAATTCATATTTACAGATTGTACGAATAAACTATATTTTATTGCAAGAGTCTACAGTTATATCTGTATGTACCTCTCTCACACAAAAAATACCGAAACACACCTCTCTTTCTATTTCTCTAGCATTCCTCTGTGGGAGGGCTGTCTCATTACTGGAGTGGACACATTCACCTTCCTCTTCCTGGAGAGCTATGGTAGGCCAGCTTTAAATAGTTTAGCACCGAGGGTGGAATACACTGCCAAGAGCAGTGGCCGAAACAGATACCTTATTTAGCTGATACTAAGAAAGAGTCAAGTGACTATCATTGAAACAACCTGCATAGGCTCTACCTGCATTCACTACGCTCTAGAAAAGTAGCCATAGGATTTTTAAAGCTAGGGCTTGTATCACTGAAGATGTTGGTCCAGGTGACAGGCGTGTCTGGTGGGTGGAGACTATACAAGTCTACCAGCCTACCAGTTGTGGCCACTGTATAGCCTTGTCTCCAGGCCCTCCATACACATTTCACTTTGCTACTAGATAGCCTGGTGCATTTTCTCGTGTGATTAACTTACTTAATTGCATATGGGCAGGGACCGATTGAAAGATAGTTGCAGTGTTCTCCCTTTTGCTAGTGATACTGTTTTAGCACTCACTTTGTGGGCTCCGAACAGTTGCTACAATGTATATGAAGTGTAACTTCCTGAGAATTGCAGCTGTCCTCGCCCACGCACGAATTTACCCTTCTACCCTATGTGTCATGCACATGAGAAAATATACAAAAAATATACAAAAAAAATTCATCCCCAGCTGGGCTCTTGTGAGAGGAGAGAGCTCTAGCTGGTAGTGAATTTATTCTCTGTATTTGGGAATTTACATACATACGTATACGTAGCAGTGTATAGTATACTTAGAAATTTTCTTGCCCCTCTCACATGCAGGCTTGCGATACCTAGAAGCATTCTTTGGAGCTCTAATCGCTGTGATGGTTGGAATGTTTGGATGGATGGTAAGCATTATGAAGAAAATACTGTAGCGAAAGAGTTCCAACATTACATACACTATACGTAGCTGTGCAGTACCATATATAGATACACTGCCAAGTGTAAAGATAAGAAGGGGGTGTAATTAAATAAATAACATGTTTAATTTGCATGAAGTAGGGGTACAGAGGCGTGAAACTTATACCATTGTGATCCTTGGGGGGGGAAAAGAAAACGTGTGTGAAGCTCCTCTACTTTCAGTTTCAATGAGGAGTTATGGCCAAAACAAAACTATATACATTTTATTTGTCTCTTTATGCATGGGGCCCCTACGAAGCACGTGGTCATTAATGGCGTCTCTGCATGGTAGTATCATTACTAAACCTGTGAATTTATCAGTAGATTGCCACAGGCCCCATAAAAGGCTTATAATATATTATAGTACTGCAAGTATAAAAAACAACCCTCATATTTTTGTGCACACTGCAAAAACACAAGAGTTGTTTTTGAAACTTAAATTGTGTGCAATGCAAAAACATGAGGGTTGTTGTATTGTGAGGAAGAGAAGGAAATAGTTTCCACTGAGGGGCATTTCAGTGTACTTAATATTCAGCAGAGGCCTTAGAGTATCACTATATTATACTGGCAGCACATTCACTATTACATGGTTCTATAAGTGTTTTTTTTCCTGTAATAGTCCCTCACATTCACGTTGGTTTCCATCAGTCAGCTCCTCGTACTGCTCAGGGTTGAGGAGTCTGTCTGGCCAGTGTGGAACAGTGACACTAACATTGAAATCCTCCCTTTGTAACTCCTTGTGGTCTTGAAAGAAACAGCGTAATAATCTGTAGTTTTTGAGTTTCTGAATGTAGCCGGTTTTCCTATCGAGCACCAAGCACAGAATGAATGGGATAAAACATACAAGAGGAAATGTATGCAGTACATATGTCAATACCAGTAGGAAAGTGGAATAGTGCCCAGTGGACTGTATGAGTTCTTTATTGTGCATGTAGAGAAAGTAAATGGCACCCATGAGACCAAACATGACTGTATCTATCACATTGTATATACGCTTCTTGTAAGGCTGTACAAATGCAACCAAAATTGCAGTAAACCCATAAAAAAGAACAGTTTCATCAAAAAAACCAACGAGGATGAGTATAATTGCAACGATGCGAAGGATGAAATAGAGTCCTGCAAAATACCGACAGTCTCGTGTGCCGTTTGTGCCATCCTTGTAGCAGCCTTGGAAAGTCTCAACAAGTGCATGTAGAGCTTGAAAATTCATTTTACACCGTGTGAGGCACTTTTGAAAACATGAGACTTGGTAAAATACCAGTACAATGGGAGGTACAGCAATGAATGTCAGTGATGCAAGAATAGAAATGATGGCAAATGGGGCATGTTCACTGTGGAAATACCGAGTATTTGTATTAGTAACCGCAACTAATGTTTTGGTCAGTTTTTTTTCGTAACTGTTGTACGTGTATAGTGGTTGTGGTAGTAAGAAGAACCCTATAACATATGAAACGTTGACAGAAGGATGATAGTTGCAAAGGCATCAATCACTGAACCATTGGGATGAATATTCCGTCTACAGCGCAAAAAACAGTTTAGGAAGGGTTTCCAGCAGTAGATAATTGGCCTAAAATTTTGATCATGTAATTTAATACCACCATAAAGAAACAGAGCCAGGACCAAAGGGTAGTATGCTGCGATATAATCACGTGCCATTGCTTGAAACCTAGTGAAGATATCTGTCATACAAGATGGTGGGAAAACACCACTGATATTCCAGTTCCAAGCATTGTAGAGAGCAAGTACTACACCAATATATTGGGCTTTCCGGTAGTAGACATATAAGTTAAAGCTATATCTATTGATTGCCAAGGCAGTAATCTGAGCGAAAAAGACAAATGAATTAATGGGTCCTGAGACAATACTGATGGAAAAAATTACGTATAATGACCATGAAGAGCACAGTGAGTGGAAGGTATTCGACTGCAACATACTTAATCCAACCTCTGGAAGCACCTGTACAGTTGATACAGAGATCCCAGTGGAGAGGTGGAGCTGCAAACCTATCCTGGCACTCTCCACAAAGTACGCCTCTGCTATTCAATGGGCCGCACATTGAATCATTGAGATTGGCTAAATGAATAGGAAGTGGATAGTAAAATTTATAGGAGTCGTTCCTGAAGAAACTTTGTATGCAACGCCAAGCCATCAGTTCGCCAGTTGTATTATCATATGTCATACAGTAGCCAATCTGCATTGAGGCAGCTGCTAGAGCTGTATCACAGATGACCATTCCATCAGGCCAGTCTACACAAACACAGCTGTTGCCCTGAGGTACAAACCCAGTAGGGCAGGAGGGAGAGGCTGCGGCTGACACTGCAGCAATAATAACAGCTATGAGCACTTTCATAATGCACATCACTAACTATGGTCTACTGTAGCTATATTTTCAGCAGCAGCACACTCTCCGATCACAACAATGTACTACTGAAACCAAGTAGTTATTACGACTCATTTGTTTACTATATACTAGCTTCAGCTTTAGCAAGATATGCCTATGGAACAACACATGGTCATACGTACGTATGTACAAATATGGTAACAACTAGAAATTTAGGGAAACTAAAGTTAAAACGTGTTTTGTTACTTTGCCCCTCCAACTCTCGATCCTACAGTGGGCTGAAATACCGTATGGATTGCTGTGGGCAGTATTCTCGTAATAACCTACTTCTGTGCTCAATACTCTTCTCTGGAAGTAGAATTGGGGTCGGGCTTTTAGTGGGTAATAAAAGCTGCTTCACCATTGCATAGTCTCGTTTGGTCTGTTGGTTAAGCTTTTCATAGTTCCTGGGTTCAAATCTGGGCCAGTTCGGTTTTGGAAGTTTTGTAACTTTTGGTTAGGGTGTATCCTGTACTTCGTTATATCTTGTAAATTCTTAAATGGTTCAAAATTGAATACCCCTAAACCCATGAACCCTTCAAACTACTAAAATTAGTACCTGCTGATAATACGTACCAGCCTTAAGTATTCCAATTATCTCAACTGCACTAATTTCTTGTGGTTTCTAATGTTGCTCAGCTA
This sequence comes from Phakellia ventilabrum, assembly GCA_963921505.1. Taxonomy (NCBI): domain Eukaryota; kingdom Metazoa; phylum Porifera; class Demospongiae; order Axinellida; family Axinellidae; genus Phakellia; species Phakellia ventilabrum. The sequence continues at coordinate 3,308,319 of OY997395.1, read as the reverse complement.
TATACATATGAATCAAAATTGTTTTTAGCATACAAGGGAAGCTTGTACGTAGGTCTTTGGCCCTCAAGTAGTTGTTGTTTTATTTATATGTTGCTTCAGAAAAGTAGCCTAACAGACTCTTAGAGAGTGCCAAATATGCCCTTTCACTACTTCTGAATCATTGATTACTGCAATTCATACATTTATGTGTAACACCGCCTGTTGTGTAAATATGTGTATATGTATATATCTGTTGTGTGCTCTATTACTATAGTACATTTATGCTAGGCCAGGACAGGTGGATGTGCTGAAGGGTGTCTTCATCCCCTGGTGTGAGGGTTGTAGTGGTTCTGCTGCTGAACAGGTAATTACAGCTGTTGCACAACTGAAACATTATTATTGCTTCTGTTTTTGTCTTGAGACTTCAGAATGAGGACCCACGTACAGGTGCATGCCATATTGCTGATGGAGTTAGTTTTGGCTTAGCTACAGTAGATATGGCAGAGTTTCAAATGTATGTGAGCTCACTGTAATCTCTGTTGTACACTTATCTTTGTTTGTACGTACGTACATTCATAATCTGGTTTCCTGATGTGCTAATTCTCTATAGCTACTTTCTTTGCATAGGGTCTGGGGATTGTTGGTGCTGTAATCATGCCACACAACCTCTACCTTCACTCAGGACTTGTACTGGTGTGTGCAGGGGAGGGGTATATTTGCATACGTACATTATTACTTACTCTTTCAAATAATGCAATTTAATTAAGGTGGCACCCTGCTTATTGATAATTATAGAAATACTGTATACACCGCTAATGTACAGTGGATATTGAAACACGGCAGCCTTGAACTTAAAAGATGACAGCTGTCACGGTGTAGAGTTTTTCAACACACAGTTGCAAGAGATTTACTTTGAAAGGAAATTTATTGCTCTCCAGCCTGACAGAGCCTATTTTTTCGCCGTTTTAGTTGTATTTGTGAGTGCACACCTGCCTCATTTTACTAGTACTGCTGTGACAGTGTTGTGAGTAGATTGTCTGGGTATAACTTCACTCAAAATCTAGATTTCATTAATTTTCCAAAAAAAATGCTTTGTCAAGCTATAGATATTCTTTATTATTCTAGCAACTTTTGTCCCATTTCTCAGTTGTACTTGGATGTAAACTCTGCATGGATGTTAATTTTTTGATTATTCCCCTATAGTCTATGGCTTCACTGATGTCATAATACGTATTTTACAAATAGCTCCTGGCGATGTATAAGATTTGAAGTTCTTTTATTCATTATAGCTGAGTTACAGCAAAATGTACATTCTCCCCTTCACTAACTACGTAAGGCGCCACCATAAATTAGAACAGGAAACCACAGGTAGAAATGCACATCTACATGTAGTTATAAGCATTAAGTATTCATTGCACAAACAAATTTGCAAAGTATCCAGAATTTGTATGCATGGCGCATAGCAGCAGTGTGTACGGTCATTAGCAACAATCAGGGGCATGCAGAAACTTGTCCAAGGCCTCTGGCTAGCTAGCTTCCGACAGTGGCACCAAAGACAGTCTTCCCGCCATTGCCAAGGGAAGATCAGAATTTTAGTATGATGCTAACTTGCAGAGCTTTCTGGAGCTCCCTGTAGAGTCAGTTTATGGTACTCCAGCTGAGTAGTCCTTGTATTCCAGCTGGCATTTATATAGTAACAGCAAGCCTTCAATCCTTTGTAGTCATGGGCCAGTATCCATTAGGGAAGGAGCCAACTAGTGACTAGTGACTAGCCTGGATAGGCTTGTGTTGATTATACTTGGCATAATACGGGATAATTGCAGAAAGGAAGCATTTGAGCATTATGCAGGCGTAATAGCAACCGATGCCGGATGCGTACGTTGTGTGCATGTGCAAATGCCCTGCAGTGTACGATTACAAAGTATTGTGAAAATACATAATTGTGAAAATACATAATTGCACACTTGTCTATAAGAGAAAATGTATTGTACGTATGATTATAAGTCCCACACTATATGTTATGTCTACTGCTTAGAGCCGTGATATATCCCGAGAAAGTACTGTTGAGGTGAAGGAAGGGATCAAATATAACTCCATAGAATCAAGTAAGTTTACATATGACTATATGGAATAAATTCAGCAATGTGATTTCTCTCCTTTTTGAATAATTGGGGTGAGCCCCACATAGTCATTATCAAATGGGGGTTGCTTCTATTGAGCCAGTAACACATTATCATAGCTGGTGTGTACTGGACATGCTCATTGTTACTGATGTCGCATACAGCAAGGCTCAGTGTTTCCCTCAAAGGGGGGTACCAGGGTGCTCCCCCCTCCCCCTCTTTCCTAACTTGGTTTCCTTTGATATCGTCATTGGAATGTTTATTTTACTTTGATGTCATAGAAAAGTTGTATTGCCCCCCCCCCCCTTTCTTTCTTGACTTGGGGGAAACACTGAAAGCTCATGCCGTGATGGAAGAAACAGAGACAAGTCTTTGTACTACAAGTTCATATGTACATGTACGTATGTGCATGTAATTGTACAGTAGTAGTAACTCAGGCGTGCAGAAACATGTCCATTATATCCTCTGCCTAGTAGTTTGTCTCAAACATGGTAATGGCACCAAGGAAAGTCTTCCCGGGAACTCCTGTTGTTACTGAGTGAAGATATAGTGTGGCACTATTGTACAGAACTTTCTGGGGATCCCTGCAGAGTTGGTGAATGGTACATGTACATGTACATACGTACTTTAGCTGAACTCTTCTGGCATTTTTCATATACACATGCAGTAACAGTATACTGACAACTTTCTTTTGTAGTCAGAGCTGCTCTTCCTCAAAATAGTGACTGGAACAATTGCTTAACCTGCCTTCGTTGGTAGATGGCTAACTCTTCATTATGTCATAGCTAAAGATAAACAATATTATGAGAAGTCACTTGCAACTAGATGTCTTTTAATTAAAGTACTTGTACCTGCACCTTTAAGTTAGTGCAACGTCTGCTATACATGTACTGTATAGCTGGAGATTTAGGATGTGTGGGATGAAATTTGGTAGCAATATACTGCTGACAAAATAATAATTATAATATTGGTCATACTGCTGCAAAACTAACAAATAGCTTACATAGGTAGCATGAATTGTGCTACATACGTACATTGAGCATAATACATAATGTGCCATGTGCTATAGTTCAATCCATAAGAGCTCTAGCTAGTATACATGTACATGTACAGTAGTAACTGGAAGCTTATGAAGAAGTAGTTGCATGCATACACGTAAGTGTTTTTATTTCCCCATAGTAATATCCCCATGTATTGCCAACACATCATTATACTATGTGGTAGTCGTGTGCAGCATTGCTAGCTGCCATTATGATAGTGAAGACCACTTTACTAAAGAGAAAGTGTAGCAATTGGAGCTTCAAGTACCAAAAGCTGGAATGCTCCTGCCATATAAGAAGAGCCTCTAAGTAAAGTGGGTTGTGAGTTATGGGCTAGTTGGTCTTCATGATAGTACTTACGTAGGTACAAGCTTAGACTGAGGGTGAACTTGTCTTAAAAGTAAACATGCTTAGCGTCAGTATAGAAATACTTCTTAGTGCAATTGAGAGAGTAATACGGCTAAGTATTGCACAAGTGTGTAGTTTTTTACCTGAGCTGTAGGCGAGGGAAAATAATACTGTAACAAAAGAGTGTCCATGTAAGTCAAATTCTCACAAGTGCAATGATGTACGTATAGCCTCTAATTGATACATGTGTGCAACTATTCCACATTTACCAGCTACGTACGTAGTATGGCATACATGTATATGTACACATCTCTTCTTTCTTTCCAGCAATTGCCCTCTTTGTGTCTTTTCTGATCAACATGTTTGTCATTGGTGCCTTTGGAGCAGTAAGTACTATACCTGGGTCTTAGATTGTGTATCTGTTCGTACTCCTATTCTCAAGTGCAGTTTAGATCTCCATACGTATATGTACAGTCATGTGTTATTATTAGACATCTTTGCACATGGTACTAAAATTGCTACTGTGTGAGACAATCTGCATTTGTAATCTGGCCACTTAATAATTGCTTCTACATATCAAAATTGTGTGCTGAATGTTCTGAAAAAATTCTTGTGCCATTCAAAAATATTTCTTTAATCGAGGGTATTTACGTAACTCCAAGGTGTTTGGCTAGCTATAAAGTGCTGAAAGTAGTTTTTGAACGGAGTTGCTATGTGAACCCATATGTCTACAAGGAGTCATGTGACCAAACCTATTTTCTCACAATTTACTCTCATATGCTTGATCATCTTCGTGCATCTTTGTGCCTCTTGGAGTAATTACACTCACAGTATGACAATACGATAACTCAAGATTACCACTGTAATGACAATTAATAAAGTTTTCTCAGCAGTAGCTGCTCCATGCATGTGCAATTTCTGTGTGTATTATTAGTGAGCGCATGCAATACCACAGTCCTGCTCGCTTAATTTTTATTGCAAGAATAAATATCAAAATGGCTAGTGTTTGATTTGATTGTCTAGACTGATGGGTTATATTATTATTGTATACTCTATATATATAGCGTGTGTTCAACTTTGATGGTACAGTTTCGGGTTTTGTGCCTCGTGAAGTAAGGCAAGAGTGTAACTCTACTGACATCAGTTTGCTGTATGCACACGAGTGCCTATACTATGCCTATGGCCAGATGCCCTGGATCAAATACATCTGGGCCATTGGACTCCTGGCTGCTGGGCAGAGCTCCACCATGACAGTGAGTAAACGGGAGGATGGGGGGGGGGGGGGGGGGAGTTAGCTTTGAATTTCATTGTAAGAGGTGAGCTGACTGATAGCCAATATGTTGCCTCCTAGACATTCAAGGGTACATACATATACTCATTCCCAGGTCTTCCTTTGCCAGGGAAAGAACTGACAGTTTTGCATTAGTTTTTGACATACGTAAAAAAAAAAATTTGAAATGCAGCACAGTGAAGCTGCTGAAACTTTGATGTACATGTATATCAATTCTATCCTTCAGTGATTGGGGCAAGCCCACACGTAGATGCTGTACGGAAAAGGTCATGAGAATCTCTTGAGATTCTCATGAGAGAACAGAACTTTCTCGTTAGATTTCTTCTATACTCTTCTACTGTTTTCTCATGAGAAAGATTGGGACATTCTCATGAGAAAATTATTTGATTTTCATGAGAATCGCATCAGGTTCTCATAGGAATCTCATTACGAAATCCCAAAATCTCATGAAAAATTCATGCTATTTCGCAGTATTCTTACTTTGCCATCAAAGTGATGATAAGCACAAATGCATACAGTAGACAAATGACAGGTATTGCAATAGTTACTACAGTCAAGATTATTAATAAAATTGTAGTTCATTTTTCAGGTAGCATCTCTGTTGCAAATGTTGGACCATGCTTATTACTCCTATTGAGACAGCTATACAGATCTAGAGATGGGACCACATTATTATAGAGGTTCCACTGTAACCTGAACTGGGCAGTGTAGATTCACAGTATTCTTATAAGATTTTGTCATTGAAAATTGACTTGCTTCTTATAAGCTAGGCATTTGGGGCATTCTTATAAGAATTCTGCACAATTCTTATGAGTTCTACACGATTCTTAGCCTCGTCCCCAGGCTCTCTGCATGTTTCACACTGGAGAGCCTGGTACTTTTTTTCACGTGATTTAACTTACATAACTACAACTGCACTAAAGTGAAACGCACACGTAGGCCTTAGAACGAGACTACATGACTCTTGTAAGATTTTTACTAGTTATAGTAGCAAGTATTCTTCCTTTACAACTTTTATAAGCATAGATGTCTATAAGATAAATGACGGTTCAGCAGGTAGTCTGGCATTCTTACTGCAGCTCCTAGGAGGAAGAGATTAAACTATATTAGCAACAGCTGACAGCTACAAGCGTAATACTGAAGCTAAATATCCCAAGGGCGGTATCTAAACAGTATTGCATTAATCTATAACATTTACTGCTTTGCTATAATACCCCAAGATATATTCAAATAGCACGTTTACCTAATATTCAAATAGCTAGCTAGCTAGCACTCCACTTACATACTTTATGTAGTTCTTTCCATCATAGTTCCATCTGACTAGTAGCAAATATATATTCTCCTCTTAGATGACGCTGTTTAGCAAAATCTAATTAACACTGCACTGCAACCAACAGCTAGCTAGCTCCGGCAAAAATAACTCATATAAAATTATGGCTGGGGTGAACTGAACGTGAAGCAAGCTGTATAGAATTCCACAATGTTGAAATTTGCAGGAGGCACCACATGTGTGTATTTTGCTGTTCAATTTGAATATTTATAGTAACATGTTTACAATTAAATCTGTGACATGCTAATTGATTAGCAACATTCTTGGACAGGTGTTTGATATTAATTCTCTAAATTCTCTGACTTTGTACCCACCAGGTTACTGGCTAATTGATTATTGTTACAGTAGCTAGTAGTAGCAGCTAAAGTTTAGTACTAGATAATTAATTGCATACATGAAGAGTCCGTATTATAGTACCAATACACATGCTGGAATCATTTACTACATGGTAAGTGGAAACCATTGATTTAGTAAGCGAAATTGTTAGCATTAAACTATCTATATTTATTTGCATCCAGTCAGAAATGTTGTGACTACTAGCTTCTTATTTTAAAATAGCCAAGCAGTACTGTCGTCCTACAGGTTTCTTATAAATTAGTGGGAAAGTGTGTTCTATAGCCATTACACCTCACTCAAAATTACTTAGTTAGCTATGGAAGAGAGTACTAATTACCTAGCTATATACCTGTTGCTAAGTGGATCAGCCTTGAATATTCTGCAAAGAAGTACAGTTCAATCTACAGTATCCACACTGACCACATGCACAAGAACTACATCATACATTACTGTAGTGTACTAGCACAACAGACTGAGAAAGTCATAAGTAGCAATGATGACACTGTTCTGGGAAGTTACAGCTACTAACTGCTGGGGTGCTATGAATTTCAGCAGAGTTGAAAGAGTAAAGAAACTCCGAAAAACAATTGGAACCCCGCTGGGAATGGAACCCAGGACCTTCTGATTACTAGTCAGATGCTCTAACCCACTTTGCTGTATGCTCTACAGCTTGGCCTGACCTAAATAACTCACATAAAAATGCCAGGCTGGCTTTCAAAAATCATGATCAGTGTGTACTTTTGTCTGTGTACAAATGGCATGTATGTATGCTTATCTGTATGTGTGTCTGTGTGCACATGCAGTATGTTGTGTAGCAGGTATCCAAAGTGTTCTGAAGGATAATTTTTTTCTCCACAGGGCACATATGCAGGCCAATTTTTGATGGAGGTAAGCCCAGTTTAAACCTTTTGGGGTCAATTGTGATATTTGGAATCCAATATGCTTAGCCCCGGATGTTCATATTGTCCGGCCAAGATCACACCTTGCGTTAGTAGTCCTATTCTGCGCTCTGCATCTGGATTTTTGAGAATCCATTCCCAATTTTGTATTAGTAGTATACATGTACGTATATGCTTGGTACCAGCTGGCATGCGCTCAGCTGGTTCCTAAGATTACTTTTTCCGTGTTTTTCTGCCTGTTTGTTTGTATGTGTATACGCATGTCCACACATATCACATGCGCCTGTAGGTATCAAGTACAACAAATTATGTCATTATGTTAATATTCCACTGCACTATAGCCACAAGTACAATGGAAGTTTGTGGGCCCAATAAGTCAGTTAAGGTACATCAAGCTAGCTTAGTTTTATATTACCTAGACAGCCAAAAAATGGATGATACTTCTGCTTTAGCAAGTTCTGGTAGCTAACTGGAAGCGCACAATGAAATTGCAGAGTTAACACTTTCACTGGAAGCCGTGCAAGATGAGACAAGCTGATCCATTCTGCGATTGCATTTAGTTTGACTGACCTGCATGTTGCTGAATACAATCATCAGTTGGATGATTTAAGTGAAAATACCCGGCTGATTTTTAGATATGAATTATGTATCAACCTTGTTTGATTAGGGATTTCTGAACATCAAATGGACAAAGTGGAAGCGAGTGCTACTAACCCGTTCAGTGGCAATGGTTCCCTGTGTAATCATTGCAGCCCTCGCCAGCAACAGCCTTGATTACCTGGATGAGTACATCAATGTTGAACAGAGTCTGTTGGTGAGTAACCGTATTCATGTATAACAGTATGGTAGTCTCAAGCTGTCAAGGTAAACTTGAACTTTTCTTGTACAAATTTTTCAACACGAATTGTGTCTACATCAGGTACAGAGAATCATACAGTTTGACAGGGTTTATATAGCCATAGCCTCGTTCCCAGCCTCTTGCGTGCCTGGGAACGAGGCTAATATAGTCAGTGATGTACATACAGACGATGACTGTCTTTGTAAGCTAGCATAATTATAGTAGCTACATGATATGTATCATGAAATATGAAGCTGAGTGAGGTGGTGGATCAGGTGGGTGTTTAGGATCTCACTTGGCAATTGTGAGGAGAGCTGGATCACCACGTGCACATGGAGATCGAAAGTCCACTAAGTCAGCCATAAAAGGCGGCCCTTAATTACTACAGCTTTTGCCCCCTTGACGGTTTGACAGGGAACTTCTCTGTATATGAAGTCTCAAGTTGTCAATTGAACTTCTCTTGTACGAGTGTTTTGGCAAAACTGGAGATACAGAGAATTATACAGCACATGTATACTCAGTCAGTGACTGTCTATGTAAACAAGCATATACACAAGCAAACAAGCTATCATGTGATACGTACACTTTATGCATGAAGACTGCAAAATATCGTCTGCTACATTCATCCCTTTCCTTAGATCCCTTTTGCATTGGTGCCCATTCTTCATGTAACAAGCAGCAGAAGGATAATGGGGGAGTTCAAGAACTCACTGTAAGTAATTGTATTTCTTTACTAGTATTGCATGACAAATTATGCCCCTTCAGGCGCAGTTCACTTACATTGTATGTTCATAATAGTATAGTTCATGTTTTTGTGTACAAATGTTGTAAACTAATTACAACTGTACAAGTGAAATAGGCTTCTGAGTTTGAAACACCATTCTGGTAGTATTATGGAAAAATAGGGCTCTGAAATGGGCATTTGGCATTAAATCGTACTCAACCAAATACCAATTTCAGATCCCAATTTTCCCCTAATACCTCACTTAACCAACCTAGCTATTACATGTACCTATACTAATAAAAAAAATTACATTGTATAGGGAATAAGTATTTGATATGCTACTCTTGCCGGCCAGCCTCACCTGCTCAAGTGAGGCTGGCCAAGCCCAAGCTGGGTTATCTACTCCTTACTTATAGTACCAATATTGACCTTGTCATACAGGTGTGGTGCCATAGCAGAGAGGCACCTCATCTTGTAGCTCTGGGCTTTGTGATTTAACCGGATACTTACCATGAGAACTGTAATTTTTCTAAGCAATTATCCCAGCAGCATGACATCAAATGAGTGCTTTAGATTGGCTTCTGTATTCAAACCATAGTGTCGCTGGCTAGCTAGCTACTTCTTACTGCTGGGAAATCTGCATGGTAATGTAGCTTTGGCGATCACTAACTGGGATAAAACAACTGTATGTTTCTGTTCTGTGAAATGTTACCACTGTTGGTGCTATCCTAGACTTGGAGTGCTCCAGCACTTTGACTTCTCAATCTGCACGGTCTATGTGTAAATGCTACAGTTTTGTCTGGAGAGGGATGCCTTAGGCACTTCTTTTGCTAGGATTTATATACTTTGTGTAACTGAGGTAACTTGTTTGTCGAGTGAGGTCAATCTTGTATGATATCATACGTAGCTCTAGGAAAGTTTTTGTTATTCTCTGAGGTGTTCATGCTCCCAGCTATGCATTTTTTCACTACGCCTGCATCTCTGCTCAACCCACCTTCTTAAGCTGTTCTTGGTAGTGTGATTAACACTCAATAGCTAGAGAGACTAATACTTTAACAGTGTTATACAAAGAGCATAAAGATCAAGGCACAGTTACTACCACATCAAGAAAACATGATCCACTGAATATTGGGAGAGAACCACTCTTCCACTCTTTAGCTAGAACACTGCTTCTTAATCCCTCTGTATATACGTACGTATAATGTATGTACATGTATATACATGTATGTGCACATAATAAGTACATTTATTACCCACATGATATGCTCTCTTCAGTATTCTTCCATAGAACCGTTGTGGAATATTCCATGTTATTCAATGAAATTATTCAATGGGTTACATAATTGCGTGGGCAAATACAATTTTTAATAGCACAACAAATTATGAGATTGTAATGATTCTCACCTTCAGCCTAGAAAGCTGCCATTCAAGAGATAGATATGGACATCAATGCATTTATCATTTTTTGCACGATCGTGAACACTGTAATGTACAACCTGCATCTTCCACATTGTAAGACAAAAACCCTTAGTTTCTAAAATACTGTAATGTCCAACCTGCATCTTCCACATTGTATGGCAAAAACCCTTAGTTTCTAAAATACTGTAATGTCCAATCTGCATCTTCCACATTGTAAGGCAAGTTTCTAAAACACTGTAATAAACTTCACCCACAGTTCATCCAGTTCATGTATAGCATTTGCAGATTTACATATTAGTGCACTCTTGGAAAGTGGGATCATATTAATTACCTTTGTGAGCAGCATTTCACTTGATTGTGAAAATACATCTGTCCACTTGTCCAATATTCAGCCATATTCCAGTTTCACTTGTGCACTATTATTCGTATATAAGCATAGTGTTAAGGTGGCACCCTCGTTAGTGATAATTAGAAATACATGGAGTTGAATGCAGTTTTGAAGGTCTGGAGCTCAAGAACAGCCAACTGGACAATAAAAAGACTTCTGCAACTTTCCTTTGACGATAAAAGGAGGTTGGCTAAACTGGTATAAATGCTGGATGATTGGTCCAGGAGAGAGTTGGCATGCCATCAAAAAGTTTTTTAACCCGATTCTCAAGTTCAGGCATCCAGCGGTTATTTGGGGTTTATTGTATAGTAAGGGATATAGTGGGAATGGTTGTAGTAATGCTATAATAATAATAATAATAATATACTCATGTTGCTGCCGTAGCGCTTACGCCATTGACCACGCACCCACAGACGCAGGCGGAGCTTGTAAGACCTCCAGTAGTAATGCTATAAAATGTATAATCAAACTCAGTGCAGCAGATGCAAGAGATTTGCCAGCTCTGTGGTTGTTTTGATTTGTCTGTATATGTATACAGCTTGACAAAGCCCATTTTTCACCATTTAGGCTGAAATTTGTGAGCTACAGCTGCTTTCGGTCATAGCAGAGTCTGGCTTACTTTACTGAAAATGTTTACGTCCAGCAACTCTTGTCCTATTTTTTAATTGTGTTTGCATGGCCAGAGAACTCTGTGCAGATGCTAATTATTGACTGAGTGCCTTAAGCTACAAATAGGTCCAGTTGTGTATATGGTTAGAAATTTCTTCCATGAATTATAAATGAGTTACAACAAACTTTTCACTAAGGCACTGCCTTGAGTAACACTGCTTGTTTTCTTCTGACACAGCTTCTGGAGCATAGTGGTGTGGGCTATGGGAATTCTAATCTTGGGAGTGAATATATTTTTCATCATTTACCAAGTGGTAAGTGTCCTAGTATAAATTGCAGTATATATATATGTATGTGCTCTTGGTTACAGCTCAAACATTTTGGTACAACCAATGCATCGTATACAAATATGTAGCTCAAATAGGTTATGATTAACTGGCCTTGTTTCTCACTTATGCTCACCGCCCAGCAATTAAAATTTTGAGTACACAGCAGGGCACCACACTTTCATGCTTAAGGTGGCAATGGAGTTACAGATAATTGATATACGTACAGTCTATAAAGCGATGGTAGCAGACTGACCGCGTTTCTGTGCAGAGTAGCAAGGTAGGCAGTAAGCCGTTTCATCGTTAGTATTACCTTAAAGTGAACAGGTGAGACCTTAGCTGTGTTGTACGTAGTACATATCAATGTTTTTTGTCTCTTTGCTATCTGTTCAACGTTAGACTCAGCCATTAATCCAAGTAAGCAACACAGAAGAAAGGCAGAGGGCGTTTCTATAAGTTTCAAGCTAGTTGATGTAAAAAAAAAAATTTGTACAGACTTTAGTTTGTTAACAAAACAAAATGGGAAATGTCATGTTGCCAAGGGATGTTTTACTTCTCTCCTCGGGCTGTTTATGTTTACCAAACAATGTTGACAGCTAGGTAGGTAGAATGCAAGAAATGATAATCTTATACTCCATCGCTACCTTAAGCCACATGTATATTTAGTGCTCCTTGCATAGCTAAACGTACAATAATGTGCTGACTAAGCATTCTATATAAATGCCAGTTGGATAACAAACTGTAGTGTTATTGCTGTCTATACCGTTTTATAGGCATACAGTACACACTACGTAGGTTAGCTTAAGGTACGTACATGTGTGTACATATGTACGTACATATAGCTAAGCTTAATAGGCTTATTAGTTTCCAGCAGTTTCAATTAGTGCTGGTAGACTGGCTACTACATTTGTGTACGTGATCTTTGTGGACATACGTACCGTAGGCACTAGTTGTTTAGCGCATGTGCTTATAAGAGCTGGCAGCAAGAAATTATGCACTAACAGGAAATGAACACTCAATAAAAAGTATGCACGTATGGTCGGAGCTTACAGTTTGAGTATGAGGATGAACGACGGAGGATCACAGTATGTATACAAGTAAGTTGGTGGACTTTGTCTAAAGCAAGACCTACGATAGCTACACAATAGTACGGTGCTATTGTTGGACCCATTACCAGTACTCAGTATTATTGGACACATACCTTGAGAGCTCTCTCAAGTGTATTGGCTTTTCTGCTATGTAGCAGGAGAGTATCCACCCAGTACTGCCTCTGCCATCAATTCTTCTTTTGACTGATTGCTACACGTGTAATACGTAGTCTCGGGTACCCAGACCCTCAGAAAATCGTAAGGAGGGTCTGGGCGATAGGCTTGGGTGAAAATGTACACTCCGGAATGTTATTAACTCATAATTGCCTCCCTGCTGATGCTAGCTTAGTAGATTTCTCAATCACTTACCAGGTTATACCTTAATGTCAGAAGAAAGGCTGACACTCTGAAGCACAATAGCGCTCTAAGCAGCTTTTAAAACGCGAATTTTCCAATTAACGCACGTTAGAATGTAATTATTAAGCCAATTGGAAGTGCGCCTGCATTCCAGGCGCATGGGACACTTCCGCCCCAGCCTATCGCCCAGACCCTCTTACAATTTTTCAACGGGTCTGGGTACCCGAGACTATGTGATACGTGCTAGATGCATGGTGGATAAGATCCACTGTAACTTGCTTAATTAACGGTGTGCACTAGACAAAGAGCAGCACTAAACAACCAGCGCCTACAGTATGCAGCAAACATGAAACAAGACTGATATTTCATATCTAAAAATCAGCTGGGTGTTTTTTACATAAATCATCCGACTGAAGGTTGTGCTCAGCAACAGGTCAGTCTCAGCTAAATGGAGCTGTAGAATGGATCAGCTTGGCTAGACAGTCTCATCACGTACAGCTTCCAGCGAAAGTGCTCACACAGCAATTTCGTAGAGCGCTTCCAGTTAGCTATCAGAACTTGCGCAAACAGAATTATCATCATTACCTAGCAGCTACCACTCTTTAGCCGTCTAGGCAACACAAAACTAATCTAGCTTTACGTACCTTGGCCTATTGAGCCTGCAAACTTCCAGCAGCTTCCACTGCGCTCGTGGCTATAGTGGCATAGTAACGGAATTACGTAATTTAGCACACGTGATAATTGCGGACGAACACACACACACACACACACCACAGACGCGGGAACGTAAAGCCGGGCACACGCAAAGTGCGCGCCCGGCTGGTAAAAATGTAATTTAAGGGTAGTATCAGTTAAAAAAGAATCAAGAACTGGAGGAATTTAATAATGTGGTGCCCTTGACAACTCATTATGAAGTACTTCATAAATTCACTTACAGCCCACATATTTGTAGAGTGCATATGTATACTGGTAATATATATTTCATAGGCAATCCCTGGAAAATGGTGGCGTCATCTCTTGGCCAGTTTTGGACTGCTCATCTACTTAGCTATTGTGGGATTCTACGTAAGTAATAGCTTTTGGAATCTGCATCTATACATAATGAAGGATGAACTAATGAAAATGACCAATACTTAAAGTATTGGTCATTTTCTGTGTTTTATTTGACCAAATTGCACTCCCAAGTAGAAGATAACAGGGGAGTAGAGAAACGAGCGAATATAAAAATAGGTAAAAACTAGTGTTACAGATAACTGTGTGTTTACTGCTTCATTACTGATCTTAGTGCATGTCAATAGATCAAGCCAGGTCTACACCTGGAATGGACTGTGATGACGTAACACAGATCATGCAGCTAAGTCCTAAGGCTATATCCTGAAATGATTATGGCCCAAGGAACACAGTGATTATGCATTATGTCAATTATCATGAAATCCCTTATGGCAGTGTATCCACTCCAAATTTTAATTAGGTATGTATCGTCTCAGCTATGAGGTACAAGTTGTCCGCAGGTTATACAGGTATAAGCACTAAAGCTCAATGTATGCCATATCAGGCTGGAAGACTCCATTTAAGATACACATACATAATAGCCTCAGCAGATTCGCCATTTCTGTAAATTATTACAAAATGTGAATATTGTAATCTTTATAAAGGAAGACATGCCGATAGTATGTATTAATGTAGCTGTATATATGCCGATCATCCAGGCTAGACTAACAAGTATGTATGCAATCTGTTCATTTGAACTTCACATAACTTAGGTCCGTATGAGATGCATGTGTTTATTTTGCACTAAATGTATTACCCAGGTAGTTACCAAGTCTTTGAAGCATATCAATAGAGGATACGTACATGTACGTATCTATGGCTGTTATGAACAGCAGTCCTATTTCAGTAAACACTGATATGGGCAGAGCAGCCTTTAGCTATCTTTGTGGTTGATATTTCATCTATCTTTTAGTAAGTGAAATGGTACCAAAAATAACGGTACTTGAGCTAATGCAGTACTTTTATATGAGTGGCAGATTCGAATGTGGTACCAAAAATGAATCGTCACTGCTTAAAATTTGCAACTGCATAAAATTCTAGTCAATTACATAATTTGATAGGATATATTGTCTTTTCTTAGGTATTCTATCCACTGTATAAGAACTACATGAACACCAAGAAGAGGGTAGAGCATGTTGGCAGTCTATGAGTGTAATAATGATTGTAATAATATTATTAAAAGTGCGTGAACATTAAATGTAACTGCACCACATGTGTGATATAATAATTATACTAATAATTAACCATATTATACTAGCGGGCTTAGTAGCTATATTAAGCTTACTGTTCCTCCACTCAGGAGCTGAAGGTCCTGGGTTCAATTCCCAGCTGGGCTCTAATTTTTCAGAGGTTTTTTTGCTTGTTTTCTCCATCTTGCTGATTCACATAATTATTTGAATGCATCCAGTAAAAGTGGAACTATTGGCACACTTCTCTTTGTAAATTGTGGAGATGATACACTCCCAAGGAAAAGATTTTTTGTAAAAAATAAATTTGACATGTAAATAAACACACTAGTCTCTTTGAGGTGAATAGGTACAAACCTATTATCGTTCCTATGCTTATGACATAGCCAAAGCATGGCAGTCATTCCTGTCACATCTCCCCCCTCCCCGTCTGCTAATGAGATTTTTTTCACACCTAGCTGACTTGTGTAGCAATATAAAAAAAACCTGGGGAGTGGGGCCTGGAAGACTATAGCTGCAGAGCAGCTATGGCTAATTACACATGCCATAACATTTATGTAATGCTCAATTAAGGTGGATATTTAATTTTTTGTATTGTAATATTCAAACTGCTGGTACTACACACAGATCACTCCTAAAACTTGTGCATGCAGCCAACTACCTGACGGTGACAGCTAGTTAACATAAGTTCCGAGTGCTAATGTTTCTAGATCTTAATTACCATTCTTTTGCCATTCATAGCAGAAATGTAACTGAAGTGTGCATTCATATGACATCATTGCATATAACTGCTATGCTTATAAATACTCAAGCTTGTGCTAGTTCACCAAGGTTAAGGATTGCTTCAATCCTTATAGCCTCAGGTTGGAGGGGAGGGGCACATACAAATTAGTTCATTTGGGATGGTATACTGGACTAAGTATACTTCTTTAAGATGCTATTATAAGCCCGGGGGGGGGGGATACCTAATAATATTCTCTCATACAGGATTTTTTGCTGGGGGAGACTTTTTGGGATAGTAAACAGACACGTACAAAACTGATGCAGTGTGAAGCTAGCTCTTCTAGGCAGGGGTACTCGGAGGGTCCCCTGTAGAATCCATAATAAGAACCACTGAGCCACTTGGAGCAATGCTGCAGTTATGAATAATCCAGCTATACATTGGGTGATATGCACCAATAGGTTGGTCACCAATGGAGACCACTGCACTGAACTAAATTACATGCATGCACAGTTCATCCCTCTAATAATTACGGCTGATCTTCAAAGTTTTAAACTCAAAAATAATAACATAATTTCCCATAGCTACACTACTCCATGTCCATGATTATGTATTTCATCTCATAGACTCCCCTACAGATTAATTCACTTTCCTATTTGACAAAGTCACTTTCCAAAGTCAAACTTCCTCATGCAATTTTACAACTAAAACCACAATACAATCAGCACACAATTAGAATAGCCAGTTCAAGTCATCAATGTCAGAGATCACTAATATTCTGATCACAAACCTAAGTTATGAATCACTAACACTACAATTGTCAGGTAAAATTTAATCACTACAGTTCTTCATTTGCAGAGATGACTACCCTGCTTTTCAGCACCTCTCTCTCTCCACTACTGCTACGGAGGATCACCTTTAGAGTGTAGGCACCAGAAGCAAGACCAGTGAAATTTACTGTTCCCGATGAGCCTGAAAGAAGATCAGAGTGAAATATGCATAACAGTGAAGACTAACGGCGATGCCAAAATGAGATGCTAAACACACATTGAGAAGTCCAACACTATCAAATTTAATAGTTAACTTAGATCCAGATGTTTAAGCATTTAGAAGTCAGAAATGCAGTTTCATATTGTTTCTTTTGACATTTCAAAGTGTAAAAAATAAACAGGATAATTTGCTTCTTATGTGGAATCCTACATTTCATAGTAAGTAACTACGTAATTATTTCTTACATTGAATTTTGCATCCTTAATAATTTTACACTTATAAAAACATCCAGTAAATTGCATGGGCAATTTGTACATCTGCCTAGCCTCGTTCCCAGGCTCCACTACCCAGTGTTTTTGCATGGTGGAAAAAAAACGGCTCGTGTTTTTCCACCATGCAAAAAAAGTGCTGGGCAGTACATGGAGGAACAAGGCTATACGTACATTAAGTGTGGTAAAGAGTTCAGGAACATCATCAAATATCTAAAACTAGCGTAATCACCAAGTAGCAGGGCCGTAGCCACCAGATTTAAAGTGGACCGGTTGGATAACAGGTACTGAGATGTAGGTGTCACGTACAATAGTCTAAACTGTTTTTCTTTTGCAGTGCGCATATAGTGTCTGGCATTTGAGTAGTTACTCTACTTCCGGTATCATCAATCATAAGTAGATACGTGCATGACAGTATTCCAAGTGGCATGTAATCTCACACATCTGTTCAGCAGTAGGACGTATTTGTGAGTCTATTTACCACTCACTTAGTTAGCTTTAATATTGCACTGTACACAACATTCCTGAGCTAAGTGAAGTAGTAATTAAGCCCATGTGCCAGACCACTTTTCATGGCGGGATACTGCAAGTACGCTTGACGTGGGCTGCAAACAAGACTATAGCAATAACTAGCAAACTATAACATGAATTATGGATTATATAGCGTAAGTCACTGAATCCCACTATAAGTTCTGTTTTGTAAACCCTACCATTCACCATTTTACATCAATTTATAGCATAATTATTGCCTGTGACCTTCATGGCTGTACGTACACCATTCGAATGATTCGAGGTAGCTCGACTACCCTACACTAGCTACTTACCCCAAACAGACTAAAATAATTTTAGCTGATACTAAGCTAGGCTATACCAGCAGCCAGTTATAGCCATTTACTGCACCGGGTTGTGAAGTCACAAAACTGTAGGGCCAAACTCACATTTTAGGAAGTTGAATGCAGCAGCACGTTTTTGCAATATTACTGTGGAAGGTGAATGCTCCATTGCTGCTTTTGGTGGCTATGCGCTCCTGTTAATATAAAAAAAAAATTCTTACAGTCTTGCCTAACTCCTGAGCCCAGGCTGCAGATCACTGAGGTCACTGGTCCGGTAGTGATGAACTCAGCCTCCACTGAATTGCCGACAATCCTCGGAGTGTTGTTAATAAACTGTGCCCCAAGAGGTTGGCCTATAAAAAAAATAGTTGTAATGGCAAAATTGTACTGCTAATTAGTAAGTGTGTAATTATCTGTAGATATAGGTGGTGAGTACATGTATACTGATAGTGTTTGGTATAGCTATAGTAGTGTATGCGGTTTTGAAATCCACTAGAAAGGATTGCACATAGCTAAATAATCCTAAGACAGCATTCACATGATAACACAGATAGCCATGATAAAGGCTACAGTAAGTGAAAGTCTCAGTTTACAAGAATTTGCATACATTTAATGATATCGGCATGCATGGTATGGTTAATAGCTCAAGTATTTTTTGAAAAAATAGTCACAGTATATCAATAATAAGTCAAAAAAGTACAGCAAATATACACATCAAAATATGCAGTAAAAAAACACATATACAACCACAGTAAGTATCAAACCTGTTTACTCAGTATACACCCTGTGAACCCAAACCCTGTGACAAAGCAATTGTGGGGGCAGTTGGTGGTGGTGCTTGACCCTGGTAAATGTTCATGCTACACCCAGAGAAATTCACCTGAGGTCAGGGCTGGCAGAGCCAGTATGGTTGCTTTAGAAGAATTTTTAAACGGACCATAATACTAAGTCACATAAATACGTACATTTAAAAAAATGAAAGAACATGTAGGGATGGAATCTCAAAAAGCAAACAAACAAGAAACAAGTCCACAGTACTGCCGTCCCTGCCATTTTTCCAACCATGCCTCATGGTGTTTGTTACATGGGATGACAGGAGGTTACAATTATGATGTGTACATCCTGTGGTGTTTTTTAGAAGGCACACATAAATGGGTTTAACTATGTTGTTGTTTGAAGGTCATGCTTTAGAGCGTTTTTTTTTTACAGCTGGACATAAGTATATAGGGCATGGAGTCAGGGTGATAGTTCTAGTGTTGTCCAATTTTGTACTTTTGTAGTGCGTATGTATAGTATACGGAACACGGTCAGTAAATGTATCCTTAGTCACGTAGCAGGAGTAGTATGGAGACAGTATATGAATATAGCATTGCGCAGATAGCCTCGCGCAGAGGTATGACGTAAATTAGTTAGCACAAAACCACACCCACTAGAAGCTGCATCGCCCACGCAATTGCCGGAGAAGCTACTCTACACGAATGAACCTTCAGGAGACGAATGTCTTTGTATACAACACAGTTCCAAGGACCAGTTATGGCTGCTACACGAGAGCGGAGTTACTTGAAACTCACGTCGTATCGCTGGCGATTGATCCGCCTACCGTCTGTCTCCAGCGGTCAGATCTCTGCTGAAACAGAGGCTACACAAACTCTAATCGCGTTGGAGCTGTAGTAAGCCTACCTGGGTAAAAAGAAGTGATCGATTTGTCTGATCCTTCGGGCGTCAGAAGTACAAAGGCGGCATCCATGTAACTCGTCAGGACGCCATCTTGAACACACACTTGCCCCCCGGGGTGCCCGCGGGGCCGGAAGTGTTTCGTTACAGCTGTAGTAACAACACGTATACGGAACGTACAGACATAGTAATAACACGTATAAGGAACGTAACTGGAGATTTAATTGCATTCCTAAGCGTGACGGAAGTTGCGCACATATAGTAACAAAAAAACATTCTAAAAAATGAAAGAACATATAGGGATGGAATCCCCAAAAAGCAACCAAACAAGGTAGGAATGATACCACAATACCCTTACGGATTGTCATCCCTATATCTTTTGCCATTTTTTAAGTGCTAGTTACGTGGGACGACAGGATGTTAGATTGTGGTGTAGATAATTAGGTTTTCTTTAACGTACTTTGGTATAATAGAGTAATGTTTTTGGAAATGTGTTCTGTACTAATTGTTGGTGAAGTAAAAAGGGTGTTGCAGGTGGAAGAGTGTAGGTGTGGATTGTCGTGTACAATGTGGGATAAGTGGCACATGTATATAGTCTAGTCTATACCAAGAGTGTGTATTGCTGCATGTGGAGGATAAGTTGTAGTGTGAGGGGGTGATGTGTGTTGCATTGTGAAGTGCTGCAATTGCCACATTTGGATATGGCTGGTGTGGCATGCCAGGGATTGGGGTGTGTGTGTGTGTGTGTGTGTGTGTGTGTATGAGGTTGGAAAAATGGCAAAAGATATAGGGATGACAATCCATAAGGGTATTGTGGTATCATTCCTACCTTGTTTGGTTGCTTTTTGGGGATCCCATCCCTATATGTTCTTTCATTTTTTTAAATATTTTTTTGTTACTTGTTTCGGTTGTTTTTTGTGGGGAGAAAGGTATGAATGGTGTTTAGATAGTGTGGTTGTGTGGGGTAGATGAGCGGTATTAGCTGTATCCACATATGCTCCCATTCATGATAAACTAACAGCATCTATATGTGTTAAACAGACACAGAAATTATGCACTTTGCACTGCAAAGCTTTCAGTGGGGCTTAAAGATACAGCAGCTGTATTTGTAGTAGCAAAATACAGCTAATGTTATATGTGAATTGTAGCTAAGCGCCTACCGACTTGAGAATTCCACTGTACACCCACACATTCCTGTATGCAACATTGCAATGGCAGACAGCTGTCTACGGCAGTTTGCCGACTCCATTTAATGCACATCATGGAGGTTAGTATGGTCTGTAATGGTCTAGCAGTTGTATCAGTGTTCTTACTATTATAACGTAACTACAGCAACTCACTTTGGGTCCGTCATAAAGCGTACTCCAAGTATTATAAGCGTCTAAGCAGAACAGCTCGTGCTCGAGGCTGCGTTTCCGGTGTAGGCGTAACCACCGCTTAATGCGCAGAACGGAACGGAACAGAACGGCGTACAGTGGCAAGTACGTGCCTCGAGCGCTTGAGAATCACTGCTATACGGTTTGATTTGTTTGAGAACGCTATGGTGTGGGTGCAGTAGCCGAGATCCAGTAGCGCTTCTTCGCGTTTGAATCATTGTAATCGCTTCAGTCAGTGTTGTGCTATCCTCTCAGAAGAAAGAAGATAGACTATTTGCCAGTTAAGCGACTTGCCGATTTGGCACTTCAGCGATGCTCTCTGTCAGCGTTAACAGTCTTGCTACTGTTGAAAACACTCGAGAATGACAGGTATGGTCCATAAAAGCTTATGACTAAGTCTAGGGCAGAGTTTTGAACATATCACTTTGTACACATACAATGGGGCAGCCATTTTTTTTGGAGCCATCCCTATATACTACCGTACTCCATGAAATCATGGAGTACGGTAGTACTCCATATATAGGGATATATAGGGATGGCACGGGGAAAAAATGGCCGCCCCATATCATGTGTACAAAATCATGTGCTCATAAGTCTGGTAAACCCATAGTATAAAGCCTTAATGAGCCATACCTGTCATTATCGAGTACTTTCACAACTAACAAGACTGTTATAGTAGGTAGAGAGTATCGATGAAGTACCACATCGGCAAGTCGCTAAACCAGCATCTGTCCATATTCTTTCTGATTCTTCAGATGGGCTAGAGCAACAATGACTAAAGCGACTACAATGATTCAAACGCGAAGAAGCGCTACTGGATTTGGGCTAGTGCACACACACCATAGCGTTCTCAAACAACTCAAACTGTTCAGCACAGATTCTCAAACGCTCGAAGCAAGTACTTGCCGCTATACGCCATTCTGTTCCGTTCCGTTCTGCGCATTAAGCGATGGTTACGCCTACACCGGAAACGCAGCCTCGAGCATGCTGCATGGACGAGCTGTTCTGCTTATGACGCTTATAATACTTGGAGTACGCTTTATGACGGACCCAAAGTGAGTTACTGTAGTTACGTTATAATAGTAAGAACACTGATACAACTGCTAGACCATTACAGACCATACTAACCTCCATGATGTGCATTAAATGGAGTCTGCAAACTGCTGTAGACAGCCGTCTGCCATTACAATGTTACATACAAGAATGTGTGGGTGTACAGTGGCATTCTCAAGTCGGTGCTGTATCTTTGAGCCCCACTGAAAGCTTTGCAGTGCAAAGTGCATTCTGTGTCTGTTACATTATATAGGTGCTATTAGTTTATCATAAATGGGAGCATATTATGTGGATACAGCTAATAACGCTCATCTACCCCACACAACCACACCATCTAAACACCATTCATACCTTTCTCCTCCCACAAAAAACAACAGAAACAAGTAACAAAAAAACATACAAAAAAAATGAAAGAACATATAGGGATGGAATCCCCAAAAAGCAACCAAACAAGGTAGGAATGGTACCACAATACCCTTACGGATTGTCATCCCTATATCTTTTGCCATTTTTCCAACCTCAACACACACACACACACACACACACACACACACGCACACAGACCAATCCCTGCCATGCCACACCAACCATATACATAGCCAATAGAATGTGCATGGCAATTGCAGCACTTCACAATGCAACACACATCACCCCCTCACACTACAACTTATCCTCCACATGCAGCAATACACACTCGTAGGCTAGACTACATACATGTACCACTTACCCCACATTCTACACCACAATCCACACCTACAATGACAACTACAGTCTTCCACTTGCAACAACACCCTTTTACCTCACCAACAGTTAGCACGGAACACATTTGCAAAAACATTACTCTATTATACCAAAGTACGTTTAAAAAAACCTAATCATCTACACCACAATCTAACATCCTGTCGTCCCATGTAACTAGCACTTACGTAAACTAGTGATACACAATGTGCAGGGATGTCCTCGCTTCACGAGAATTGCTGGGTGTGGCAAATGGCATGCAGGTGGCACGCCCATAGCACCCACCCACTAATGAAAAAGGTCAAACACACACCCACAAAACAAAATAGCTACTTGCTATTATGTGCTTAGAAGACCAGAGGCCGAATCAAGCTTACCGTTAGGAGTCACAGTTGATAGCGAAGGTAAGTGTTCACTGTGTGTTTGATAGGCTATACCAGGAGAACTGGCTGGAACAGGTTACGACGAAAAAAGGTCAATCGCACTGGAGTATAGCTTCGCTTTGCTCGGAACTATTTGCAAAAATGGCAAAAGATATAGGGATGACAATCCGTAAGGGTATTGTGGTACCATTCTACCTTGTTTGGTTGCTTTTTGGGGATTCCATCCCTATATGTTCTTTCATTTTTTAAAATGTTTTTTTGTTACTTGTATGTATTTGGTGTTCCTCCGTTGCTTGGTTGTGGAGCTATAGCCTTCCAAAAGTAAGTCCGAATATATCAAAGATCGGTCAGTTGTATGTATTGTCGGACTCCGTTCCCTGTCTCTTATCCAGGTTAGTAGCACCTATCACTGTTAAACCCCACTACCCCCCTCCCGGGCTGAGGTGGGCCTAGGTGGGGATTTAACTAATTGAAATGACAATTGTCCCAATCCATGGGCAACCCATCCAGTCAAATACCCCACTATATACCAAATTGGCTAACTGTTTTAACAGAGCCCGGGTTGGTTGCTCCAGTTTCACGTGTTGACGTTATTTTGGTAGTCCATAAACTAGTCTGATGTGTGGCTAAGGATGTATTTAATGCCTACACAATCCTGAAACACTCCCTCATTCCATACTAATGGTTTCTACATGAGGGCTACTCATCCAGGTAATCCACAAAGTGTAATAAATTATGTGTTCAATAACTCTGTAAATTATGGAATGAGGGAGTATTCTAAGTTCATGTAGGTCTTAAACACATCATTACACTTCAGACTAGCTTAAGGATTCCAACTGTGACAGCAGGTGTTTGGACAGTGAATATAACTGAAGTCTATAGCTGTACATGAAACTGGAGTAACCAAATCTGGTTAATCTCTTTTTTTTACAGTGATATATAAAGCCCCACTATGAATGAGGAGCATACAGAATATGGGGGATTACAAGGGGGTTTGTCACAAAGGACTGCCCCTATAATTGGGCATTTGATGTGTCAGATTACTTGTACTTTATGGGCCTTTGCTCCCTGTACAGTGTGCATACTCTGTATGTTCCTCATTCATAGTGGGGCTTTATATATTAACCAGATTTGGTTACTCCAGTTTCATGTACAGCTATAGACTCCGGTTATATTCACTGTCCAAACACCTGCTGTGCTGGAATCCTTAAGCTAGTCTGAAGTGTAATGATGTGTTTAAGACCTACATGAACTTAGAATACTCCCTCATTCCATAATTTACAGAGTTATTGAACACTACACTTTGTGGATTACCTGGATGAGTAGTCCTCATGTAAGGCAAAACAGAAACCATTAGTATGCAATGAGGGAGTGTTTCAGGATTGTGTAGGCATCATTAGCCACACATCAGACTAGTTTATGGACAACCAAAATAACGTCATTGAAGTCAACACGTAAAACTGGAGCAACCAACCTGGGCTCTGTTAAAACAGTTAGCAATTTTATTTTTCGGTATATAGTGGGGTATTTGACTGGAGGAGTTGCCCCTGGATTGGGACAATTGCCATTTCAATTAGTCAAATCCCCACCTCAGCCCGGGAGGGGGGTAGTGGGGCTTAACCTTGATAGGTGCATAAAGCAACTGTCGGTAAAATTTCTGCAGCATTGGGAAGCTCCATGACCCAGCTGCTGCATGCCAACTTTTCGTAGTTGTAACTGCCTCGAGCACTGAGGGGCGTTGCTGAATGTGAAGCAGGGTCACTCTATCTATGATTGGACGGTGAATTTCGTATTTTTTTGCCGTAGACGCCCTAAAATACCTGCTAGCATGACGATACGGCTATCAGTGGATTGTACAGGTCCTTAGCAGCATAACGGTGCATTTCCGATGTTTATACGTTGCATGGTTCTCGAGATAGAGCTGTTTGTCTGAAAACTTCAGCATTATCTTCACTGAACATGATGCTGAAGTTTTTAGTGGATAGAAGCAGGCAAAACAGCTCTATCTTTGGAATGCCACATCGTATAAACATCGGAGTTGCACCGTTATGCTGCTAAGGACCTATACAATCCACTCATAGCCGTATCGTCATGCTAGCAGGTGTTTTAGGGCGTCTGCGGCAAAAAAAATACGAAATTCACTGTCCGATCATGGATAGAGTGACCCTGCTTCACATTCAGCAACGCCCCTCAGTGCTCGAGGCAGTTACAACTACGAAAAGTTGGCGTGCAGCAGCAGGGTCGTGGAGCTTCCCAATGCTGCAGAAATTTTACCGCCAGTTGCTTTAGAGAAGAGACAGGGAACGGAGCCCGATAATACATACACTTGACCGATCTTTGATATATTTGGACTTACTTTTGGAAGGCTATAGCTCCACAACCAAGCAACGGAGGAACACCAAACTTGGAACTCAGAGTGTGAAGGGTCTGTAGTATCGATCGAAGGCCCCACCCACTTCCGGTAATTTATGCGTACGGCGCTAGCGCGTCCGATTATACCTGTCGACCGAACATCCATTACTCTACTCTACTAGGCATGTACGTACCTGGCAAAAAACCATCACTGCAGGCCATAACGCCTGCTGTCTTCTTTTTACACTAGTTTTCATGACACGATTGAAAACATTAACGGATTCGTAATCGAACGTGACATCATTATACACGAATATAACATAGTTCATGATTTCCCAAGATTTCTGGGAAATTACATGCATGCGCAAATCGTGGACACCAGGCCACTCTTTCGTGGGGGGTGTCACCTGTGAATGAGGTTAATTATAGTGTAACTGAGGATTTCTTTGCTATACTGGCAAAATGTGAAAGCACACTAAAAGCTTTGTGAGTGCTCTGTTAATCCCCTAAATACCAGGCCTCAAGCTTTGCACAAGAGGGTGAAAACCCCCTCCCACACCCACATCCCAGCAACCACAAGCAGCTGCAGATCGCTGCTTCACAGCAATCTGTGTCGACTGAACCAAAACAATTCTTCCACCAGTATTTGAGAGGTATATGATGTGGAGGGTGCTGGATCAGGAGCCACTATACCAACAGAGCATTGCATCACACAATTTTGAGCCTCTACTGCAAATTCCTTTTTGAACATGGTATTCTCATAGGAAGACTGTTCATGGGATATGGCACACAGCTGGTCACTAATAACACAGTAATCAAAATGCCAGTGGTTACTCTTTCACGCCCAGGCTTAGCCTCGTTCCCAGGCCACGTTGTAAAATTCGAAAAGAGTGGCCTGGTATCCACTGTTTGCGCATGCGCGGCTCCCCAGGTTTTTCTGGGGAACTTGGAAACTAGCGGATACTAGCCGCAATATCACTCCATCTATCATCGTATTATTGTTCGTTACACGCATACAATCGAAGGTGGTGTCACTTTCAGAAGAGTCTAGGAACGCGGCTAAGCTGGTGCTGATGGTCTTTCGCCACGTAGATACCTAGAAAGGTATTGTTAGTTTGATTGTTCGATCCCGTTTACCTCTGAAAGGCCTTGAAGGCCAGATCTGAGATTGCAAATTGAGCAGCTACTAAGAGAGAGGCACTTCCAAATTTCTATGGTAAGACAGCTACCATAATCCTAGCAGATAAAAAATAACAGGTAGTTTTGCTATTCTTGACTGGTTAGAAAGCCTAAAATCTGACAGTTTCTAGTTCTTCCGCTTATTATACTGCCTCCGTACTACTCCGCGCCATGTGACTGAGTTCATTCGCGGACACGTTTACTGGCCCTATTCCGTAAATTCTCGCGCATGCGCAAACAGTGCGTACCAGGCTCTACCCTCCCCTCCACTAGAGCCTGGGAACGAGGCTAGCCCAGGCTCAGCTTGAACTTTTTCGGTGTGGCTATTGACTGTTGCTGAAAACACCATGCAAGTACATGGCCATATATGGTTATCCAGCTCAGCTGCTTTGATGTCATGTGCAATGCATGGTGAATAATCATAGCAATACCTAGCTATGCAATAATTAATGTAGTTGGGATGTTGGCCTGCACTTTACCTTCATGGAACCAAATAAAGTGCAGGCCTGGGAACGAGGCTACATTCCTCCTGGGCATATTATAACAAATACACATACCGTCTTTGATATCCTGGAGGAGGAGGTTAGCCGTATTTATTCCTGCGTGGTAACCACTTTGCACATTTCTTGGAAACGGTGCAAATGTTCCTTCTCCACTGAAGTACAACTGACCAACTGTAGCAGCAAGATCTTCATATGTCTTATCTCTTACACCGACAGCGTAAGTGGTGTAATCACCATAAAAGTAAGGGCTATCAGTAAAGTCACCACGAACAAGGTCTACAGGTTCAGTAACACGATCTCCATAGATACGTTTAAGGACTTCTACAATTTCTTGTTTAATGGTATCCGTATCTTTCTGGCCAACTCTTAATGCATCCTCACCGATA
The DNA here is from genome assembly GCA_963921505.1 of Phakellia ventilabrum. Classification (NCBI taxonomy): domain Eukaryota; kingdom Metazoa; phylum Porifera; class Demospongiae; order Axinellida; family Axinellidae; genus Phakellia; species Phakellia ventilabrum. The sequence goes on along the minus strand of OY997395.1, from coordinate 3,280,533 downwards.
AGAAGGGCTTGAAGTATGTGGGGCTTGCTGGGAAGGAGGGAACCATAGGGTATAAAGAGGGGATAGTATCCCCGTCCACGAATATCATCCGCAACAAGAATTGCACTTACATTAACATCCCAAAATGTTTGGTTAAATGCAATGTAAATCTTCAGAAAGTAGTTCATTCCTAAGTGGTTGATAGCAAAGATTTTGGAGGCTGGAAGTTCTGGCTCAAATTTGACGGTTCCAGCTTGCAATGAACCAACGCTAAATGTGAGAATGGCATGTGGAGCACAGTACTGTCGACTTTCACCATTTTCAGTGACACTAGCACATACACAAGTACTACTATATTTGAGAGCAGTGACCGCAGTATTGAAATGCAGCCGAGAGTCTTTGGGACCAAGAAAATCATTAGCAAGACATCTAACAATATGAGAATATCCCCTCTCATCGGTGACTGTACGTGGCACAACAGCCACTGTAGTCTGAAAGAAGTTAAGCAAGGAAGTTCCATCTGACGGAAGACCACTTAGAAGATCAAAATAAATGTATTCAGCTAATTGCTCCTCAGGGGTTCGTGGATTCCATCCATTCAATCTCAGTCCCACCTCTGCAGGCAAGTCACGTATTCCATCTGGGTCTTCTTCAGCAAACTGTGCAGCAAATTGTCGTGCCCCCAGTGTAGCTCTAAAATACTTTCTTACTGCGCTATTGAACTTATCAGTAATGTTGACTCCATTTTGATCATAAGCAACCTGATCGTTAGGGAGTAGTGCTGGGCGACGATCAAACTGAAGTCCACAACGAAGTGCCAGAGCATAAGCAGTATTGATTGGATCACTCAAATCTGAAGGGTCCACTTTACTATTTACCCACTGCCAGCCAAGTTCAACTGTTGCCCCAGCAAATGGTACTTCCTTCATTCGTCCGCCCATTCGATTGTCCTATGAACAGTATAAGTGAACAAAATGGTAATGTGTAATATTATAAACTCTTGGGGTATCACAAAAGCCATAGCTACTGCATAGTGCATACACAGTACCTATACTATTATTATTGCCTTGCTAATGCTCGGCAATAATATTGAGAGTGGTGGTTCAATTCTTAGCTAGTAAAGACTCCAAGGGATGTAAATCACACTTTGGAGTGTCTCCACTGCCTGGTCATGCATGCCCACTGGATGTAGCTCATTACGTGACTATATTAGCCTGGAAAATCTTTAAATGAAGATGCCTATTGCATCTATAATCTTTAGCAGCATTACACCACCCTTGAGGACTTCTAAATTGGAATTCTTAGACTAATTGCAGTGGCTTGTTGGCTGAAAAGGTGGTCAGTCAGCAGGCAGCTGTGTGTTGCTAGGAATTGGTGGCACCTGTTGCTATATATATGAGCAGTGACTTCATTCAATTAGTGGTATTGCCTACTGCTTTTGACATATCATGTTCCAGGTAATGTGTGACTCAGTTGAGTGTTCAATCAAGGATCTTAGTAATCTTGTGAGCCAGACCGTAAAAAAAGAAGCAACTTGCAATGTGCACATCAAATAGAGACAAGACCCCAGATTGTATTTTAAAGCCTTGGTTATTATTAACACGGCTGGAGGACTGCAACATGCGCATCTCTAGGAGAGCAAGTGCTAAAGGACCAAAAGTAGTAGACGGTATTGAATGTTGTACGTTACATAATTACTTTAACAAAAATCGACCAAAAGTGAGGCCTTTGTTGGCTCTGGTGGCAGAAAGTCGGCTGTCTCTGTGGAGCTCGGAACGGCAGAATGAAGTGAAGCGGTTGAAACTGTTGAAATGAGCAATTACCTTAAGAGTTTGAGAGAAGCAGAGCAAGGTAGATATACGGCTAACCTAGAAGCGGCTGGTGTGATGAGCCTTCAAGACGACCCTTATGCCTCAGCAAACGGTGGCAGATTTCCTCAGGCTGGCCTCAAGTTTGAGTATGGCCACATTTCGGCTACTTTATTCAGCGATCAGAGGTCTAAACTCAGGAACAACTTCTTTCCTGGAAGCAGCTGGCTTTCTATAACTATTTTCAAAGTGCTCATATAAGCGGCTAAGCATTGAAAGCTACAGCATATGCTCAGCCATTTGCAATCTATTTTTACTCGTGTGTATATGTGTCATTCCTTTTGTCAGAAATTTTATTGATAGCTAGCTATAGCACTGATACGGTATTAAATTGTGGTACAATTGTTAAGGTATAGTTAGGCTCCTGGTTAGTACAGCATAAAACTCAGTGGTACATTTGTGAAGGCATAGCTAGTACATCGAAGTGTAGTGATTTGACTTAGCTCGTTCTGACATTCCTGACGCATCTGACACAGTACAAGCTATGTAACACTTAGGCTAAATACTGTATGTCTGAACTGGATAATATGCTGAACTGAGACCTTCCAACATTCCTGACACAAGCCAAACTTCCTGACACAGATACAAGCTATGATATAGCTAGTGTATATCTCAAGTATCACCTCCTGAAATCTCTGACACATGGCTACATTCCTGACACAGTATAGCTACATGGAAATAATAATGTAGCTAACCTTCCTACATTTCTGACACATGGCTACATTCCTGACATGAAGTGTGGCTATGACCTCTACCTTCTGACATTCCTGACACATAGCCAAATTCCTGACACAGTAGCTACATGGAAATTCTACCTACCGTATAGCGGGATTTTTTCGAGGGAGAATATTTTCACGAATTTCGCGGGCTTGCGACTATCCGCGAAAATATTCTCCGTGAATTTTTAGTTATCGGCACGTGACCTATTGAGCGCATCGCAAGTGCAGGTGCAAAATCGATCTTGATTGATGAGTGTCTCCACCTCCTGGTCATTCATGCCCACTGGATGTAGCTCATTAAGTGACTATATTAGCCTGGAAAATCTTTAAATGAAGATGCCTATAGCTAGCCTCGTTCCCAGGCCTCCCCACTCCGTGCGTGTTACGTAATGCGAGCAAACGAAGCGAGCGAGAGAAAAAGCGGGGAAGGCCATGGTATCATTAATCACGCGCCATGGCGTAGGGTAGACTCAATTAACCGATTGAGTGCACAGCTTAGCAACGTGCCCACGCATTCCGTCTCCTCCAAGATCGAGGATCTTGGAGGAGACAGAATGCGTGGGCATGTTGCTAAGCTCCTCGATCTTGGAGGAGATGGAATGCGTGGGCACGTTGCTAAGCTCCTCGATGTTGTTGGAGACGGAATGCGTGGGCACGTTGCTGAGCTGTGCACTCAATCGGTTAATTGAGTCTACCCTACATCACGGCACATGATAAAAGATACCAGGCTTTGTCCACTTTTCCTCTTGCTCGCTCGCATTACATAACACACACGGAGCGGGGAGGCCTGGGAATGAGGCTAGCCTATAATCTTTAGCAGCACAAAACAACCCTTGAGGACTGTTACATGTAAATTGGAATGCTACACTACAGTGGTTTGTTGGCTGAAAAGGTGACTGTGCCAAATTGCTAATACAATTATGGTCAGTCAGCAGGTTGCTATGGCACCTGTTGCTATAGGGAGCTGTGACTTTAATTCAATTGGTGGTATTGCCTATATGCAATTAAAACCAGGAGCCCACATCCAGTTAAAACTAGTTAGAAGTTAAAACTAGTTAGAAGTTTTGTATTAAAACCAGGAGCCCACATCCAACAGTTAAAACTAGTTAGAAGTTTTGTATTATCAGTAAGGTAAGGCGGGGTAATTTCGGACGGTGTTTAATTTCGGAAACTGCTAAAGGACCAAAAGTAGTAGACAGTATTGAATGTTCTACGTTACATAATTACTTTAACAGAACCCGATCAAAACTGGGTTGAAAAATGGCCTGTTGCATGTGCTTCACATGACAGCACTGTGGCTACACAGGTATTATTTCGTAGCTTGATTGAGTAAGTAGTCTCGTGACCAGACCTAGGCGGGGGGCACCTAGTCTGGTCACAAGATTACTAAGCAAGCCGATAAAGTAAGATAGAGCAAAAATTACGGGGTGCCGTAAGGTAAGGCAGGGTAATTTCGGACGGTGTTTAATTTCGGAAACTGCGAATTCAATGTTGTGTTATTTTGAGGGATGAATGGCTACACTCTCCAAACTTCCAGCGTTGATACTGGGTCTCTCTGCCCGTAAAGTTGCATTGCAACCCCAGTTAGTGCATATGTCAGTTTCGAGCACCAGGCACAGAATTACCTCATCCAAATAGTTTATTATGATACAAGTTACAAAAAAAACATTAAGAACCATGTAGGGATGGAATCCCAAAAAAGCACAAACAAGGTAGAAACGACACCACAATACTTTTACGGATTGCCGTCCTTACATCTTTTGCCATTTTTCCCACCACACATACACCACAACCATATCCAAAGCCAATAAATGATTACAGCACTTCGTAACACGACCTTACACTATACCCTTTGTAGTAACATGCACGTAGACTCAATACTGTTCACCCGACATCCTCGCACTCAATCCACACCATGTTGAGCGGCAATATCTAAATGATTTATCTGCTCCCAATGCAGACCTTTGTCTCCCTCACGCTATACATAGCTATGTACATACTACAGGACTACAAACTGGGCAACACTACAACTACCACTTACGAAACATTCTGACTCCTCCTCCTACACGTACAATGCATTAACCCATTTGTGATTATAATTATACAAAAGCATGCACTCTTGAATAAATGCCATAGGATGTACACATCACGATTGTGTTGGACTAACTTCCTGTCATGCCATGAAATAAGCACCACAGGGTATGGTTGGAAAAATGGCAAAAGATGTGGGGACAGCAATCCGTAAAAGTATTGTGGTGTCATTTTGATTGCTTTTTTGGGATTCCAAAGGTAGCAAGGGAAATTGAAAAAAATCCCCCCCCCAACCGTAAAACTGTTCATGAATAATTAATTAGCAATCAGCGGGTCACGTGAGCTATGTAGAGTTAATTAAATTCAAAGTACTATTTACATTTTCCCATGGCGGCAACCGGAATCAAGCAGGGGTGTGTCGCTTTGATGTGGAAAGTGGTACTTTCAAGGGCAAATTTGGCACTTTGATGTGGCTGAGCGATACTTTGATGTTGCCTTTCAACACACTTTTTTTTTTTTTTTTGCAAAGGTCCCGTTTGGGCCACTTATAGTGCTGAGTAGGCTAATTAAATCCAGCCTGAAGTCTGTAGTAGTGTTTGTGAGTGTACCTGAAAGGCTAGCAGGCAGCTTGTCAGACAGATGGTCTTCTCTAGTCAGTGGTCTATAGGAAAGTGACCGTTCTATCTCATAGACTCCGCCCCTTTTCGCGGCTAGCTGGTGTTTGTGTGGTCCTGGCTTGAGCAGCGGTGAGTTGTAGCTAGGCTGTTTTCGTGTGTAACTTATTAACCGAGGGGTTGGGGGAGAAAAGCATACATGGTTTAATTTTCTTTTGACTAGGCTGACTGTCATAACCCTGGGCTGAATCTACTCCAGCAGGCGTGGGTTGTGGCAATATTTGATTGGCAAGTCCGAATTGCGAAATGAATGAATCTGTGAATAGCCAGGCAGTTTAAATTGGAGATTGGAATTATTCAGTACTGTTAATTTTTTCAGAGCCAACTAACAACAGCAAGACTGGAGTCCACTATGCACATTCTGAATGGCAGCATGTGTTCCATACTGCATGCAGGTTCTGGTTGCGTAGCTGCAGCTTGTAGCCTAGCTAGATATACAGACCATGTATTAATTGTGGAGTGTGAGGAGACCGCAAACAACTGCAAAGCAATGTGGGCAAGGATTGTAGGTCGTAGGAGTGTACAGCACTGAGAGCGAGGCGAGTACCGACTGTATTTAATGTATATCATCCAGGTTAGTCTCGTCTAGCAGTTGTATTTCTGTATCATTATACTAATATATGTCTTATAGCAACTCACTGCTATGATGAAGCACACTCCAAGTCCTGGCAGAAGCGATGGATCCACACAGTCTTCGCAAACAATGTAGGCAAACCAAACATGTGCTTAGTGTTATAAGCTTCCGGTTACGTTATTAATTGTTATCAATGAAAATAGCGTGGAATGGCGAGCGTTCACTCGAGAGTGCTAGCATAGATCTATGGTGCTAGTAAATCTGCCAAAAATTTTAGTTTTTTTGAAAGCGCTCTGGTATGAGTACAATGCCTGATTGAAAATGCCGCTTCTTCATATTATAATCATTATAATCACTTTAGTCATTATTGTGCTAGCCTGGCTTATAAGAAGAACAAGAACGAGAAACAAGGAGGACAAATGGTGATTTAGCAACCTGCCGATTCGTACTTCAGCGATGCTTTCTAGCATGCTATTAGTCTCTTTTGGTTATTAAAACAACCAAGAATGACAGGTACAGCTCATAAACGTTTAAGACTACATGTTTAGCAGACTTTTGAATATATCATTTTGTACACATTTAATACAGTGGCCATTTTTAGACGTGCCATCCCTACATATGGAGTACTATGTACTCCATGATAATGTATTCTATAGTACATAATGCATTCTATACTATTCTATAATTGCATGGAATGCCTGCTATAGAATTCTTTCTGCGACACCAGGGAAAATGTGTGAATTTTGACACAAATGGCACCCATAGTAGGGATGCTGTTGATTTATAAGCACAAACCCAGAGGGCGAGGGCTTACATCAACAACATCCCACTGGGCATGTTATAAGTGATTTATTTGATTTTGCTAGGTGGTTGCTGGCCTGCAGCTACCATATGTTCAGCCGTCTGCGAGATAAAATCTGGGGTGGAAAGGCTGGGTAAGAGGCTAAGTATACCTAGTAGAGGGATTTAACCTACTTAAACACCTGTGGAACGATGAGACGAATTAACAAGGGTGTAGGTTAAATCCTGAGAGCCAGGTGTCTATCCTACTTAGACTATATACACAATCTAGAGGTGCGAAGACATCAAAGTGCTGGATACTGCTTAGCAACTACCCTCAACTAACCGGCATACTTCAAAGGATTTACCTCATTAATTATTCATATATGGTCTAATGTTGAGTAAGTGTCTGAATTTCACATCACTTTGAACACTGTTCAGTAGTCATCAGATTGCTGCAGTAACTTAACTCAATTAGGTTCCTTTATCACGGAGTATGGTAGTACTCCAAATATAGGGATGGCACTGAAAAAAATGGCAGCTACATTGCATGTGTACAAAGTGATATGTTCAAAACTCTGTCCTAGACTTAGTCATAAGCTTTTGTGGACCATACCTGTCACTCTCGAGTGTTTTCATCAGTAACAACACTGTTAAGGGTGTCGATCAGAGAGCATCGCTGAAGTGTCACATCGGCAAGTCACTAAATTTAACGGGCAAATCAACTATCTCATTCTTCTATTCTTTTCTTTTCTTTTCTTTTCCGAGGGTAGCACAATAATGGCTAAAGAGATTGAAATGATTCAAATGCGAAGAAGCGCTACTGGATCTGGGCTATTGCACCGACACCATAGCGTTCTCAAACAAATCAAACTGTTCAGCAGAGATTCTCAAGCGCTCGAGGCAAGTACTTGTCGCTATACGCCGTTCTGTTCCGTTCTGTTCTGCGCATTAAACGATGGTTACATCTACACTGGAAACGTAACCTCGAGCACGAGCTGTTCTGCTTAGACGTTTATAATACTTGGAGTATGCTTTATGACGGACCCAAAGCCCAAAAAGCAACCAAACAAGGTAGGAATGATGCAATACCCTTACGGATTGTCATCCCTATATCTTTTGCCATTTTTCACACCTCACACACACACACACATGCACACACACACACACACACACACACACACGTGCAATCCCTGGCATGCCACACCACAGACATACATGCGACAATTGCAACACTTCACAATGCAACACACATCATGCCCCCTCACACTACAACTTATATCCTCCACATGCAGCAATACACGTACACTATAGACTACATGTACTTACCCCACATTCTACACCACAATCCTATGGGGTGCCGTTTGTACCAAAACCAAGATAAAAGGCACCTTTTATAAATGAAGGGCTGCATTTATAAATGGGACCCTTCATTTATAAATGCAGCCCTTCATTTATAAAGGTGCCTTTTATCTTGGTTTTGGTGTGCAAACGGCACCCCATACAATCCACACCTACTTCTACAATGACACCTACACTCTAGCTTCCACCTGCAACAACATGCACCCTTTCACTCTCGCCAACAGTTAGTACGGAACACATTTCCAACAACATTACTCTATTATACCAAATTAAGTACTTTCAAAAAAAGCTAATCATCTACACCACAATCTAACATTCTGTCGTCCCATATGTAACTATAGCACTGAGACCTAGTTGCAAAAATGGCAAAAGATATAGGGATGACAATCCGTAAGGGTATTGTGGTATCATTCCTAACTTGTTTGGTTGTTTTTTGGGGATTCCATCCCTATTTGTTCTTTCATTTTTTTAAATGTTTTTTGTTACTTCTCTTTACAACTTTAATGTATCACCTACAATTTTTGGCTGGATAATCATATTCATCATACTGCTGGTGTTCAAAGAGAGCTGAAATTTCTGTATCTTGTTTACTAATTGAATGTACTCTGTCCATCCCTGTGCATGTGTGCTCACTGATTCAAGCATTGCCGATATTGCACTGTGGTTCCAGTTATTGCTGCGTCAGCACAGACTGGTATAGCTTGTAGCCTGTTTATTCAGCACAATAAACTTAGCAACCACCTAGCAACGTCAAATAAATAACTATAACATAGAAGTACTTGCATAGCTAACATGCATGCATGCATACATAAAGGTACTTGAACTATTTGCTGTGACAATACTGCCACACCCTAGGCCTGTCACGTAATATTTGGACCCCCGAAATATTCGTTCCCTCCGGAACAAATATTTCAACTTTTGCGTGAAATAAATGATCCCCCTTGAAATATTGGCTCCCCCCTTCCTATGTGCGCATATCGTGGAAGCCGAGAAGCTCTATCTCCTAGTTCTCAGCCTTCTAGGTTCTATATAGTTCCTAGCTAACCCTTCCTAGCTCCTAGCTCTGGACTACCGACCGGCGAATGATTGTCGGTTAGATTGCAGTGATTACGCTCGAGTGGGCGGAGCTGCTAGTTACAAGCTTCTAGCTCTTTACATTTATAGTGTGCTTGCACATAGTTTAGTACAGTCACTGTGGACATACATAGCTAGCTATGTATCAGTAGAACCCAAAAATTACAATCGCGTGGCATTAGTGGGTGGAGGTTGTAACTCCTATCTGACTACTCCTATCTCTTAGTACTGTCACTATGTGAAAGCATATTGCAAGATATAAAATCGAATAATAACGTTAAACAAAGAGCTAGCTCTCTGCTAAAACATCTATCTACCCACTGGCTTTATCAAAGGACAAGAAAAAGCGCCGCGAAACGTACGGTCTGGGAGAACAAAAATTTCAGAGGGGGACCATACATTTCAACACTTACGCTGAAATATAAGTTCTGGGGGTCCAAACATAAGGACTGGGGGGGACCATTTTTAGGGGGTCCAAATTTTTCGTGACAGGCCTGTGGATGCGCAAAGCTGGACAGATTCCGCTAGCAGTTTGTGTCCGACCTGGACACTATCCGCGGCCAGACAGAATCCGCTGTGACACCGGTAAAGATAGAGCAAAAATTTACAGGGTGCCATATGTAACAAAATTATCCTGAGTTTAATTGGGGCGAGCCTGAGCGAGCCCCACACTAGTCATGTCAGCGGTGCATTTCCTCTGAATGTATTAAATATCGTACGTACGTCGTGCCGCATATTCCATGTTCACATAATTTAACGCTTTGCAATCTAATTTTGCAATTCCAATGTCTCGCGCTCTCACTTAGCAGTTGAATTTCTCGCGTTTCCACTACACGTACGTACAAAACACGTGGCAAAACCACTGGTTTTTGCTCAGACTGCCGAAAGAGCAACAAAGAAGGCACAGACTGGCAGTCGAGACTGGCTGCGGAAAATGACTGCTTCCAACCATGCGAGATTGGCTGCTGAGACTGCTGAGGAGAGAGAGGCCAGGCTACAGTCTGACAGAGTACTGGTGCGGCATAGACAACAACAGGTCATGCAGGCACAGCTCCCATTGTTTCAACAATCTTCTATCCGAACTAAGATGTTTACATTTCATGCACACCACATGGCTACGCTGGACGCGCCGAGATGTACATGAGATTCCCTGGTCTCAAGATTCACTCACACATTTCTACTGAGTGTCTGCAATGTAGCCAGGACGAGCATACACCTAAGTTATACTCCTCGACAAACAACATGGATCCTGACTCTGTACCACCTCTTCAGGCTAGCACATGTAGCTATTGCATTCAGCCAGCAAGTCAGATATTAGTCAATTAATCATATTCATGAGATTATCATAGCCAATTAATTATTTCATGACCATAATCCGCCATAATCCCTGCCAAAGCTAGCAGTTTTAGGCTACTTCTTAATTATTCATAAGCTTTGTCATTTAAATGCTTCGGCTCACGTAGAATTGCTGGTATTATTAACAGTTAAATAGTAGTCGGTCTTACCTGTTCAAGAATCAAGAAGTTTGTCTTCCCATTCTCATGCAGCGTCTTTGCAGCACTGATTCCAGCTATTCCTGCTCCAAGAATCAAGACTTCTGCATCAGGATTCTCACAAGACTGCCCATACACAGTGGCAGCGGCTGCCAAAGTGAACAAGACTAGAGCATGCACATACACCATTGCTCTACTTTTCACTCCACTGATTAGCTAACCATTAAAACGAGCAGTTGTGAGCATCGAGCGCATAATGCGGGCAATTTTTGAGAATTACATCATTTTGATCACGTCCGGCCGGACGCTGCTGAAGAGAGTGACTGTGACAGTGTCAGAGAATGATAGACCATAGATTATAGAGTATAATCTATGGATAGACCTAGTGCTAGTCAGACTTCTGAGGCTACGAGTCCGACTCCTACGAATGCTGCAGTATAACAACTGAACGTATATTCGCAATGCTCTCCGGCACTGTTTTTTTTTGTCATTCTCATGCCTTTTTATGTAGCTACTGACGTGCCGTTTGTATTGTGTCATGTCATTCCATTCATTTGACTGAGCATTATCTTTTTAAACTTGAGCATAATTTACGAGCAGTGCTGCATAGCATTATTTGACCATTATAATATAATTGCCAGTCGGCATCGTGCACATCTTTAATTTCCCGCTACATAATGAGTAGGCGAATGCTAGACAGAAAATTATACCGGACGGTATGTTTTGGTTGATGTTTATTGTTGAAGGGCGCATCGAGCCGCTCTACTGAGCTAGCAAATACAGCAACATGATACACGGTAAATTAACACTTACTGATAACATGGTTAAATTTAAGTGTTTCATGTCTATTATTTTGAGTCTATAATATTGGCCATGCAGGAATGTAATTCAATATACGAGTAATGCATGCATCATAAATATTGCCAACTCAAAAGAGTATAAAACCGAGATAGGAAAAGGAGGAGACAAGTCAATAACAAGAAGAGGAAATATCAAGAGTCTTCAGTTATATATAGCAGAATCTGTAATAATGCATGTAGCGTTAGAGCAAAAATAGTAGGAGCACAATGGCTTTAGAAACAGTATTGCAAAAATTGTTCATATCATAGGCTCATAGAGCTTGTTTGAAAGTTGTAATGAACACATACGGTGCAGCAAAAACAGAAGGGTTGCTTTAACCCAGCTAGGGTTATCTCAGTGGCAGCTTTGCTAAAAAAAAAACTGCATGTGCACATACATGATTACTGACTTTAGCTCTCCAATTTCTGACAGCAAGGTATGCTAGCTGTATAGGTCACATAACTATTATTTACAATGCTTTCCAGAGGTAATGTCCTCATAAAAACTTTTGATGTATGGGTTTAGTATCATATGGCACACCATAATATTGTAGATAGAGGACACCTGGGTAATTGGAAGCTGTTAAATGAATGATTAAGTGACCTCAGAAATTATACTTCTGAGCCAACTTGAATGTCCTCTTAAAAGCTTTTTAATTATTGGTGATGTACTTCTAATTGGGGTACAGTATCATAGGCACACCAAAGTAGAGTTATCTTATTGATCTGCACTTAACTGGTGCTGGGGTTGAAACTGAGGTAACCCTATTATGGGTTAAAATGACCACTCTATTTTTGCAGTGATATAGCTAATACTATACATATAAATGACGTGTCTGGTGCATAGTTAGCACAACGGTTGAGCATACAATGATTGGATCATTCACACCTTGCAATGACACAAGTATAGTGCACTCAGGAAGGGGGTTTTCTTCCTGAGTGCACTACGAGTGATACTACCACAATAAAATTAATATTAATCCTCTACCAGTGCTATTACGGACACTGTATCTCTCAGTGAGTATCGATTTCCCTTGTAACTCTTTCAATACTGCTTCTGATGCTGATTTCCAACTTCCAACCACTTAGCTACTCCCAACCTCCTTCAACTTTTTACCTCCAACTTCTTAGCTACTTCCAACTTCCTTCTCCCTACTTCCACCTCTTGCTTCCAACTTCCTTCTCCCTACTTCTAACTTCGGTTATCTCGAAATGCCATCACCTCCCCTTCTCTTGGTACTGGTCCACCTCGAATGGGGTCCGGTAAATCCACCCTATCACGGACACACGTACCAGTGAAGGCGGTCTCGCTGTCATGGAGAGCTTGGGCCAGCGGGATACTACTGTAGTAGCGGTCGGTGAAGATGTGGTGTCCCCGGTGAAGGTACGGCTCAACCAAATGCAGGACGACACGAGCAGGTTGGGGAAGCGTGGAGAACTCCTGATTCGTCTCATCCAGTGTCTCAGCACCTGTGTACAGCAGTATGTTGAGAAGGTATCCATTGCTGCTGTCGGCAAGGGGAAAAGCCTTGATACCCCACTTCACAGGCTTTTTTGGCATATACTGCTTCCCAGCGAAATCGTCCTCGAAAATGAATCATTGTTTCATCTACAGCCATGGCTTCGCTGTGGAACATAGTTGGCTTGAAACCTCGTCAGCATCATCTCCAGAAACATTCTGATTTTATCGATGCGCTTGGGTGGAGAGACGTGCTACGGCTCACATGCAGCATCCAGAAGATGAGCATAAAGCGATCCCTTGGCATCACCCTGGAGAAGAACGGGACCTCAGCAATCCAGGACGTCTTCCAGTAATCCTCAACTGCCGGAACAGTGATGATTCCCATGTTGATAACTATGGCCAGGAATCCCTCGAGCTCGGCGATGGTAATGGGAGTCCACTTCAAGAGGCGACTTCGCTGTTTGAGTTTGCCTTCAGCTCTCAGCGTCTCAATCCGTGCAGATGCGTAGCTGTAAAAGAGAATGTATATTATGTTGAATTTTATTTGCATTTATGTGATTGTATTCATGCATAATAATATTCTTCTCTATAGTTACCGGTTGGTCTCATCCATGATATGTCCAAGAACGTTCTCATCCAGGAAGGTGGACAGAAAATCGACTGGGTGGGGATTGCTGGGAAGAACAATCTGTGGGCCAGTGGTCTCACTGAATGTAAGAGGTATGGGTGCACTGTCTGTATCAGTGTCTGTAGTCTGCCATGGAATGGTACTGGGGACAAAATTCCTTCTCTGACTCCTGGCACCTCTCCCTCCTCTTGCGACTCCTCTCCCCCCTCCCCTTGTCTCTCTAACCCCACCTCCTCTTGCCACACCTTCCCTTCTCCTTCCTCTGGCTGCACCTTCCCTTCTTCCTCTTGCCATTCCTCCCCTTTCACCTCTCTGACCTCTCCTAGCATTTCCACGACCTCGGTTTCCAGTACCAGCGCTGCTACCTAAGGGACAGTGCAAACATTTTGACCATTTGTTGCACAAATACTATTTTTACCTTTACTTACCTTCTCCTAGATTATCATCAAGATCAGTGTCTAGGTGGTCTTCATCTGAGCTACTGGGGCTACGATTGTGAGCAGTGGAGTCACTAGGACCAGGACTGTGAACATCTGAGTCGCTAGGATCAGGATTATGAGGAAGCCTTTCGTCATCTGACTCATTTTCACTGTCGGAGTAGTGTGGGAGTGGAAAATCTGGATCCTCTTCAATGTCTAGCTCCCCTCCAGAATCCAAATCATCAAATCCATCCATGAACATCATCTCCAGAGCTTGATCTGTTGTTAGCCTGCTCATTTTGATCGCTTACTGCATGCACTAAAATTGATTTTAGCAGCTGTATCAAATAGTATGCAGCCGCATAAGCGCTCTTAGAGCTCTGGGCTTTGCGGATACTTACCATGAGAACTTTAATTTTTCTAAGCAATTATCCCAGCAGCATGACATCAAATGAGTGCTTCAGATTGGCTTCTGTATTCAAACCATAGTGTTGCTGGCTAGCTAGCTACTTGCTACTGCTGGGAAATCTGCATGGTAATGTAGCTTTGGCGATCACTAACTGGGATAAAACAACTGTATGTTTCTGTTCTGTGAAATGTTACCACTGTTGGTGCTATCCTAGACTTGGAGTGCTCCAGCACTTTGACTTCTCAATCTGCACGGTCTATGTGTAAATGCTACAGTTTTGTCTGGAGAGGGATGCCTTAGGCACTTCTTTTGCTAGGATTTATATACTTTGTGTAACTGAGGTAACTTGTTTCCCAAGACTGAGTACGTCGAGTGAGGTCAATCTTGTATGATATCATACGTAGCTCTAGGAAAGTTTTTGTTATTCTCTGAGGTGTTCATGCTCCCAGCTATGCATTTTTTCACTACGCCTGCATCTCTGCTCACCCCACCTTCTTAAGCTGTTCTTGGTAGTGTGATTAACACTCAATAGCTAGAGAGACTAATACTTTAACAGTGTTATACAAAGAGCATAAAGATCAAGGCACAGTTACTACCACATCAAGAAAACATGATCCACTGAATATTGGGAGAGAACCACTCTTCCACTCTTTAGCTAGAACACTGCTTCTTAATCCCTCTGTATATACGTACGTATAATGTATGTACATGTATATACATGTATGTGCACATAATAAGTACATTTATTACCCACATGATATGCTCTCTTCAGTATTCTTCCATAGAACCGTTGTGGAATATTCCATGTTATTCAATGAAATTATTCAATGGGTTACATAATTGCGTGGGCAAATACAATTTTTAATAGCACAACAAATTATGAGATTGTAATGATTCTCACCTTCAGCCTAGAAAGCTGCCATTCAAGAGATAGATATGGACATCAATGCATTTATCATTTTTTGCACGATCGTGAACACTGTAATGTACAACCTGCATCTTCCACATTGTAAGACAAAAACCCTTAGTTTCTAAAATACTGTAATGTCCAACCTGCATCTTCCACATTGTATGGCAAAAACCCTTAGTTTCTAAAATACTGTAATGTCCAATCTGCATCTTCCACATTGTAAGGCAAGTTTCTAAAACACTGTAATAAACTTCACCCACAGTTCATCCAGTTCATGTATAGCATTTGCAGATTTACATATTAGTGCACTCTTGGAAAGTGGGATCATATTAATTACCTTTGTGAGCAGCATTTCACTTGATTGTGAAAATACATCTGTCCACTTGTCCAATATTCAGCCATATTCCAGTTTCACTTGTGCACTATTATTCGTATATAAGCATAGTGTTAAGGTGGCACCCTCGTTAGTGATAATTAGAAATACATGGAGTTGAATGCAGTTTTGAAGGTCTGGAGCTCAAGAACAGCCAACTGGACAATAAAAAGACTTCTGCAACTTTCCTTTGACGATAAAAGGAGGTTGGCTAAACTGGTATAAATGCTGGATGAGTGGTCCAGGAGAGAGTTGGCATGCCATCAAAAAGTTTTTTAACCCGATTCTCAAGTTCAGGCATCCAGCGGTTATTTGGGGTTTATTGTATAGTAAGGGATATAGTGGGAATGGTTGTAGTAATGCTATAAAATGTATAATCAAACTCAGTGCCGCAGATGCAAGAGATTTGCCAGCTCTGTGGTTGTTTTGATTTGTCTGTATATGTATACAGCTTGACAAAGCCCATTTTTCACCATTTAGGCTGAAATTTGTGAGCTACAGCTGCTTTCGGTCATAGCAGAGTCTGGCTTACTTTACTGAAAATGTTTACGTCCAGCAACTCTTGTCCTATTTTTTAATTGTGTTTGCATGGCCAGAGAACTCTGTGCAGATGCTAATTATTGACTGAGTGCCTTAAGCTACAAATAGGTCCAGTTGTGTATATGGTTAGAAATTTCTTCCATGAATTATAAATGAGTTACAACAAACTTTTCACTAAGGCACTGCCTTGAGTAACACTGCTTGTTTTCTTCTGACACAGCTTCTGGAGCATAGTGGTGTGGGCTATGGGAATTCTAATCTTGGGAGTGAATATATTTTTCATCATTTACCAAGTGGTAAGTGTCCTAGTATAAATTGCAGTATATATATATGTATGTGCTCTTGGTTACAGCTCAAACATTTTGGTACAACCAATGCATCGTATACAAATATGTAGCTCAAATAGGTTATGATTAACTGGCCTTGTTTCTCACTTATGCTCACCGCCCAGCAATTAAAATTTTGAGTACACAGCAGGGCACCACACTTTCATGCTTAAGGTGGCAATGGAGTTACAGATAATTGATATACGTACAGTCTATAAAGCGATGGTAGCAGACTGACCGCGTTTCTGTGCAGAGTAGCAAGGTAGGCAGTAAGCCGTTTCATCGTTAGTATTACCTTAAAGTGAACAGGTGAGACCTTAGCTGTGTTGTACGTAGTACATATCAATGTTTTTTGTCTCTTTGCTATCTGTTCAACGTTAGACTCAGCCATTAATCCAAGTAAGCAACACAGAAGAAAGGCAGAGGGCGTTTCTATAAGTTTCAAGCTAGTTGATGTAAAAAAAAAAATTTGTACAGACTTTAGTTTGTTAACAAAACAAAATGGGAAATGTCATGTTGCCAAGGGATGTTTTACTTCTCTCCTCGGGCTGTTTATGTTTACCAAACAATGTTGACAGCTAGGTAGGTAGAATGCAAGAAATGATAATCTTATACTCCATCGCTACCTTAAGCCACATGTATATTTAGTGCTCCTTGCATAGCTAAACGTACAATAATGTGCTGACTAAGCATTCTATATAAATGCCAGTTGGATAACAAACTGTAGTGTTATTGCTGTCTATACCGTTTTATAGGCATACAGTACACACTACGTAGGTTAGCTTAAGGTACGTACATGTGTGTACATATGTACGTACATATAGCTAAGCTTAATAGGCTTATTAGTTTCCAGCAGTTTCAATTAGTGCTGGTAGACTGGCTACTACATTTGTGTACGTGATCTTTGTGGACATACGTACCGTAGGCACTAGTTGTTTAGCGCATGTGCTTATAAGAGCTGGCAGCAAGAAATTATGCACTAACAGGAAATGAACACTCAATAAAAAGTATGCACGTATGGTCGGAGCTTACAGTTTGAGTATGAGGATGAACGACGGAGGATCACAGTATGTATACAAGTAAGTTGGTGGACTTTGTCTAAAGCAAGACCTACGATAGCTACACAATAGTACGGTGCTATTGTTGGACCCATTACCAGTACTCAGTATTATTGGACACATACCTTGAGAGCTCTCTCAAGTGTATTGGCTTTTCTGCTATGTAGCAGGAGAGTATCCACCCAGTACTGCCTCTGCCATCAATTCTTCTTTTGACTGATTGCTACACGTGTAATACGTAGTCTCGGGTACCCAGACCCTCAGAAAATCGTAAGGAGGGTCTGGGCGATAGGCTTGGGTGAAAATGTACACTCCGGAATGTTATTAACTCATAATTGCCTCCCTGCTGATGCTAGCTTAGTAGATTTCTCAATCACTTACCAGAAACAAGACTGATATTTCATATCTAAAAATCAGCCGGGTGTTTTTTCACATAAATCACCCAACTGAAGGTTGTGCTAAACAACCAGCGCCTACAGTATGCAGCAAACATGAAACAAGACTGATATTTCATATCTAAAAATCAGCTGGGTGTTTTTTACATAAATCATCCGACTGAAGGTTGTGCTCAGCAACAGGTCAGTCTCAGCTAAATGGAGCTGTAGAATGGATCAGCTTGTCTAGACAGTCTCATCACGTACAGCTTCCAGCGAAAGTGCTCACACAGCAATTTCGTAGAGCGCTTCCAGTTAGCTATCAGAACTTGCGCAAACAGAATTATCATCATTACCTAGCAGCTACCACTCTTTAGCCGTCTAGGCAACACAAAACTAATCTAGCTTTACGTACCTTGGCCTATTGAGCCTGCAAACTTCCAGCAGCTTCCACTGCGCTCGTGGCTATAGTGGCATAGTAACGGAATTACGTAATTTAGCACACGTGATAATTGCGGACGAACACACACACACACACACACCACAGACGCGGGAACGTAAAGCCGGGCGCACGCAAAGTGCGCGCCCGGCTGGTAAAAATGTAATTTAAGGGTAGTATCAGTTAAAAAAGAATCAAGAACTGGAGGAATTTAATAATGTGGTGCCCTTGACAACTCATTATGAAGTACTTCATAAATTCACTTACAGCCCACATATTTGTAGAGTGCATATGTATACTGGTAATATATATTTCATAGGCAATCCCTGGAAAATGGTGGCGTCATCTCTTGGCCAGTTTTGGACTGCTCATCTACTTAGCTATTGTGGGATTCTACGTAAGTAATAGCTTTTGGAATCTGCATCTATACATAATGAAGGATGAACTAATGAAAATGACCAATACTTAAAGTATTGGTCATTTTCTGTGTTTTATTTGACCAAATTGCACTCCCAAGTAGAAGATAACAGGGGAGTAGAGAAACGAGCGAATATAAAAATAGGTAAAAACTAGTGTTACAGATAACTGTGTGTTTACTGCTTCATTACTGATCTTAGTGCATGTCAATAGATCAAGCCAGGTCTACACCTGGAATGGACTGTGATGACGTAACACAGATCATGCAGCTAAGTCCTAAGGCTATATCCTGAAATGATTATGGCCCAAGGAACACAGTGATTATGCATTATGTCAATTATCATGAAATCCCTTATGGCAGTGTATCCACTCCAAATTTTAATTAGGTATGTATCGTCTCAGCTATGAGGTACAAGTTGTCCGCAGGTTATACAGGTATAAGCACTAAAGCTCAATGTATGCCATATCAGGCTGGAAGACTCCATTTAAGATACACATACATAATAGCCTCAGCAGATTCGCCATTTCTGTAAATTATTACAAAATGTGAATATTGTAATCTTTATAAAGGAAGACATGCCGATAGTATGTATTAATGTAGCTGTATATATGCCGATCATCCAGGCTAGACTAACAAGTATGTATGCAATCTGTTCATTTGAACTTCACATAACTTAGGTCCGTATGAGATGCATGTGTTTATTTTGCACTAAATGTATTACCCAGGTAGTTACCAAGTCTTTGAAGCATATCAATAGAGGATACGTACATGTACGTATCTATGGCTGTTATGAACAGCAGTCCTATTTCAGTAAACACTGATATGGGCAGAGCAGCCTTTAGCTATCTTTGTGGTTGATATTTCATCTATCTTTTAGTAAGTGAAATGGTACCAAAAATAACGGTACTTGAGCTAATGCAGTACTTTTATATGAGTGGCAGATTCGAATGTGGTACCAAAAATGAATCGTCACTGCTTAAAATTTGCAACTGCATAAAATTCTAGTCAATTACATAATTTGATAGGATATATTGTCTTTTCTTAGGTATTCTATCCACTGTATAAGAACTACATGAACACCAAGAAGAGGGTAGAGCATGTTGGCAGTCTATGAGTGTAATAATGATTGTAATAATATTATTAAAAGTGCGTGAACATTAAATGTAACTGCACCACATGTGTGATATAATAATTATACTAATAATTAACCATATTATACTAGCGGGCTTAGTAGCTATATTAAGCTTACTGTTCCTCCACTCAGGAGCTGAAGGTCCTGGGTTCAATTCCCAGCTGGGCTCTAATTTTTCAGAGGTTTTTTTGCTTGTTTTCTCCATCTTGCTGATTCACATAATTATTTGAATGCATCCAGTAAAAGTGGAACTATTGGCACACTTCTCTTTGTAAATTGTGGAGATGATACACTCCCAAGGAAAAGATTTTTTGTAAAAAATAAATTTGACATGTAAATAAACACACTAGTCTCTTTGAGGTGAATAGGTACAAACCTATTATCGTTCCTATGCTTATGACATAGCCAAAGCATGGCAGTCATTCCTGTCACATCTCCCCCCTCCCCGTCTGCTAATGAGATTTTTTTCACACCTAGCTGACTTGTGTAGCAATATAAAAAAAACCTGGGGAGTGGGGCCTGGAAGACTGTAGCTGCAGAGCAGCTATGGCTAATTACACATGCCATAACATTTATGTAATGATCAATTAAGGTGGATATTAAATTTTTTGTATTGTAATATTCAAACTGCTGGTACTACACACAGATCACTCCTAAAACTTGTGCATGCAGCCAACTACCTGACGGTGACAGCTAGTTAACATAAGTTCCGAGTGCTAATGTTTCTAGATCTTAATTACCATTCTTTTGCCATTCATAGCAGAAATGTAACTGAAGTGTGCATTCATATGACATCATTGCATATAACTGCTATGCTTATAAATACTCAAGCTTGTGCTAGTTCACCAAGGTTAAGGATTGCTTCAATCCTTATAGCCTCAGGTTGGAGGGGAGGGGCACATACAAATTAGTTCATTTGGGATGGTATACTGGACTAAGTATACTTCTTTAAGATGCTATTATAAGCCCGGGGGGGGGGATACCTAATAATATTCTCTCATACAGGATTTTTTGCTGGGGGAGACTTTTTTGGGATAGTAAACAGACACGTACAAAACTGATGCAGTGTGAAGCTAGCTCTTCTAGGCAGGGGTACTCGGAGGGTCCCCTGTAGAATCCATAATAAGAACCACTGAGCCACTTGGAGCAATGCTGCAGTTATGAATAATCCAGCTATACATTGGGTGATATGCACCAATAGGTTGGTCACCAATGGAGACCACTGCACTGAACTAAATTACATGCATGCACAGTTCATCCCTCTAATAATTACGGCTGATCTTCAAAGTTTTAAACTCAAAAATAATTTCCCATAGCTACACTACTCCATGTCCATGATTATGTATTTCATCTCATAGACTCCCCTACAGATTAATTCACTTTCCTATTTGACAAAGTCACTTTCCAAAGTCAAACTTCCTCATGCAATTTTACAACTAAAACCACAATACAATCAGCACACAATTAGAATAGCCAGTTCAAGTCATCAATGTCAGAGATCACTAATATTCTGATCACAAACCTAAGTTATGAATCACTAACACTACAATTGTCAGGTAAAATTTAATCACTACAGTTCTTCATTTGCAGAGATGACTACCCTGCTTTTCAGCACCTCTCTCTCTCCACTACTGCTACGGAGGATCACCTTTAGAGTGTAGGCACCAGAAGCAAGACCAGTGAAATTTACTGTTCCCGATGAGCCTGAAAGAAGATCAGAGTGAAATATGCATAACAGTGAAGACTAACGGCGATGCCAAAATGAGATGCTAAACACACATTGAGAAGTCCAACACTATCAAATTTAATAGTTAACTTAGATCCAGATGTTTAAGCATTTAGAAGTCAGAAATGCAGTTTCATATTGTTTCTTTTGACATTTCAAAGTGTAAAAAATAAACAGGATAATTTGCTTCTTATGTGGAATCCTACATTTCATAGTAAGTAACTACGTAATTATTTCTTACATTGAATTTTGCATCCTTAATAATTTTACACTTATAAAAACATCCAGTAAATTGCATGGGCAATTTGTACATCTGCCTAGCCTCGTTCCCAGGCTCCACTACCCAGTGTTTTTGCATGGTGGAAGAAAACCGGCTCGTGTTTTTCCACCATGCAAAAAAAGTGCTGGCCAGTACATGGAGGAACAAGGCTATACGTACATTAAGTGTGGTAAAGAGTTCAGGAACATCATCAAATATCTAAAACTAGCGTAATCACCAAGTAGCAGGGCCGTAGCCACCAGATTTAAAGTGGACCGGTTGGATAACAGGTACTGAGATGTAGGTGTCACGTACAATAGTCTAAACTGTTTTTCTTTTGCAGTGCGCATATAGTGTCTGGCATTTGAGTAGTTACTCTACTTCCGGTATCATCAATCATAAGTAGATACGTGCATGACAGTATTCCAAGTGGCATGTAATCTCACACATCTGTTCAGCAGTAGGACGTATTTGTGAGTCTATTTACCACTCACTTAGTTAGCTTTAATATTGCACTGTACACAACATTCCTGAGCTAAGTGAAGTAGTAATTAAGCCCATGTGCCAGACCACTTTTCATGGCGGGATACTGCAAGTACGCTTGACGTGGGCTGCAAACAAGACTATAGCAATAACTAGCAAACTATAACATGAATTATGGATTATATAGCGTAAGTCACTGAATCCCACTATAAGTTCTGTTTTGTAAACCCTACCATTCACCATTTTACATCAATTTATAGCATAATTATTGCCTGTGACCTTCATGGCTGTACGTACACCATTCGAATGATTCGAGGTAGCTCGACTACCCTACACTAGCTACTTACCCCAAACAGACTAAAATAATTTTAGCTGATACTAAGCTAGGCTATACCAGCAGCCAGTTATAGCCATTTACTGCACCAGGGTTGTGAAGTCACAAAACTGTAGGGCCAAACTCACATTTTAGGAAGTTGAATGCAGCAGCACGTTTTTGCAATATTACTGTGGAAGGTGAATGCTCCATTGCTGCTTTTGGTGGCTATGCGCTCCTGTTAATATAAAAAAAAAATTTCTTACAGTCTTGCCTAACTCCTGAGCCCAGGCTGCAGATCACTGAGGTCACTGGTCCGGTAGTGATGAACTCAGCCTCCACTGAATTGCCGACAATCCTCGGAGTGTTGTTAATAAACTGTGCCCCAAGAGGTTGGCCTATAAAAAAAATAGTTGTAATGGCAAAATTGTACTGCTAATTAGTAAGTGTGTAATTATCTGTAGATATAGGTGGTGAGTACATGTATACTGATAGTGTTTGGTATAGCTATAGTAGTGTATGCGGTTTTGAAATCCACTAGAAAGGATTGCACATAGCTAAATAATCCTAAGACAGCATTCACATGATAACACAGATAGCCATGATAAAGGCTACAGTAAGTGAAAGTCTCAGTTTACAAGAATTTGCATACATTTAATGATATCGGCATGCATGGTATGGTTAATAGCTCAAGTATTTTTTGAAAAAATAGTCACAGTATATCAATAATAAGTCAAAAAAGTACAGCAAATATACACATCAAAATATGCAGTAAAAAAACACATATACAACCACAGTAAGTATCAAACCTGTTTACTCAGTATACACCCTGTGAACCCAAACCCTGTGACAAAGCAATTGTGGGGGCAGTTGGTGGTGGTGCTTGACCCTGGTAAATGTTCATGCTACACCCAGAGAAATTCACCTGAGGTCAGGGCTGGCAGAGCCAGTATGGTTGCTTTAGAAGAATTTTTAAACGGACCATAATACTAAGTCACATAAATACGTACATTTAAAAAAATGAAAGAACATGTAGGGATGGAATCTCAAAAAGCAAACAAACAAGAAACAAGTCCACAGTACTGCCGTCCCTGCCATTTTTCCAACCATGCCTCATGGTGTTTGTTACATGGGATGACAGGAGGTTACAATTATGATGTGTACATCCTGTGGTGTTTTTTAGAAGGCACACATAAATGGGTTTAACTATGTTGTTGTTTGAAGGTCATGCTTTAGAGCGTTTTTTTTTTACAGCTGGACATAAGTATATAGGGCATGGAGTCAGGGTGATAGTTCTAGTGTTGTCCAATTTTGTACTTTTGTAGTGCGTATGTATAGTATACGGAACACGGTCAGTAAATGTATCCTTAGTCACGTAGCAGGAGTAGTATGGAGACAGTATATGAATATAGCATTGCGCAGATAGCCTCGCGCAGAGGTATGACGTAAATTAGTTAGCACAAAACCACACCCACTAGAAGCTGCATCGCCCACGCAATTGCCGGAGAAGCTACTCTACACGAATGAACCTTCAGGAGACGAATGTCTTTGTATACAACACAGTTCCAAGGACCAGTTATGGCTGCTACACGAGAGCGGAGTTACTTGAAACTCACGTCGTATCGCTGGCGATTGATCCGCCTACCGTCTGTCTCCAGCGGTCAGATCTCTGCTGAAACAGAGGCTACACAAACTCTAATCGCGTTGGAGCTGTAGTAAGCCTACCTGGGTAAAAAGAAGTGATCGATTTGTCTGATCCTTCGGGCGTCAGAAGTACAAAGGCGGCATCCATGTAACTCGTCAGGACGCCATCTTGAACACACACTTGCCCCCCGGGGTGCCCCCGGGGCCGGAAGCGTTTCGTTACAGCTGTAGTAACAACACGTATACGGAACGTACAGACATAGTAATAACACGTATAAGGAACGTAACCGGAGATTTAATTGCATTCCTAAGCGTGACGGAAGTTGCGCACATATAGTAACAAAAAAACATTCTAAAAAATGAAAGAACATATAGGGATGGAATCCCCAAAAAGCAACCAAACAAGGTAGGAATGATACCACAATACCCTTATGGATTGTCATCCCTATATCTTTTGCCATTTTTGCAACTAGTGTACGTACGTGCTAGTTACATGGGACGACAGGATGTTAGATTGTGGTGTAGATAATTAGGTTTTTTTAAACGTACTTTGGTATAACAGAGTAATGTTTTTGGAAATGTGTTCTGTACTAATTGTTGGTGAAGTAAAAAGGGTGTTGTTGCAGGTGGAAGAGTGTAGGTGTGGATTGTCGTGTACAATGTGGGATAAGTGGTACATGTATATAGTCTAGTCTATACCAAGAGTGTGTATTGCTGCATGTGGAGGATAAGTTGTAGTGTGAGGGGGTGATGTGTGTTGCATTGTGAAGTGCTGCAATTGCCACATTTGGATATGGCTGGTGTGGCATGCCAGGGATTGGGGGGTGTGTGTGTGTGTGTGTGTGTGTGTGTGTGTGTGTGTATGAGGTTGGAAAAATGGCAAAAGATATAGGGATGACAATCCATAAGGGTATTGTGGTATCATTCCTACCTTGTTTGGTTGCTTTTTGGGGATCCCATCCCTATATGTTCTTTCATTTTTTTAAATATTTTTTTGTTACTTGTTTCGGTTGTTTTTTTGTGGGGAGAAAGGTATGAATGGTGTTTAGATGGTGTGGTTGTGTGGGGTAGATGAGCGGTATTAGCTGTATCCACATATGCTCCTATTCATGATAAACTAACAGCACCTATATGTATTCAACCCTAAGACACAGAATGCACTTTGCACTGCAAAGCTTTCAGTGGGGCTTAAAGATACAGCAGCTGTATTTGTAGTAGCAAAATACAGCTAATGTTATATGTGAATTGTAGCTAAGCGCCTACCGACTTGAGAATTCCACTGTACACCCACACATTCCTGTATGCAACATTGCAATGGCAGACAGCTGTCTACAGCAGTTTGCCGACTCCATTTAATGCACATCATGGAGGTTAGTATGGTCTGTAATGGTCTAGCAGTTGTATCAGTGTTCTTACTATTATAACGTAACTACAGCAACTCACTTTGGGTCCGTCATAAAGCGTACTCCAAGTATTATAAGCGTCTAAGCAGAACAGCTCGTGCTCGAGGCTGCGTTTCCGGTGTAGGCGTAACCACCGCTTAATGCGCAGAACGGAACGGAACAGAACGGCGTACAGCGGCAAGTACGTGCCTCGAGCGCTTGAGAATCACTGCTATACGGTTTGATTTGTTTGAGAACGCTATGGTGTGGGTGCAGTAGCCGAGATCCAGTAGCGCTTCTTCGCGTTTGAATCATTGTAATCGCTTCAGTCAGTGTTGTGCTATCCTCTCAGAAGAAAGAAGATAGACTATTTGCCAGTTAAGCGACTTGCCGATTTGGCACTTCAGCGATGCTCTCTGTCATCGTTAACAGTCTTGCTACTGTTGAAAACACTCGAGAATGACAGGTATGGTCCATAAAAGCTTATGACTAAGTCTAGGGCAGAGTTTTGAACATATCACTTTGTACACATACAATGGGGCAGCCATTTTTTTTGGAGCCATCCCTATATA
This sequence comes from Phakellia ventilabrum, assembly GCA_963921505.1. NCBI lineage: Eukaryota > Metazoa > Porifera > Demospongiae > Axinellida > Axinellidae > Phakellia > Phakellia ventilabrum. The sequence continues at coordinate 3,254,273 of OY997395.1, read as the reverse complement.
CTACCGTACTCCATGAAATCATGGAGTACGGTAGTACTCCATATATAGGGATGGCACGGGAAAAAAATGGCCGCCCCATATCATGTGTACAAAATCATGTGCTCATAAGTCTGGTAAACCCATAGTATAAAGCCTTAATGAGCCATACCTGTCATTATCGAGTACTTTCACAACTAACAAGACTGTTACAGTAGGTAGAGAGTATCGATGAAGTACCACATCGGCAAGTCGCTAAACCAGCATCTGTTCATATTCTTTCTGATTCTTCAGATGGGCTAGAGCAACAATGACTAAAGTGACTACAATGATTCAAACGCGAAGAAGCGCTACTGGATTTGGGCTAGTGCACCCACACCATAGCGTTCTCAAACAACTCAAACTGTTCAGCACAGATTCTCAAGCGCTCGAAGCAAGTACTTGCCGCTATACGCCGTTCTGTTCCGTTCCGTTCTGCGCATTAAGCGATGGTTACACCTACACCGGAAACGCAGCCTCGAGCATGCTGCATGGACGAGCTGTTCTGCTTATGACGCTTATAATACTTGGAGTACGCTTTATGACGGACCCAAAGTGAGTTACTGTAGTTACGTTATAATAGTAAGAACACTGATACAACTGCTAGACCATTACAGACCATACTAACCTCCATGATGTGCATTAAATGGAGTCTGCAAACTGCTGTAGACAGCCGTCTGCCATTACAATGTTACATACAAGAATGTGTGGGTGTACAGTGGCATTCTCAAGTCGGTGCTACAATTCACATTAGCTGTATTTTGCTTCTGCTGTATCTTTAAGCCCCACTGAAAGCTTTGCAGTGCAAAGTGCATTCTGTGTCTGTTACATTATATAGGTGCTATTAGTTTATCATAAATGGGAGCATATTATGTGGATACAGCTAATAACGCTCATCTACCCCACACAACCACACCATCTAAACACCATTCATACCTTTCTCCTCTCCACGAAAAACAACAGAAACAAGTAACAAAAAAACATTTTCAAAAATGAAAGAACATATAGGGATGGAATCCCCAAAAAGCAACCAAACAAGGTAGGAATGGTACCACAATACCCTTACGGATTGTCATCCCTATATCTTTTGCCATTTTTCCAACCTCAACACACACACACACACACACACACACACACACACGCACACAGACCAATCCCTGCCATGCCACACCAGCCATATCCACAGCCAATAGAATGTGCATGGCAATTGCAGCACTTCACAATGCAACACACATCACCCCCTCACACTACAACTTATCCTCCACATGCAGCAATACACACTCGTAGGCTAGACTACATACATGTACCACTTACCCCACATTCTACACCACAATCCACACCTACAATGACAACTACAGTCTTCCACTTGCAACAACACCCTTTTACCTCACCAACAGTTAGCACGGAACACATTTGCAAAAACATTACTCTATTATACCAAAGTACGTTCAAAAAAACCTAATCATCTACACCACAATCTAACATCCTGTCGTCCCATGTAACTAGCACTTACGTAAACTAGTGATACACAATGTGCAGGGATGTCCTCGCTTCACGAGAATTGCTGGGTGTGGCAAATGGCATGCAGGTGGCACGCCCATAGCACCCACCCACTAATGAAAAAGGTCAAACACACACCCACAAAACAAAATAGCTACTTGCTATTATGTGCTTAGAAGACCAGAGGCCGAATCAAGCTTACCGTTAGTCTCCCCAGTCACAGTTGATAGCGAAGGTAAGTGTTCACTGTGTGTTTGATAGGCTATACCAGGAGAACTGGCTGGAACAGGTTACGACGAAAAAAGGTCAATCGCACTGGAGTATAGCTTCGCTTTGCTCGGAACTATTTGCAAAAATGGCAAAAGATATAGGGATGACAATCCGTAAGGGTATTGTGGTACCATTCTACCTTGTTTGGTTGCTTTTTGGGGATTCCATCCCTATATGTTCTTTCATTTTTTAAAATGTTTTTTTGTTACTTGTATGTATAAGTCCGAATAAATCAAAGATCGGTCAGTTGTATGTATTGTCGAGACTCCGTTCCCTGTCTCTTCTCTAATGCACCTATCACTGTTGAGCCCCACTACCCCCTCCCGGGCTGAGGTGGGCCTAGGTGGGGATTTAACTAATTGAAATGACAATTGTCCCAATCCATGGGCAACCCATCCAGTCAAATACCCCACTATATACCAAATTGGCTAACTGTTTTAACAGAGCCCGGGTTGGTTGCTCCAGTTTCACGTGTTGACGTTATTTTGGTAGTCCATAAACTAGTCTGATGTGTGGCTAAGGATGTATTTAATGCCTACACAATCCTGAAACACTCCCTCATTCCATACTAATGGTTTCTACATGAGGGCTACTCATCCAGGTAATCCACAAAGTGTAATAAATTATGTGTTCAATAACTCTGTAAATTATGGAATGAGGGAGTATTCTAAGTTCATGTAGGTCTTAAACACATCATTACACTTCAGACTAGCTTAAGGATTCCAACTGTGACAGCAGGTGTTTGGACAGTGAATATAACTGAAGTCTATAGCTGTACATGAAACTGGAGTAACCAAATCTGGTTAATCTCTTTTTTTTACAGTGATATATAAAGCCCCACTATGAATGAGGAGCATACAGAATATGGGGGATTACAAGGGGGTTTGTCACAAAGGACTGCCCCTATAATTGGGCATTTGATGTGTCAGATTACTTGTACTTTATGGGCCTTTGCTCCCTGTACAGTGTGCATACTCTGTATGTTCCTCATTCATAGTGGGGCTTTATATATTAACCAGATTTGGTTACTCCAGTTTCATGTACAGCTATAGACTCCGGTTATATTCACTGTCCAAACACCTGCTGTGCTGGAATCCTTAAGCTAGTCTGAAGTGTAATGATGTGTTTAAGACCTACATGAACTTAGAATACTCCCTCATTCCATAATTTACAGAGTTATTGAACACTACACTTTGTGGATTACCTGGATGAGTAGTCCTCATGTAAGGCAAAACAGAAACCATTAGTATGCAATGAGGGAGTGTTTCAGGATTGTGTAGGCATCATTAGCCACACATCAGACTAGTTTATGGACTACCAAAATAACGTCATTGAAGTCAACACGTAAAACTGGAGCAACCAACCTGGGCTCTGTTAAAACAGTTAGCCAATTTTATTTTTCGGTATATAGTGGGGTATTTGACTGGAGGAGTTGCCCCTGGATTGGGACAATTGCCATTTCAATTAGTCAAATCCCCACCTCAGCCCGGGAGGGGGGTAGTGGGGCTTAACCTTGATAGGTGCATAAAGCAACTGTCGGTAAAATTTCTGCAGCATTGGGAAGTTCTATGACCCAGCTGCTGCACGCCAACTTTTTGTAGTTGTAACTGCCTCGAGCACTGAGGGGCGCTGCTGAATGTGAAGCAGGGTCACTCTATCTATGATTGGACAGTGAATTTCATATTTTTTTTGCCGTAGACGCCCTAAAATACCAGCTAGCATGACGATACGGCTATCAGTGGATTGTACAGGTCCTTAGCAGCATAACGGTGCATTTCCGATGTTTATACGTTGCATGGTTCTCGAGATAGAGCTGTTTGTCTGAAAACTTCAGCATTATCTTCACTGAACATGATGCTGAAGTTTTTAGTGGATAGAAGCAGGCAAAACAGCTCTATCTTTGGAATGCCACATCGTATAAACATCGGAGTTGCACCGTTATGCTGCTAAGGACCTGTACAATCCACTCATAGCCGTATCGTCATGCTAGCAGGTGTTTTAGGGCGTCTGCGGCAAAAAAATACGAAATTCACTGTCCGATCATGGATAGAGTGACCCTGCTTCACATTCAGCAACGCCCTCAGTGCTCGAGGCAGTTACAACTACGAAAAGTTGGCGTGGAGCAGCAGGGTCGTGGAGCTTCCCAATGCTGCAGAAATTTTACCGCCAGTTGCTTTAGAGAAGAGACAGGGAACGGAGCCCGATAATACATACACTTGACCGATCTTTGATTTATTCGGACTTACTTTTGGAAGGCTATAGCTCCACAACCAAGCAACGGAGGAACACCAAACTTGGAACTCAGAGTGTGAAGTGTCTGTAGTATCGATCGAAGGCCCCACCCACTTCCGGTAATATATGCGTACGGCGCTAGCGCGTCCGATTATACCTGTCGACCGAACATCCATTACTTACTCTACCTATCTACTGTGATTATGGCACGTTTTGAACTGCAGATCACTTTCTAGGCATGTACGTACCTGGCAAAAAACCATCACCCCCCCCCCCCCCCCCCCCCCCCCCCCCCCCCCCCCCCCCCCCCCCCCCCCCCCCCCCCCCCCCCCCCCCCTGCAGGCCATAACGCCTGCTATCTTCTTTTTACACTAGTTTTCATGACACGATTGAAAACATTAACGGATTCGTAATCGAACGTGACATCATTATACACGAATATAACATAGTTCATGATTTCCCAAGATTTCTGGGAAATTACATGCATGCGCAAATCGTGGACACCAGGCCACTCTTTCGTGGGGGGTGTCACCTGTGAATGAGGTTAATTATAGTGTAACTGAGGATTTCTTTGCTATACTGGCAAAATGTGAAAGCACACTAAAAGCTTTGTGAGTGCTCTGTTAATCCCCTAAATACCAGGCCTCAAGCTTTGCACAAGAGGGTGAAAACCCCCTCCCACACCCACATCCCAGCAACCACAAGCAGCTGCAGATCGCTGCTTCACAGCAATCTGTGTCGACTGAACCAAAACAATTCTTCCACCAGTATTTGAGAGGTATATGATGTGGAGGGTGCTGGATCAGGAGCCACTATACCAACAGAGCATTGCATCACACAATTTTGAGCCTCTACTGCAAATTCCTTTTTGAACATGGTATTCTCATAGGAAGACTGTTCATGGGATATGGCACACAGCTGGTCACTAATAACACAGTAATCAAAATGCCAGTGGTTACTCTTTCACGCCCAGGCTTAGCCTCGTTCCCAGGCCACGTTGTAAAATTCGAAAAGAGTGGCCTGGTATCCACTGTTTGCGCATGCGCGGCTCCCCAGGTTTTTCTGGGGAACTTGGAAACTAGCGGATACTAGCCGCAATATCACTCCATCTATCATCGTATTATTGTTCGTTACACGCATACAATCGAAGGTGGTGTCACTTTCAGAAGAGTCTAGGAACGCGGCTAAGCTGGTGCTGATGGTCTTTCGCCACGTAGATACCTAGAAAGGTATTGTTAGTTTGATTGTTCGATCCCGTTTACCTCTGAAAGGCCTTGAAGGCCAGATCTGAGATTGCAAATTGAGCAGCTACTAAGAGAGAGGCACTTCCAAATTTCTATGGTAAGACAGCTACCATAATCCTAGCAGATAAAAAATAACAGGTAGTTTTGCTATTCTTGACTGGTTAGAAAGCCTAAAATCTGACAGTTTCTAGTTCTTCCGCTTATTATACTGCCTCCGTACTACTCCGCGCCATGTGACTGAGTTCATTCGCGGACACGTTTACTGGCCCTATTCCGTAAATTCTCGCGCATGCGCAAACAGTGCGTACCAGGCTCTACCCTCCCCTCCACTAGAGCCTGGGAACGAGGCTAGCCCAGGCTCAGCTTGAACTTTTTCGGTGTGGCTATTGACTGTTGCTGAAAACACCATGCAAGTACATGGCCATATATGGTTATCCAGCTCAGCTGCTTTGATGTCATGTGCAATGCATGGTGAATAATCATAGCAATACCTAGCTATGCAATAATTAATGTAGTTGGGATGTTGGCCTGCACTTTACCTTCATGGAACCAAATAAAGTGCAGGCCTGGGAACGAGGCTACATTCCTCCTGGGCATATTATAACAAATACACATACCGTCTTTGATATCCTGGAGGAGGAGGTTAGCCGTATTTATTCCTGCGTGGTAACCACTTTGCACATTTCTTGGAAACGGTGCAAATGTTCCTTCTCCACTGAAGTACAACTGACCAACTGTAGCAGCAAGATCTTCATATGTCTTATCTCTTACACCGACAGCGTAAGTGGTGTAATCACCATAAAAGTAAGGGCTATCAGTAAAGTCACCACGAACAAGGTCTACAGGTTCAGTAACACGATCTCCATAGATACGTTTAAGGACTTCTACAATTTCTTGTTTAATGGTATCCGTATCTTTCTGGCCAACTCTTAATGCATCCTCACCGATAAGAAGGGCTTGAAGTATGTGGGGCTTGCTGGGAAGGAGGGAACCATAGGGTATAAAGAGGGGATAGTATCCCCGTCCACGAATATCATCCGCAACAAGAATTGCACTTACATTAACATCCCAAAATGTTTGGTTAAATGCAATGTAAATCTTCAGAAAGTAGTTCATTCCTAAGTGGTTGATAGCAAAGATTTTGGAGGCTGGAAGTTCTGGCTCAAATTTGACGGTTCCAGCTTGCAATGAACCAACGCTAAATGTGAGAATGGCATGTGGAGCACAGTACTGTCGACTTTCACCATTTTCAGTGACACTAGCACATACACAAGTACTACTATATTTGAGAGCAGTGACCGCAGTATTGAAATGCAGCCGAGAGTCTTTGGGACCAAGAAAATCATTAGCAAGACATCTAACAATATGAGAATATCCCCTCTCATCGGTGACTGTACGTGGCACAACAGCCACTGTAGTCTGAAAGAAGTTAAGCAAGGAAGTTCCATCTGACGGAAGACCACTTAGAAGATCAAAATAAATGTATTCAGCTAATTGCTCCTCAGGGGTTCGTGGATTCCATCCATTCAATCTCAGTCCCACCTCTGCAGGCAAGTCACGTATTCCATCTGGGTCTTCTTCAGCAAACTGTGCAGCAAATTGTCGTGCCCCCAGTGTAGCTCTAAAATACTTTCTTACTGCGCTATTGAACTTATCAGTAATGTTGACTCCATTTTGATCATAAGCAACCTGATCGTTAGGGAGTAGTGCTGGGCGACGATCAAACTGAAGTCCACAACGAAGTGCCAGAGCATAAGCAGTATTGATTGGATCACTCAAATCTGAAGGGTCCACTTTACTATTTACCCACTGCCAGCCAAGTTCAACTGTTGCCCCAGCAAATGGTACTTCCTTCATTCGTCCGCCCATTCGATTGTCCTATGAACAGTATAAGTGAACAAAATGGTAATGTGTAATATTATAAACTCTTGGGGTATCACAAAAGCCATAGCTACTGCATAGTGCATACACAGTACCTATACTATTATTATTGCCTTGCTAATGCTCGGCAATAATATTGAGAGTGGTGGTTCAATTCTTAGCTAGTAAAGACTCCAAGGGATGTAAATCACACTTTGGAGTGTCTCCACTGCCTGGTCATGCATGCCCACTGGATGTAGCTCATTACGTGACTATATTAGCCTGGAAAATCTTTAAATGAAGATGCCTATTGCATCTATAATCTTTAGCAGCATTACACCACCCTTGAGGACTTCTAAATTGGAATTCTTAGACTAATTGCAGTGGCTTGTTGGCTGAAAAGGTGGTCAGTCAGCAGGCAGCTGTGTGTTGCTAGGAATTGGTGGCACCTGTTGCTATATATATGAGCAGTGACTTCATTCAATTAGTGGTATTGCCTACTGCTTTTGACATATCATGTTCCAGGTAATGTGTGACTCAGTTGAGTGTTCAATCAAGGATCTTAGTAATCTTGTGAGCCAGACCGTAAAAAAAGAAGCAACTTGCAATGTGCACATCAAATAGAGACAAGACCCCAGATTGTATTTTAAAGCCTTGGTTATTATTAACACGGCTGGAGGACTGCAACATGCGCATCTCTAGGAGAGCAAGTGCTAAAGGACCAAAAGTAGTAGACGGTATTGAATGTTGTACGTTACATAATTACTTTAACAAAAATCGACCAAAAGTGAGGCCTTTGTTGGCTCTGGTGGCAGAAAGTCGGCTGTCTCTGTGGAGCTCGGAACGGCAGAATGAAGTGAAGCGGTTGAAACTGTTGAAATGAGCAATTACCTTAAGAGTTTGAGAGAAGCAGAGCAAGGTAGATATACGGCTAACCTAGAAGCGGCTGGTGTGATGAGCCTTCAAGACGACCCTTATGCCTCAGCAAACGGTGGCAGATTTCCTCAGGCTGGCCTCAAGTTTGAGTATGGCCACATTTCGGCTACTTTATTCAGCGATCAGAGGTCTAAACTCAGGAACAACTTCTTTCCTGGAAGCAGCTGGCTTTCTATAACTATTTTCAAAGTGCTCATATAAGCGGCTAAGCATTGAAAGCTACAGCATATGCTCAGCCATTTGCAATCTATTTTTACTCGTGTGTATATGTGTCATTCCTTTTGTCAGAAATTTTATTGATAGCTAGCTATAGCACTGATACGGTATTAAATTGTGGTACAATTGTTAAGGTATAGTTAGGCTCCTGGTTAGTACAGCATAAAACTCAGTGGTACATTTGTGAAGGCATAGCTAGTACATCGAAGTGTAGTGATTTGACTTAGCTCGTTCTGACATTCCTGACGCATCTGACACAGTACAAGCTATGTAACACTTAGGCTAAATACTGTATGTCTGAACTGGATAATATGCTGAACTGAGACCTTCCAACATTCCTGACACAAGCCAAACTTCCTGACACAGATACAAGCTATGATATAGCTAGTGTATATCTCAAGTATCACCTCCTGAAATCTCTGACACATGGCTACATTCCTGACACAGTATAGCTACATGGAAATAATAATGTAGCTAACCTTCCTACATTTCTGACACATGGCTACATTCCTGACATGAAGTGTGGCTATGACCTCTACCTTCTGACATTCCTGACACATAGCCAAATTCCTGACACAGTAGCTACATGGAAATTCTACCTACCGTATAGCGGGATTTTTTCGAGGGAGAATATTTTCACGAATTTCGCGGGCTTGCGACTATCCGCGAAAATATTCTCCGTGAATTTTTAGTTATCGGCACGTGACCTATTGAGCGCATCGCAAGTGCAGGTGCAAAATCGATCTTGATTGATGAGTGTCTCCACCTCCTGGTCATTCATGCCCACTGGATGTAGCTCATTAAGTGACTATATTAGCCTGGAAAATCTTTAAATGAAGATGCCTATAGCTAGCCTCGTTCCCAGGCCTCCCCACTCCGTGCGTGTTACGTAATGCGAGCAAACGAAGCGAGCGAGAGAAAAAGCGGGGAAGGCCTGGTATCATTAATCACGCGCCATGGCGTAGGGTAGACTCAATTAACCGATTGAGTGCACAGCTTAGCAACGTGCCCACGCATTCCGTCTCCTCCAAGATCGAGGATCTTGGAGGAGACAGAATGCGTGGGCATGTTGCTAAGCTCCTCGATCTTGGAGGAGATGGAATGCGTGGGCACGTTGCTAAGCTCCTCGATGTTGTTGGAGACGGAATGCGTGGGCACGTTGCTGAGCTGTGCACTCAATCGGTTAATTGAGTCTACCCTACATCACGGCACATGATAAAAGATACCAGGCTTTGTCCACTTTTCCTCTTGCTCGCTCGCATTACATAACACACACGGAGCGGGGAGGCCTGGGAATGAGGCTAGCCTATAATCTTTAGCAGCACAAAACAACCCTTGAGGACTGTTACATGTAAATTGGAATGCTACACTACAGTGGTTTGTTGGCTGAAAAGGTGACTGTGCCAAATTGCTAATACAATTATGGTCAGTCAGCAGGTTGCTATGGCACCTGTTGCTATAGGAGCTGTGACTTTATTCAATTGGTGGTATTGCCTATATGCAATTAACATTCTTCCCAGGCTAATGTAAGTAATGTGGACTCATTACATGGTTGAGTGTTCAATCAAGGATCTTAGTAATTTTGTAAGCTAGACCGTTAAAAAAAAAAGAAACAACTTGCAAATGTGCACATCCAACACCACAATCTATAGCGTTCTGTCGTCCCATATGTAACTATAGCACTGAGACCTAGTTGCAAAAATGGCAAAAGATATAGTGGTGACAATCCGTAAGGGTATTGTGGTATCATTCGTACCTTGTTTGGTTGCTTTTTGGGGATTCGATACCTATGTGTTCTTTCATTTTTTTTAAGTGTTTTTTTGTTACTTCTCTTTACAACTTTTAATGTATCACCTACAATTTTTGGCTGGATAATCATATTCATCATACTGCTGGTGTTCAAAGAGAGCTGAAATTTCTGTATCTTGTTTACTAATTGAATGTACTCTGTCCATCCCTGTGCATGTGTGCTCACTGATTCAAGCATTGCCGATATTGCACTGTGGTTCCAGTTATTGCTGCGTCAGCACAGACTGGTATAGCTTGTAGCCTGTTTATTCAGCACAATAAACTTAGCAACCACCTAGCAACGTCAAATAAATAACTATAACATAGAAGTACTTGCATAGCTAACATGCATGCATGCATACATAAAGGTACTTGAACTATTTGCTGTGACAATACTGCCACACCCTAGGCCTGTCACGTAATATTTGGACCCCGAAATATTCGTTCCCCCGGTGTCACTATGTGAAAGCATATTGCAAGATATAAAATCGAATAATAACGTTAAACAAAGAGCTAGCTCTCTGCTAAAACATCTATCTACCCACCGACTTTATCAAAGGACAAGAAAAAGCGCCGCGAAATGTACGGTCCTGGGGGAACAACAATTTCAGAGGGGGACCATACATTTCAACACTTACGCTGAAATATGAGTTTTGGGGGTCCAAACATAAGGACTGGGGGGGGGGACCATTTTTAGGGGGTCCAAATTTTTTGTGACAGGCCTGTGGATGCGCAAAGCAGGACAGATTCCGCTAGCAGTTTGTGGCCGACCTGGACACTATCCGCGGCCAGACAGAATCCGCTGTGACACCGGTAGAGATAGAGCAAAAATTTACAGGGTGCCATATGTAACAAAATTATCCTGCTTAAGTAATAGTTTAATGATATTATCGCTAAATCACTAATGGTTTCACTAGCTAAACCAGTAACGGTTTATTGTATCAGTAATCCGTTTTCTAAAGTAAACCGGCTACCCTGTTGCTGAGCACAAACTTCAGTTGAATGATTTAAGTAAAAAAATACCCGGCTGGTTTTTAGATATGAAATATCAACCTTATTAAGTCCGATATTTTGAGTCAATTAATCATATTCACTGCAAAAACATGTGGGTTGTTTTAACCCAGTTGGGTTACCACAGTTGCAATTTAAGGATCAAAAACAACCCTTTTTTCCCTCTCACGTTTTTGTGTATGCACTCTACAATAACATGAGGGTTGATTTTGAAACTTAAATTGTGTGCATGCACAACTGCAAAAACATGAGGGTTGTTTTTCACCCTTAAAATTGCAACTGTGGTAACCAAGCTGGTTTAAAACAACTCACATGTTTTTGCAGTGAATTCATGAGATTATCATAGCCAATTAATTATTTCATGACCATAATCCGCCATAATCCTAGCAGTTTTAGGCGACTTCTTAATTGCTTTGTCATTTAAATGCTTCGGCTCACGTAGAATTGCTGGTATTATTAACAGTTAAATAGTAGTCGGTCTTACCTGTTCAAGAATCAAGAAGTTTGTCTTCCCATTCTCATGCAGCGTCTTTGCAGCACTGATTCCAGCTATTCCTGCTCCAAGAATCAAGACTTCTGCATCAGGATTCTCACAAGACTGCCCATACACAGTGGCAGCGGCTGCCAAAGTGAACAAGACTAGAGCATGCACATACACCATTGCTCTACTTTTCACTCCACTGATTAGCTAACCATTAAAACGAGCAGTTGTGAGCATCGAGCGCATAATGCGGGCAATTTTTGAGAATTACATCATTTTGATCACGTCCGGCCGGACGCTGCTGAAGAGAGTGACTGTGACAGTGTCAGAGAATGATAGACCATAGATTATAGAGTATAATCTATGGATAGACCTAGTGCTAGTCAGACTTCTGGGGCTACGAGTCCGACTCCTACGAATGCTGCAGTATAACAACTGAACGTATATTCGCAATGCTCTCCGGCACTGTTTTTTTTTGTCATTCTCATGCCTTTTTATGTAGCTACTGACGTGCCGTTTGTATTGTGTCATGTCATTCCATTCATTTGACTGAGCATTATCTTTTTAAACTTGAGCATAATTTACGAGCAGTGCTGCATAGCATTATTTGACCATTATAATATAATTGCCAGTCGGCATCGTGCACATCTTTAATTTCCCGCTACATAATGAGTAGGCGAATGCTAGACAGAAAATTATACCGGACGGTATGTTTTGGTTGATGTTTATTGTTGAAGGGCGCATCGAGCCGCTCTACTGAGCTAGCAAATACAGCAACATGATACACGGTAAATTAACACTTACTGATAACATGGTTAAATTTAAGTGTTTCATGTCTATTATTTTGAGTCTATAATATTGGCCATGCAGGAATGTAATTCAATATACGAGTAATGCATGCATCATAAATATTGCCAACTCAAAAGAGTATAAAACCGAGATAGGAAAAGGAGGAGACAAGTCAATAACAAGAAGAGGAAATATCAAGAGTCTTCAGTTATATATAGCAGAATCTGTAATAATGCATGTAGCGTTAGAGCAAAAATAGTAGGAGCACAATGGCTTTAGAAACAGTATTGCAAAAATTGTTCATATCATAGGCTCATAGAGCTTGTTTGAAAGTTGTAATGAACACATACGGTGCAGCAAAAACAGAAGGGTTGCTTTAACCCAGCTAGGGTTATCTCAGTGGCAGCTTTGCTAAAAAAAAAACTGCATGTGCACATACATGATTACGTAACACTTTAGCTCTCCAATTTCTGACAGCAAGGTATGCTAGCTGTATAGGTCACATAACTATTATTTACAATGCTTTCCAGAGGTAATGACCTCATAAAAACATTTGATGTATGGGTTTAGTATCCTATGGCACACCATAATATTGTAGATAGAGGACACCTGGGTAATTGGAAGCTGTTAAATGAATGATTAAGTGACCTCAGAAATTATACTTCTGAGCCAACTTGAATGTCCTCTTAAAAGCTTTTTAATTATTGGTGATGTGCTTCTAATTGGGGTACAGTATCATATGGCACACAAAAGTAGAGTTATCTTATTGATCTGCACTTAACTGGTGCTGGGGTTGAAACTGAGGTAACCCCATTATGAGTTAAAATGACCACTCTATTTTTGCAGTGATATAGCTAATACTATACATATAAATGACGTGTCTGGTGCATAGTTAGCACAACGGTTGAGCATACAATGATTGGATCATTCACACCTTGCAATGACACAAGCACTACGAGCGCTATTACCACAGTAAAATTAATATTAATCCTCTACCAGTGCTATTACGGACACTGTATCTCTCAGTGAGTATCGATTTCCCTTGTAACTCTTTCAATACTGCTTCTGATGCTGATTTCCAACTTCCAACCACTTAGCTACTCCCAACCTCCTTCAACTTTTTACCTCCAACTTCTTAGCTACTTCCAACTTCCTTCTCCCTACTTCCACCTCTTGCTTCCAACTTCCTTCTCCCTACTTCTAACTTCGGTTATCTCGAAATGCCATCACCTCCCCTTCTCTTGGTACTGGTCCACCTCGAATGGGGTCCGGTAAATTCACCCTATCACGGACACACGTACCAGTGAAGGCGGTCTCGCTGTCATGGAGAGCTTGGGCCAGCGGGATACTACTGTAGTAGCGGTCGGTGAAGAGGTGGTGTCCTTGATGAAGGTACGGCTCAACCAAATGCAGGACGACACGAGCAGGTTGGGGAAGCGTGGAGAACTCCTGATTCGTCTCATCCAGTGTCTCAGCACCTGTGTACAGCAGTATGTTGAGAAGGTATCCATTGCTGCTGTCGGCAAGGGAAAAAGCCTTGATACCCCACTTCACAGGCTTTTTAGGCATATACTGCTTCCCAGCGAATCGTCCTCGAAAATGAATCATTGTTTCATCTACAGCCAGGCTTCGCTGTGGAACATAGTTGGTTTGAAACCTCGTCAGCATCATCTCAAGAAACATTCTGATTTTATCGATGCGCTTGGGTGGAGAGACGGTGCTACGGCTCACATGCAGCATCCAGAAGATGAGCATAAAGCGATCCCTTGGCATCACCCTGGAGAAGAACGGGACCTCAGCAATCCAGGACGTCTTCCAGTAATCCTCAACTGCCGGAACAGTGATGATTCCCATGTTGATAACTATGGCCAGGAATCCCTCGAGCTCGGCGATGGTAATGGGAGTCCACTTCAAGAGGCGACTTCGCTGTTTGAGTTTGCCTTCAGCTCTCAGCTTCTCAATCCGTGCAGATGCGTAGCTGTAAAAGAGAATGTATATTATGTTGAATTTTATTTGCATTTATGTGATTGTATTCATGCATAATAATATTCTTCTCTATAGTTACCGGTTGGTCTCATCCATGATATGTCCAAGAACGTTCTCATCCAGGAAGGTGGACAGAAAATCGACTGGGTGGGGATTGCTGGGAAGAACAATCTGTGGGCCAGTGGTCTCACTGAATGTAAGAGGTATGGGTGCACTGTCTGTATCAGTGTCTGTAGTCTGCCATGGAATGGTACTGGGGACAAAATTCCTTCTCTGACTCCTGGCACCTCTCCCTCTTGCGACTCCTCTCCCCACTCCCCTTGTCTCTCTAACCCCACCTCCTCTTGCCACACCTTCCCTTCTCCTTCCTCTGGCTGCACCTTCCCTTCTTCCTCTTGCCATTCCTCCCCTTTCACCTCTCTGACCTCTCCTAGCATTTCCACGACCTCGGTTTCCAGTACCAGCGCTGCTAGCTAAGGGACAGTGCAAACATTTTGACCATTTGTTGCACAAATACTATTTTTACATTTACTTACCTTCTCCTAGATTATCATCAAGATCAGTGTCTAGGTGGTCTTCATCTGAGCTACTGGGGCTAGGATTGTGAGCAGTGGAGTCACTAGGACCAGGACTGTGAACATCTGAGTCGCTAGGATCAGGATCATGAGGAAGCCTTTCGTCATCTGACTCATTTTCACTGTCGGAGTAATGTGGGAGTGGAAAATCTGGATCCTCTTCAATGTCTAGCTCCCCTCCAGAATCCAAATCATCAAAACCATCCATGAACATCATCTCCAGAGCTTGATCTGTTGTTAGCCTGCTCATTTTGATCACTTACTGCATGCACTAAAATTGATTTTAGCAGCTGTATTTTGCTAATAGTATGCAGCCGCATAAGCGCTCTTAGAGCTTCTGTATTCAAACCATAGTGTCGCTGGCTAGCTAGCTACTTGCTACTGCTGGGAAATCTGCATGGTAATGTAGCTTTGGCGATCACTAACTGGGATAAAACAACTGTATGTTTCTGTTCTGTGAAATGTTACCACTGTTGGTGCTATCCTAGACTTGGAGTGCTCCAGCACTTTGACTTCTCAATCTGCACGGTCTATGTGTAAATGCTACAGTTTTGTCTGGAGAGGGATGCCTTAGGCACTTCTTTTGCTAGGATTTATATACTTTGTGTAACTGAGGTAACTTGTTTCCCAAGACTGAGTACGTCGAGTGAGGTCAATCTTGTATGATATCATACGTAGCTCTAGGAAAGTTTTTGTTATTCTCTGAGGTGTTCATGCTCCCAGCTATGCATTTTTTCACTACGCCTGCATCTCTGCTCACCCCACCTTCTTAAGCTGTTCTTGGTAGTGTGATTAACACTCAATAGCTAGAGAGACTAATACTTTAACAGTGTTATGCAAAGAGCATAAAGATCAAGGCACAGTTACTACCACATCAAGAAAACATGATCCACTGAATATTGGGAGAGAACCACTCTTCCACTCTTTAGCTAGAACACTGCTTCTTAATCCCTCTGTATATACGTACGTATAATGTATGTACATGTATATACATGTATGTGCACATAATAAGTACATTTATTACCCACATGATATGCTCTCTTCAGTATTCTTCCATAGAACCGTTGTGGAATATTCCATGTTATTCAATGAAATTATTCAATGGGTTACATAATTGCGTGGGCAAATACAATTTTTAATAGCACAACAAATTATGAGATTGTAATGATTCTCACCTTCAGCCTAGAAAGCTGCCATTCAAGAGATAGATATGGACATCAATGCATTTATCATTTTTTGCACGATCGTGAACACTGTAATGTACAACCTGCATCTTCCACATTGTAAGACAAAAACCCTTAGTTTCTAAAATACTGTAATGTCCAACCTGCATCTTCCACATTGTATGGCAAAAACCCTTAGTTTCTAAAATACTGTAATGTCCAATCTGCATCTTCCACATTGTAAGGCAAGTTTCTAAAACACTGTAATAAACTTCACCCACAGTTCATCCAGTTCATGTATAGCATTTGCAGATTTACATATTAGTGCACTCTTGGAAAGTGGGATCATATTAATTACCTTTGTGAGCAGCATTTCACTTGATTGTGAAAATACATCTGTCCACTTGTCCAATATTCAGCCATATTCCAGTTTCACTTGTGCACTATTATTCGTATATAAGCATAGTGTTAAGGTGGCACCCTCGTTAGTGATAATTAGAAATACATGGAGTTGAATGCAGTTTTGAAGGTCTGGAGCTCAAGAACAGCCAACTGGACAATAAAAAGACTTCTGCAACTTTCCTTTGACGATAAAAGGAGGTTGGCTAAACTGGTATAAATGCTGGATGAGTGGTCCAGGAGAGAGTTGGCATGCCATCAAAAAGTTTTTTAACCCGATTCTCAAGTTCAGGCATCCAGCGGTTATTTGGGGTTTATTGTATAGTAAGGGATATAGTGGGAATGGTTGTAGTAATGCTATAATAATAATAATAATAATATACTCATGTTGCTGCCGTAGCGCTTACGCCATTGACCACGCACCCACAGACGCAGGCGGAGCTTGTAAGACCTCCAGTAGTAATGCTATAAAATGTATAATCAAACTCAGTGCAGCAGATGCAAGAGATTTGCCAGCTCTGTGGTTGTTTTGATTTGTCTGTATATGTATACAGCTTGACAAAGCCCATTTTTCACCATTTAGGCTGAAATTTGTGAGCTACAGCTGCTTTCGGTCATAGCAGAGTCTGGCTTACTTTACTGAAAATGTTTACGTCCAGCAACTCTTGTCCTATTTTTTAATTGTGTTTGCATGGCCAGAGAACTCTGTGCAGATGCTAATTATTGACTGAGTGCCTTAAGCTACAAATAGGTCCAGTTGTGTATATGGTTAGAAATTTCTTCCATGAATTATAAATGAGTTACAACAAACTTTTCACTAAGGCACTGCCTTGAGTAACACTGCTTGTTTTCTTCTGACACAGCTTCTGGAGCATAGTGGTGTGGGCTATGGGAATTCTAATCTTGGGAGTGAATATATTTTTCATCATTTACCAAGTGGTAAGTGTCCTAGTATAAATTGCAGTATATATATATGTATGTGCTCTTGGTTACAGCTCAAACATTTTGGTACAACCAATGCATCGTATACAAATATGTAGCTCAAATAGGTTATGATTAACTGGCCTTGTTTCTCACTTATGCTCACCGCCCAGCAATTAAAATTTTGAGTACACAGCAGGGCACCACACTTTCATGCTTAAGGTGGCAATGGAGTTACAGATAATTGATATACGTACAGTCTATAAAGCGATGGTAGCAGACTGACCGCGTTTCTGTGCAGAGTAGCAAGGTAGGCAGTAAGCCGTTTCATCGTTAGTATTACCTTAAAGTGAACAGGTGAGACCTTAGCTGTGTTGTACGTAGTACATATCAATGTTTTTTGTCTCTTTGCTATCTGTTCAACGTTAGACTCAGCCATTAATCCAAGTAAGCAACACAGAAGAAAGGCAGAGGGCGTTTCTATAAGTTTCAAGCTAGTTGATGTAAAAAAAAAAATTTGTACAGACTTTAGTTTGTTAACAAAACAAAATGGGAAATGTCATGTTGCCAAGGGATGTTTTACTTCTCTCCTCGGGCTGTTTATGTTTACCAAACAATGTTGACAGCTAGGTAGGTAGAATGCAAGAAATGATAATCTTATACTCCATCGCTACCTTAAGCCACATGTATATTTAGTGCTCCTTGCATAGCTAAACGTACAATAATGTGCTGACTAAGCATTCTATATAAATGCCAGTTGGATAACAAACTGTAGTGTTATTGCTGTCTATACCGTTTTATAGGCATACAGTACACACTACGTAGGTTAGCTTAAGGTACGTACATGTGTGTACATATGTACGTACATATAGCTAAGCTTAATAGGCTTATTAGTTTCCAGCAGTTTCAATTAGTGCTGGTAGACTGGCTACTACATTTGTGTACGTGATCTTTGTGGACATACGTACCGTAGGCACTAGTTGTTTAGCGCATGTGCTTATAAGAGCTGGCAGCAAGAAATTATGCACTAACAGGAAATGAACACTCAATAAAAAGTATGCACGTATGGTCGGAGCTTACAGTTTGAGTATGAGGATGAACGACGGAGGATCACAGTATGTATACAAGTAAGTTGGTGGACTTTGTCTAAAGCAAGACCTACGATAGCTACACAATAGTACGGTGCTATTGTTGGACCCATTACCAGTACTCAGTATTATTGGACACATACCTTGAGAGCTCTCTCAAGTGTATTGGCTTTTCTGCTATGTAGCAGGAGAGTATCCACCCAGTACTGCCTCTGCCATCAATTCTTCTTTTGACTGATTGCTACACGTGTAATACGTAGTCTCGGGTACCCAGACCCTCAGAAAATCGTAAGGAGGGTCTGGGCGATAGGCTTGGGTGAAAATGTACACTCCGGAATGTTATTAACTCATAATTGCCTCCCTGCTGATGCTAGCTTAGTAGATTTCTCAATCACTTACCAGGTTATACCTTAATGTCAGAAGAAAGGCTGACACTCTGAAGCACAATAGCGCTCTAAGCAGCTTTTAAAACGCGAATTTTCCAATTAACGCACGTTAGAATGTAATTATTAAGCCAATTGGAAGTGCGCCTGCATTCCAGGCGCATGGGACACTTCCGCCCCAGCCTATCGCCCAGACCCTCTTACAATTTTTCAACGGGTCTGGGTACCCGAGACTATGTGATACGTGCTAGATGCATGGTGGATAAGATCCACTGTAACTTGCTTAATTAACGGTGTGCACTAGACAAAGAGCAGCACTAAACAACCAGCGCCTACAGTATGCAGCAAACATGAAACAAGACTGATATTTCATATCTAAAAATCAGCTGGGTGTTTTTTACATAAATCATCCGACTGAAGGTTGTGCTCAGCAACAGGTCAGTCTCAGCTAAATGGAGCTGTAGAATGGATCAGCTTGTCTAGACAGTCTCATCACGTACAGCTTCCAGCGAAAGTGCTCACACAGCAATTTCGTAGAGCGCTTCCAGTTAGCTATCAGAACTTGCGCAAACAGAATTATCATCATTACCTAGCAGCTACCACTCTTTAGCCGTCTAGGCAACACAAAACTAATCTAGCTTTACGTACCTTGGCCTATTGAGCCTGCAAACTTCCAGCAGCTTCCACTGCGCTCGTGGCTATAGTGGCATAGTAACGGAATTACGTAATTTAGCACACGTGATAATTGCGGACGAACACACACACACACACACACCACAGACGCGGGAACGTAAAGCCGGGCACACGCAAAGTGCGCGCCCGGCTGGTAAAAATGTAATTTAAGGGTAGTATCAGTTAAAAAAGAATCAAGAACTGGAGGAATTTAATAATGTGGTGCCCTTGACAACTCATTATGAAGTACTTCATAAATTCACTTACAGCCCACATATTTGTAGAGTGCATATGTATACTGGTAATATATATTTCATAGGCAATCCCTGGAAAATGGTGGCGTCATCTCTTGGCCAGTTTTGGACTGCTCATCTACTTAGCTATTGTGGGATTCTACGTAAGTAATAGCTTTTGGAATCTGCATCTATACATAATGAAGGATGAACTAATGAAAATGACCAATACTTAAAGTATTGGTCATTTTCTGTGTTTTATTTGACCAAATTGCACTCCCAAGTAGAAGATAACAGGGGAGTAGAGAAACGAGCGAATATAAAAATAGGTAAAAACTAGTGTTACAGATAACTGTGTGTTTACTGCTTCATTACTGATCTTAGTGCATGTCAATAGATCAAGCCAGGTCTACGCCTGGAATGGACTGTGATGACATAACACAGATCATGCAGCTAAGTCCTAAGGCTATATCCTGAAATGATTATGGCCCAAGGAACACAGTGATTATGCATTATGTCAATTATCATGAAATCCCTTATGGCAGTGTATCCACTCCAAATTTTAATTAGGTATGTATCGTCTCAGCTATGAGGTACAAGTTGTCCGCAGGTTATACAGGTATAAGCACTAAAGCTCAATGTATGCCATATCAGGCTGGAAGACTCCATTTAAGATACACATACATAATAGCCTCAGCAGATTCGCCATTTCTGTAAATTATTACAAAATGTGAATATTGTAATCTTTATAAAGGAAGACATGCCGATAGTATGTATTAATGTAGCTGTATATATGCCGATCATCCAGGCTAGACTAACAAGTATGTATGCAATCTGTTCATTTGAACTTCACATAACTTAGGTCCGTATGAGATGCATGTGTTTATTTTGCACTAAATGTATTACCCAGGTAGTTACCAAGTCTTTGAAGCATATCAATAGAGGATACGTACATGTACGTATCTATGGCTGTTATGAACAGCAGTCCTATTTCAGTAAACACTGATATGGGCAGAGCAGCCTTTAGCTATCTTTGTGGTTGATATTTCATCTATCTTTTAGTAAGTGAAATGGTACCAAAAATAACGGTACTTGAGCTAATGCAGTACTTTTATATGAGTGGCAGATTCGAATGTGGTACCAAAAATGAATCGTCACTGCTTAAAATTTGCAACTGCATAAAATTCTAGTCAATTACATAATTTGATAGGATATACTGTCTTTTCTTAGGTATTCTATCCACTGTATAAGAACTACATGAACACCAAGAAGAGGGTAGAGCATGTTGGCAGTCTATGAGTGTAATAATGATTGTAATAATATTATTAAAAGTGTGTGAACATTAAATGTAACTGCACCACATGTGTGATATAATAATTATACTAATAATTAACCATATTATACTAGCGGGCTTAGTAGCTATATTAACTCTTTCCCAGCCAAGTTTTAATACATCCATAAGGCTTATGTGAATTTATATGAGCCATTTATATTAGGCGTTAATATAAAGTACATAGTTTTATCTATTTAATATAGGCACATAAATGTGCCCATGGCTTGCAAAGAGTTAAGCTTACTGTTCCTCCACTCAGGAGCTGAAGGTCCTGGGTTCAATTCCCAGCTGGGCTCTAATTTTTCAGAGGTTTTTTTGCTTGTTTTCTCCATCTTGCTGATTCACATAATTATTTGAATGCATCCAGTAAAAGTGGAACTATTGGCACACTTCTCTTTGTAAATTGTGGAGATGATACACTCCCAAGGAAAAGATTTTTTGTAAAAAATAAATTTGACATGTAAATAAACACACTAGTCTCTTTGAGGTGAATAGGTACAAACCTATTATCGTTCCTATGCTTATGACATAGCCAAAGCATGGCAGTCATTCCTGTCACATCTCCCCCCTCCCCGTCTGCTAATGAGATTTTTTTCACACCTAGCTGACTTGTGTAGCAATATAAAAAAAACCTGGGGAGTGGGGCCTGGAAGACTGTAGCTGCAGAGCAGCTATGGCTAATTACACATGCCATAACATTTATGTAATGCTCAATTAAGGTGGATATTTAATTTTTTGTATTGTAATATTCAAACTGCTGGTACTACACACAGATCACTCCTAAAACTTGTGCATGCAGCCAACTACCTGACGGTGACAGCTAGTTAACATAAGTTCCGAGTGCTAATGTTTCTAGATCTTAATTACCATTCTTTTGCCATTCATAGCAGAAATGTAACTGAAGTGTGCATTCATATGACATCATTGCATATAACTGCTATGCTTATAAATACTCAAGCTTGTGCTAGTTCACCAAGGTTAAGGATTGCTTCAATCCTTATAGCCTCAGGTTGGAGGGGAGGGGCACATACAAATTAGTTCATTTGGGATGGTATACTGGACTAAGTATACTTCTTTAAGATGCTATTATAAGCCCAGAGGGGAGGGGGGGGGATACCTAATAATATTCTCTCATACAGGATTTTTTGCTGGGGGAGACTTTTTGGGATAGTAAACAGACACGTACAAAACTGATGCAGTGTGAAGCTAGCTCTTCTAGGCAGGGGTACTCGGAGGGTCCCCTGTAGAATCCATAATAAGAACCACTGAGCCACTTGGAGCAATGCTGCAGTTATGAATAATCCAGCTATACATTGGGTGATATGCACCAATAGGTTGGTCACCAATGGAGACCACTGCACTGAACTAAATTACATGCATGCACAGTTCATCCCTCCAATAATTACGGCTGATCTTCAAAGTTTTAAACTCAAAAATAATAACATAATTTCCCATAGCTACACTACTCCATGTCCATGATTATGTATTTCATCTCATAGACTCCCCTACAGATTAATTCACTTTCCTATTTGACAAAGTCACTTTCCAAAGTCAAACTTCCTCATGCAATTTTACAACTAAAACCACAATACAATCAGCACACAATTAGAATAGCCAGTTCAAGTCATCAATGTCAGAGATCACTAATATTCTGATCACAAACCTAAGTTATGAATCACTAACACTACAATTGTCAGGTAAAATTTAATCACTACAGTTCTTCATTTGCAGAGATGACTACCCTGTTTTTCAGCACCTCTCTCTCTCCACTACTGCTACGGAGGATCACCTTTAGAGTGTAGGCACCAGAAGCAAGACCAGTGAAATTTACTGTTCCCGATGAGCCTGAAAGAAGATCAGAGTGAAATATGCACAACCGTGAAGACTAACGGCGATGCCAAAATGAGATGCTAAACACACATTGAGAAGTCCAACACTATCAAATTTAATAGTTAACTTAGATCCAGATGTTTAAGCATTTAGAAGTCAGAAATGCAGTTTCATATTGTTTCTTTTGACATTTCAAAGTGTAAAAAATAAACAGGATAATTTGCTTCTTATGTGGAATCCTACATTTCATAGTAAGTAACTACGTAATTATTTCTTACATTGAATTTTGCATCCTTAATAATTTTACACTTATAAAAACATCCAGTAAATTGCATGGGCAATTTGTACATCTGCCTAGCCTCGTTCCCAGGCTCCACTACCCAGTGTTTTTGCATGGTGGAAAAAAAACGGCTCGTGTTTTTCCACCATGCAAAAAAAGTGCTGGGCAGTACATGGAGGAACAAGGCTATACGTACATTAAGTGTGGTAAAAAGTTCAGGAACATCATCAAATATCTAAAACTAGCGTAATCACCAAGTAGCAGGGCCGTAGCCACCAGATTTAAAGTGGACCGGTTGGATAACAGGTACTGAGATGCAGGTGTCACGTACAATAGTCTAAACTGTTTTTCTTTTGCAGTGCGCATATAGTGTCTGGCATTTGAGCAGTTACTCTACTTCCGGTATCATCAATCATAAGTAGATACGTGCATGACAGTATTCCAAGTGGCATGTAATCTCACACATCTGTTCAGCAGTAGGACGTATTTGTGAGTCTATTTACCACTCACTTAGTTAGCTTTAATATTGCACTGTACACAACATTCCTGAGCTAAGTGAAGTAGTAATTAAGCCCATGTGCCAGACCACTTTTCATGGCGGGATACTGCAAGTACGCTTGACGTGGGCTGCAAACAAGACTATAGCAATAACTAGCAAACTATAACATGAATTATGGATTATATAGCGTAAGTCACTGAATCCCACTATAAGTTCTGTTTTGTAAACCCTACCATTCACCATTTTACATCAATTTATAGCATAATTATTGCCTGTGACCTTCATGGCTGTACGTACACCATTCGAATGATTCGAGGTAGCTCGACTACCCTACACTAGCTACTTACCCCAAACAGACTAAAATAATTTTAGCTGATACTAAGCTAGGCTATACCAGCAGCCAGTTATAGCCATTTACTGCACCGGGTTGTGAAGTCACAAAACTGTAGGGCCAAACTCACATTTTAGGAAGTTGAATGCAGCAGCACGTTTTTGCAATATTACTGTGGAAGGTGAATGCTCCATTGCTGCTTTTGGTGGCTATGTGCTCCTGTTAATATAAAAAAATATTTCTTACAGTCTTGCCTAACTCCTGAGCCCAGGCTGCAGATCACTGAGGTCACTGGTCCGGTAGTGATGAACTCAGCCTCCACTGAATTGCCGACAATCCTCGGAGTGTTGTTAATAAACTGTGCCCCAAGAGGTTGGCCTATAAAAAAAATAGTTGTAATGGCAAAATTGTACTGCTAATTAGTAAGTGTGTAATTATCTGTAGATATAGGTGGTGAGTACATGTATACTGATAGTGTTTGGTATAGCTATAGTAGTGTATGCGGTTTTGAAATCCACTAGAAAGGATTGCACATAGCTAAATAATCCTAAGACAGCATTCACATGATAACACAGATAGCCATGATAAAGGCTACAGTAAGTGAAAGTCTCAGTTTACAAGAATTTGCATACATTTAATGATATCGGCATGCATGGTATGGTTAATAGCTCAAGTATTTTTTGAAAAAATAGTCACAGTATATCAATAATAAGTCAAAAAAGTACAGCAAATATACACATCAAAATATGCAGTAAAAAAACACATATACAACCACAGTAAGTATCAAACCTGTTTACTCAGTATACACCCTGTGAACCCAAACCCTGTGACAAAGCAATTGTGGGGGCAGTTGGTGGTGGTGCTTGACCCTGGTAAATGTTCATGCTACACCCAGAGAAATTCACCTGAGGTCAGGGCTGGCAGAGCCAGTATGGTTGCTTTAGAAGAATTTTTAAACGGACCATAATACTAAGTCACATAAATACGTACATTTAAAAAAATGAAAGAACATGTAGGGATGGAATCTCAAAAAGCAAACAAACAAGAAACAAGTCCACAGTACTGCCGTCCCTGCCATTTTTCCAACCATGCCTCATGGTGTTTGTTACATGGGATGACAGGAGGTTACAATTATGATGTGTACATCCTGTGGTGTTTTTTAGAAGGCACACATAAATGGGTTTAACTATGTTGTTGTTTGAAGGTCATGCTTTAGAGCGTTTTTTTTTTACAGCTGGACATAAGTATATAGGGCATGGAGTCAGGGTGATAGTTCTAGTGTTGTCCAATTTTGTACTTTTGTAGTGCGTATGTATAGTATACGGAACACGGTCAGTAAATGTATCCTTAGTCACGTAGCAGGAGTAGTATGGAGACAGTATATGAATATAGCATTGCGCAGATAGCCTCGCGCAGAGGTATGACGTAAATTAGTTAGCACAAAACCACACCCACTAGAAGCTGCATCGCCCACGCAATTGCCGGAGAAGCTACTCTACACGAATGAACCTTCAGGAGACGAATGTCTTTGTATACAACACAGTTCCAAGGACCAGTTATGGCTGCTACACGAGAGCGGAGTTACTTGAAACTCACATCGTATCGCTGGCGATTGATCCGCCTACCGTCTGTCTCCAGCGGTCAGATCTCTGCTGAAACAGAGGCTACACAAACTCTAATCGCGTTGGAGCTGTAGTAAGCCTACCTGGGTAAAAGAAGTGATCGATTTGTCTGATCCTTCGGGCGTCAGAAGTACAAAGGCGGCATCCATGTAACTCGTCAGGACGCCATCTTGAACACACACTTGCCCCCTGCGGGGGTGCCCCCGGGTCGGAAGCGTTTCGTTACAGCTGTAGTAACAACACGTATACGGAACGTACAGACATAGTAATAACACGTATAAGGAACGTAACCGGAGATTTAATTGCATTCCTAAGTGTGACGGAAGTTGCGCACATATAGTAACAAAAAAACATTCTAAAAAATGAAAGAACATATAGGGATGGAATCCCCAAAAAGCAACCAAACAAGGTAGGAATGATACCACAATACCCTTATGGATTGTCATCCCTATATCTTTTGCCATTTTTGCAACTAGTGTACGTACGTGCTAGTTACATGGGACGACAGGATGTTAGATTGTGGTGTAGATAATTAGGTTTTTTTAAACGTACTTTGGTATAACAGAGTAATGTTTTTGGAAATGTGTTCTGTACTAATTGTTGGTGAAGTAAAAAGGGTGTTGTTGCAGGTGGAAAAGTGTAGGTGTGGATTGTCGTGTACAATGTGGGATAAGTGGTACATGTACATAGTCTAGTCTATACCAAGAGTGTGTATTGCTGCATGTGGAGGATAAGTTGTAGTGTGAGGGGGTGATGTGTGTTGCATTGTGAAGTGCTGCAATTGCCACATTTGGATATGGCTGGTGTGGCATGCCAGGGATTGGGTGTGTGTGTGTGTGTGTGTGTGTGTGTGTGTATGAGGTTGGAAAAATGGCAAAAGATATAGGGATGACAATCCATAAGGGTATTGTGGTATCATTCCTACCTTGTTTGGTTGCTTTTTGGGGATCCCATCCCTATATGTTCTTTCATTTTTTAAAATATTTTTTTGTTACTTGTTTCGGTTGTTTTTTTGTGGGGAGGAGAAAGGTATGAATGGTGTTTAGATGGTCTGGTTGTGTGGGGTAGATGAGCGGTATTAGCTGTATCCACATATGCTCCTATTCATGATAAACTAACAGCACCTATATGTATTCAACCCTAAGACACAGAATGCACTTTGCACTGCAAAGCTTTCAGTGGGGCTTAAAGATACAGCAGCTGTATTTGTAGTAGCAAAATACAGCTAATGTTATATGTGAATTGTAGCTAAGCGCCTACCGACTTGAGAATTCCACTGTACACCCACACATTCCTGTATGCAACATTGCAATGGCAGACAGCTGTCTACGGCAGTTTGCCGACTCCATTTAATGCACATCATGGAGGTTAGTATGGTCTGTAATAGTCTAGCAGTTGTATCAGTGTTCTTACTATTATAACGTAACTACAGCAACTCACTTTGGGTCCGTCATAAAGCGTACTCCAAGTATTATAAGCGTCTAAGCAGAACAGCTCGTGCTCGAGGCTGCGTTTCCGGTGTATCATGGAGTACGGTACTCCATATATAGTACTCCATATATAGTACTCCATATATAGGGATATATAGGGATGGCACAGAAAAAATGGCCGCCCCATATCATGTGTACAAAATCATGTGCTCATAAGTCTGGTAAACCCATAGTATAAAGCCTTAATGAGCCATACCTGTCATTATCGAGTACTTTCACAACTAACAAGACTGTTACAGTAGGTAGAGAGTATCGATGAAGTAGCTACCACATCGGCAAGTCGCTAAACCAGCATTTGTTCATATTCTTCTTATTCTGATTCTTCAGATGGGCTAGAGCAACAATGACTAAAGCGACTACAATGATTCAAACGCGAAGAAGCGCTACTGGATTTGGGCTAGTGCACCCACACCATAGCGTTCTCAAACAACTCAAACTGTTCAGCACAGATTCTCAACGCTCGACAAGTACTGCCGCTATACGCCGTTCTGTTCCGTTCCGTTCTGCGCATTAAGCGATGGTTACGCCTACACCGGAAACGCAGCCTCGAGCATGCTGCATGGACGAGCTGTTCTGCTTAGACGCTTATAATACTTGGAGTACGCTTTATGACGGACCCAAAGTGAGTTACTGTAGTTAGTTTCGTTATAATAGTAAGAACACTGATACAACTGCTAGACCATTACAGACCATACTAACCTCCATGATGTGCATTAAATGGAGTCTGCAAACTGCTGTAGACAGCCGTCTGCCATTACAATGTTACATACAAGAATGTGTGGGTGTACAGTGGCATTCTCAAGTCGGTAGGCGCTTAGCTACAATTCACATTAGTGTATTTTGCTGCTCTGCTGTATCTTTAAGCCCCACTGAAAGCTTTGCAGTGCAAAGTGCATTCTGTGTCTGTTACATTATAGGTGCTGTTAGTTTATCATAAATGGGAGCATATGTGGATACAGCTAATAACGCTCATCTACCCCACACAACCACACCATCTAAACACCATTCATACCTTTCTCCTCCCCGCAAAAAACAACAGAAACAAGTAACAAAAAAAACATTTTAAAAAAATGAAAGAACATATAGGGATGGAATCCCCAAAAAGCAACCAAACAAGGTAGGAATGGTACCACAATGCCCTTACGGATTGTCATCCCTATATCTTTTGCCATTTTTCCAACCTCAACACACACACACACACGCACACAGACCAATCCCTGCCATGCAACACCAGCCATATCCACAGCCAATAGAATGTGCATGGCAATTGCAGCACTTCACAATGCAACACACATCACCCCCTCACACTACAACTTATCCTCCACATGCAGCAATACACACTCGTAGGCTAGACTACATACATGTACCACTTACCCCACATTCTACACCACAATCCACACCTACAATGACAACTACACTCTTCCACCTGCAACAACACCCTTTACCTCACCAACAGTTAGCACGGAACACATTTGCAAAAACATTACTCTATTATACCAAAGTACGTTCAAAAAAACCTAATCATCTACACCACAATCTAACATCCTGTCGTCCCATGTAACTAGCACTTACGTAATAGTGATACACAATGTGCAGGGATGTCCTCGCTTCACGAGAATTGCTGGGTGTGGCAATGGCATGCAGGTGGCACGCCCATAGCACCCACCCACAATGAAAAAGGTCAAACACACACCCACAAAACAAAATATACTTGCTATTATGTGCTTAGAAGACCAGAGGCCGAATCAAGCTTACTGTGATAGTGATCGCTTCCAAGTCTCCCCGTTAGGAGTCACAGTTGATAGCGAAGGTAAGTGTTCGCTGTGTGTTTGATAGGCTATACCAGGAGAACTGGCTGGAACAGGTTACGACGAAAAAAGGTCAATCGAACTGGAGTATAGCTTCGCTTTGCTCGGAACTAGTTGCAAAAATGGCAAAAGATATAGGGATGACAATCCGTAAGGGTATTGTGGTACCATTCCTACCTTGTTTGGTTGCTTTTTGGGGATTCCATCCCTATATGTTCTTTCATTTTTGAAAATGTTTTTTTTTGTTACTTATATATATACGCTAGCTGAGATTTCAGCCCACACTGCACGATTAGTTGCTTGGCGCTCGGCAACTAAGCGGAAGAACTATAAAAAGACTTTCTTATAGCTACTGAAATGGCGTTCCAACCAGTCAAGCATAGTAAATAATCTTGTAGTTTTCTATATACCTATCTACTGTGATTATGGTACGTTTTGAACTGCGGATCACTTTCTAGGCATGTACGTACCTGGCAAAAAACCATCACTGCAGGCCATAACGCCTGCTGTCTTCTTTTTACACTAGTTTTCATGACACGATTGAAAACATTAACGGATTCGTAATCGAACGTGACATCATTATACACGAATATAACATAGTTCATGATTTCCCAAGATTTCTGGGAAATTACATGCATGCGCAAATCGTGGACACCAGGCCACTCTTTCGTGGGGGGTGTCACCTGTGAATGAGGTTAATTATAGTGTAACTGAGGATTTCTTTGCTATACTGGCAAAATGTGAAAGCACACTAAAAGCTTTGTGAGTGCTCTGTTAATCCCCTAAATACCAGGCCTCAAGCTTTGCACAAGAGGGTGAAAACCCCCTCCCACACCCACATCCCAGCAACCACAAGCAGCTGCAGATCGCTGCTTCACAGCAATCTGTGTCGACTGAACCAAAACAATTCTTCCACCAGTATTTGAGAGGTATATGATGTGGAGGGTGCTGGATCAGGAGCCACTATACCAACAGAGCATTGCATCACACAATTTTGAGCCTCTACTGCAAATTCCTTTTTGAACATGGTATTCTCATAGGAAGACTGTTCATGGGATATGGCACACAGCTGGTCACTAATAACACAGTAATCAAAATGCCAGTGGTTACTCTTTCACGCCCAGGCTTAGCCTCGTTCCCAGGCCACGTTGTAAAATTCGAAAAGAGTGGCCTGGTATCCACTGTTTGCGCATGCGCGGCTCCCCAGGTTTTTCTGGGGAACTTGGAAACTAGCGGATACTAGCCGCAATATCACTCCATCTATCATCGTATTATTGTTCGTTACACGCATACAATCGAAGGTGGTGTCACTTTCAGAAGAGTCTAGGAACGCGGCTAAGCTGGTGCTGATGGTCTTTCGCCACGTAGATACCTAGAAAGGTATTGTTAGTTTGATTGTTCGATCCCGTTTACCTCTGAAAGGCCTTGAAGGCCAGATCTGAGATTGCAAATTGAGCAGCTACTAAGAGAGAGGCACTTCCAAATTTCTATGGTAAGACAGCTACCATAATCCTAGCAGATAAAAAATAACAGGTAGTTTTGCTATTCTTGACTGGTTAGAAAGCCTAAAATCTGACAGTTTCTAGTTCTTCCGCTTATTATACTGCCTCCGTACTACTCCGCGCCATGTGACTGAGTTCATTCGCGGACACGTTTACTGGCCCTATTCCGTAAATTCTCGCGCATGCGCAAACAGTGCGTACCAGGCTCTACCCTCCCCTCCACTAGAGCCTGGGAACGAGGCTAGCCCAGGCTCAGCTTGAACTTTTTCGGTGTGGCTATTGACTGTTGCTGAAAACACCATGCAAGTACATGGCCATATATGGTTATCCAGCTCAGCTGCTTTGATGTCATGTGCAATGCATGGTGAATAATCATAGCAATACCTAGCTATGCAATAATTAATGTAGTTGGGATGTTGGCCTGCACTTTACCTTCATGGAACCAAATAAAGTGCAGGCCTGGGAACGAGGCTACATTCCTCCTGGGCATATTATAACAAATACACATACCGTCTTTGATATCCTGGAGGAGGAGGTTAGCCGTATTTATTCCTGCGTGGTAACCACTTTGCACATTTCTTGGAAACGGTGCAAATGTTCCTTCTCCACTGAAGTACAACTGACCAACTGTAGCAGCAAGATCTTCATATGTCTTATCTCTTACACCGACAGCGTAAGTGGTGTAATCACCATAAAAGTAAGGGCTATCAGTAAAGTCACCACGAACAAGGTCTACAGGTTCAGTAACACGATCTCCATAGATACGTTTAAGGACTTCTACAATTTCTTGTTTAATGGTATCCGTATCTTTCTGGCCAACTCTTAATGCATCCTCACCGATAAGAAGGGCTTGAAGTATGTGGGGCTTGCTGGGAAGGAGGGAACCATAGGGTATAAAGAGGGGATAGTATCCCCGTCCACGAATATCATCCGCAACAAGAATTGCACTTACATTAACATCCCAAAATGTTTGGTTAAATGCAATGTAAATCTTCAGAAAGTAGTTCATTCCTAAGTGGTTGATAGCAAAGATTTTGGAGGCTGGAAGTTCTGGCTCAAATTTGACGGTTCCAGCTTGCAATGAACCAACGCTAAATGTGAGAATGGCATGTGGAGCACAGTACTGTCGACTTTCACCATTTTCAGTGACACTAGCACATACACAAGTACTACTATATTTGAGAGCAGTGACCGCAGTATTGAAATGCAGCCGAGAGTCTTTGGGACCAAGAAAATCATTAGCAAGACATCTAACAATATGAGAATATCCCCTCTCATCGGTGACTGTACGTGGCACAACAGCCACTGTAGTCCTGAAAGAAGTTAAGCAAGGAAGTTCCATCTGACGGAAGACCACTTAGAAGATCAAAATAAATGTATTCAGCTAATTGCTCCTCAGGGGTTCGTGGATTCCATCCAATTCAATCTCAGTCCCACCTCTGCAGGCAAGTCACGTTGATTCCATCTGGGTCTTCTTCAGCAAACTGTGCAGCAAATTGTCGTGCCCCCAGGATGTAGCTCTAAAATACTTTCTTACTGCGCTATTGAACTTATCAGTAATGTTGACTCCATTTTGATCATAAGCAACCTGATCGTTAGGGAGTAGTGCTGGGCGACGATCAAACTGAAGTCCACAACGAAGTGCCAGAGCATAAGCAGTATTGATTGGATCACTCAAATCTGAAGGGTCCACTTTACTAATTTAACCCACTGCCAGCCAAGTTCAACTGTTGCCCCAGCAAATGGTACTTCCTTCATTCGTCCGCCCATTCGATTGTCCTATGAACAGTATAAGTGAACAAAATGGTAATGTGTAATATTATAAACTCTTGGGGTATCACAAAAGCCATAGCTACTGCATAGTGCATACACAGTACCTATACTATTATTATTGCCTTGCTAATGCTCGGCAATAATATTGAGAGTGGTGGTTCAATTCTTAGCTAGTAAAGACTCCAAGGGATGTAAATCACACTTTGGAGTGTCTCCACTGCCTGGTCATGCATGCCCACTGGATGTAGCTCATTACGTGACTATATTAGCCTGGAAAATCTTTAAATGAAGATGCCTATTGCATCTATAATCTTTAGCAGCATTACACCACCCTTGAGGACTTCTAAATTGGAATTCTTAGACTAATTGCAGTGGCTTTGTTGGCTGAAAAGGTGGTCAGTCAGCAGGCAGCTGTGTGTTGCTAGGAATTGGTGGCACCTGTTGCTATATATATGGAGCAGTGACTTCATTCAATTAGGTGGTATTGCCTACTGGCTTTTGACATATCATGTTCCAGGTAATTTTGTGTGACTCAGTTGAGTGTTCAATCCAAGGATCTTAGTAATCTTGTGAGCCAGACCGTAAAAAAAGAAGCAACTTGCAATGTGCACATCAAATAGAGACAAGACCCCAGATTGTATTTTAAAGCCTTGGTTATTATTAACACGGCTGGAGGACTGCAACATGCGCATCTCTAGGAGAGCAAGTGCTAAAGGACCAAAAGTAGTAGACGGTATTGAATGTTGTACGTTACATAATTACTTTAACAAAAATCCCGACCAAAAGTGAGGCCTTTGTTGGCTCTGGTGGCAGAAAGTCGGCCTGTCTCTGTGGAGCTCGGAACGGCAGAATGAAGTGAAGCGGTTGAAACTGTTGAAATGAGCAATTACCTTAAGAGTTTGAGAGAAGCCTAGAGCAAGGTAGATATACGGCTAACCTAGAAGCGGCTGGTGTGATGAGCCTTCAAGACGACCCTTACGGGGTGCCTCAGCAAACGGTGGCAGATTTCCTCAGGCTGGCCTCAAGTTTGAGTATGGCCACATTTCGGCTACTTTATTCAGCGATCAGAATGGTCTAAACTCAGGAACAACTTCTTTCCTGGAAGCAGCTGGCTTTCTATAACTATTTTCAAAGTTGCTCATATAAGCGGCTAAGCATTTCGAAAGCTACAAGCATATGCTCAGCCATTTGCAATCTATTTTTACTCGTGTGTATATGTGTCCTTACCTTTTGTCAGAAATTTTATTGATAGCTAGCTAAATAGCACTGAATACGGTATTAAATTGTGGTACAATTGTTAAGGTATAGTTAGGCTCCTGGTTAGTACAGCATAAAACTCAGTGGTACATTTGTGAAGGCATAGCTAGTACATCGAAGTGTAGTGATTTGACTTAGCTCGTTCTGACATTCCTGACGCATCTGACACAGTACAAGCTATGTAACACTTAGGCTAAATACTGTATGTCTGAACTGGATAATATGCTGAACTGAGACCTTCCAACATTCCTGACACAAGCCAAACTTCCTGACACAGATACAAGCTATGATATAGCTAGTGTATATCTCAAGTATCACCTCCTGAAATCTCTGACACATGGCTACATTCCTGACACAGTATAGCTACATGGAAATAATAATGTAGCTAACCTTCCTACATTTCTGACACATGGCTACATTCCTGACATGAAGTGTGGCTATGACCTCTACCTTCTGACATTCCTGACACATAGCCAAATTCCTGACACAGTAGCTACATGGAAATTCTACCTACCGTATAGCGGGATTTTTTCGAGGGAGAATATTTTCACGAATTTCGCGGGCTTGCGACTATCCGCGAAAATATTCTCCGTGAATTTTTAGTTATCGGCACGTGACCTATTGAGCGCATCGCAAGTGCAGGTGCAAAATCGATCTTGATTGATGAGTGTCTCCACCTCCTGGTCATTCATGCCCACTGGATGTAGCTCATTAAGTGACTATATTAGCCTGGAAAATCTTTAAATGAAGATGCCTATAGCTAGCCTCGTTCCCAGGCCTCCCCACTCCGTGCGTGTTACGTAATGCGAGCAAACGAAGCGAGCGAGAGAAAAAGCGGGG
The DNA here is from genome assembly GCA_963921505.1 of Phakellia ventilabrum. Lineage (NCBI taxonomy): Eukaryota > Metazoa > Porifera > Demospongiae > Axinellida > Axinellidae > Phakellia > Phakellia ventilabrum. The sequence continues at coordinate 3,219,946 of OY997395.1, read as the reverse complement.
AAGGCATGGTATCATTAATCACGCGCCATGGCGTAGGGTAGACTCAATTAACCGATTGAGTGCACAGCTTAGCAACGTGCCCACGCATTCCGTCTCCTCCAAGATCGAGGATCTTGGAGGAGACAGAATGCGTGGGCATGTTGCTAAGCTCCTCGATCTTGGAGGAGATGGAATGCGTGGGCACGTTGCTAAGCTCCTCGATGTTGTTGGAGACGGAATGCGTGGGCACGTTGCTGAGCTGTGCACTCAATCGGTTAATTGAGTCTACCCTACATCACGGCACATGATAAAAGATACCAGGCTTTGTCCACTTTTCCTCTTGCTCGCTCGCATTACATAACACACACGGAGCGGGGAGGCCTGGGAATGAGGCTAGCCTATAATCTTTAGCAGCACAAAACAACCCTTGAGGACTGTTACATGTAAATTGGAATGCTACACTACAGTGGTTTGTTGGCTGAAAAGGTGACTGTGCCAAATTGCTAATACAATTATGGTCAGTCAGCAGGTTGCTATGGCACCTGTTGCTATAGGAGCTGTGACTTTATTCAATTGGTGGTATTGCCTATATGCAATTAAAACCAGGAGCCCACATCCAGTTAAAACTTGGAGTTAGAAGTTAAAACTAGTTAGAAGTTTTGTATTATCAGTTTGGGATGTGAGGAAGGAGCATAGTAATGCAGTCTCTGATTGCTCTAGCTCTGTTCTCTGACTGGGGACCCTACAAACTCGGTGTAAGCGCTATGGCAGAAAATGAGTATTATTACTCAAAACGGCAGGAGGACTGCATACATGTGCGTCACTAGGAGAGCAAGTGCTAAAGGACCAAAAGTAGTAGACAGTATTGAATGTTCTACGTTACATAATTACTTTAACAGAACCCGATCAAAACTGGGTTGAAAAATGGCCTGTTGCATGTGCTTCACATGACAGCACTGTGGCTACACAGGTATTATTTCGTAGCTTGATTGAGTAAGTAGTCTCGTGACCAGACCTAGGCGGGGGGCACCTAGTCTGGTCACAAGATTACTAAGCAAGCCGATAAAGTAAGATAGAGCAAAAATTACGGGGTGCCGTAAGGTAAGGCAGGGTAATTTCGGACGGTGTTTAATTTCGGAAACTGCGAATTCAACGTTGTGTTATTTCGAGGGATGAATGGCTACACTCTCCAAACTTCCAGTGTTGACACTGCGTCTTTGCCTGTATAACATACTAAAGTTGCATTGCAAACCGTTAGTGCATATGTCAGTTTCGAGTACCAAGCATGGAATTACCCAACTGAAAATTTGTCTCAAAATTGCCCCGCCTTACCTTATGTAACAAAATTATCCATTTTGCCTGCTTAAATAAACCAGTAATAGTTTATTATGATACAAGTTACAAAAAAAACATTAAGAACCATGTAGGGATGGAATCCCAAAAAAGCAATCAAACAAGGTAGAAACGACACCACAATACTTTTACGGATTGCCGTCCTTACATCTTTTGCCATTTTTCCCACCACACATACACCACAACCATATCCAAAGACTTAGTCATAAGCTTTTGTGGACCATACCTGTCACTCTGCTCCCAATGCAGACCTTTGTCTCCCTCACGCTATACATAGCTATGTACATACTACAGGACTACAAACTGGGCAACACTACAACTACCACTTACGAAACATTCTGACTCCTCCTCCTACACGTACAATGCTTATTTCATGGCATGACAGGAAGTTAGTCCAACACAATCGTGATGTGTACATCCTATGGCATTTATTCAAGAGTGCATGCTTTTGTATAATTATAATCACAAATGGGTTAATGCATTGTACTTAGTCATAAGCTAGACTTAGTCATAAGCTTTTGTGGACCATACCTGTCACTCTCGAGTGTTTTCATCAGTAACAACACTGTTAAGGGTGTCGATCAGAGAGCATCGCTGAAGTGTCACATCGGCAAGTCACTAAATTTAACGGGCAAATCAACTATCTCATTCTTCTATTCTTTTCTTTTCTTTTCTTTTCCGAGGGTAGCACAATAATGGCTAAAGAGATTGAAATGATTCAAATGCGAAGAAGCGCTACTGGATCTGGGCTATTGCACCGACACCATAGCGTTCTCAAACAAATCAAACTGTTCAGCAGAGATTCTCAAGCGCTCGAGGCAAGTACTTGTCGCTATACGCCGTTCTGTTCCGTTCTGTTCTGCGCATTAAACGATGGTTACATCTACACTGGAAACGTAACCTCGAGCACGAGCTGTTCTGCTTAGACGTTTATAATACTTGGAGTATGCTTTATGACGGACCCAAAGTGAGTTGCTGTAGTTACGTTATAATAGCTAGTAAAAACACTGATACAACTGCTAGACCGTACTAACCTCCATGATGTGCATTAAATGGAGTCGGCAAACTGCTGTAGACAGCTGTCTGCCATTACAATGTTGCATACAAGAATGAGTGGGTGTACAATGGCATTCTCAAGTGGGTAGGCGCTTAGCTACAATTCACATTAGCTGTATTTTGCTATAGTGTACTGTGTCTTTAAGCCCAACTGAAAGCTTGCAGTGCAAAGTGCATTCTGTGTCTGTTACATTATAGGTGCTGTTAGTTTATCATGAATGGGAGCATATGTGGATACAGCTATTAATACCGTTCATCTACCCCACACAACCACATGCACCATCTAAACACCATTTATATACCTTTCTCCTCCCCCCCCCCAAAAACAACAGAAACAATTAAGTAACAAAAAAACATTTAAAAAAATGACAGAACATATGGAATCCCCAAAAAGCAACCAAACAAGGTAGGAATGATGCAATACCCTTACGGATTGTCATCCCTATATCTTTTGCCATTTTTCACACCTCACACACACACACACATGCACACACACACACATGCACACACACACACACACACACACGTGCAATCCCTGGCATGCCACACCACAGACATACATGCGACAATTGCAACACTTCACAATGCAACACACATCATGCCCCCTCACACTACAACTTATATCCTCCACATGCAGCAATACACGTACACTATAGACTACATGTACTTACCCCACATTCTACACCACAATCCTATGGGGTGCCGTTTGTACCAAAACCAAGATAAAAGGCACCTTTTATAAATGAAGGGCTGCATTTATAAATGGGACCCTTCATTTATAAATGCAGCCCTTCATTTATAAAGGTGCCTTTTATCTTGGTTTTGGTGTGCAAACGGCACCCCATACAATCCACACCTACTTCTACAATGACACCTACACTCTAGCTTCCACCTGCAACAACATGCACCCTTTCACTCTCGCCAACAGTTAGTACGGAACACATTTCCAACAACATTACTCTATTATACCAAATTAAGTACTTTCAAAAAAAGCTAATCATCTACACCACAATCTAACATTCTGTCGTCCCATATGTAACTATAGCACTGAGACCTAGTTGCAAAAATGGCAAAAGATATAGGGATGACAATCCGTAAGGGTATTGTGGTATCATTCCTAACTTGTTTGGTTGTTTTTTGGGGATTCCATCCCTATTTGTTCTTTCATTTTTTTAAATGTTTTTTGTTACTTCTCTTTACAACTTTAATGTATCACCTACAATTTTTGGCTGGATAATCATATTCATCATACTGCTGGTGTTCAAAGAGAGCTGAAATTTCTGTATCTTGTTTACTAATTGAATGTACTCTGTCCATCCCTGTGCATGTGTGCTCACTGATTCAAGCATTGCCGATATTGCACTGTGGTTCCAGTTATTGCTGCGTCAGCACAGACTGGTATAGCTTGTAGCCTGTTTATTCAGCACAATAAACTTAGCAACCACCTAGCAACGTCAAATAAATAACTATAACATAGAAGTACTTGCATAGCTAACATGCATGCATGCATACATAAAGGTACTTGAACTATTTGCTGTGACAATACTGCCACACCCTAGGCCTGTCACGTAATATTTGGACCCCCGAAATATTCGTTCCCTCCGGAACAAATATTTCAACTTTTGCGTGAAATAAATGATCCCCCTTGAAATATTGGCTCCCCCCTTCCTATGTGCGCATATCGTGGAAGCCGAGAAGCTCTATCTCCTAGTTCTCAGCCTTCTAGGTTCTATATAGTTCCTAGCTAACCCTTCCTAGCTCCTAGCTCTGGACTACCGACCGGCGAATGATTGTCGGTTAGATTGCAGTGATTACGCTCGAGTGGGCGGAGCTGCTAGTTACAAGCTTCTAGCTCTTTACATTTATAGTGTGCTTGCACATAGTTTAGTACAGTCACTGTGGACATACATAGCTAGCTATGTATCAGTAGAACCCAAAAATTACAATCGCGTGGCATTAGTGGGTGGAGGTTGTAACTCCTATCTGACTACTCCTATCTCTTAGTACTGTCACTATGTGAAAGCATATTGCAAGATATAAAATCGAATAATAACGTTAAACAAAGAGCTAGCTCTCTGCTAAAACATCTATCTACCCACTGGCTTTATCAAAGGACAAGAAAAAGCGCCGCGAAACGTACGGTCTGGGAGAACAAAAATTTCAGAGGGGGACCATACATTTCAACACTTACGCTGAAATATAAGTTCTGGGGGTCCAAACATAAGGACTGGGGGGGACCATTTTTAGGGGGTCCAAATTTTTCGTGACAGGCCTGTGGATGCGCAAAGCTGGACAGATTCCGCTAGCAGTTTGTGTCCGACCTGGACACTATCCGCGGCCAGACAGAATCCGCTGTGACACCGGTAAAGATAGAGCAAAAATTTACAGGGTGCCATATGTAACAAAATTATCCTGAGTTTAATTGGGGCGAGCCTGAGCGAGCCCCACACTAGTCATGTCAGCGGTGCATTTCCTCTGAATGTATTAAATATCGTACGTACGTCGTGCCGCATATTCCATGTTCACATAATTTAACGCTTTGCAATCTAATTTTGCAATTCCAATGTCTCGCGCTCTCACTTAGCAGTTGAATTTCTCGCGTTTCCACTACACGTACGTACAAAACACGTGGCAAAACCACTGGTTTTTGCTCAGACTGCCGAAAGAGCAACAAAGAAGGCACAGACTGGCAGTCGAGACTGGCTGCGGGAAATGACTGCTTCTAACCATGCGAGATTGGCTGCTGAGACTGCTGAGGAGAGAGAGGTCAGGCTACAGTCTGACAGAGTACTGGTGCGGCATAGACAACAACAGGTCATGCAGGCACAGCTCCCATTGTTTCAACAATCTTCTATCCTAACTAAGATGTTTACATTTCATGCACACCACATGGCTACGCTGGACGCGCCGAGATGTACATGAGATTCCCTGGTCTCAAGATTCACTCACACATTTCTACTGAGTGTCTGCAATGTAGCCAGGACGAGCATACACCTAAGTTATACTCCTCGACCAACAACATGGATCCTGACTCTGTACCACCTCTTCAGGCTAGCACATGTAGCTATTGCATTCTAGATGAAGTTACAGTGGCATTGAAGTATCAATTTTGTATTCATTAGTATGACGTGTTGATCATTCCATTGGAGGGTGTCATATGTTGTGTCTATTAGTATGACATCATCCTACATGTTCAACATTTCCATTGCCGGAGGTGGAGGAAATGTTAATTTCAAGGGGTTTGCCAATCATGTCTACCGTTTGCCTCACGAACAGTATGGGTACCGTGGACATGTCACCAATCTGCTGCAAGATATAGCCTCATTCGCCAACAGCTCATTCACATTCACAATTCTCGCCCCACAATGCCCTGCATTTGCCTAGTGATATTATCGCTAAATCACTAATGGTTTCACTAGCTAAACCAGTAATGGTTTATTGTATCAGTAATCCATTTTCTAAAGTAAACCGGCTACCCTGTTGCTGAGCACAAACTTCAGTTGAATGATTTAAGTAAAAAAATACCAGGCTGGTTTTTAGATATGAAATATCAACCTTATTAATTAAGCACTATAGAGCCAGCAAGTCAGATATTAGTCAATTAATCACATTCATGAGATTATCATAGCCAATTAATTATTTCATGACCATAATCCGCCATAATCCCTGCCAAAGCTAGCTACTTCATAAGCTTTGTCATTTAAATGCTTCAGCTCACGTAGAATTGTTGGTATTATTAACAGTTAAATAGTAGTCGGTCTTACCTGTTCAAGAATCAAGAAGTTTGTCTTCCCATTCTCATGCAGCGTCTTTGCAGCACTGATTCCAGCTATTCCTGCTCCAAGAATCAAGACTTCTGCATCAGGATTCTCACAAGACTGCCCATACACAGTGGCAGCGGCTGCCAAAGTGAACAAGACTAGAGCATGCACATACACCATTGCTCTACTTTTCACTCCACTGATTAGCTAACCATTAAAACGAGCAGTATGCGTAGTTGTGAGCATCGAGCGCATAATGCGAGCAATTTTTGAGAATTACATCATTTTGATCACGTCTGGCCGGACGTGACAGTCTCTATTAGTGAATGATAGACCATAGATTATAGCCTAGTGCTAGTCTGTCAGACTTCTGAGGCTACGAGTCCGACTCCTACGAATGCTGCAGTATAACAACTGAACGGCAATGCTCTCCGGCACTGTTTTTTTTGTCATTCTCATGCCTTTTTAGTTATGCTAGCTACTGACGTGCCATTTGTATTGTGTCATGCCATTCCATTCATTTGACTGAGCATTATCTTTTTTAACCTGAGCATAATTTACGAGCAGTGCTGCATAGCATTATTTGACCATTATAATATGCTAGGCCTAATTTTGCCAGTCGCTGCACATCTTTAATTTCCCGCTACATAATGAGTAGGCGAATGCTAGACAGGTAATTATACCGGACTGTATTTTTGGTTGATGTTTATTGTTGAAGGGCGCATCGAGCCGCTCTACTGAGCTAGCAAATACAGCAACATGACACACGGTAAATTAACACTTACTGATAACATGGTTAAATTTAAGTGTTTCATGTCTATTATTTAAGCAACATTGAGCATCATAAATATTGCCAACTCAAAAGAGTATAAAACCGAGATAGGAAAAGGAGGAGACAAGTCAATAACAAGAAGAGGAAATATCAAGAGTCTTCAGTTATATATAGCAGAATCTGTAATAATGCATGTAGCGTTAGAGCAAAAATAGTAGGAGCACGGCGGCTTTAGAAACAGTATTGCAAAAATTGTTCATATCATAGGCTCATAGAGCTTGTTTGAAAGTTGTAATGAACACATACGGTGCACTGCAAAAACAGAAGGGTTGCTTTAACCCAGCTAGGGTTATCTCAGTGGCAGCTTTGCTAAAAAAAAACTGTGCATACATGATTACGTAACACTTTTCAATGTCCTCATAAAAACTTTTGATGTATGGGTTTAGTATCATATGGCACACCATAATTGTTGATACTTTTGAAGAGGACACCTGGGTAATTGGAAGCTGTTAAATGAATGATTAAGTGACCTCAGAAATTATACGCTAAAATAGACCCTTTCCTCAAAAAATTCCATTTGGCTACAAGAGAGATTTCTGTAGCTATGGTAACGACACTATATTTTATATAGGCCCATATGAGAGATTTGCACTGGAGGCGCCTCCAGACCAAATCTCCCATATGGGCCCATATAAAATGTGTATAAGTTTGTGAGGTCATATCCACTCCATTAAACATCCAATTTACTTCAAACTTAAAAGGAGCTATCCATGCCTGCAGGGCATGAAATACAAGGAATGTTGTTGCCATAGCTACAGAAATCCCTAATGGAATTTTTCGTGGAAAGGGTCTATTGGCCTAAGCGATTGGCCTAAGCGATTGGCCTAAGCGATTCACCTAAGCGCTTAGCCTGAAGAACGTGATGTGCTAGCTACCTTCTTCCTTCAGCAATACCAGTGAAGTACTAGGACTCCCACTAGCCTTCAAATCACCGTACTAGCTTCCAAATCGGCCATATCACTCAGAGGAGCGCTCGGGTTACTAAAAGCTTGCTTACATCATAAAATGAGGGCAGTAGGTCACTTACAATAATTAGTGCAATCCCTTAGGCCAATCGCTTACGGTTAACTCCGGTTAGTGATCAGAATATGCCAAACTAGAATTATCATCGTTACCTACCACTCTTTTGCCATCTATGCAACACAAAACTAACCTAGCTTGACATACCTTGGCCTATTGAGGCTGCAAACTTCCAGTAGCTTCCACTGCGCTCGTGGCTATAGTAGCATAGTAACAAAATGACGTAACTTAGCGCACATGATAATTGCGGATGAACACACACACACACACAAACACACAGACGCGAGAACATAAAGCAATCCATACACCTAGCTGACTTGTGTAGCAATATAAAAAAAAACCTGGGGAGTGGGGCCTGGAAGACTATAGCTGCAGAGCAGCTATGGCTAATTACACATGCCATAACATTTATGTAATGCTCAATTAAGGTGGATATTTAATTTTTTGTATTGTAATATTCAAACTGCTGGTACTACACACAGATCACTCCTAAAACTTGTGCATGCAGCCAACTACCTGACGGTGACAGCTAGTTAACATAAGTTCCAAGTGCTAATGTTTCTAGATCTTAATTACCATTCTTTTGCCATTCATAGCAGAAATGTAACTGAAGTGTGCATTCATGACATCATTACATATAACTGCTATGCTTATAAATACTCAAGCTTGTGCTAGTTCACCAAGGTTAAGGATTGCTTCAATCCTTATAGCCTCAGGTTGGAGGGGAGGGGCACATACAAATTAGTTCATTTGGGATGGTATACTGGACTAAGTATACTTCTTTAAGATGCTATTATAAGCCCAGAGGGGAGGGGGGGGGATACCTAATAATATTCTCTCATACAGGATTTTTTGCTGGGGGAGACTTTTTGGGATAGTAAACAGACACGTACAAAACTGATGCAGTGTGAAGCTAGCTCTTCTAGGCAGGGGTACTCGGAGGGTCCCCTGTAGAATCCATAATAAGAACCACTGAGCCACTTGGAGCAATGCTGCAGTTATGAATAATCCAGCTATACATTGGGTGATATGCACCAATAGGTTGGTCACCAATGGAGACCACTGCACTGAACTAAATTACATGCATGCACAGTTCATCCCTCCAATAATTACGGCTGATCTTCAAAGTTTTAAACTCAAAAATAATAACATAATTTCCCATAGCTACACTACTCCATGTCCATGATTATGTATTTCATCTCATAGACTCCCCTACAGATTAATTCACTTTCCTATTTGACAAAGTCACTTTCCAAAGTCAAACTTCCTCATGCAATTTTACAACTAAAACCACAATACAATCAGCACACAATTAGAATAGCCAGTTCAAGTCATCAATGTCAGAGATCACTAATATTCTGATCACAAACCTAAGTTATGAATCACTAACACTACAATTGTCAGGTAAAATTTAATCACTACAGTTCTTCATTTGCAGAGATGACTACCCTGCTTTTCAGCACCTCTCTCTCTCCACTACTGCTACGGAGGATCACCTTTAGAGTGTAGGCACCAGAAGCAAGACCAGTGAAATTTACTGTTCCCGATGAGCCTGAAAGAAGATCAGAGTGAAATATGCATAACCGTGAAGACTAACGGCGATGCCAAAATGAGATGCTAAACACACATTGAGAAGTCCAACACTATCAAATTTAATAGTTAACTTAGATCCAGATGTTTAAGCATTTAGAAGTCAGAAATGCAGTTTCATATTGTTTCTTTTGACATTTCAAAGTGTAAAAAATAAACAGGATAATTTGCTTCTTATGTGGAATCCTACATTTCATAGTAAGTAACTACGTAATTATTTCTTACATTGAATTTTGCATCCTTAATAATTTTACACTTATAAAAACATCCAGTAAATTGCATGGGCAATTTGTACATCTGCCTAGCCTCGTTCCCAGGCTCCACTACCCAGTGTTTTTGCATGGTGGAAGAAAACCGGCTCGTGTTTTTCCACCATGCAAAAAAAGTGCTGGCCAGTACATGGAGGAACAAGGCTATACGTACATTAAGTGTGGTAAAGAGTTCAGGAACATCATCAAATATCTAAAACTAGCGTAATCACCAAGTAGCAGGGCCGTAGCCACCAGATTTAAAGTGGACCGGTTGGATAACAGGTACTGAGATGCAGGTGTCACGTACAATAGTCTAAACTGTTTTTCTTTTGCAGTGCACATATAGTATCTGGCATTTGAGCAGTTACTCTACTTCCGGTATCATCAATCATAAGTAGATACGTGCATGACAGTATTCCAAGTGGCATGTAATCTCACACATCTGTTCAGCAGTAGGACGTATTTGTGAGTCTATTTACCACTCACTTAGTTAGCTTTAATATTGCACTGTACACAACATTCCTGAGCTAAGTGAAGTAGTAATTAAGCCCATGTGCCAGACCACTTTTCATGGCGGGATACTGCAAGTACGCTTGACGTGGGCTGCAAACAAGACTATAGCAATAACTAGCAAACTATAACATGAATTATGGATTATATAGCGTAAGTCACTGAATCCCACTATAAGTTCTGTTTTGTAAACCCTACCATTCACCATTTTACATCAATTTATAGCATAATTATTGCCTGTGACCTTCATGGCTGTACGTACACCATTCGAATGATTCGAGGTAGCTCGACTACCCTACACTAGCTACTTACCCCAAACAGACTAAAATAATTTTAGCTGATACTAAGCTAGGCTATACCAGCAGCCAGTTATAGCCATTTACTGCACCAGGTTGTGAAGTCACAAAACTGTAGGGCCAAACTCACATTTTAGGAAGTTGAATGCAGCAGCACGTTTTTGCAATATTACTGTGGAAGGTGAATGCTCCATTGCTGCTTTTGGTGGCTATGCGCTCCTGTTAATATAAAAAAATATTTCTTACAGTCTTGCCTAACTCCTGAGCCCAGGCTGCAGATCACTGAGGTCACTGGTCCGGTAGTGATGAACTCAGCCTCCACTGAATTGCCGACAATCCTCGGAGTGTTGTTAATAAACTGTGCCCCAAGAGGTTGGCCTATAAAAAAAATAGTTGTAATGGCAAAATTGTACTGCTAATTAGTAAGTGTGTAATTATCTGTAGATATAGGTGGTGAGTACATGTATACTGATAGTGTTTGGTATAGCTATAGTAGTGTATGCGGTTTTGAAATCCACTAGAAAGGATTGCACATAGCTAAATAATCCTAAGACAGCATTCACATGATAACACAGATAGCCATGATAAAGGCTACAGTAAGTGAAAGTCTCAGTTTACAAGAATTTGCATACATTTAATGATATCGGCATGCATGGTATGGTTAATAGCTCAAGTATTTTTTGAAAAAATAGTCACAGTATATCAATAATAAGTCAAAAAAGTACAGCAAATATACACATCAAAATATGCAGTAAAAAAACACATATACAACCACAGTAAGTATCAAACCTGTTTACTCAGTATACACCCTGTGAACCCAAACCCTGTGACAAAGCAATTGTGGGGGCAGTTGGTGGTGGTGCTTGACCCTGGTAAATGTTCATGCTACACCCAGAGAAATTCACCTGAGGTCAGGGCTGGCAGAGCCAGTATGGTTGCTTTAGAAGAATTTTTAAACGGACCATAATACTAAGTCACATAAATACGTACATTTAAAAAAATGAAAGAACATGTAGGGATGGAATCTCAAAAAGCAAACAAACAAGAAACAAGTCCACAGTACTGCCGTCCCTGCCATTTTTCCAACCATGCCTCATGGTGTTTGTTACATGGGATGACAGGAGGTTACAATTATGATGTGTACATCCTGTGGTGTTTTTTAGAAGGCACACATAAATGGGTTTAACTATGTTGTTGTTTGAAGGTCATGCTTTAGAGCGTTTTTTTTTTACAGCTGGACATAAGTATATAGGGCATGGAGTCAGGGTGATAGTTCTAGTGTTGTCCAATTTTGTACTTTTGTAGTGCGTATGTATAGTATACGGAACACGGTCAGTAAATGTATCCTTAGTCACGTAGCAGGAGTAGTATGGAGACAGTATATGAATATAGCATTGCGCAGATAGCCTCGCGCAGAGGTATGACGTAAATTAGTTAGCACAAAACCACACCCACTAGAAGCTGCATCGCCCACGCAATTGCCGGAGAAGCTACTCTACACGAATGAACCTTCAGGAGACGAATGTCTTTGTATACAACACAGTTCCAAGGACCAGTTATGGCTGCTACACGAGAGCGGAGTTACTTGAAACTCACGTCGTATCGCTGGCGATTGATCCGCCTACCGTCTGTCTCCAGCGGTCAGATCTCTGCTGAAACAGAGGCTACACAAACTCTAATCGCGTTGGAGCTGTAGTAAGCCTACCTGGGTAAAAAGAAGTGATCGATTTGTCTGATCCTTCGGGCGTCAGAAGTACAAAGGCGGCATCCATGTAACTCGTCAGGACGCCATCTTGAACACACACTTGCCCCCGGGGTGCCCCCGGGGTGCCCCCGGGGCCGGAAGCATTTCGTTACAGCTGTAGTAACAACACGTATACGGAACGTACAGACATAGTAATAACACGTATAAGGAACGTAACCGGAGATTTAATTGCATTCCTAAGCGTGAGTAACAAAAATATTTTTTACAAATGAAAGAACATATAGTGATGGAATCCCCAAAAAGCAACCAAACAAGGTAGGAATGATACCACAATACCCTTACGGATTGTCATCCCTATATCTTTTGCCATTTTTTAAGTGCTAGTTACGTGGGACGACAGGATGTTAGATTGTGGTGTAGATAATTAGGTTTTTTTAAACGTACTTTGGTATAACAGAGTAATGTTTTTGGAAATGTGTTCCATACTAATTGTTGGTGAAGTAAAAAGGGTGTTGCAGGTGGAAGAGTGTAGGTGTGGATTGTCGTGTACAATGTGGGATAAGTGGCACATGTATATAGTCTAGTCTATACCAAGAGTGTGTATTGCTGCATGTGGAGGATAAGTTGTAGTGTGAGGGGGTGATGTGTGTTGCATTGTGAAGTGCTGCAATTGCCACATTTGGATATGGCTGGTGTGGCATGCCAGGGATTGGGGGGTGTGTGTGTGTGTGTGTGTGTGTGTGTGTGTGTATGAGGTTGGAAAAATGGCAAAAGATATAGGGATGACAATCCATAAGGGTATTGTGGTATCATTCCTACCTTGTTTGGTTGCTTTTTGGGGATCCCATCCCTATATGTTCTTTCATTTTTTAAAATATTTTTTTGTTACTTGTTTCGGTTGTTTTTTTGTGGGGAGAAAGGTATGAATGGTGTTTAGATGGTCTGGTTGTGTGGGGTAGATGAGCGGTATTAGCTGTATCCACATATGCTCCTATTCATGATAAACTAACAGCATCTATATGTGTTAAACCTAAGACACAGAAATTATGCACTTTGCACTGCAAAGCTTTCAGTGGGGCTTAAAGATACAGCAGCTGTATTTGTAGTAGCAAAATACAGCTAATGTTGGTGAATCTGTTGCTCGCCTACCGACTTGAGAATTCCACTGTACATTCCTGTATGCAATACAGTAAATGGCAGACAGCTGTCTACAGCAGTTTGCCGACTCCATTTAATGCACATCATGGCGGTTAGTATGGGCTGTAATGGTCTAGCAGTTGTATCAGTGTTCTTACTATTATAACGTAACTACAGTTAGCTCACTTTGGGTCCGTCATAAAGCTTAGCTCCAAGTATTCATGGGGCTTTTGCCCAAGCAGAACAGTTGCAAGCTTCGAGGCTGCGTTTCCGGTGTAGGCGTAACCACCGCTTAATGCGCAGAACGGAACGGAACAGAACGGCATCATGGAGTACTGTAGTACTCCATATATAGGGATGGCGCTCTTCGCGTCATTGTAATCGCTTCAGTCAGTGTTGTGCTATCCTCTCAGTGTCGTTGCCATTAGACTATTTGCCAGTTAGTTTTACCGATTTGGCACTTCAGCGATGCTCTCTGTCAGCGTTAACAGTCTTGCTACTGTTGAAAACATCGAGAATGACAGGTATGGTCCATAAAAGCTTATGACTAAGTCTAGGGCAGAGTTTTGAACATATCACTCTTGTACACATATTAATGGGGCAGCCATTTTTTTTGGAGCTATCCCTATATACTACCGTACTCCATGAAATCATGGAGTACGGTAGTGCTCCATATATAGGGATGGCACGGGAAAAAATGGCCGCCCCATATCATGTGTACAAAATCATGTGCTCATAAGTCTGGTAAACCCATAGTATAAAGCCTTAATGAGCCATACCTGTCATTATCGAGTACTTTCACAACTAACAAGACTGTTATAGTAGGTAGAGAGTATCGATGAAGTACCACATCGGCAAGTCGCTAAACCAGCATCTGTCCATATTCTTTCTGATTCTTCAGATGGGCTAGAGCAACAATGACTAAAGCGACTACAATGATTCAAACGCGAAGAAGCGCTACTGGATTTGGGCTAGTGCACCCACACCATAGCGTTCTCAAACAACTCAAACTGTTCAGCACAGATTCTCAAGCGCTCGAAGCAAGTACTTGCCGCTATACGCCGTTCTGTTCCGTTCCGTTCTGCGCATTAAGCGATGGTTACGCCTACACCGGAAACGCAGCCTCGAGTATGCTGCATGGACGAGCTGTTCTGCTTAGACGCTTATAATACTTGGAATACGCTTTATGACGGACCCAAAGTGAGTTACTGTAGTTACGTTATAATAGTAAGAACACTGATACAACTGCTAGACCATTACAGACCATACTAACCTCCATGATGTGCATTAAATGGAGTCTGCAAACTGCTGTAGACAGCCGTCTGCCATTACAATGTTACATACAAGAATGTGTGGGTGTACAGTGGCATTCTCAAGTCAGTAGGCGCTTAGCTACAATTCACATTAGCTGTATTTTGCTGCTCTGCTGTATCTTTAAGCCCCACTGAAAGCTTTGCAGTGCAAAGTGCATTCTGTGTCTGTTACATTATAGGTGCTGTTAGTTTATCATAAATGGGAGCATATTATGTGGATACAGCTAATAACGCTCATCTACCCCACACAGCCACACCATCTAAACACCATTCATACCTTTCTCCTCTCCACGAAAAACAACAGAAACAAGTAACAAAAAAACATTTTCAAAAATGAAAGAACATATAGGGATGGAATCCCCAAAAAGCAACCAAACAAGGTAGGAATGGTACCACAATACCCTTACGGATTGTCATCCCTATATCTTTTGCCATTTTTCCAACCTCAACACACACACACACACACACACACACACACACACGCACACAGACCAATCCCTGCCATGCCACACCAACCATATACATAGCCAATAGAATGTGCATGGCAATTGCAGCACTTCACAATGCAACACACATCACCCCCTCACACTACAACTTATCCTCCACATGCAGCAATACACACTCGTAGGCTAGACTACATACATGTACCACTTACCCCACATTCTACACCACAATCCACACCTACAATGACAACTACAGTCTTCCACTTGCAACAACACCCTTTCACCTCACCAACAGTTAGCACGGAACACATTTGCAAAAACATTACTCTATTATACCAAAGTACGTTTAAAAAAAACTAATCATCTACACCACAATCTAACATCCTGTCGTCCCATGTAACTAGCACTTACGTAAACTAGTGATACACAATGTGCAGGGATGTCCTCGCTTCACGAGAATTGCTGGGTGTAGCAAATGGCATGCAGGTGGCACGCCCATAGCACCCACCCACTAATGAAAAAGGTCAAACACACACCCACAAAACAAAATAGCTACTTGCTATTATGTGCTTAGAAGACCAGAGGCCGAATCAAGCTTACTGTGATAGTGATCGTTCCAAGTCTCCCCGTTAGGAGTCACAGTTGATAGCGAAGGTAAGTGTTCACTGTGTGTTTGATAGGCTATACCTGGAGAACTGGCTGGAACAGGTTACGACGAAAAAAGGTCAACCGAACTGGAGTATAGCTTCGCTTTGCTCAGAACTAGTTGCAAAAATGGCAAAAGATATAGGGATGACAATCCGTAAGGGTATTGTGGTACCATTCCTACCTTGTTTGGTTGCTTTTTGGGGATTCCATCCCTATATGTTCTTTCATTTTTGAAAATGTTTTTTTTTGTTACTTATATATATACGCTAGCTGAGATTTCAGCCCACACTGCACGATTAGTTGCTTGGCGCTCGGCAACTAAGCGGAAGAACTATAAAAAGACTTTCTTATAGCTACTGAAATGGCGTTCCAACCAGTCAAGCATAGTAAATAATCTTGTAGTTTTCTATATACCTATCTACTGTGATTATGGTACGTTTTGAACTGCGGATCACTTTCTAGGCATGTACGTACCTGGCAAAAAACCATCACTGCAGGCCATAACGCCTGCTGTCTTCTTTTTACACTAGTTTTCATGACACGATTGAAAACATTAACGGATTCGTAATCGAACGTGACATCATTATACACGAATATAACATAGTTCATGATTTCCCAAGATTTCTGGGAAATTACATGCATGCGCAAATCGTGGACACCAGGCCACTCTTTCGTGGGGGGTGTCACCTGTGAATGAGGTTAATTATAGTGTAACTGAAGATTTCTTTGCTATACTGGCAAAATGTGAAAGCACACTAAAAGCTTTGTGAGTGCTCTGTTAATCCCCTAAATACCAGGCCTCAAGCTTTGCACAAGAGGGTGAAAACCCCCTCCCACACCCACATCCCAGCAACCACAAGCAGCTGCAGATCGCTGCTTCACAGCAATCTGTGTCGACTGAACCAAAACAATTCTTCCACCAGTATTTGAGAGGTATATGATGTGGAGGGTGCTGGATCAGGAGCCACTATACCAACAGAGCATTGCATCACACAATTTTGAGCCTCTACTGCAAATTCCTTTTTGAACATGGTATTCTCATAGGAAGACTGTTCATGGGATATGGCACACAGCTGGTCACTAATAACACAGTAATCAAAATGCCAGTGGTTACTCTTTCACGCCCAGGCTTAGCCTCGTTCCCAGGCCACGTTGTAAAATTCGAAAAGAGTGGCCTGGTATCCACTGTTTGCGCATGCGCGGCTCCCCAGGTTTTTCTGGGGAACTTGGAAACTAGCGGATACTAGCCGCAATATCACTCCATCTATCATCGTATTATTGTTCGTTACACGCATACAATCGAAGGTGGTGTCACTTTCAGAAGAGTCTAGGAACGCGGCTAAGCTGGTGCTGATGGTCTTTCGCCACGTAGATACCTAGAAAGGTATTGTTAGTTTGATTGTTCGATCCCGTTTACCTCTGAAAGGCCTTGAAGGCCAGATCTGAGATTGCAAATTGAGCAGCTACTAAGAGAGAGGCACTTCCAAATTTCTATGGTAAGACAGCTACCATAATCCTAGCAGATAAAAAATAACAGGTAGTTTTGCTATTCTTGACTGGTTAGAAAGCCTAAAATCTGACAGTTTCTAGTTCTTCCGCTTATTATACTGCCTCCGTACTACTCCGCGCCATGTGACTGAGTTCATTCGCGGACACGTTTACTGGCCCTATTCCGTAAATTCTCGCGCATGCGCAAACAGTGCGTACCAGGCTCTACCCTCCCCTCCACTAGAGCCTGGGAACGAGGCTAGCCCAGGCTCAGCTTGAACTTTTTCGGTGTGGCTATTGACTGTTGCTGAAAACACCATGCAAGTACATGGCCATATATGGTTATCCAGCTCAGCTGCTTTGATGTCATGTGCAATGCATGGTGAATAATCATAGCAATACCTAGCTATGCAATAATTAATGTAGTTGGGATGTTGGCCTGCACTTTACCTTCATGGAACCAAATAAAGTGCAGGCCTGGGAACGAGGCTACATTCCTCCTGGGCATATTATAACAAATACACATACCGTCTTTGATATCCTGGAGGAGGAGGTTAGCCGTATTTATTCCTGCGTGGTAACCACTTTGCACATTTCTTGGAAACGGTGCAAATGTTCCTTCTCCACTGAAGTACAACTGACCAACTGTAGCAGCAAGATCTTCATATGTCTTATCTCTTACACCGACAGCGTAAGTGGTGTAATCACCATAAAAGTAAGGGCTATCAGTAAAGTCACCACGAACAAGGTCTACAGGTTCAGTAACACGATCTCCATAGATACGTTTAAGGACTTCTACAATTTCTTGTTTAATGGTATCCGTATCTTTCTGGCCAACTCTTAATGCATCCTCACCGATAAGAAGGGCTTGAAGTATGTGGGGCTTGCTGGGAAGGAGGGAACCATAGGGTATAAAGAGGGGATAGTATCCCCGTCCACGAATATCATCCGCAACAAGAATTGCACTTACATTAACATCCCAAAATGTTTGGTTAAATGCAATGTAAATCTTCAGAAAGTAGTTCATTCCTAAGTGGTTGATAGCAAAGATTTTGGAGGCTGGAAGTTCTGGCTCAAATTTGACGGTTCCAGCTTGCAATGAACCAACGCTAAATGTGAGAATGGCATGTGGAGCACAGTACTGTCGACTTTCACCATTTTCAGTGACACTAGCACATACACAAGTACTACTATATTTGAGAGCAGTGACCGCAGTATTGAAATGCAGCCGAGAGTCTTTGGGACCAAGAAAATCATTAGCAAGACATCTAACAATATGAGAATATCCCCTCTCATCGGTGACTGTACGTGGCACAACAGCCACTGTAGTCTGAAAGAAGTTAAGCAAGGAAGTTCCATCTGACGGAAGACCACTTAGAAGATCAAAATAAATGTATTCAGCTAATTGCTCCTCAGGGGTTCGTGGATTCCATCCATTCAATCTCAGTCCCACCTCTGCAGGCAAGTCACGTATTCCATCTGGGTCTTCTTCAGCAAACTGTGCAGCAAATTGTCGTGCCCCCAGTGTAGCTCTAAAATACTTTCTTACTGCGCTATTGAACTTATCAGTAATGTTGACTCCATTTTGATCATAAGCAACCTGATCGTTAGGGAGTAGTGCTGGGCGACGATCAAACTGAAGTCCACAACGAAGTGCCAGAGCATAAGCAGTATTGATTGGATCACTCAAATCTGAAGGGTCCACTTTACTATTTACCCACTGCCAGCCAAGTTCAACTGTTGCCCCAGCAAATGGTACTTCCTTCATTCGTCCGCCCATTCGATTGTCCTATGAACAGTATAAGTGAACAAAATGGTAATGTGTAATATTATAAACTCTTGGGGTATCACAAAAGCCATAGCTACTGCATAGTGCATACACAGTACCTATACTATTATTATTGCCTTGCTAATGCTCGGCAATAATATTGAGAGTGGTGGTTCAATTCTTAGCTAGTAAAGACTCCAAGGGATGTAAATCACACTTTGGAGTGTCTCCACTGCCTGGTCATGCATGCCCACTGGATGTAGCTCATTACGTGACTATATTAGCCTGGAAAATCTTTAAATGAAGATGCCTATTGCATCTATAATCTTTAGCAGCATTACACCACCCTTGAGGACTTCTAAATTGGAATTCTTAGACTAATTGCAGTGGCTTGTTGGCTGAAAAGGTGGTCAGTCAGCAGGCAGCTGTGTGTTGCTAGGAATTGGTGGCACCTGTTGCTATATATATGAGCAGTGACTTCATTCAATTAGTGGTATTGCCTACTGCTTTTGACACATCATGTTCCAGGTAATGTGTGACTCAGTTGAGTGTTCAATCAAGGATCTTAGTAATCTTGTGAGCCAGACCGTAAAAAAAGAAGCAACTTGCAATGTGCACATCAAATAGAGACAAGACCCCAGATTGTATTTTAAAGCCTTGGTTATTATTAACACGGCTGGAGGACTGCAACATGCGCATCTCTAGGAGAGCAAGTGCTAAAGGACCAAAAGTAGTAGACGGTATTGAATGTTGTACGTTACATAATTACTTTAACAAAAATCGACCAAAAGTGAGGCCTTTGTTGGCTCTGGTGGCAGAAAGTCGGCTGTCTCTGTGGAGCTCGGAACGGCAGAATGAAGTGAAGCGGTTGAAACTGTTGAAATGAGCAATTACCTTAAGAGTTTGAGAGAAGCAGAGCAAGGTAGATATACGGCTAACCTAGAAGCGGCTGGTGTGATGAGCCTTCAAGACGACCCTTATGCCTCAGCAAACGGTGGCAGATTTCCTCAGGCTGGCCTCAAGTTTGAGTATGGCCACATTTCGGCTACTTTATTCAGCGATCAGAGGTCTAAACTCAGGAACAACTTCTTTCCTGGAAGCAGCTGGCTTTCTATAACTATTTTCAAAGTGCTCATATAAGCGGCTAAGCATTGAAAGCTACAGCATATGCTCAGCCATTTGCAATCTATTTTTACTCGTGTGTATATGTGTCATTCCTTTTGTCAGAAATTTTATTGATAGCTAGCTATAGCACTGATACGGTGTTAAATTGTGGTACAATTGTTAAGGTATAGTTAGGCTCCTGGTTAGTACAGCATAAAACTCAGTGGTACATTTGTGAAGGCATAGCTAGTACATCGAAGTGTAGTGATTTGACTTAGCTCGTTCTGACATTCCTGACGCATCTGACACAGTACAAGCTATGTAACACTTAGGCTAAATACTGTATGTCTGAACTGGATAATATGCTGAACTGAGACCTTCCAACATTCCTGACACAAGCCAAACTTCCTGACACAGATACAAGCTATGATATAGCTAGTGTATATCTCAAGTATCACCTCCTGAAATCTCTGACACATGGCTACATTCCTGACACAGTATAGCTACATGGAAATAATAATGTAGCTAACCTTCCTACATTTCTGACACATGGCTACATTCCTGACATGAAGTGTGGCTATGACCTCTACCTTCTGACATTCCTGACACATAGCCAAATTCCTGACACAGTAGCTACATGGAAATTCTACCTACCGTATAGCGGGATTTTTTCGAGGGAGAATATTTTCACGAATTTCGCGGGCTTGCGACTATCCGCGAAAATATTCTCCGTGAATTTTTAGTTATCGGCACGTGACCTATTGAGCGCATCGCAAGTGCAGGTGCAAAATCGATCTTGATTGATGAGTGTCTCCACCTCCTGGTCATTCATGCCCACTGGATGTAGCTCATTAAGTGACTATATTAGCCTGGAAAATCTTTAAATGAAGATGCCTATAGCTAGCCTCGTTCCCAGGCCTCCCCACTCCGTGCGTGTTACGTAATGCGAGCAAACGAAGCGAGCGAGAGAAAAAGCGGGGAAGGCCTGGTATCATTAATCACGCGCCATGGCGTAGGGTAGACTCAATTAACCGATTGAGTGCACAGCTTAGCAACGTGCCCACGCATTCCGTCTCCTCCAAGATCGAGGATCTTGGAGGAGACAGAATGCGTGGGCATGTTGCTAAGCTCCTCGATCTTGGAGGAGATGGAATGCGTGGGCACGTTGCTAAGCTCCTCGATGTTGTTGGAGACGGAATGCGTGGGCACGTTGCTGAGCTGTGCACTCAATCGGTTAATTGAGTCTACCCTACATCACGGCACATGATAAAAGATACCAGGCTTTGTCCACTTTTCCTCTTGCTCGCTCGCATTACATAACACACACGGAGCGGGGAGGCCTGGGAATGAGGCTAGCCTATAATCTTTAGCAGCACAAAACAACCCTTGAGGACTGTTACATGTAAATTGGAATGCTACACTACAGTGGTTTGTTGGCTGAAAAGGTGACTGTGCCAAATTGCTAATACAATTATGGTCAGTCAGCAGGTTGCTATGGCACCTGTTGCTATAGGAGCTGTGACTTTATTCAATTGGTGGTATTGCCTATATGCAATTAACATTCTTCCCAGGCTAATGTAAGTAATGTGGACTCATTACATGGTTGAGTGTTCAATCAAGGATCTTAGTAATTTTGTAAGCTAGACCGTTAAAAAAAAAAAAGAAACAACTTGCAAATGTGCACATCCAACAGAAATAACTCTGGGAGGCAAACAGGCTACCAATCCCATGACCATGAAACAAGACCCCAGATTGGATTTTAAAGCCTTGTTAAAACCAGGAGCCCACATCCAGTTAAAACTAGTTAGAAGTTTTGTATTATCAGTTTGGGATGTGAGGAAGGAGCATAGTAATGCAGTCTCTGATTGCTCTAGCTCTGTTCTCTGACTGGGGACCCTACAAACTCGGTGTAAGCGCTATGGCAGAAAATGAATATTATTACTCAAAACGGCAGGAGGACTGCATACATGTGCGTCACTAGGAGAGCAAGTGCTAAAGGACCAAAAGTAGTAGACAGTATTGAATGTTCTACGTTACATAATTACTTTAACAGAACCCGATCAAAACTGGGTTGAAAAATGGCCTGTTGCATGTGCTTCACATGACAGCACTGTGGCTACACAGGTATTATTTCGTAGCTTGATTGAGTAAGTAGTCTCGTGACCAGACCTAGGCGGGGGGCACCTAGTCTGGTCACAAGATTACTAAGCAAGCCGATAAAGTAAGATAGAGCAAAAATTACGGGGTGCCGTAAGGTAAGGCAGGGTAATTTCGGACGGTGTTTAATTTCGGAAACTGCGAATTCAACGTTGTGTTATTTCGAGGGATGAATGGCTACACTCTCCAAACTTCCAGTGTTGACACTGCGTCTTTGCCTGTATAACATACTAAAGTTGCATTGCAAACCGTTAGTGCATATGTCAGTTTCGAGTACCAAGCATGGAATTACCCAACTGAAAATGTCTCAAAATTGCCCCGCCTTACCTTATGTAACAAAATTATCCATTTTGCCTGCTTAAATAAACCAGTAATAGTTTTTTATGATACAAGTTACAAAAAAAACATTAAGAACCATGTAGGGATGGAATCCCAAAAAAGCAATCAAACAAGGTAGAAACGACACCACAATACTTTTACGGATTGCCGTCCTTACATCTTTTGCCATTTTTCCCACCACACATACACCACAACCATATCCAAAGCCAATAAATGATTACAGCACTTCGTAACACGACCTTACACTATACCCTTTGTAGTAACATGCACGTAGACTCAATACTGTTCACCCGACATCCTCGCACTCAATCCACACCATGTTGAGCGGCAATATCTAAATGATTTATCTGCTCCCAATGCAGACCTTTGTCTCCCTCACGCTATACATAGCTATGTACATACTACAGGACTACAAACTGGGCAACACTACAACTACCACTTACGAAACATTCTGACTCCTCCTCCTACACGTACAATGCATTAACCCATTTGTGATTATAATTATACAAAAGCATGCACTCTTGAATAAATGCCATAGGATGTACACATCACGATTGTGTTGGACTAACTTCCTGTCATGCCATGAAATAAGCACCACAGGGTATGGTTGGAAAAATGGCAAAAGATGTGGGGACAGCAATCCGTAAAAGTATTGTGGTGTCATTTTGATTGCTTTTTTGGGATTCCAAAGGTAGCAAGGGAAATTGAAAAAAATCCCCCCCCCAACCGTAAAACTGTTCATGAATAATTAATTAGCAATCAGCGGGTCACGTGAGCTATGTAGAGTTAATTAAATTCAAAGTACTATTTACATTTTCCCATGGCGGCAACCGGAATCAAGCAGGGGTGTGTCGCTTTGATGTGGAAAGTGGTACTTTCAAGGGCAAATTTGGCACTTTGATGTGGCTGAGCGATACTTTGATGTTGCCTTTCAACACACTTTTTTTTTTTTTTTTGCAAAGGTCCCGTTTGGGCCACTTATAGTGCTGAGTAGGCTAATTAAATCCAGCCTGAAGTCTGTAGTAGTGTTTGTGAGTGTACCTGAAAGGCTAGCAGGCAGCTTGTCAGACAGATGGTCTTCTCTAGTCAGTGGTCTATAGGAAAGTGACCGTTCTATCTCATAGACTCCGCCCCTTTTCGCGGCTAGCTGGTGTTTGTGTGGTCCTGGCTTGAGCAGCGGTGAGTTGTAGCTAGGCTGTTTTCGTGTGTAACTTATTAACCGAGGGGTTGGGGGAGAAAAGCATACATGGTTTAATTTTCTTTTGACTAGGCTGACTGTCATAACCCTGGGCTGAATCTACTCCAGCAGGCGTGGGTTGTGGCAATATTTGATTGGCAAGTCCGAATTGCGAAATGAATGAATCTGTGAATAGCCAGGCAGTTTAAATTGGAGATTGGAATTATTCAGTACTGTTAATTTTTTCAGAGCCAACTAACAACAGCAAGACTGGAGTCCACTATGCACATTCTGAATGGCAGCATGTGTTCCATACTGCATGCAGGTTCTGGTTGCGTAGCTGCAGCTTGTAGCCTAGCTAGATATACAGACCATGTATTAATTGTGGAGTGTGAGGAGACCGCAAACAACTGCAAAGCAATGTGGGCAAGGATTGTAGGTCGTAGGAGTGTACAGCACTGAGAGCGAGGCGAGTACCGACTGTATTTAATGTATATCATCCAGGTTAGTCTCGTCTAGCAGTTGTATTTCTGTATCATTATACTAATATATGTCTTATAGCAACTCACTGCTATGATGAAGCACACTCCAAGTCCTGGCAGAAGCGATGGATCCACACAGTCTTCGCAAACAATGTAGGCAAACCAAACATGTGCTTAGTGTTATAAGCTTCCGGTTACGTTATTAATTGTTATCAATGAAAATAGCGTGGAATGGCGAGCGTTCACTCGAGAGTGCTAGCATAGATCTATGGTGCTAGTAAATCTGCCAAAAATTTTAGTTTTTTTGAAAGCGCTCTGGTATGAGTACAATGCCTGATTGAAAATGCCGCTTCTTCATATTATAATCATTATAATCACTTTAGTCATTATTGTGCTAGCCTGGCTTATAAGAAGAACAAGAACGAGAAACAAGGAGGACAAATGGTGATTTAGCAACCTGCCGATTCGTACTTCAGCGATGCTTTCTAGCATGCTATTAGTCTCTTTTGGTTATTAAAACAACCAAGAATGACAGGTACAGCTCATAAACGTTTAAGACTACATGTTTAGCAGACTTTTGAATATATCATTTTGTACACATTTAATACAGTGGCCATTTTTAGACGTGCCATCCCTACATATGGAGTACTATGTACTCCATGATAATGTATTCTATAGTACATAATGCATTCTATACTATTCTATAATTGCATGGAATGCCTGCTATAGAATTCTTTCTGCGACACCAGGGAAAATGTGTGAATTTTGACACAAATGGCACCCATAGTAGGGATGCTGTTGATTTATAAGCACAAACCCAGAGGGCGAGGGCTTACATCAACAACATCCCACTGGGCATGTTATAAGTGATTTATTTGATTTTGCTAGGTGGTTGCTGGCCTGCAGCTACCATATGTTCAGCCGTCTGCGAGATAAAATCTGGGGTGGAAAGGCTGGGTAAGAGGCTAAGTATACCTAGTAGAGGGATTTAACCTACTTAAACACCTGTGGAACGATGAGACGAATTAACAAGGGTGTAGGTTAAATCCTGAGAGCCAGGTGTCTATCCTACTTAGACTATATACACAATCTAGAGGTGCGAAGACATCAAAGTGCTGGATACTGCTTAGCAACTACCCTCAACTAACCGGCATACTTCAAAGGATTTACCTCATTAATTATTCATATATGGTCTAATGTTGAGTAAGTGTCTGAATTTCACATCACTTTGAACACTGTTCAGTAGTCATCAGATTGCTGCAGTAACTTAACTCAATTAGGTTCCTTTATCACGGAGTATGGTAGTACTCCAAATATAGGGATGGCACTGAAAAAAATGGCAGCTACATTGCATGTGTACAAAGTGATATGTTCAAAACTCTGTCCTAGACTTAGTCATAAGCTTTTGTGGACCATACCTGTCACTCTCGAGTGTTTTCATCAGTAACAACACTGTTAAGGGTGTCGATCAGAGAGCATCGCTGAAGTGTCACATCGGCAAGTCACTAAATTTAACGGGCAAATCAACTATCTCATTCTTCTATTCTTTTCTTTTCTTTTCTTTTCCGAGGGTAGCACAATAATGGCTAAAGAGATTGAAATGATTCAAATGCGAAGAAGCGCTACTGGATCTGGGCTATTGCACCGACACCATAGCGTTCTCAAACAAATCAAACTGTTCAGCAGAGATTCTCAAGCGCTCGAGGCAAGTACTTGTCGCTATACGCCGTTCTGTTCCGTTCTGTTCTGCGCATTAAACGATGGTTACATCTACACTGGAAACGTAACCTCGAGCACGAGCTGTTCTGCTTAGACGTTTATAATACTTGGAGTATGCTTTATGACGGACCCAAAGTGAGTTGCTGTAGTTACGTTATAATAGCTAGTAAAAACACTGATACAACTGCTAGACCGTACTAACCTCCATGATGTGCATTAAATGGAGTCGGCAAACTGCTGTAGACAGCTGTCTGCCATTACAATGTTGCATACAAGAATGAGTGGGTGTACAATGGCATTCTCAAGTGGGTAGGCGCTTAGCTACAATTCACATTAGCTGTATTTTGCTATAGTGTACTGTGTCTTTAAGCCCAACTGAAAGCTTGCAGTGCAAAGTGCATTCTGTGTCTGTTACATTATAGGTGCTGTTAGTTTATCATGAATGGGAGCATATGTGGATACAGCTATTAATACCGTTCATCTACCCCACACAACCACATGCACCATCTAAACACCATTTATATACCTTTCTCCTCCCCCCCCCCCCCCCCAAAAACAACAGAAACAATTAAGTAACAAAAAAACATTTAAAAAATGACAGAACATATGGAATCCCCAAAAAGCAACCAAACAAGGTAGGAATGATGCAATACCCTTACGGATTGTCATCCCTATATCTTTTGCCATTTTTCACACCTCACACACACACACACATGCACACACACACACATGCACACACACACACACACACACACACACACACGTGCAATCCCTGGCATGCCACACCACAGACATACATGCGACAATTGCAACACTTCACAATGCAACACACATCATGCCCCCTCACACTACAACTTATATCCTCCACATGCAGCAATACACGTACACTATAGACTACATGTACTTACCCCACATTCTACACCACAATCCTATGGGGTGCCGTTTGTACCAAAACCAAGATAAAAGGCACCTTTTATAAATGAAGGGCTGCATTTATAAATGGGACCCTTCATTTATAAATGCAGCCCTTCATTTATAAAGGTGCCTTTTATCTTGGTTTTGGTGTGCAAACGGCACCCCATACAATCCACACCTACTTCTACAATGACACCTACACTCTAGCTTCCACCTGCAACAACATGCACCCTTTCACTCTCGCCAACAGTTAGTACGGAACACATTTCCAACAACATTACTCTATTATACCAAATTAAGTACTTTCAAAAAAAGCTAATCATCTACACCACAATCTAACATTCTGTCGTCCCATATGTAACTATAGCACTGAGACCTAGTTGCAAAAATGGCAAAAGATATAGGGATGACAATCCGTAAGGGTATTGTGGTATCATTCCTAACTTGTTTGGTTGTTTTTTGGGGATTCCATCCCTATTTGTTCTTTAATTTTTTTAAATGTTTTTTGTTACTTCTCTTTACAACTTTAATGTATCACCTACAATTTTTGGCTGGATAATCATATTCATCATACTGCTGGTGTTCAAAGAGAGCTGAAATTTCTGTATCTTGTTTACTAATTGAATGTACTCTGTCCATCCCTGTGCATGTGTGCTCACTGATTCAAGCATTGCCGATATTGCACTGTGGTTCCAGTTATTGCTGCGTCAGCACAGACTGGTATAGCTTGTAGCCTGTTTATTCAGCACAATAAACTTAGCAACCACCTAGCAACGTCAAATAAATAACTATAACATAGAAGTACTTGCATAGCTAACATGCATGCATGCATACATAAAGGTACTTGAACTATTTGCTGTGACAATACTGCCACACCCTAGGCCTGTCACGTAATATTTGGACCCCCGAAATATTCGTTCCCTCCGGCACAAATATTTCAACTTTTGCGTGAAATAAATGATCCCCCTTGAAATATTGGCTCCCCCCTTCCTATGTGCGCATATCGTGGAAGCCGAGAAGCTCTATCTCCTAGTTCTCAGCCTTCTAGGTTCTATATAGTTCCTAGCTAACCCTTCCTAGCTCCTAGCTCTGGACTACCGACCGGCGAATGATTGTCGGTTAGATTGCAGTGATTACGCTCGAGTGGGCGGAGCTGCTAGTTACAAGCTTCTAGCTCTTTACATTTATAGTGTGCTTGCACATAGTTTAGTACAGTCACTGTGGACATACATAGCTAGCTATGTATCAGTAGAACCCAAAAATTACAATCGCGTGGCATTAGTGGGTGGAGGTTGTAACTCCTATCTGACTACTCCTATCTCTTAGTACTGTCACTATGTGAAAGCATATTGCAAGATATAAAATCGAATAATAACGTTAAACAAAGAGCTAGCTCTCTGCTAAAACATCTATCTACCCACTGGCTTTATCAAAGGACAAGAAAAAGCGCCGCGAAACGTACGGTCTGGGAGAACAAAAATTTCAGAGGGGGACCATACATTTCAACACTTACGCTGAAATATAAGTTCTGGGGGTCCAAACATAAGGACTGGGGGGGACCATTTTTAGGGGGTCCAAATTTTTCGTGACAGGCCTGTGGATGCGCAAAGCTGGACAGATTCCGCTAGCAGTTTGTGTCCGACCTGGACACTATCCGCGGCCAGACAGAATCCGCTGTGACACCGGTAAAGATAGAGCAAAAATTTACAGGGTGCCATATGTAACAAAATTATCCTGAGTTTAATTGGGGCGAGCCTGAGCGAGCCCCACACTAGTCATGTCAGCGGTGCATTTCCTCTGAATGTATTAAATATCGTACGTACGTCGTGCCGCATATTCCATGTTCACATAATTTAACGCTTTGCAATCTAATTTTGCAATTCCAATGTCTCGCGCTCTCACTTAGCAGTTGAATTTCTCGCGTTTCCACTACACGTACGTACAAAACACGTGGCAAAACCACTGGTTTTTGCTCAGACTGCCGAAAGAGCAACAAAGAAGGCACAGACTGGCAGTCGAGACTGGCTGCGGAAAATGACTGCTTCCAACCATGCGAGATTGGCTGCTGAGACTGCTGAGGAGAGAGAGGTCAGGCTACAGTCTGACAGAGTACTGGTGCGGCATAGACAACAACAGGTCATGCAGGCACAGCTCCCATTGTTTCAACAATCTTCTATCCTAACTAAGATGTTTACATTTCATGCACACCACATGGCTACGCTGGACGCGCCGAGATGTACATGAGATTCCCTGGTCTCAAGATTCACTCACACATTTCTACTGAGTGTCTGCAATGTAGCCAGGACGAGCATACACCTAAGTTATACTCCTCGACCAACAACATGGATCCTGACTCTGTACCACCTCTTCAGGCTAGCACATGTAGCTATTGCATTCTAGATGAAGTTACAGTGGCATTGAAGTATCAATTTTGTATTCATTAGTATGACGTGTTGATCATTCCATTGGAGGGTGTCATATGTTGTGTCTATTAGTATGACATCATCCTACATGTTCAACATTTCCATTGCCGGAGGTGGAGGAAATGTTAATTTCAAGGGGTTTGCCAATCATGTCTACCGTTTGCCTCACGAACAGTATGGGTACCGTGGACATGTCACCAATCTGCTGCAAGATATAGCCTCATTCGCCAACAGCTCCTTCACATTCACAATTCTCGCCCCACAATGCCCTGCATTTGCCTAGTGATATTATCGCTAAATCACTAATGGTTTCACTAGCTAAACCAGTAATGGTTTATTGTATCAGTAATCCATTTTCTAAAGTAAACCGGCTACCCTGTTGCTGAGCACAAACTTCAGTTGAATGATTTAAGTAAAAAAATACCAGGCTGGTTTTTAGATATGAAATATCAACCTTATTAATTAAGCACTATAGAGCCAGCAAGTCAGATATTAGTCAATTAATCATATTCATGAATTATCATAGCCAATTAATTATTTCATGACCATAATCCGCCATAATCCCTGCCAAAGCTAGCAGTTTTAGGCTACTTCTTAATTATTCATAAGCTTTGTCATTTAAATGCTTCGGCTCACGTAGAATTGCTGGTATTATTAACAGTTAAATAGTAGTCGGTCTTACCTGTTCAAGAATCAAGAAGTTTGTCTTCCCATTCTCATGCAGCGTCTTTGCAGCACTGATTCCAGCTATTCCTGCTCCAAGAATCAAGACTTCTGCATCAGGATTCTCACAAGACTGCCCATACACAGTGGCAGCGGCTGCCAAAGTGAACAAGACTAGAGCATGCACATACACCATTGCTCTACTTTTCACTCCACTGATTAGCTAACCATTAAAACGAGCAGTATGCGTAGTTGTGAGCATCGAGCGCATAATGCGAGCAATTTTTGAGAATTACATCATTTTGATCACGTCTGGCCGGACGTGACAGTCTCTATTAGTGAATGATAGACCATAGATTATAGCCTAGTGCTAGTCAGACTTCTGAGGCTACGAGTCCGACTCCTACGAATGCTGCAGTATAACAACTGAACGGCAATGCTCTCCGGCACTGTTTTTTTTGTCATTCTCATGCCTTTTTAGTTATGCTAGCTACTGACGTGCCATTTGTATTGTGTCATGCCATTCCATTCATTTGACTGAGCATTATCTTTTTTAACCTGAGCATAATTTACGAGCAGTGCTGCATAGCATTATTTGACCATTATAATATGCTAGGCCTAATTTTGCCAGTCGCTGCACATCTTTAATTTCCCGCTACATAATGAGTAGGCGAATGCTAGACAGGTAATTATACCGGACTGTATTTTTTGGTTGATGTTTATTGTTGAAGGGCGCATCGAGCCGCTCTACTGAGCTAGCAAATACAGCAACATGACACACGGTAAATTAACACTTACTGATAACATGGTTAAATTTAAGTGTTTCATGTCTATTATTTAAGCAACATTGAGCATCATAAATATTGCCAACTCAAAAGAGTATATAGGAAAAGGAGGAGACAAGTCAATAACAAGAAGAGGAAAGATCAAGAGTCTTCAGTTATATATAGCAGAATCTGTAATAATGCATGTAGCGTTAGAGCAAAAATAGTAGGAGCACGGCGGCTTTAGAAACAGTATTGCAAAAATTGTTCATATCATAGGCTCATAGAGCTTGTTTGAAAGTTGTAATGAACACATACGGTGCACTGCAAAAACAGAAGGGTTGCTTTAACCCAGCTAGGGTTATCTCAGTGGCAGCTTTGCTAAAAAAAAACTGTGCATACATGATTACGTAACACTTTTCAATGTCCTCATAAAAACTTTTGATGTATGGGTTTAGTATCATATGGCACACCATAATTGTTGATACTTTTGAAGAGGACACCTGGGTAATTGGAAGCTGTTAAATGAATGATTAAGTGACCTCAGAAATTATACGCTAAAATAGACCCTTTCCTCAAAAAATTCCATTTGGCTACAAGAGAGATTTCTGTAGCTATGGTAACGACACTATATTTTATATAGGCCCATATGAGAGATTTGCACTGGAGGCGCCTCCAGACCAAATCTCCCATATGGGCCCATATAAAATGTGTATAAGTTTGTGAGGTCATATCCACTCCATTAAACATCCAATTTACTTCAAACTTAAAAGGAGCTATCCATGCCTGCAGGGCATGAAATACAAGGAATGTTGTTGCCATAGCTACAGAAATCCCTAATGGAATTTTTCGTGGAAAGGGTCTATTGGCCTAAGCGATTGGCCTAAGCGATTGGCCTAAGCGATTCACCTAAGCGCTTAGCCTGAAGAACGTGATGTGCTAGCTACCTTCTTCCTTCAGCAATACCAGTGAAGTACTAGGACTCCCACTAGCCTTCAAATCAGCCGTACTAGCTTCCAAATCAGCCATATATCACTCAGAGGAGCGCTCGTGTTAATAAAAGCTTGCTTACGTCACAAAATGAGGGCAGTAGGTCACATAATAATTACCGCAATCACCTAGGCCAATCGCTTAGGCAAATCGCTTAGGCCAATCGCTTAGGCCAATCGCTTAGCTTAGGCCAATCACTTAGCCCCCAGGGTCGAATCGCTTAGCCGCCCGGGGTTGAATCACTTAGCGGTGAACAGTGAGGACGAACGAGAAATGACCGTCTCGGCCACCGTAGCTTAGAGATCTACTTTTGATGGCCAGTTTCAATACATAGCAACTACCTGTTTATGCATGCCTCTGGTAGCCACGCGGTACTAGCCGGGCACAGGTGAAGCGAGCGCCCATCTGGTAAAAACAGAGTGAAATAAGTACCCAGAAAGATGTTCTGTCAAAAAAAGAGACCACATGGTATCGTGATAGTTGAGATTTGCAATCTCAAAGATGTAGAGTATTCACTGGGTGTTCAGATTGCAGAAGGTAAAAGAATAATATTACTATTATATCTGTTGTGCAATATTTCCTTCATACTTATGTGTAACATAAGCAGTTTGAGACATCTATCAACTAACATTAATTGCTCCAGACATCACACATAGCATGAAAGCTCTGGTATACCAAAATATTACATGCATAGTCTGTTTCCTTTCAAATAATTTGTGTGAGAGTACAGAAATGACGGTAGATAAAAACTCCACCAAGGATTTACTGGAGGTATAGCTGAGGGTAAGCTGTTCATAGAACTTTACTCCCCATAGTAGCCAGGCCTGCATGTGCATTTCACTTTGTGACTGTGGGCCTGGTACCTTTTGTTGTATAATCAAACATGTACGTAGGTACATGTTTGGCAGTGAAGGTTTTTAATACCTTAATGGGACTGTCAAACTTCTGTCTCTACAGCAAACGGATTCAATACTGCATTGCAGTTTAAAATTTGTCCACTCAAATTACCTTACAATGATTATGGTGGTACCCAGTCTGGCTGCTGAACACATTGAAATTGCCAAACAAGCTAAATTGAATATTTGCGTCTGTCTTTATTACCAGCAGAGCACGCGTGAAGCGCGCCTGTATTGTAGTCTCGTGCCCAGACCAATGTTCGCCTCCCGCCATAGGTCTGGGCACGAGACTACTGTATTGTGTGCCCGCACGTATCACATGCGCAATGGTTGCGTCATAACCGCGACAGTACTAGTCACGCTATAAGAACAGCTGGCTATCTTGTAATAGTGGTAATTACCAATTAGCATGATCACCCACAATGAATTAAACTTACATCTACCATGCAGAATTTTGATCACTGCACACTTGTGCTATAATGCTATTCACAAATGTAAGCTGCCACTCCTCTCACCTCTAAGCACCTTTAAATTAGGTACATACGTAGTTCACCTCGGAGAACAAATCCAGCTCAGAACAAAGTCATAACAAATTAATAGATTTGATACAGAAGTCTGCAAAACTTATAAACACAGACTAAATAAAGATATCCCCTTTAAGAACCCCCCTCCACCCGGAAAGCACACAAAACAAGTCCCAATTTTGTTTTCCTGTCCGAAAAGTTGTTCTTTCGAAAGAGAGCTACTTAGAGCATTTCCTGTTTCCAGGAGAGCCACTACAAGTCTATAAGGTCTCAATGACGACTATTATGTCATTGGGCTGAAAGGGTTAATTAATTGACTTAACTTAATTAATTAAACAGTACACACAAGAGAACTGTAGGGATTGAAAAAAGAGGAACACTATCTCACAGAAGTCTAATGTCCATGTCGACAGGTGGATCAGAGATCAAGTTACCCAACCAGGTCAACAACAGAACACTTACCACAGAACCTGAACGAGGAAGTTGGTGATGTCTTGATCAATCAACACAGATAGAATGTTTTATCAACATTGAAACATATGTGATGGGAGTTGGCAAAATCTTTGCAGGTCTGAAGCATCTTCCAAAGAGCATGAAGTTAGGATTATTAAATCACCTACATAACATAAGCTACTGGAAGCTTCCAAGTAGTAACTACAAAAAGTGTATTTTGCAGTGCAAAATAGAATGTGAAATACACAATGCTCCAATTATCATGATGATCAGTGTATTATTAATAATTAGTCCAAATACATTGTGACAAGCATTCTTATTAGCTACGTACTACTACGGTATCGCTCCAAATTTTTGAGGCACATAATTTTTATGGTTTTCACAGATTCATCTCGGACCGCGAAAATTAAGCTCACAAAATTTTTGTGAGCTTAATTTTCGCGGTCCGAAAAAAACATTTAATGTTTCACACAGAATATACAGTATTGCATAAGTATACTGTACACAACTTTGTACTTCATTTTTGATTCAAAAGATGGCTCTCTACCACTACTTTAAAGTCACTGACACAAAGCTGCTGGATCCTTGGGGTCCACTCTCAAAGCAGTACCGTCAAGCATAGGGAAGCAAGCAGCAGAGTATGGCATAGCTGCAACTATCCAAGAAATAACTTGCTAACGAATGCGAAATCTAGTCTAGGGATGTGGCTAACAACAAATGGGCATGGCTATCAAGAATCCTCGCTCCACGAAATTTATTTCCATGAAATGGTTCAGCACAACCAATCTGCAAAAAATTCGTCCCTCAAAAATTTGGTAGTATGTCCAATTCACACATCAGCTTATGAACAAATGTCTGTTAGAGTTGTTCCCGGTTGACAGACAGAGCCATGAAACACATTGAAGGACACTTTCTTGTAGTACTCCAACAGCTCATGTATAGAATCGAATGCCTAGATACAGGAATGAAGTTAGTCAAGTACATTGTACTAACATCAAATATACATCTGGTGTGAAAATACACATAATCTGTAATAGATCATGGTGAAATTCAATTACTGTGCTGTTGTGTTTAAAGTATAGTATACGTAGTGCTATTATACCATATTTACTCTAACTATCTGAACGTTCTAATTGTCCGAACGCAATATTTGCATTATTTTATTCGCTCCGAACAAATGCATTTTTGAACACCCTGCATGCCAACGACACATTTTGCGTCATTGGATCGTTATAAAGGTTGAGTTGCGTTAGTTTATCGTAACCTGATAGCTGCGTCGTGTTCCCAAGCTTCTCATATGCGAGTACACTTGCTTGTGGATCGTGGCACAGAACAGGTATTTTTTTGCTCTGTTTTGAATGACTGCTAGGCTTTCAAGAGACACATTCTTATTATTAAATATATTTATTATAGGCGTCCAATATTTATTATAGGCGTCCAAAGTGTTAAAGGAATTTCTAGCTGCTACAATAAAATACCCTACATTCCATTTCTAGAACAGTACGTAGCACGCAAATGACGGTGAATACGGATATGGTATATTAACTAATCCTACCAAGTTTAGTAGCTATATAAAACCTACTGGTCCTCTGCTCAGTAGCTCCATGGGTAAGAGCATCTGATTAGTAATCAGAAGATCCTGGGTTCATCCAGATGCAAAAAATAATAATAAAGAAACTTCAAAAAAAATTGGAGCCCAGCTGGGAATTGAACTTGCATTATAACAAACTACTAGTGATTTAGCTAAACCATTACTGATTTAGCAACTTGCCAGTAGGACCTAGCCAATTCCATCTGTAATTCTTAATGTACAGGAATAATAGCCTCGATCCCAGTCTCCACGCCCAGCTTTTTACACATGTCACAGGAGACTGGGAACAAGGCTACAGGAATAACGGGTTATGAGGATTGCTCTGCTGGAGTACCATTCACCACCTCTGCATGGATTCTCCAGGTTACCCCACTACTACAGCTCTACATGTACTACATTCCACCTCTATAAAACTTGGCTTGCAACAATGGGCGTTCATGGGAAGACTGTCTTTGCTGCCATTGCCAGGTTGTAGCACGCACAGGATTAGCTACCCTGTACATGTAATAAAATGCTATGGCAGGTTTCTGCATGCCAAGTTGTTGCTACACACAGCACTACTGTTGCTATGCGATTTTTACCAGCCTGGTAAAATGATTGCTAAGATTGCTTTATGTTCTCGCGTCTGTGTGTTTGTGTGTGTGTGTGTTCGTCCGCAATTATCATGTGCGCTAAGTTACGTCATTTTGTTACTATGCCACTATAGCCACGAGCGCAGTGGAAGCTACTGGAAGTTTGCAGCCTCAATAGGCCAAGGTATGTCAAGCTAGGTTAGTTTTGTGTTGCATAGATGGCAAAAGAGTGGTAGGTAACGATGATAATTCTAGTTTGGCATATTCTGATCACTAACCGGAAGTGCACTACGAAATTGCTGTGTCAGCACTTTCACCGGAAGCTGTACATGATGGGACTATCTAGCCAAGCTGATCCATTCTACAGCTGTATTTAGCTTAGACTGACCTGTTGTTGAGCACAACCTTCAGTTGAATGATTTATGTAAACAAATACTGGCTGGATTTTAGATATGAAATATCAGTCTTGTTATTATACACATAAATAAAATTCCGGATACTTACATTTGTGCAATGCTTATGGGGAGATTAACATTGATTAGACATATTTTTCCACCCGTCCTTCCTTGGTGCCTGTCTGTTTTGCATGGAATAATATTATTCAAAAGGGGATGTAACAAAGCTATACAACTCATTTGTCTTCAGTACTTGTTACTCATGTTACATGCATGTACATACTGTACTTGTAATTTTGTTTTACTATGGTGATAAACTATCTGCTCGTCATTTTTGTGTGCACTGTTGATAACATAGGCTATAGCAATCTAACGACTCAAGCTGAGGACTTACTCGGTCAGTTCCCAGGTGGTACTTGCCAACAGAAGTCAGCTGTACTCTACAGAATAATCAGAATAATTACAGTGATCTCCTTTTGTATGCCTTGTTAGTGCATATGGCTTACCTAACATTAAAAACTTGTCCTCTGTAGTAGTATGAAAGAGCTAGCTTTGATGGTGAACTTCCACTTGGTCGGACTAAGTAGACCCCATCCTATAGCAATAAATATTACAGTACATGTATACGCAAGAAATACTCTGCTGCATATGTCTGAAACCAAATACATAGCTGAGACAGTACAGAGAGAGCTACGTACTGAATCAGATCCACAAGCTCAGATTGCTATTCCCTGGAGGCCTCTACTTACATGTAGACAAATGAAAGTTACTACCCGAATTCATTGGACTCCAAAAAAGACTCGATTTGAAATTGGCTGATGTGCATGTTTATTCCATGCATTCGATCTAGCTGTTAGCTTGTTTGGGAGCAACTCCGCTCTGAACAACACTACATTGGTCATCCTTGCTAAGTTGATGGTAGCATATTGCACATGTGCTTCACTAATTGCCGAGCGGGAAGCGAGGCAAGTAATCGTGTTGCATGGAGACTCAGTGTTTGTATGTACGTATATGTCAGTAATACTATAGGAATGCAATTATTGCAAACATGTTTCCTGTGGGTGCTACATTGTATGCACGTCCAGTATATGGAGCCAAAGAACTACGATTGAGTCACCTGCGGAGAGATGGCAGCGATTAGGAAGGCTTTGGCTGCAGCAACACAGAAGTAGTGGTGGCAAGGAGAGGAGGGAATGTTGGCAGGAGGTTCATGACAGGCTGATTCGGCAGCAGGAAAGTAATGACAGCTGTAGTCAATGCCTCGGACTGGCTGAATGGTCAGCTGAGTAGCGTAATGCAAATCAATTCCCGCGAGGTCCTCTGCATGGAATACCATGTACATATGCACTAGCCAGATTCAGAGGAGGTTGGAAGAGGTCCACATGCGCACACGTAATAAGCATGCGACGTCACATAAGTACAGTAATCGCCATAGAGATTGAGTCCCTCTGCTGCCAAAGCAAAGCACTGCAAGAGCTGTTTGAAGGGCTGAAACATTAGTACTAGTGGGGTACTTCAAGAAAATCGACGGAGCCCCGCTGCGCCCCAGGTAGAAATCTTGCTAAGAATGCTAGCGATTAGTCCACTACCGTTACTAGCTTCTCTAAACAGCCAGCATATACCCAGATCATACCCATAAGCGAGAAAGCATAACGTGCATCACTACTGCAAGGCTTTCAGACAGGACTCTATATAGAAAAGCACTGACCACAGCCGGGAACAGCCTTCATGCACCCGCTTACCGACATCGAATGGCTTTCAACACTGCCTTTGTAGCCTTTTCAGCTGCCGAGAAGCATAATACACTGGAAAACACGGTACAGTATGTTTTTGCAACTTTATTAACTTACACAAACTCTTAGAGAGCACTACAGACGATCCTAGACAGTAAAACTTGGCTAGCCAAGTCTACTGCTGCTTTAGTTTACGCACACGTATACCAAAGATATTCGGGATTTTATCACGCACGGATCCCGCGGAATGCAATTATGTCATGTGATTTTTAACTGACGTCACAGCCTCTTCCAACCTCCTCTGAGCCAGATTATACTGTAGCAGTATAAACTAATCAGATTGCTGGATTACAGGCCAGCTATAATGTTGGCCAGTAATATGTAGGTTAGAGCTAAAAAAGCACAGAATGAAGAAGTGCTTCCACCTTTCCATCCCATTATGAGCTCCTAGTGTATATGAATATATGCGTCTGGTTCTGATGTAGTAAATTGGGACAAAGTGGTTTCTTATTGCACTTGCATACTACATTACCTACATTATACTTTTTCAAAACTAGTATTCACTTTTACATCAATACATTATACTTCAGACCTTGTTGCACTTCTGCAGCCTTTCTTCGGCTTCTTCGTAGCTTATGTCCTGATACCAGTCCTGCTCAATTAGCTCTTCTGCAGTGTGGTGTCAAGATAAATAGAAGATGACAATGATCTGCTACATGTATGACTGTATATACATGACTGACAGACTTAATACATACCCTACCCAACTGTTCTATGCAGACTAGAGCAAGCCTTCTATAGTGTTCTAGTTAGACTTGTGTTGTTAATAAACACTAAGAAACTAAGCTCTGGAGGTGTGGCTACATCAGCAACACATGTATTCGAAGACCTTGACAAGATGAAGACCTTGATAAGACATGTGGATGGAGGAGAAATGAAATGCTTGTATTTTATGTACCACTCTATTCTTTGGTAAAATTTACATGTTTCAAATACCTTCCGACATTACACTCCTGGCCAGTGTGGAAGAAGGGGGTGAGTGAGGGAATGTGGCACTCCTTGTACTGTACTCATGCGCTGTAGTCATCTCCGGCTCTGTTGGCCGCTCTGTCCTTGTAGTGGAAGGCTCAGAGAAATCTAAGGTAGGATGTCCAACTTGTCCACTGAAGTAACTAGGAACATATTCTGGTGATCCTGGTCGTACTCCAGTTGATGAGCGATTGGCACCCTCCTCAATTTCTTGGTAGTCTTTGGAAGCATGACAGGGAAGCTTCTCAGAGGGGTGTCTCTGAAAATGAGCATGAATACCACTAAAGTGACTAGAAGCAAAGAACTGTCACTCCATTACAGTAACAGAGACTTCTCTGAGCTTCATTACACGGCCACATTGTAATTTGTTATAAAATTGTATGAATGCACAGAATTAGTATATTCCGAGACAGTAATTACAGTTGGAATTGTCTACTGCTATATAAAGCTTGCTTACACTCACCTGGCCTCTGGATGGGCCAGATTTTTTCTTTATACTCCCTCCATCTCAATAAATTTGCATTTGTTGACTACTTAGGTTTCAATTTGCTGGTTTTATTACTGTGGCAGACTGACGGAATGTTAAGTTTCGGTGTATAGTTTAATCATGATGAATATCGCGTAATTACTGGAATTGCCTAGGTCCTACTGGCAAGTGCTACTAATGGGTTTAGTAGCTATATAAAATATGTCTACTGTTCCCCTGCTCAGGGGCTCAGTAGTACAGAGTGTCCGACTAGTATTGAGAAGGGTTTCTTTTCTGTAATCTCTCAACATACGTATTTGCATACGTGTGAGGGTCACATGTATCCACTGTAGACAAGTGGCTGTGTATCTGGATACTATACACTCTTCCCACTCTCCAATTGCCACTTCATCTAATAAAAGCTCTGTGAAAAGTGGCTAAAATGCTAATCTGTGATCTTCCATTCACAGTATCAGACACACAAACAAATTTTTTGCTACAAAAGGTTACGTAACCACAAGCTCCTGTGTTCAAACAATTAAGTTACTTTACCTTTTTAATTTCAAATTGTTTCTGATATTTAGACTGAATGCTTTCTAAAGATCTCAACTCTTGCATAAACTTTTCCAAGTTCACTGTAAGAAAATGCTTTTGAGACTCTACTACATCCAGCTTCATTTTGTACTCCAAATTTTCAGTCCATAGGTCACTTAGTTTCTGCTCCATTTCATACTTTTCCATCTCACGCTTGTACTGAGCATGAGCATATGCATAGTCATAGCCTGGAGAGGACTTGTCCGTTCGAGATTTACGTAGGTGCTGTTCAAGTTGCTCCCGTTGTCTTTGCTGCTCCATTAGCTTTTCGTGAAGAATTTTAACTTCAGTCTCTTTCTCTGCTATTTTGCTTTCATACTGTTCAATTTCTGACTGTCGCAGCTTAACCTCAATACGGCTTCCACATAACATGATGTTGTAGTAGGCAGTCTGAAGAAGAATGGTAAATACTAATTAAACCCTGTAACATAATACCCGTCACTGGAATTTTGGTCCTGGAAAAAAGTCCTAGGACCAAAATTTCCGCTGAACATTTGGTCCCTTGGACCATATTTTCCAGCAAAATTGGTCCTACCCCTTAAAATTTTGATCCCCTCCCCCCAAACCTGTAGTCAGGTATACCATATACGTAGAGTGGCTATGCACATTCAGAGTGCTGAACTCATACTATATGGCTCCTTGTTTAATGTACGGCAGTGTTAGTAAAATGAAATAAAAGTACAGCATCAGTATCAGTGTATTAGCCAAAGTTCAAAGGTACGTCAAAAATTGGTGGGTGGGGGTTACAGCTGCAAAAATGAGCCGATTTATCAAGGCCAACAGTTTGTTTTGATCGTGCTAAGTATTTACGTAAAAAATATTTGAGCCTTTTTTTTGTCTTTCTGGGAAGCCTCAGGCTCCTACGGCTTGTCAGGAAAGTTTTTGGTAGACGGGCCGTCAGTCAAAACTTCCACTTCTGGAACAAATTTATTAAGCTGTACAAAAAGAAGTTTACACTACGTACCAGCTTTGGAGTGAATGGCTTGCGTGCAGTGGGAGCTACAGCTCTGAGAAGACAAGGAGTTACCACATTACCTTCTCACGGTAGCTATGTGATTACAAAACATGCCGACACACTCACTGGAGTCACTGCTGTCAGCGGTAATCAACAACAGTATAGTAGTCTAGTATTACTAGCTACTAAGTGCATACTAGAGAGCAGTTATAAAGTGACATTTGCCCCTGGCACGGGTCAGACCATTATTTTCAGATAGAGACCAAATTTCCAAATAAAAATGGTCTGTCCGGACCAATATTTAAAAATTGATCCCCCAGACCAATTTTTCCGCCAGATTGAAATTTCCGTGACAAACCAGTGGCTATAACTTACCTATGCATACGTAAGCAAAATTTTTACCTTAGCCTTTGCTTGGTGTGGTATTGTTGGAGTGGTAGTGCTCTTTATTAATAAGCAAGAATCAATATCCTCTTCACATTTCTTCAAACTTGCTAGTAGTTCCATCTTATGACTCTGTAACTCCTTACGCTTACGACATATAGCATCATATTTTGAGGTAATAGTTTGTAATTGCTCATTCAACACAAAAGAATCTTTTCTTGCCGACTCAATCTTCACTTGTAGCCGATCAATTTCATGCTGCACTGCATCAATTTCTTTCTGCTTTTGCAGTAAGTGTTCTCTCTGGTGATCCATGTCACTGTCTGATATGTCAGGTCTTTGCTGAGCCTGCTTCTTTACTACATCCTGGAGTTCATCTCGCCTGTAAAGAAGTTTTACTTTCTGCTTTTGATTGTCCTCTAGTAGCAAAAATATGTAGCTTTTATTAAACTGCTGTTTTTCCTTCATGGATAGTAAATCTGTTGAAAGCATGTTCCACTCTCTGTCACACTGGGTAATGCTTTCATTTACTTCATATAATTCCCTATCTTTCTTATCAACTTCATCTCTTAGCTCTCTTACTCTTTCCTCCTGCTCTGGAGTTGTAATCAAACCCTGTAGGTTGTACCGTATAGTGGAAAAATTTGGTGATGACTTTAATTTGGCAGTTTGGCGAATCGTATAAAGATCGCCAAATTAAATTCTCACCAATAACAATGCTTAACCTTCCTACCTCACCCTTGTATCCTAGGATACAGGGGTGGTTTAACTAAGATATTTCCCTCCCCCTAGCATTTATATTCCCTCCCACTGGCACGTAACAACCAATCAGATTGCATCCGTAACCTGGGAAATAGATTTCGTTCCAGTCATTCGAGCGTTGAGAAAGGGATGTAGGGCTGGTAGCTACGGGAGACGAGGGAGGACACATGGTGGTTTTTCTGCTCGCAAATCATTGGAATTCGTATGGAAAAGCATGGTAAGTTACTCCTGTCTGTCTGCAGATAGTTTTGTTGTGTTTCTGCTCGTTTCTGCATGTGGCTACCTACCATTTCGTGCCGAATGGAACTAGACTCAGGCTAGACGAGTAGCTATATATATTGTAAGTGGGAGTGTTTCACTGCTTGTAGCTACCTTTTGTGTCTTAAAAGTCTGTATCTTGATGCTAGCTAGACAGTTTAATGTTCGTATAAGCCTATTGTGCCAAATGGGGCTTCTCTCAAGCTCTGTAACTACATGTAGCTCTAGCCTCCCTACGGTTCTAGTTCTTAGAGCTTCTTTAATATGCCATATATCTACTGCTTTAATATGTTGCTATATTAGAAGCTCCTTAGCAACTGGAGTTCTATCGACCAATCAGGTAGGATATAAAATAGTTACACCACTGTAGCCATGGATTTATTTTTGATAACCATCCCTCGACCTCGGGCTCAAGGTGGATATTATCATACATAAATCCCTGGCTACCGTGGTATGACTATTATGTACCACCCACGTACATATGAAAGCGTACGTACTTGCGTGTGAAACAGTACATACCTGATCATGTCGCTGTACAAATACTTGAAAAAAGTATGACCTGTACTTCCCGCTCCACGTACATGTGGCGATTCCTCTCTCACTAGGAAGGGCATCGAACAGGCAAATAAGGCAGTGAAGTGCACTCTTAGAGCCCGAACGGCAAAATGCTGTCACACCTTGAGATAATTATAACAGCTATATGCCAGAAGAAAGGGCACGGATAGAGAAGTATACTGCTAAGAACGGTTCAACTAAGGGTGCTAGGCCACTTCAATTCTCGATCGAAAGATAACAGCAAAATTACGTTCATGGGAAGGCACAACAATTACGTCACACTCCAGTTTGCTAAATCACTAAATTTAAAACTCGGCAATATTAAAATATAGCAGTTTTCAGCTATTTAATGCTTGCCAAATTTTGCCGTTATACGGTACTTGTGTACTTCAGCAAGTCATGTTAACCCTGCTATTGCATTTACTTCACACGTTGGCAGAAAATTACACTACTATATTATGTACCCCAACAATAGTTAACTGTGATGGCCGAAGTTGGTGACTTAGCTCACAGACCCATCCTTTGCCGTGCGGTATGCAGTAAATATCACTATAACCTTTATACATGTATTTAACATATCGTAAACGAGGTTATGTATTTATTGCAATTTTGTTTTTTTGCATTTTGTCACCTCTAGCTTGGAAAATACTTTAACTCACATACATGTAATAACTAATACATAGAGGTAAACCCTTGAGAAAAAAAATTATGAGGTTTACCTTACCATAATTTGTGATGGAATCTCATTCTCAGAAGTGAGTTCATCACCTACGTACACAAGATAAAGAAACATCTACATTATTATATCCATTAAATGTGTTATATGTAGCAGCTAGTTGAACAAAAAGAGTACCCCAGTTATACTCTTCTGCTCTAACAAATCTGTATGACTGCCCCAGTTTTTATGGCTTGTAGTATGAAAGGCGATAAAAGCTGGGTGCAGGTCTGGGAACAAGCCCAAGGTTAAACACACAAAAAACAAGCCTCAATTCTTACCACAGCTGGCCATTGCCTCAGTAGGGACTGGGACTGAAACTAACTTGGCAGCAAGTTTGTTTGCTGTAGCTGGCTTTCTAGTAGCACATAGTGCTGTAACCATTGTAGACCAGGTGGGCTGCTGGGCAGATTCAATCCAGGTGGATAGCATCTTCGTCTTGCATTTTCCCTCTGCATTGTGACTGTCCCTATAATCCACATAGATGCTTTCCAGGGTGTCTTGTGGTAAGTCCAGGCAAAGCCCAAGTTGAAACCAACCATAAACGTCTTTCAATTCATGAACAAGATCATCCAGATTTGGATTACCAACTGCTGCCACTGCAAGGTAAACACATGCAAGTTGTTGCATTTGTAGTTTAAATTGTGTCACATGGTTATGTGTAGTTAGTATCACAGAAAGTTATAACTGTTGGTATTTGAATAATGTGGCTGCTGAAATAAAACATTACAGCATAAGTTAAATTATACTATACCTAAGTCATTCTAACCAATCAGATTTCAGCATTACAGGTATATAACGGGTCATACCTAGTACCTACCGTGCGAAAAAATATACCCCGATTGCTTACGTAAAACGGGTACCCGATTCCGTTCCAGTCGTTCAAATGTTCAGAAAGCTGTGGTAGGGCTGGTGGCTAGGGTAGCCTAGGCAAGACGTATGGCGTTTTTTGCCCATAAATCGATGTGGGATAGCACGGTAAGCTATTGGTCTCCGTCTGTAGTGTTGCGTTTCTGTGTGTTTGTACGTGTGGCCACGCTGCCAGCCTACCATTTTTTTGCCAAAATGGCGCTAGGGCGGGCTAGACGGGTAGCTACCGTGGCTATTAG
The DNA here is from genome assembly GCA_963921505.1 of Phakellia ventilabrum. NCBI lineage: Eukaryota > Metazoa > Porifera > Demospongiae > Axinellida > Axinellidae > Phakellia > Phakellia ventilabrum. Next base: position 3,175,072 of record OY997395.1, on the reverse strand, counting down.
CTGTTGTTCACGTCTGTCACAATTGCTGGGAGTGTTTCGCCACTTGTAGCTACTATTTTGTGTTGTGAAAGCTTGCTAGCTACCTAGTTTATCGCGTCGTGCTGAACGGCACCTTTCGAACCTTCTGGCGAGCAGTAGCTTGCCTTGCAGATCAGTTGGAGAGCTAGGCAAACCTACCACTAGTATGTACATAGATAGGGAGACTTGCTACTGCTCTTAGCATCCTGAACTGAAATTAAACTCTTGTTCGACAAGGGGTAGTCAGTCACTTATGTGTTCCCTGTAGAAGCGTTTATGAACGGGAACAAAATGGAATCAAGCGATCAAGGTAGTTGTTAGGAGACGATCAAGGGATCAAGACAAATTTCTGAGCGACAAGAATTAATGGATCAATGGATAATAAGGAGGGTGTAGCTACCGTTTTGTCCTTAGCAATCAAGACATTCAGAAGGAACAATCAAACATCAAAGACGATTTTCACCAATCAAAATTCTTGATCTCGTTTGCAAACGCTTCTACAGGCCACGCATAAGCTTAAGTGACTACCCCTTGACAGATCATCAGAGGCTCAAAAGGTGAATCAGATTTATATGGTACAGTCTGAAGCTATATAATCTATGGTCTGACATGGACTCACACAAAGCTTTCTGAAGGTCATCCACCACGACTTTCAGCGAGCTATCTACGCTAAGAGCCTCCATGACTTTAGTGATTTTGGAGGAGTCAAGCATCAGTTGGTCATGCACTGCCATTAGCAGCTTCCGGCTCTTCTGTGGCTTGGTGAGGGTACCCAACTGCACCACCTCCTGTAACAGGCCTCTGCCGATGACATTGCGCGAGAAGAGGTTATCTGCAAATGACTCGGGGTCCTGGATGGTGTCCACCAACCGGGGAAAGTACTGTCTAAATGCCTTGGCTTCCGGAGAATCGTCCTGGCTTTCCATGTCTCCAACTAGTGCAATTTCTGCTGAATCAGGAAGCTGCGAGTACTACTATTGGATGGATTCTCCTCAGAGGTCACTTATACACTCCGCCCCCCCTCGTTGTATAACTTTACGTCATCTGCATGCGCATAGATTATGCATAGGATGTAAGCACATAATCTATACTGCGAGCCACTCCCACCCAGATGACCTCAAACCCATGTGACACCTCTGACAGGCGAACTGTGGGAACTCAGTGCCTGCATTCTAGCTCTGCTGTCTGTGCGAGTCTCCGGCAAAGGAATGAGCAGTGAAGGCAACTCCCAAAGGTTAAAATAATTTAGCTGATCTCCGCAGATGGGATATTGTATTATCTTAGTCTCGCGGGCCAGCCCACTTACTTCCACAGCACCGATCACCGATCCGCACACCATCGCTTCAGTATCGGCACGCGTGCTGATACTGAAAGCGATCGGTGCTGGGAAGTAAGTGGGCTGGCCTGCGAGACTATCATTGGGTATTTGTGCAAAAGTTCAATCATAGATAATATACTCATGTTGCTGCCGTAGCGCTTACGCCATTGACCACGCACCCACAGACGCAGGCGGAGCTTGTAAGACCTCCAGTCAGAGGACAAGAGCAAGAACAACCAGAGACCACACAATCCTGATCACCATACAATTCCTTCTTCCTAGTCTCCCATATCAATAATACAAAGCTCTTAACTAGCTTTAATAATGCTTTAAAATCATCCCTGTTCCAATTCTCAAATCCTAAAATAAAACTTGCCTTATTAAAATTATCAAGTGTACTAAACTCCCCAAACCTCCCCCCCAATAGATTTTCTAATTCTACCATGAAATTATTTCTAATGCTGTCATATGCTGGACACTCCCAGAGAACATGTACCACACTCTCACATTCACCCCTGCATAATTTACACTGCCTATCATCATTTTTACCCCTATGTCTTCCTAACTCTTCATTCAGACCGTTCGTACCTGACCGAAACTTAAACAATAATCTTGTACCCGGATCACCTACCCCCTGCAAATAATTCTTGAATTCTATTTCCTTACAGAAAGACTTGTACAGATTCAACTTAACTTTAGTATTCAAGCTGTCATTAAAGTCCTTGTATTCTCTATCCCTCAACGCTTCGTCTACCGTATCTAAAAACAAATTAATATTATCTGCAGCTAATACCTCTTGGCTATCTAAATCTAACTGCAGCAGCAATTCATTAATTACTTTCATCCAAGTTTTCCTTTGCCTACCTCTACATGGTTTCACTTCCCACTCAGCATCTAATAGTACTCTAGGATACCGCTCAATATCCAACTTATTGACTTTATACCACCACTTAAGTTTGCTTCTATCCCTCCTCCCTTTCAAGGACTCTAACCCCATATCTCCCCTTACCGCTTCATTACACGTTTTGGAAGAGCAGCCAAGTATCTTCTTAGCTGCTCCTAGCTGAATGGATTCTAAGGAAGCTGTCTGCCGTTTATTACAAGCCCACACTTCACTACCGTATTCTAAAGTAGGACGAAGTACTGAAACTAACAATACAAATTGAAGAACTCGTGCAAGAATGTGACGAGTCACCTACCGTTGTAATTCGCAATAAAAACATGGACGTGAATCATTTGTCGGATCGTTAGCAGAGTGCTGGGCTTTCTACAAACCTTGACTCCCTTTGTTCTGCTAGTGCAGAAGGATGGTGGTCCCTCTCTCGTGAGATATTCGGCATGATGTACGATACTGGCGGACAGAACTTTTAACTGAACTCGCTAATGTGACAAAAGATGATGCATTTCTCATGCTGGTAACATTCTTTCAGATATTCAACGAGCATATCATGTGCATTGCAATAAAGAAACTCTGAGCCCAGCTGGGGATTGAGCCCAGGACCTTCTGAATAAGGAAACTCCGAAAAAAAATTAGAACCCAACTGGGGATTAAAACCATGTATATTTTTTGCAATCGTTGTGTACATTATTACCAGCCAGACACAACGCTTGCAAAAATATACATGGTTTCAATCCCCAATGCAAAATGGAAAGCAATCTTAGTACCAGCCGGGCGCTAAGATTGCTTTCCGTTTTGCATTTGTCTGTGTGTGTGTTCGTCCGCAATTATCACGTGCGCTAAGTTACGTCATTGCGTTACTATCCCACTATTGCCACGAGCGCAGTGGAATCTAACGGACGTTTGCAGGCTCAATAGGCCAAGGTACGTCAAGCTAGATTAGTATTGTGTTGCCTAGACGGCAAAAGAGTGGTCCACCTGGTTTTTAGATATGAAATATCAGTCTTGTTGGCCATCAGCTATTGATGAACCTTGATTGATAACACTTGTGAGATCTGCAAAGCCTGTTGCTGTTTTGAAGTAGACTCTGTTTAATTAGCTTCACTGTTTTACACTGTTTTAGTATTTAAGTGACTGTATTCCTAGCTCTTGTATTGATGTGCCCTGAAGAAGACTACAGCACTGTAGTCGAAACGTTGGCAATTTGATGATATTTTTGATGAAAAATTCGGGTTGGAATTGAAGAAACTTCATAAACTGTAACAGTATACAAACAATACATGCAAATACATATACACACATCTATAGCGCTCCTGATGAAAGAAATAGCTTAACAAAGTACAGGCTGGCAAAGGACAGTCTGTCAAAAAGTAGTCTGTCGAAGGGCAGCCTAGTAATGAACAGTGAAGAAGATGAGGCAACACCCCTTTTGGAAGGGTCACGTACTAGCAAAATTCAGGAGGATGACAAGTCTGTGGAAGTCAAGTTAAGAGACTTTCAGCTTATCACAGTGCCAAAGGAAGCAGTAAGTTATATCCTGCATATGAAAAATATTACCATAATATCTGTTTCGCCCTGTCTATTTCCTCCTACGTACGTGTACATGGTTTGCAACTCTTTCATCAAACATGCATAGTAATGTTACACGTATGGAGCAAACAAAGCGATGTCATATCATATACATGCACTTCTACCTCTTCAGCCCTTCTTTAGCTTCCGAAAGCTATGGGCATTCACTGGGCCTGGCTTTCTCATGAGCATAGCCTATCTGGACCCTGGTAACATAGAGAGTGACTTGCAGGCTGGAGCTGTGGCCCAATATCGGGTAAGATGCGGCTGGCTAAGTTTGTAATTTGAGTATAATGCACTTGAAGTATGGCTTACAGGGTCAATACTCGCCAAGTATACAGATTTAAGGGGGGTGTAATGTAATGTAATGTTTGGCATGGAGGTGTCAGAGAGGATCGAAACTTATAACATTGTGATCCTTGGGTGAAAATTAAGATTCTCAACTTAGGGTTTCTCTACTGAGGAGTTATGGCCGAAACAAAACTATATACATTTTATATGGGTCTTTATGGGGCCCCTACAAGGCACGTGTTCCAAATTTGCGTCCCTGGCAGTTACATGGATGCCATCTTTGAACCTGTGGCGCACGAAGAGTCAGAGATCTGGACAAGTCTATCACATAGTTTTACCAAGGGAGGCCTACTACAGCTCTCAGGTTAGTAGAGTTTGTGTAGTCTCTGTATAAGTAAAGATATGAGCGCTATTAACGAACGGCACGATCGAGCGATGCGCATGTAAGTTTCGAGCAGTCTCTCCACTCTCCCATAGTAGCCATGGCTGATTCTTGAAAATATGTTGCAGATAGAGACCTAAAGATCCTGAGTCACTTTTATAAACCACGCCACTCTCAGTTCTGAGTGTCTGTATTTTACTTTTAACATGGAATTGGCGCACTTTGTCCTCACGGCCCTGCCGTAAAATTGCATCCGCAATTTCGCGTCCTTTGCACGATTAAGCGATCACCCCGCCCAGATTGTGATCCGCATCTCTACTCGCCCACCATACTTTGCACTTGGATAATGGTTAAACATTTACTTGTGGGTGCACCTTAATTTATTAGAGTTGTTAATTAACAGGCTGCTACTTTGACTTACACAGTTATTGTGGGTACTGATGTGGTCTACAGTGATGGGACTAGTACTGCAGGTATGTAGGTACACACTTTAAGTCTTGTTCAGAATGACCTGTATTTTAAGCTTTAAGATAACCACATGAACATGTAACTGAGTGTTTCACAGATACTAAATTATAAGTGACATAAAGGCTGACATGGACATGTGGCTACGTATGCAGTGTATTGCATATAGCAAGCATTTGCTTACATTGTAGGCCAAATTAATTAAATAGGAGCAGGAGGCCGCTTTTCATTATTTCTTGTCCATGAACTACTTATATATACATCCACACTATGTAAAATCATTTTAATTAAGGCTACACGTATCTCAAGTGTGTATTGATCTCTTCCAGACATGTATGTGTAAATTAAGTCTCTTAGTAGCCGCACTACCAAAAAAAATGCAATCCTCCCCCCCCCCCCCGACACACACACACATAGCTGCTCTCAGCAAAGCTAGGAGTGGTGACAGGCAAACATCTTGCTGAAGTGTGCCATGATGAGTACCCCTTTGTACCACGGATTGTGCTCTGGTTGTGCATGGAACTGGCCATCATTGGAAGCGATATACAGGTACATGTATATAATTACATGTTGCCACATGTACACATGTTTGGAATAATATCTAAGAGAGTGATTCTATTAGTAGCAACACTGCATAGGAATAGGAATAGTAGATCTACCTCTTAAAAGATACCTGTGCCTTGGTCCTGTAACCACAAGCAGCTGGCAACTACAGTAGAGGGAAGGCCCTTTTGATCCCTTTTTAACCCCTTTCACGCAATTTAATCTTGTAATTTTTTAAATTACGTGGTTATACGCTGGATGGTTTCTGGTTATTTCCTGGGTTCTTTTGGCTTCACTGATTTTATATTTTACATCACAGCAATGTTCTATCTCTTCTGTCTCTGACGTATCTGCCTGCCTTTCTGTCCCATGTTGTAATTTGTGGCCTAGGTATAGATTACTAAGAGTATGTGCGTAGTATAAGTAACTTGACAGGGTGGTGTGCAGATGGTTGGGAGATTGGGATGGGGATTAGGAGCTGTATGTAGCAAGTGCCTAGTTGACAGTTAGTGTTTACGTACTGTAATGTACATGTAGGAGAAAGAAGGCTGAGGTGACATGGAACTCGTATACTTGGCTGGAGTACATACAACCTGGGTTTCTTACAATTTCACTGTAGAGTGCTAGTTGCTGCAGAAGCTCGCAAACATGATACCACCGTAATTCTGTTCACTGAAACATATCAGCAAATGTTCCATTAGGGAGCAGACCTCCCTTGGCAATTTGTCACTTGCAGCATAACAAGTGGGAATGAGGCTCTGTTCTGCTAGTTCTCTTGGCCCGCTACCATTTTCACATATTGTAGCAATATTATCTAATTCCCTCAGTGCTGCTAAACATCTGGGCTGGAATTGAACCCAAACTGCCATTAAACTCATAGTGAAGGCAGGTTAGCAGGCTATGTGGATTGTATATGACTAGTAATTTCACATCCTCTCATTCAGGAGGTGATTGGATCCGCCCTGGCTATTCACATTCTCTCTCAAGGAACGTAAGTTGTTTTGGCTACTGGTGATTCTAGTTTATAGTATGATGTAACCATACCTGCTCCATACAGAACTAGCCTCGTACCCAGGCACTCCTCATTCAGATTTTATCTCGTAGCAGTATTTTTCTCCACAGCTGTGAGATAATCTGTGCGAGGAAAGCCTGGGTAGGTGGCTATACACAACCAGAAAATTGTGCTGTGTTCAGCAGTCCGGGAACAGCCGTGTATGGGTCCTAAGCTGGGTAAGAAGAGGGTCACGTACTAGGAGCTAGCCCATAATGCTGAGTCCTAGTACATGAGTGCTGCAATAAGACTATGAATTGGAGTATGTACAAAGAGTTGTATTGTCTTTTGCTGTTCCTATATACTAGTGTAATGTAGGACAATGTGGGGCTAGCCTGAGTGAGTGTATATGGAATAATTTAGGCATGTATTTTCAGGAATTTTGAATTTAGGAATGATATATACTGGGCTGACAGCTGTCGTTTGTTACTGCCAAGCCACAGAAAAGCCGGAAGTAATCTTACGGTGTGGGGATTGAGTCTGAGCTAGTGTATATATGTCTATATGTGTATGTTTGTAACGCTTTCGGCCTCGGGGGTCATCCAGGGGGCAAGCATGTGTTCAAGATGGCGTCCTGACCAGTTACATGGATGCCGCCTTTGTACTTCTGGTGCACGAAAAAATGGAAAAATTAATCACTTCTTTTTACCCAGGTAGGCATACTAAAGCTCCAATGCGATTAGAGTTTGTGTAGCCTCTGTTTCAGCGGAGCTGTGACCGCTGGAGATGGACGGTATGCGGATCGATCGCGAGTGATATGAACATGAGTTTTAAGCAACTCTGCTCTCCTGTAGCAGCCATAACTGGTCCTTGGAACTGTGTTGTATACAGAAACATCCGAAGGCCTGGTATAAGTTTCGATCCTTTGTGACCCCTCCTTCATATCAAACACTACCTTACTTTACACTCGGCAGTGTATTAAACATCATGAAACACACCAACGAAGGTGCAAAGTTATACAGCAAATAAATACATAAATGAGTTTATATGTGCAGATATCATCAACAATCATAACCAGTTCCGTTGAGTATAGCTAATTGGACAAAACTAGGTGTCTAAAACAATTAGACACCTACAGTGTACTGTAGGTATAAGTTTTCTAACTCCAGCACTTAGAAAACCTACGGAATTCTAGGTGCTGGAGGTTACTAGTAACAAGGATACCTGATTGTTGAGACCATAGCAACACTATTTACTTATGTATCAACATTAGCTATAATATACTTAGCTAGTACCAGGATGGTGGAGAAGCGCTTACAGAGTAAACAGTTCTATCAAAGCAGCTACGAGAGCGAACTATACTCCAGTTTATCGAAGAGAGAGTGAGGCAGAGTTAATAGTTGCTAAATAGCTAGAGGTGGAGCTCCCTCAAACGACAGTAATTTATCATAACTGTTGCTACCCCAGCACACAAGGACACCATTGCTTGCTTGATAGTGTATGTACGTATGGCAGCTGTCTCCCTGGATACTCTAGAACAGCCAATAGTTTTTTGTGTCCTAAAGCCTGTATCTTGATGCTAGTTGCCCCTTTTACCATATTGTGCCATTTTGTTCCGCCCACTTCATCTTTGTATAGCTTGGTCTTACTAGCTAAAGGCTAGAGCATTGTTATTGCTGGTGTAGTTACCGTCAGTTTACTTTCTCAACTGAAAAGTTACTGTCGCTACAGTCTAGACGCCTCTATTAATCTACGTGATCTAGAAACCCTCAAATCCTTAGTAGCACCCTCCCTTTGCTCAGGACACTACAGCCCTGGGCCTTCAGAGGTCTCTAAATTGCTTGTTTAAATACGTACATTAAAGGACCTTCATGTTGGAGAATTAGGGATAAAGATTTTGTCATCAGCTATTCTGGAGTATGTTTCGTGCAGTTATTTTATGTATTTAGTGAGCACAGCAAAATTAAAATGCTTGCAACTTGCAACAGAGATGATTCATTGTAGTATGTGTGAGAATATAGTCTACACATACAGTGAGTGCAGAGTGTATGGAGTCCCATTGAGGATGGGGCATACTCGAAGCAGCCCTGAGTGCGTCCTGAGTGAGCCATTGAAAACACATCTGATTCATCTCAGCACTGAGGTGGTGGCTATAATATATAAGTAACAAGCCTCTGGCCTCCTGGAAGAAGCAGCAGTTAATTTCCCAGATATATGGTATCACTGTAGGATGTGTGACTATATTATCATGTAAACAGCTTCTAGGTACTTATAGGCAGCTGTCTGAGTCAGGTGTAAGTGTAGCCTGCCTGAGTCTTCTTATGACTCCTCCACTGATTGGCTGGGGCTAAGCCATGACAGCCTTTTGACTGTAAGTCTCGTCACCAATGTAATATGACCTAATGGGCCCACAAAAATGTAATCTATGTTCAGCTCAACCAAATATGGCTGCACAAATTAGGCCATAATGAAATCATCTCTCACTTGTAAGTATGACACAATATGAACTATGTGCACATTACCTAATATAGCATCAAAGTATAGCTTAACACGACTGGAAAACATACATTGAGAGTTTAGAGTAGTATTTTGCAGCCAATCATGTCACTGCGGTGGGGAAGAAATGAGCTATTCTTGCTTATTGTCACCAGCCACACCAAACGAGAAATCTGTTGTGGAGATTGTCAGATGTGATTCATTATTCAACTTGGCCATGATTGCCATAGAAGAGCGGAAACATACTGTGCTGCTTGAAACTCATGTTCACACTGCTCTGTTGTGCTATCCATATTCCTGTACTCATTATACAAATTAAAGGCTGCATGTACACAAGCCCTACTAACCTGGGAGTTGTAGTAAGCCTCTTTTGATAAAAAAGACTTGTCCAGATCTTTGACTCTTTGTGTGCCACATAACTTTGTGCCAGAGACATCATTTTGAACATGTTCCTTGCCCCAAGGCCAGGGGGAAAAGGTGTTCGCACCACACATACATACATACATACATACATACATACATACATACATACATACAGACAGGGGTGAGAAATTGACTTGCTAGTGTAGGCACACTCAAACTCACCCCACACATGTCCATGCACATGTACCTTAACTCTCTACTCTTGGCAGTGTATAGACTCTATTCACACATATATCATGTTGTGAAGTAGTCACTAAGCATACATTTAGGGTTTATTTCATGGTCAGAGAGGATTTATTTTTTATAAATCATGGCCCTCAGGGTACATTAACATGTACACGTTTATTAGTGATTGATGGTAGAGTTAAGAGCTTCTCATGGCCCTCAAAAGGCCCGAAAGTAGCTGGTAGATGGTGGACGGAGGGTAGAAGTCCAGCCTGGTAGGCCCAAGCATACGTTAGAGCTAGACTGGCACTGAAAATTAGCTTCTGCCATCACTCGAGCTGCGACGTCGACGGTCTATTATTCGTTGTTTAGCAGGAGCGCATATTTATCCTTTCCCGCTACCTTGGGGACGCGCGCATGCGGCGGGGAAAGTTTATTTATGTGCTCTTGTTGCTTAGCGATGGAATACTATCACATGATATATAACAGATGTAGCATGGTAAGCACGTGGTTTATGAATTATAAACCACTGCCTACCATGCTATATCTATAACATATAGTTTTCTTATTTAAAGCCTCATGTACATATTCCCTTCTTTATTTACACTACAGTACTGTACATGTAGCGAAAATGTCAGGAATTTGAAATTGAAGAAAGGTTTATAAGGTTTATACAGCCTTCTCTTTCACCATAAACTCAAGATATATCATGTTTTTCACATACATAGCTTGAAGGAGCTTATTAGCCTTGTTCCCGGGCTCCACTTTCCGGCATTTTTGGTAATGAAATGCAATATTTGCAGATTATGCAAATAAACTGGGGAATTGAGTCTGATAACGAGCAAACTTTTATTTCAACAGAAGTCTATAGTTGTAGCTGTATGCATTTCCACCACACAAAACATATCGATGCACCTCTCTTTCTATTTCTCCAGCATTCCTCTGTGGGAGGGCTGTCTCATTACTGCAGTGGACACATTCACCTTCCTCTTCCTGGAGAGCTATGGTAGGCCAGCTTTAAATATTTTAGCACTGAGGGGTGGAATACAGTGCCAAGAGCAGTAGCCAGAACAGATACTTGGTGAAGGCATTGGTATGACACTAAGAAAGGATCAAGTGACTATCATTGAAACAACCTAGGCTCTACCAATTCACTACGTCTCTATAGCTAACGATACCTGGCATAGGATTTTTAAAGTTAGGGCTTGTGTTACTGAACATTTTGGTCTAGTTGAGAGACGTGTCTGGTGGGTGGAGTACATTTTCTCTTGTGATTTGATTTACTTAATTGCCTGGGGCAGCTAGGGACCAATCGAAAGACAGTAGCACTGCTCTCCCTTTCGCTATTAATATTATTTCAGGCGCTCAGCCTGTGGTACAAGTGGGGTACAAACAGTATCTATAATGTATAAGAAGTGTAGATTTGCTGCCTTCCTTTGTTGTCTGAGAATTGCAGCTGTCCTCGCCCACATAATAAATTCTTCCCTATGCATCACGTGAGAAAATGTACATTTGCACCAGGCCCACAGCTACATGTAGCTAAAGTGAAATGTGCATGTGGGCCTGGGAACAAGACTAGCTACAATATCCACATTTAGCCCCAGTAAACAGTAAACAGTGGTAGTGATGATTTAGTCAAATTCCCATCTTATGTACATGAGGGATTTAAAAAATTAGAGACCCTACTAATGCAAACCGGAGACAGCTGTTCGGCCTATCTGGGCCTCGTCAGTGCGGTTGTAGCACCTGGAATTTACCAGTAACTTCAGCACCTAACTACCCTCTTCACCCAGAGTCGACCAGCGAACTCTTAGCTGACCACAGCAGCTCCACACCAGACAGGCCTCCAGGCTTATATAGGGACCTAATGTTCACAATGCTTATGGGTTTCGACCTAGTCTCCTAATTATAGCATAAGCCATCTACAATAGGCTTTGTTAAGTCTCCTAAAAAAGAGCAATGGCTTCCTAATTTAATCAACCTAATAACACAGAACAAGGCCCCAACAGCCAGAATAAACTGACGAGGAAACAGCAGCCGGGGTAATAAAACTACCAAAGACACCTAAACCCAATGCAAAGCTCACATGAGAGATTTCAAAGAAAATTGGAGAGCATGCTAATGCAAAATGCAGACAGCTGTTTCGGCCTATTTGGGCCTCGTCAGTGTGATTGTAGCACCTGGAGTTTACCAGCAACTCCTAGCTGACCAGCAGTTAACCACCCTCTGCATTCTAGATTGTACTTTGCATCCAAAATTTCTTTACTGACAACTACATGTGGCTCTTGTGGCAGCTATGTACAGAAAGCTGGCCTATACATGTACCTCTCCTCTGGCTATGGGGCATATGGCATCTGGCTAGTATTAAGGTTCATCCCCAGCTGAGCTCTTGTGAGAGGAGAGACACTCTGGGAGTGTAATTATCCTGGAATTTACATAACTATACAGTATACATATAGCAGTGTATACTTAGTACCATACTTAGAAACTTTCTTGCCCCTCTCACAGGCTTGCGATACCTGGAAGCATTCTTTGGATCTCTAATCACTGTGATGGTTGGAATGTTTGGATGGATGGTAAGCATTATGAAGTTCCATTGTTACATACACTGTAAAAATTAATTGTGCATGCATGTATGTGGTACATTTTTTGTTGCATGCACATGCAGACAATGTACATGAATGTAACCTTTCCCTCCGTAGTATGTGTGTAATAGTTCTGAGTAACCTGTAACATCTGCTTATTACAATATGGTGTCCCATCAGGGTGTATCCAGGATATTTTGAAGGGGGGTCACCCCGAGGCGCTTTCACCTTGCAGAGGCTTTTTCTGCATCATTTTTGTCTATCTGGAAGTGCTCTTATACAGTGTAACATTTAACTACATTGTAAATATCTAGCTGATGTTATAAGAGAGCAATAAATTGGGTCTTAAATTTCTAGTCAACACAACTTAGACCATCATGAATAATTAATAAAGGCAGAAGCTTTGATGCTTTTATTTGTTTGGGGGTTTCCAAATTCACTAAAATACCTTAGAAAATTAGTGACCTGTAGTTACGTAGGTGTCTAACGTTTTGTTAGAAACCTGTGGTTAGGTGTTGAACTATTTCGTACGTTAGAAACCTGTGGTTAGGTATCGAACTATTTTGTTAGAAATCTGTGGTTGGGTGTCTGTTAGAAATCTGTGGTTAGGCGAAAAAACACACAATTAAGATGTAGTACAACAGCATGCAGAAAACAGTTCAAAACTACACAAGGTCAGCATGCAATAACAGTTCAAAACACCGAAAAAGCATTTCAAACATAGTTCAAACATGCACAGGTCAGAATCAGTGTTAGCTAACTATTTGATCCCACCAAAGTTGATTGTGAAGTTCGTAGCACCTGCAAAGGTCATAATAGGTAGCTACTGCACTAGTAGGCACAGAAGCAACATCACCAACACCAGTAGCAGTCAGTGCTGGTGTACTAGTAGGCAAAGAAGCACCATCGCTACTACCAGTAGCACTAGCAGGCACAGAAGCAGCATCACCAACACTGGTAGCAGATCAGTACTGGTGTACTATGCAGAGCAAAGAAGCAGCATCACCAACACCAGTAGCAGTCAGTGCTGGTCATGCTAGCAGGCACAGAAGCAGCATCACCAACACCAGTAGCAGTCAGTGCTGGTGTACTAGCAGGCACAGAAGCAGCATCACCAACACCAGTAGCAGTCAGTGCTGGTGTACTAGCAGGCACAGAAGCAGCATCACCAACACCAGTAGCAGTCAGTGCTGGTGTACTAGCAGGCTGCAGAAGCATCATCACCAGCACCAGTAGCAAGTCAGTGCTGGTGTACTAGCAGGCACAGAAGCAGCATCACCAACACCAGTAGCAGTCAGTGCTGGACATGTACTAGCAGGCAAGGAAACAGCATCACCAACACCAGTAGCAGTCAGTGCTGGTGTCCTAGCAGGCACAGAAGCAGCATCACCAACACCAGTAGCAGTCAGTGCTGGTGTACTAGCAGGCACAGAAGCAGCATCACCAACACCAGTAGCAGTCAGTGCTGGTGTACTAGCAGGCACAGAAGCAGCATCGCCAACACCAGTAGCAGTCAGTGCTGGTGTACTAGCAGGCAAAGAAGCAGCATCGCCAACACCAGTAGCAGTCAGTGCTGGTGTACTAGCAGGCAAATTAAGAAGCAGCATCGCCACAACCAGTAGCATTGGGTACCACTTTAAGCTCATCTGTGTTTGGCTTCTCAGGTTGCAAGTTAGTGATCTATCATTTAACACATCAGATGTACACTTTCTCAAAGTGTCTGTCATCCTCTTTTAACCACGAACTCCCTGGATGCGTTCGATGCCTTATGCTCATCCAGTGCCACTTCAAAAAGATGTGTGGCAGCTATTGTTCACAAGGAGTGATTCATAAAATAGCCCTTAATTCCAGCCTCTTCACAAAGGCACTTGATTGTCTTGTTATGCCCAATTGCAGTTTTCGAAAACCACACATCAGCCTTCGGATTTTCTAACGGTAGAAGGCACCATTTGGACGGCCTTCAGGGCATCGGGATTGATATAGTTTGTAGAGGCAAACTACTCAACACTCAGGATTATCTTTATTTGCGTAATGCTTTTTCTAACATTTCCTATGCTGGAGACCTCCTTGATTGGTTTTTGAAACGTCTTCCTGATATATCAGGTACGGCGTTCCTCCATGGGGCTCCACAAGTTGGATCTGTGAAGGGTTATGCCGTAAACGCCTGTGCTCTTGGCCACTACATAATACAAAGAACAAACGTATCAACCAGAACCTGAGGAGAATGGTCGCCTAGAAGCCCATTCTTCCACAAAGCATCTGCATAATTCACAGATATTGGCTCGGCCTTCTTAGGTTGGAAGGCTCCTGTGCTCTGCAGCTGTTTCATACATGAATTAAGGGTAGCTTTCAACAAAGAATCACTCAGCATTCTCAAAAAAAAATTCACTTCAGGCTTTCCTTCATCTCGCCGCTTTCAGTTCAAACCTCTCATCAAGGCACACACAAGTTGATAGATGCTGTTGGGAGGTATGGTTTTTTATCACAACGCCGGACTTCACAAACAAATCTGCAAAGCCAAAAGCCTGATCGCTCTTTTTCATCAACACAAATTCCTCCAACAGTTCCGTGGATTGTTCATCTTCCCCAAGGTTGTACTGATGGTAAGCAACCCACCAGTTTTCTTCCAAAGTTTGCACAAGCAAACTGCTAATCACTTCGTTGCGATCCATCTCTACGCTACTGACCTTGCGCCAATACGGCATATTTGTGTAAGTTTCCATGGAAATTTTACCACACTTTGACGTCATCACAGTGTTACTAGCAATAGCTATGACGTTTAGCGTACTAAGCAATAAATATCATTAAGCTTCCTCTTGATCCTAATACACGATCAGAAACCAGTATTCTAATCTGGTCTAAGTCAGTTAGACACAGCTACAGGTTTCCCTCGATTTGCTTTCTGCCCCCTTGAGCACCTCCGACTGAGTCACATAATACAGCAGTTCACCATGCGCGAGTCAATGCAGAGCTTTATGCATGACACTGTGTCGAGTTTGCAGATACCATGTCTAGCTTAGACACCTACTACAGGTTTCTTCGAGGTTTAGACAACTACATGATTGGTAATGGAGGTCAACTAAAGTTCAACTCTCCTTGTGTGGCATCCAGCAAACTCTTTTACCACCTCTTCAGGATTAAACAGAATATCATGACAATTATGCTGCAGCAATGCCAGTCCACTGGGTCGGTCCTCAGTCATTGTAGTACTGCTAGACGAGGTACAGATTCTTCAGTTGCTCCCAACGGAATAGCTTCATTATAAATGTGATTATGAAAGTCATCCACTCGTATCTAGCCCTTCAAAGCAGCCTTAACAAACATCAATGTCCTTGTGGGCTCGAACAATGTCCACAAAGCAACCTTTGGAGTTTAACACTCAGCACATCGGCTTAATTTTTGCATAGTTAAGTGTTGTACCAATCGTGAAGTGACACATGATGGAATTGATAGACTCTATTGCTCGATTCTTTAATAATTCTTTAAAGAGACGACTTGAATTGGAAAAGTGGATTGGAAGTGCTACCCAGTGAAGAAAGCAATACATACGTACTTAAAGAGCTGTGCTGAACTTGGCAAGAGGTGCAGCACAATGTGCTTTGGATGCTTGGCATTTATACAAGCTGCTGCTCCCCTTGTATGACCAGACATTGAACCAGCTCCATCATAGCCTTGACCACGAAGTAAACAAACCGGTAATTGCCATGCACTCAATTGTGAGAGAATGTTGTCTACAATAGCCTCACCACTAATGCCAGTTTCACGTTTTTTTCTTTGCGATCATTGCCACTTTCATCAATAAATTTTTGAGTGCAATGTAGTCATGGTGTACGCATAGACATACTAGCTAAGTCTGTACTTATAGCTAGATGCACATGGATGGTAGATGAGTTCAAATGAGTGCATGTCATGTACTTTGAATATCTGGCTGTATACGAAGGTATACGGATGCTATAGCTATAACGGCACCCCCTGACGTGGAAGCATGCGAGGTCCAGGTACCATTATAGCCTTCTGTAACACTCTCGATCCTGCAGTTGGTAGGTGAGGCTGGAATATCTTATGGTTTAGCTAGTGGCTGCCAAGAATACTGGCAGTGTAAAAGGATATACTCTTCTCTATAAGTAGAGTTGGGGTGGGGTTGATGTTTGGGGGGAAGGTACCATGTACAGGTGATGGGTCCATCTAGTCACACATGCACATTTCAAGTCTTCCATTTTGGTTTACAGCTATGCTTGTACTATTTCAGTTGTCTCAACTCCACTATTTTAATGTGGTTTCTAATGTTGCTCAGCTACCAATCGAAAATGATTGTTGCTTCATTTACATGTAGCTGCTATTCCATTCATACAGAAAGAAATATAGCCTAACAGTGTGTATATGCTCTTAGAGCGGACCAAATATGCCGTTTGACTACCTATTCATTACTGCAATTCATACATGTGTAGCAGAAATGTTTGGCAAAAATAAAATTATTATAAGCTACGTACGTACATAGCAGAGTTTTCCAATACCCTGGATGCCTGCCTTTTAATTGTACTTTGGAAGAGTTAGCAATGCGTGTACTATCAGACTAACTACCTACATGGAATCCCAAAAAGCAGTTTTATAACCTTGTGACTATTCATATGCTGCTAGAATATTATTCCCTTGTGTAGCACTACATGTGTAGATATCTGTTGTGTGCTCTATTGCTGTAGTACATCTATGCTAGGCCAGGACAGGTGGATGTGCTGAAGGGTGTCTTCATCCCCTGGTGTACAAATTGCAGTAGTTCTGCTGCTGAACAGGTACGTAATTACAGCTGTTGCACAAGTAAAAGATTACTAGACGTATGCATTGCGCAGATGAGGCCTCGTGCAGAGGTATGACGTATGATAGTTAGCACAAACCCACACCCACTAGAACGTTCGGGAGCCACATCACCCACGCAATTGCTGGAGAAGCTACAACTATACGAACAAGCCTTCAGGCGACAGATGTATCTGTATACAATGCAGTTCCAAGGACCAGTTGTGGCTGCTACAGGAGGGCAGAGTTGCTTAAAACTCACGTTCGTATCACTCACGATCGATCCACGTACCGTCCATCTCTAGCGGTCAGATCTCTGTTGAAACAGAGGCTACACAAACTCTAATTGTGTTGGAGCTGTAGTAAGCCTACCTGGTTAAAACGGAGTAATCGATTTGTCGAGATCTCTGATCCTTTGTGCGCCAGATGTACAAAGGCGGCATTCATGTATCTGGTAGGACGCCATCTTGAACACGTGCTTGCCCCCCGGGGCCGAAATTGCATTCCTAAGCACGACACATACATATATACAAACGCTAAGTGAGATACGATGCAGGATTAGTTGCCTCGTGCTAAGGCGCTCAGCAATTATTACTACTTCTGCTTTTGTCTTGAGAATTCAGAATGAAGACCCGCAGTAGGTGCATGCCATACTGCTAATACTGTTTCAGATGCGTGTGAGCTCATTGTAATTTCTGTGAAAACTTGTGCACAAGTACAAACATTGTTCAATTCAAGATGTCTGAATTTACATTGTACACTTATCCTTGTATAATTCATAATCTGGTTTCCTGATGTGCTGATCCTCTATGGCTACTTTCTTTGCACAGGGTCTGGGAGTTGTTGGTGCTGTAATCATGCCACACAACCTCTACCTTCACTCAGGACTTGTACTGGTGTGTGTAGGGGAGGGGTATATTTGCATACATTATTACTTACCCTTTCAAATAATGTTTTAAATTAAATGCATATCGTAATTACGTAAGTATATATGCACTGTGCAAGCAAATTTGCAAAGTAGTCAGAATTTTATGTGTATATGCATGGCGCATAGCAACGGCGTGTAAAGTCATTAGCAACAACTATAGGCATGCAGAAACCTGTCTGTATAGCCTCTGGCTAGCTAGTTCTGTATTCAGTACAGCCCTGCAGTGGCACCAAAGACAGTCTTCCTGCCACTGCCAAGTGAGAATCAGAATTTTAGTCTGATGCTAACTTGCAGAGCTTTCTGGAGCTCCCTGTAGAGTCAGTTGATGGTACTCCAGCTGAGTATTCCTTGTGACCCAGCTGCCTTCCTAGTCATGGGCCAGTATCCATTAGGGAAAGAGCCCAACTAGTGACTAGATTGTTTAGCTCATGCATGCATGTACTCCTGTTCCATCTATCGTTTAACTATACATGTATATGAGGCCTTGTGTTTCTCCAGTTTTGTATTGTACCTTGAAGAAGGCTGACCTTCAATGTAGCAACATGCTGTGAAAGCTGCTTCTTCACAGTTGAAAAATAGGTCAAAAGAAATGGAAAAAATATTGGTCACTGCACGGCCTTTGTGCCAGTTTCCCTATCCCCCAAACATCTTTCTACACCACTGCATTATGCACTCCCAATCAATAATCAGCCATGGCAGAAGCAGTTTGTATTTTCCAGGAGTTGATTTCTGTGGGAGCTTGTAGAATATGGTCACACCAACATGCACCTAATAATAACAATGTGTTGGCACAGTCACAAAAGCTATTTGAATAGTTCAAGCTAAGCAGAATAGCTTCAGCTTCAACTTCAGCTGGGTTTGAGTCAGCTTTACCTTCAGCGTCTGTTGTGATGTAATTGCTGTTCAGTGGAGCTTGACGCAGTACTATATGCTGCTACTTACTAGTTCGTATTTGGTGTTAGTAAACTAGCCACCACATATATAGTACACAGGTACGTACACACTCCCTCACCAGCTTCACCAGCTCTATGCACTACTAATTGAAGAAACTGGCAAAGAGCTTCCTTTTGTGAAGTGAGTATTGAATCAGTACAAAAGCTCAGCTATAACCGAAGAGCAGCGAGCCACCTGCTACAGCAACAGCTCGGCACACTGTAACTGATAGAGCTTCATATGTAAAGAAAGATTTTACACCACTGATGTCGTGCTATTAAGCTATCTACCTTACCAATTGACATATCTTGGAATAGGTTTGGCTTTAGCATGGGGAAGCTGCAGCTGAAAGCTACATTCCGTACACGTGTACCCTAATTTCATCTTTCAGGAGCTTATTCAGCACAAGTGAAATGACTATAGATTTGCCAATTGCAAGTGCTATTTAATAGCATAAGAATTCTTTTGATTCCATACTCATTTAGCTTCTGTCTTATTTAGTGTGTGATTACAAAGTGCTATGAACATGCATACTTAATTATTGCACACTTTATGTCTACTGCTTAGAGCCGTGCTATATCCCGAAGAAGTACTGTTGAGGTGAAGGAAGGGATCAAATATAACTCCATAGAATCAAGTAAGTTTATGAAACTATGTAGCTGCGTACTATACAGGATAAACTCAGCGATGTGATTTCTAATAATTGGGGTGAGCCCCACACAGTCATTGTCAACATGGCTTGCCTATGTTGAAGCTGGTAATGCATTGTAACCAGATGTGTGCTGGACACATCTATTGTTAATGATGTCGTGTGCAGCAAAGCTTGTGCAGAGAAGCTCATGCTGTGATGGAAGAAACAGAGGGACAAGTCTCAATGAGCTCACCAAAGAAGAACTGCACGGACAACCACAGCAAGAGAGCATAGGTTGCCACGACAAAGAGAAAGGCATACAAAACAGAGGCAGAGCAGGCAACAAATGAGGCTTACTGCAGCAACTTGATTGATAAGCAATTATTCTTCCCTGCCCAGTGTTGGAACAGATTGAGTGTCAGCCTCGGCGGCTACATATTATATTAAGTAAACCATGCACATTCTTAATTCTCGCGATGGCTCACCCCTACAATGTCATAATATTTGCTAGTAGATTATTTTCCACAGAAGCAAAAAACCAGGCATGAATACATTTAATTATCTTTGCCATAAGCTTACGTATGCACTGTGTGTCCAGAATTCTATTTGTTCTACATATGTGTGCATGTAAATTATCCGCTGGCTGTAGCTATGGTTTGTCAAACATGGTAATGGCACCAAGGAAAGTCTTCCCAGGGACTCCTGTTGTTACTGAGTGAAGGGATAGTGGCACTATCATACAGAGCTTTCTGGGGATCCCTGCAGAGTTGGTGAACATGTACATATGTACTTTAGCTGAACTTTTCTCATACCCTTTCTTACACACATGCAGTAACAGTTTACTGACAACCCTCTTTTGTAGTCAGAGCTACTCTTCCCCTAAGTAATGAATGGAACAAAAGCTTAACTCCATTATTCTGCCTTCGTTGGTAGATTGCTACCAAATTTTATCTCACATATTAGCCTCGTTCCCAGGCTCTCTGTGCGTTGCTGGAGAGCCGGGCATATTTTCTCACGTGATTCGACTTACTTAATTGCACATGGGCAGGGACTGCTCGAAAGACGATTGCACTTCTCTACTTTCCGCTGGTGACAGTGTTTCAACACTTGGTCTGTGGTACAAACGGGCTCTGAAGTGTAGCTGCAAGAAGTATAGATTCGCTGCCTTCCTTTATTGTCCGAGAACTGCAGCTGTCCTCGCCCACACAAAAATTCACCCTTCTACCCTACGCGTGACACACGTGAGAAAATATACCAGAAGATAAACAATATGAGAAGTCACTTGCAACTAGAAGGTCTTTTAATTAAAGTGCACCTTCTGCTATACAAGCATTATGTGGCTGGAGATTTAGGATGTGTGAGTAGCCTTGTTCCCAGGCCACGTGTGCGTTTCACTTTAGCGCAGCTGTGGGCCCATGTTTTACCAACATATTATTGCCTAATGCATATACGTACATGTAGGCATAGCACATCATGTTATGCATACTATACGTATATGTAGCAACCGTGTGCAGCATTGCTAGCTGCCATAGTGATTCAAAGACTACTTTACTAAAGAGAAAGTGTAGCAATGGGAGCTTCAAGTACCAAAAGCTGGTGAAAAGAATGCTCCTGCTATATAAGAAGAGCCTCTAAGTACTAGTGTGTAAGAAAAGTGGGGCTATGTAGGATATTATATCAGTCAATGACCCTCCTGCCATTCAGCTAACAGTCGTGTGAATATTACATGTATGTTAACAGGCAGTTCTCCAGGGTAAGTAATGAAAACCTGCATTAGCCTTCATATTGCTCTTTCATTTCTCACAGTGCTACTGTAATCTGTAATTAGGCAACTAGTTTTATGCTTAGTTGTGGGCTAGTTGGTCTTCGTGATGATACTTACATACGTACGAAGGTGCAGGCTTAGACTGATCTCGAGGGTGAACTTGTCTTAAAAGTAAACATACATGTACATAGAGTCAAGTATAATGAATCCAAGAACGACTTCTTACAAGTGTATACAAGTGAAAGGGTATAATACAGCTAAGTATTGCACAAGTGTGTAGTCTTTTCCTGAACTAAAGGCCAGGGAAAATACTACTGTACACAAGAGTGTGTATGTAAAATTTAATGTTTAGCCATATAAATTTCACAAGTGCAATAGCTTCCAATTGGTATATTTTCCACATTTACCAGCTACGTAGTATGGCATACATGTAAATGTACACATTTCTTCTTTCTTTCTAGCAATTGCACTCTTTGTGTCTTTTCTGATCAACTTGTTTGTCATCGCTGCCTTTGGAGCAGTAAGTACTATACATTATTGTATATTTGTTTGTATACTCCTGTTCTCAAGTTTAGTATGAAAAGATAAGTACATGTGTTGTTATTTCACACAGTGGGTATCTTTGCACATGGTATAGAGGTTTGCAGGTCAGTTATTGTACACATGAGCAGCAGATTTTCAAGTGGCCAATCAAACCATAGTGTTTCACGTGAATGCCACCTGGTAACTCAACCGGTGCAGGTTCAAATTGCTAGTTTGTGCATGCTATCAAATCTGAGGTAGCAGGCAGCATTCATGTGAAGCACTACAATTTGATTGGTCAATTCAAAATCTGTTGTTCTCGTGCGCGACAACTGATCTGCAAACCTCTGTACCAACAGTCTGCATTTGTAATTAGCTTCCGCACACATTGTTTGCTGAATATTAGAATTCTTGTGCCATTTATAAATGATCAAGAATCTTGATCTAATCCAGTAAGGCTGCTACACTTATTATTAAAATAATGTACTACTCTTTAGTCATTGTTTAGAAGTCTGACCTTGATTATCTAGACTGATGGGTTATAATATTGTTGTATACTCTATAGCGTGTGTTCAACTTTGATGATAGTGTTTCGGGTTTTGTGCCTCGTGAAGTAAGGCAAGAGTGTCACTCTACTAACATCAGCTTGCTGTATGCACACGAGTGCCTATACTATGCCTATGGCCGGAGGCCCTGGATCAAATACATCTGGGCCATTGGACTCCTGGCTGCTGGGCAGAGCTCCACCATGACGGTGAGTAGGAGTGTGAAGGGAGGGGGGTTAACTCTGAATTTAATTGCAAGATGCCATGCTGCCTCCTGGATGTTCAAGGCTACGTATGTATACCCATTCCCAGTTCTTCCTTTCCCAGTTTTAAGGAAGAGAGCAGGAAGAGAACTAACAATTGTGCATTAGTTTTTTATTATGTGCATCATCGATGATGGAAGAATAAACGTTAAGAAACTCCAAGAACCCCACTGGGGATTGAACCGAGGACATTCTGATTACTCGTCAAATGCTCTAACCCACTTGGCCCGACCTAGATAACTCAGATTAAAATGTTAGGCTGGCTTTCAGAAATCTTTTAAGTTTTGTGAAATATCACCAGTGTGTACTTTTGGTATGCATGTATGTTTATCTGTATGTGTATCTGTGTGCACATGCAGTATGTTATGTAGCAGGTATCCAAATTGTTCTGAAAGATAAATTCTCCTTCCACAGGGCACATATGCAGGCCAATTTGTGATGGAGGTAAACCCAATTTAGACTTTTGGGGTCAATTGTGGTATATATTTTTGGCATCCGATATGCTATGCTAGTGTTAGCCCCGGGTGTTCATATTGTCCGGCCTAGATCACACCTTGCATGGATTGAGTTTAGTAGTCCTATTCTATGTTTTTGCACTCTGCATCTGGAGTTTGAGAAACCATCACCACATGCTATTTTTGTAACAACAAAGAAAGGCTCTCTGAATGCCAACTTTAATTTGAAAACCATCACCACATGCTATTTTTGTATCAACAAAGAAAGGCTCTCTGAATGCCAACTTTAATTTGAAAAGAAACCTTACTGACATTTCAACTGAATGCCTGGTGACTACCAAAGTCTCTTCCCATCTGATGCGGTGATGTGCCGCTCACATGTGTTCTGCAACCAACAACCTGACTATCTGAGTCTCCAACATCCCCTTCTTGCAGGCATCTCGGTGCTCCTTCATCCTCGTCTCCAGTCTCCTCACCATCACCCCAATGTGCATAGACCTTGCCACAACTGCAAGGAATCTGGTACACAACCTTGGACTTCAGCAGTCCACCGTGCTAGAAGACCCAAGGAGCTGTTGCTGAAGGAGACGCTCTGCATCCAGATGACCCCTGCTGAAGAGCGTTCCAACCGCATGGAGGACTGGAGCTTCTTGACTGCTGGATGGCAACTCTGAGGAGAGTAGAGGGTGGAGCTAGCTAGGGTCAACCCCTGGACTCCCATGACGTTCACTGACGATCATTGTGACGTGTCATGACGTACGTGGCTATAAAATAGCAGGCGTTCACACTAACTCCACTTTCGCCCTGAAGAAGACTAGGTATCTAGCCAAACATAAGCAAAATTTCTTTCCGAATTAAAGTTGGTGTTCAGGGAGCCTCTCTTTGTTATGCAAGAGCCAACTGAAAACTTTTTGTATTAATAGTACGCTTGTTTTGACTAGGGATTTCTGAATATCAAATGGAAGAAGTGGAAGCGAGTGCTACTAACCCGTTCAGTGGCGATGGTTCCCTGTGTAATCATTGCAGCTCTGGCCAGCAACAGCCTTGACTACCTGGATGAGTACATCAATGTTGAACAGAGTCTGTTGGTGAGTGACTGTATTCATGTATAACAGTATGGTAGTCGCAAGCTGTCAAGGTAAACTTGAACTTTTCTTGTACAAATGTTTCAACACAAATTGCATCTACAGTGAATCATACAGTTTTACAGAGTTTATATACTAAGTGATGTACAGACAATGACGGTTTATGTAAGCTAGCATACGTACAAGCTATCATAAAATATGAAAATCTGAGTGAGGTGGTGGATTATGTGGGTGTTTAGGATGTTCAGTCTGTGGTTTAAGATATCCCACCTGAAAGTTGTGAGGAGAGTTGGATCACTACGTGTACAAAGATCGAAAGTCCACTCAGTCAACCATATATGGGAAATGAAATGTGGTCCTTACTACAGCTTTTGCCCACTTGACACGAATATTCTGTATATGAAATCTCAATTGAACTTCTCTTGTACAAATGTTTTCGGCGCAACTGGAGATACACCTCAAGAATCATACAGCATGTATATATATATATATATCAGTCAGTGACTGTCTATATGTAAGCAAGCATACAAGCAAACAAGCTATCATGTGATACATATATGTATGTATGTATGAATTACTGTATACTGTTATAAATATTAATATTGTCTGCTGCACTCATTCCTATTCCTTAGCTCCCTTTTGCGTTGGTTCCCATTCTTCATGCAACAAGCAGCAGAAGGATCATGGGACAGTTCAAGAACTCACTGTAAGTAATTGTATTGCATGATAAATCATGGCCCTTGAGGCACAGCTATGTGCATGCTTATCACTTACGTACACGCTTATCACTTACGTACATGCTTATCACTTATGTACACGCTTATCACTTACGTACATAATAAAGATGAGTATTACTTTTGATAAGTGGTAGGCAAGGGCCAGCCTCACTCTAGCAAGTGAGGCTGGCCGACATAAACTAAGCCCCAGCTGAGTTATCTGCTTGTAGTTGGGGCGAGCCTGAGCGAGCCCCACACTAGCGAGTCGAATTCTGCTATCGTGTCTATGTATATTATTATTATGGTACGTACGTCTACCGAATCTAAATACAAAATTCTAATTTTGCGTATTATGCATTACGTATGCGAAGCGCATTACGCATAGTACGCGTACGCCACTGCGTTTAATAATTGTGTGGAAGCTACTGGAAGTTTGCAGGTCCAATAGGCCAAGGTACGTCAATATAAGTTAGTTTTTATGTTGCTTACATGGCGAAGAAGGGCTAGACAGTGGTAGTAATCCAGTTTTGGTTAACTGCAAACGCATTGCGAAATGGCTGAGTCAGCACTGTCAGTAACAGCTGCAGCAAGAAGAGATCAGCCCAACCAGCATTTAGTTTCAGGTACATTTAACCTAGAATTACTAGTAACTGAGCACAATCTTCAGCCTTATCTTTATGTATGCTTAGACTTTAACACTGCTGGATGTAGTCTTGTTTGCTATCATAGTAGACTGTAGTGATTTGTAGCAGCTACAACAGGTTATAGTGTCCATGCTGGTTACTGCAGTATCTATGAGCCCTATCTAGTCATACAATCCGATCACTGTTGTATTACTTCCACTTTGAAATGCCCATTTGCTAATATAATGCACAGACACTCACCCCACAATGTCCTGCATTTGCCTAGTTAGTGTCAGTATTGACCTTATCTTACAGGTTTGGTGCCATAACAGTGAGGCACCTCATCTTGTAGCTCTGGTACCATTCAGACCCAAAGCCAAACTTTCACTTGTACACGCGATTATGCCAACTTAGCCCACTCTTTGGGAATAGAAATGCGCTTACCTCAAGATATAGTATATCCCAAGTGCAAGGGATATAAATCAGAAGTCTAAGGGCACAAAGTGACCGAGGCTGAGTGATTAAAGGGCCCTTGGGCTTTGTAATTTAAACCGGATCCCTTATAGTATGAGCAATTATCTCAGCAAAATGACATCATCAAGTGAGTGCTTTAGAGTGGCTTCTGTATTCAGACCATAGCGTTGCTGGCTAGCTAGCTTCTTGTTAGTGCTAGAAAATCTGCAGCTTTGGTGATCACTAACTGGGATAAAAAGATTCTTTTCTGTGAAATGGTACCATTATTGGTGCTATCCTAGATTTGGAGTGCTTTATCACTTTGACTTCTCAATCTGCAAGGTCCGTGTGTAGGTGTTACAGTTCTATCTGGAGAGGGATACCTTAGGCTACTTACTTCATGTAGCTGAGGTAATTTCTTACCCAGGACTGAGTGAGGTCAATCTTCATAGCTTGTATGACACCATGGCTTCTGAAGGTTGTTGTTGTTCTCTGAGGTGTTCATGCTATAGCGGAATACACAAGCGTGATATGCCTCGCGTGGCTACCAGAGGCATGCATAAACAGGTAGTTGCTACGTATGTCTTAAGGCTACACTACCTAAAAAGGACTGTAGAAAAAAACTGGCCTTCAAAAGTAGATCTCTAAGCTGTACCATGTGTATTAATATCATTATTTCCTGGGAGGCATGCCTGCAGACCTTTTCCTGACATCATCACATCCCGGGTTGCACACGGGATGCGGACTGGGGCTGGGGGGGCCAACTATTTTTGCGAGTCAGTTAGACGCGAGAATAATAGCTGAACAGTGCAGGTACGAAAAATGACTGACATTCAGGTAAACTATCTCTCTCTCTACAAGATTTTCGGAAAATCAGCCACGGATGCCACGAGAGAGCAGACAGAGGTCCTGTAGTACTTGCAACTCACATTCACATTGCTCAATCGTGCCGTCTGTGTCCGGCGCTCATATCTCTGCTTATACAACGGGTACACAAACTCTACTAATTCGGGAGCTGTAGTAGGCCTTCCTTGGTAAAACTATTGGTAGACTTGTCCAACTCTCTGACTCTTCGTGCACTACAAGTTCGAAGACGGCATCCATGTAACTGCCAGAGATGCCATTTTGAACACATGTGCCCCGGGACAAAACGTGCGTTACATCGCGATATACCTACATACATACATACGTATATATATATATATATAAACGCTAGCTGAAATGTTGAGCCCATAGGTCGCGAATATTGGCCTCGCTGCACTCGGTAGTAACACTCAATAGCTAGAGAGACTTTAACTGTGTTGTACATGCAAAGAGCGTAAAGATCAAAGCACAGTTAAGTCATCCACTGAGAGAACCACTCTATAGCTAGAACACTGCTTCTTCATCCTATCTGCACAACAAGCTATGAAAATAGAATGATACTCAGCACAACACAAGTACATGTGCCAACCTTCAACTAATGCTAAAACCAGGCTAGAAGGTGGCAGCTTCTTCCTTTTAAGAGATATATATGATATTTGTCCTTTTTTCCAGCCGGGCGCGCGCTTCGCGTGCGCCCGGCTGGTACTAAGATTGCTTTACGTTTTTGCATCTGTATGTGCGCTAAGTTACAGCATTCCGTTACTATGCCACTATAGCCACGAGCGCAGTGGAAGCTACTGGAGTTTTGCAGGCTCAATAGGCCAAGGTGTAAAGTTAGAGTAGTTTTGTGTTGCCTAGACGGCGAAAGAGTGGTAGGTTACGATGATAATTCTGTTTGCATAAGTTCTGATCGCTAACTGGAAAAGCACTACGAAATTGCTGAGTCAGCACTTTCGCTGGAAGCAGTACATAAATACACTGTCTAGCCAAGTTGGTCCATTCTATAGCTGCATCTAGCTGAGACTGACCTGTTGCTGAGCACAACCTTCAGTTGGATGATTTATGTAAGAAACACCCGGCTGGTTTTTAGA
Organism: Phakellia ventilabrum; assembly: GCA_963921505.1. Taxonomy (NCBI): domain Eukaryota; kingdom Metazoa; phylum Porifera; class Demospongiae; order Axinellida; family Axinellidae; genus Phakellia; species Phakellia ventilabrum. The sequence goes on along the minus strand of OY997395.1, from coordinate 3,147,263 downwards.
TATGAAATATCAGTCTTGTTTTGCATGATCACGAACATTGTAATGCCCGCCCTATGTACATTGTAAGGCAAAAACTCTTAGTTTCTAGAATACTGTTGCAGCTGTAACACATCTAATATCCACCCACATTTCATCCAGTTGTATCTGTGCATATAGCATTGCAAAGTTACACTTTGCATTTGGAAAAGTGGAATATGGCTGATATTACGTTTGTGAGTAGCATTTTCACTTGCTTTTGACTTGTGAAAATACATCTGCCCACTCATCCAATATCTGGCCTTATACTATACCTAAGTCATTCTAACCAATCAGATTTCAGCATTACAGGTATATAACGGGTCATACCTACCGCACGAAAAAATATACCCCAATTGTTTACGTAAAGCATGTACCCGATTCCGTTCCAGTCGTTCAAACGTTCAGAAAGCTGTGGTAGGGCTGGTGGCTAGGGGAGCCTAGGCAAGACGTTTTTTGCCCGTAAATCGATGTGGGATAGTACGGTAAGCTACTGGTCTCCGTCTGTAGCTAGTTTTGTTGCGTTTCTGTGTGTTTGTACGTGTGGCCACACTGCCAGCCTACCGTTTTTAGCCAAAATGGCGCTAGGGTCGGGCTAGACGGGTAGCTACCATGGCTATTAGCTGTTGTTCATGTTTGTTGCAATTGCTGGAAATGTTTCGCCACTTGTAGCTACTATTTTGCGTTGTGAAAGCTTGCTAGCTACCCAGTTTGTCGCTTTGTGCTGAACAGCACCTTTCGAACCTTCTGGCAAGCAGTAGCTTACCCTGCATTTCTTGATGCTTTGGCAACTCTTGTCAGAATGACATAGGCATAGTACAAGATAGATAGACCAGCACTTCCTTGGCTTCCATGGGAGATCATTTTTCCCGCGGTAGATAACAGGTCTTACACTATACCTAAGTCATTCTAACCAATCAGATTTCAGCATTACAGGTATATAACGGGTCATACCTACCGCGCGAAAAAATATACCCCGATTGCTTACGTAAAGCGGGTACCCGATTCCGTTCCAGTCGTTCAAATGTTCAGAAAGCTGTGGTAGGGCTGGTGGCTAGGGTAGTCTAGGCAAGACGTACTGTGTTTTTTTTGCCCGTAAATCGATGTGGGATAGCACGGTAAGCTATTGGTCTCCGTCTGTAGCTAGTTTTGTTGCGTTTCTGTGTGTTTGTATGTGTGGCCACGCTGCCAGCCTACCGTTTTTGCCAAAATGGCGCTAGGGTCGGGCTAGACGGGTAGCTACCGTGGCTATTAGCTGTTGTTCATGTCTGTTACAATTGCTGGGAGTGTTTCGCCACTTGTAGCTACTATTTTGCGTTGTGAAAGCTTGCTAGCTAGCCAGTTTATCGCGTCGTGCTGAACGGCACCTTTCGAACCTTCTGGCGAGCAGTAGCTTGCCTTGCAGTTCTTGATGCTTTGGCAACTCTTGTCAGAATGACTTAGGCATAGTATAAGATAGATAATATAAATTATCTCCCTTGGAAGCCTCGGAAGTACCTCGGGCTTCGCCCTCGTACTTCCTCGGCTTCCGCGGGAGATAATTTTTCCCGCGGTAGATAACAGGTCATACACCCCGCTACGCAGTGATCTATCCTATACATATTCCACTTTCACTTGTGCAATAATATTATGCTTTTATAAGTATAGTGTTAAGGTGGTGCCCTGAATAATGCACCACTAATATACAGTGAAATGTGCCAGCTTCAAACTTGGTGCAGAGCTTTTGGACATGCAGATGCAAGAGATTTGCCAGCTCTGTGGTTGTTTTGAAAGGAAATTAATCTTGACAAAGCCCATTTCACCATTTAGGCTGAAATTTGTAAGCTGTAACTGCTTTCATTCAGTGGTACTGATGCAACAGTGTCACAAGTAGACAGTCTGGTTTACTTCACTGAAAATTTGGCAAAACATTTCTTTGTTAATCTCTGGATAGCACTTTTATTCCAGCAATTTTCTCAGCTGTGCTTGCATGGCCAGCAAATTCTGTGTAGATGGTAATTGTTAACCAAGCACCTTAAGCTACAAATGTCCAGTTGTGTGTATGGTTAGAAGTATCTTCATGAATTATAAATGAGTTACAGCAAAAGGAAGTTTTTCTTTTCACCACGTTAAGTAACACTGCTTGTTTTCTTCTGACACAGCTTCTGGACCATAGTGGTGTGGGCTATGGGAGTTCTAATCATGGGAGTGAATATATTTTTCATCATTTACCAAGTGGTAAGTGTCCTAGTATAAATTGCAGTATGTACGTATATTATGCTCTTGGTTACAGCTCAAACATTTTGGTACAACATCAATGCACCTTACAAAAATTAAAGCATCCATATTTTCTGACTCAGAAGGTGGAACTTTCCATTTACTTAGAAGTTGGATCTCATGGCTCAATATCAAAAACTTACAAATTCATGATTGCAAATGTAGCAAGGGCAATAATCGTGCTGTATGCTAAATATTTATCTGTCAATCCCCACTGGGTTTCATCCAATACACAATCGAGAATATGCCATGTGCATGGTTAATTAGGAAGGACTATGTAGAAGAGACAGACATCGAGGAAAGGAGAGAAAACAAGAGAGGGCTTGCCTATCTGCAAATTGGCAGTGTAGAAGATGCTGAAGAGAAGAAAGCCAGATAAAGAAAGCCAGGAAACTTTGCTGACACTCGTCAGCACATTCATTGATTTATGTGAATACACTGGCCAAATGTGGACAGACAGACAAATATGTAGCTCAAACAAGTTATGATTAACTGGCCTTGCTATCTCACTTATGCTCACCACCCAGCAATTAAAATTTTGAGTACACAGCACGGCACCACACTTCCATGCTTAAGGTGGCAATGGTAATTGATATACGTACAGCTCTATATGGTAGCAAGCTGTTACACCATTACTTTTACCTTAGAGTGAACGGGTAAGACCTTAAGTAGCTGTGTCGTAGTACTTATCAGTGTTTTTTGTCTCTTTGCTATCTGTTCAGTCAGTTAGTAGTCCAAGCAAGCACCTCAGATGGAAGGTAGAGGGTATTCTTGAAAACTAGGGCCTATATATTGTGAAAAAATCACTCTACGTATGACATATACTAGTAACATATGAGTGTGCCATAAGTTTCAAACTACATGTAGCGGATGCAGTACTTTTTTCACACAGTGATTTCAGTTTGTTACAAAATGGAGATGATATCATGCTGCTTTGCTTCTCTCCTCTGGCTGTTTATGTTTACCAAACAATATAAGAAATGACAATCTTGTACTCCATTTCCACCTTAAGCTACTGTACATGTACATGTATAACACTATTAGATTTTAAGAGTGCTCCTTGCATAGCTAAATGTACGTACAAGAAAGTGCTGACTAAGCTAAACGCCAGTTGGATGACAAATTGCAATATTAGTGCTGTCTACCATTTTATAGGTCTATATTACACACTACATAGGTTAGCTTAAGGTACGTGTGTGTACAGATGTACGTACATGTAGCTTAATTGGCTGATAAATTTCCAGTAGTTGACTAGAGTTGCATGGCAACTACATTTGTGTATGTGATCTTTGTGGATAGACGTACCATAGGCACTGGTTGTTTAGCGCATGCACTTATAAGAGCTGGCAGCAACAGGTTACGTGCTTAAGAGGAAATGAATGCTTATTAATAAGAAGTATGCTCGGAGCTTACAGTTTGAGTATGAGGATGAAAGACAGAAGATTGCAGTATGGAGAATAGTCGCCATGTATACAAGCAAGTTGGTGGCAAAGACTTGGTTTGGAACAAGAGGAAGACTGTGTATACCTATGATCGATACACCATATGGTACTATTGTTGGACCCATAGCTCAATAGCTTACCAGTGTGCAGTATTATTGGACACATACCTTGAGAGCTCTCAAGTTTATTGGCTCTTCCGCTATGTAGCAGGAGAGTATTCACCCAGTCACAGCTGCACTGCTCTTGCCATCTATTCTTCTTTGACTGATTTGATGTGATATGTGCTGGACACATGGTGGATAAAAACTGTAACTTATGTGCTTAATTAACGGTGTGCACTAAATAAAGAGCAGCACTAAACAACCAGCGCCTACAGTATGCAACAAACACAAAAAATGTAGTTAATTACTTAATTAAGAATCAAGATACGTATAATGGTGCCCTTGATAACTGGTAGCTCACTTACAGCCCACGTGTTTGTAAAGTGCATATATATATATACCAGTAATATATATTTCATAGGCAATCCCTGGAAGATGGTGGCGTCATCTCGTGGCCAGTATTGGACTGCTCATCTACTTAGCTGTTGTGGGATTCTACGTAAGTATTTGCTATCAACCCTGCATCAATACATAATGAATGGATGAACTAATGATCTACACTTAAAGTACATTTAAGCTCCCAAGGGGAAGATAAGAGGAGAGTAGAGAAAGAAAAGATAATGCATAGTTCTCAGGTGGCTCTACCCAGTTAGTTGCTATGTACGTACGTGTGTCTTTGAAACATCTCAATAGAGGATGTCTATGGCTGTGGTGAATTAATTACTATGAACAACAGTCCTATTTTCGTTAACGCTGATACAAGAGCAGTAATGGCAGAGCAGCCTTTAGCTGTAGTTTTAGGTATCTTTCAGTAAGTGAAATGGTACCAGAAATAACGGCACTTGAGCTAATGCAGTACTTTTGTAGGAATGGTATATATTATAGATTCAAAATGTGGTACATACCAAATAGCGGATATTGTGATTGCAACTGAAATTCTACTCAAATACACATAATAGGAAATGTCTTTTTTTTTAGGTATTCTATCCACTGTATAAGAACTACATGAACACCAAGAAGAAACCTTCAGAGGGTGCAGAATGTTAGCAGTCTATGGTTTTGATAACGATTGTAATATTAGGTAACTGTGCACCACATATTTGATGTACGTAGAAGTATGTTGTCTATATTTATAATTGTATATTATTCCTATATAGTCATTATACGTCATATCTCATACATTAGAAATCAAACTGCATGGCCACTAAGTTGTTGCCAAAACTGATTAGTATACATGCATGCAGGCTGAGGACATAGTGAGTTTCACAAGTTGTTGTCATTGATGAAGGTGCATGTATACATACGTACATATATGAATAGGGTGTGCAGTGCTCCAAAGAGAGTAGATCTATTTTTGCCAATTTTGCGTGTATCTTCAACCAATGTCTATGCTCAAAAAACCTGATAGGGATGTCCAGAAAAAAGTCAAATGACACACAGGCAAAAGTATGGGTTCATATGTAAAGTGAGTTCAAAAAGGCTCAATCCGTATTTCTCTAAATTAGAAGTTAAGGTCTCTAATTAACCTCAAGTGTAGTGATGTGCTTTATACTTGTGTAGCTTCCCTATTCCTTACAATATACGGAAACATTACGAATTTCAAGAAACTTGTAGTTACATGTACCTGATGTTTTTTTTTACTTATTTGGGTATAGTCAAGCAGTTGCAACCTTTCTACTCTCTTTGTTTGGAGCACTAGCTATTAGGAGCTGCTGCAGACCCAGTAGGTTTTGTAGCTTCATGTACGTCTATAAAGCTGTTCCTTTGCTCAGCAGCTGAAGGTCCAGATCCTGGGTTCAATCCCCAGCTGGGCTCTAATTTTTCAGAGTTCCTTACTCCCTCAGGGTTTTGTTGCCATCTTGATGATTCACATAATTAGGTGAATGCAGCAAGTAAATGTGGAACTATGGGCACACTTTGTGAATTGTGGAGATGATACACTCCCAAGGAAAAGATTTGTTGTGAAATTGACCTGTAAATAAATATACTAGTCTTAAAAATCCACAATTTTAGATGCACTGAGTTTTCTGGCTATTTACAATCAAAAATGGGTTCAAATTTTTAGTGCACTGTTCCAGACAGTCTAGTCATGATATGATGCATTAGATGAAGTTTGTGGTGCTGTAGGCCAATCAATTTACTTTCAAAACTTGGATCTACATGTCCAAAACTCTGCACCGCAACAAGTCCTTGTAGGTTTTCCGTGTTATTCTCAATTTTGTGAAAATAAATATGCAGAGTAAAGTTATAGAGGTCTCAATAGTTTTTCTCTAGAATATAATCTCAATAGATTTGCTTCAAGTTCTAATACTACAAAATGTTACTCCATGTTGTATGTGTACTTGATTATGACTGTGGTAGGCTTAGGTGTAGTGTTGTCAGCTACAACAATCTCATGGCCATCACTAATTCCAAGATCTGGAGAAACAGAAGAAAGTAGCTATATAATATACACTCACATTACGTACAATATCTGAATGTTGATCAAGATGGACTGATCATGAGTTTACCACTGTAGATGTACATAATCTTATGTAAATAACTAGCTAGCCGTAATGGTTGCACAAGTTGAAATAGTATGACTCAAACTGTTCACTGATTGTTTATGAAAATCTTTAAACTAAAAGATTTGAAATTAACCATCTGCATTACTATTCGGTTAGAGATCACCTGATACGTACTCTGTTGACAGCATGGTTTTTAACCCTATAGTTTGTTCATGTATATTCATCTTCTCATACATGGAAAGGACACAAACCTGTTAACTTCTTTTTCAAATTACGTCGAGTGGCCTTTTCCATTGCTTCCAATGTCTATGGTATAAAACAAGGTCTCAGTTTAGGGGGGAAGAAAGACTAGTTATGCAAACACAACTTACAGGCAAGTATAGGGTCTTGTTCTTTCCCTCCACTACTGTAGTGAGGGTAGGTGACTTCATCATACTGCCAATAAAAGATGATAGATTAGAACACATGTTAATAACTAACTCTCCAACCACTGTGACAGGTCAACACAGCTATAAACTGAATTTGATGTTTGAATATCACTAGTGAGGCTAGTAAACATACGCATACTTAGGCTTCCATCTTAATTACCATACACTTTACTATACTGCTTGCTGACTACAACTGTATCAAAATTCCCCTACAAGCATTCGAGTCATAGTTTCAGAAAACATTCAGGGACTAGTGCGTATAACAGACATGGTCTTATTACTCTGCCATATACTTCTCTCTACAAAACAGGAATGAGAAATGTGAAACCAAGGAACGAGGGGCAAAAACACATAGCTAATCTCGTAACAGTAGTGCCATGTACAGCAACAATGTGGTGTGAGAAACCTGCCCATAGCCTCTGGTTAGATTGTTCTGTGTATGATACAACTTGTATTGGTGTCGTTTTGAAGTTCCAAGGAAGCCCACGGTTGCTGATTTGCTGATTGAAGGGGTAGAATTTTAAAATGGCTTTCTGAAGATCCCTACAGAGTTGGTGAACGGTACTCCAGCTAAGCAGTCCTTGTAATCCATCTGGCATTTAAACAGTAACAGTTTGCTGAAAAGCCTGACTCCCCCCCCAACTAATCAAGAACGGACTCTACTAACTATTTGAGACCATATAAGAATACATTTTCACACACAAGTACGTGTATGTCCTGATCACTTACATACTCTGAAAGCCTGTTAGAAAGTTCCCCACTGTTGATACTAGCTTGTTTATAGTGTATACTCAACTCACAATTTTGGGTTTTCACACAAATAGTCACACAGGCCCTGCAGTGTAGTGTCTTCATGAAAGGTAATGGTTACTGGTATAGTGGAACATGATGGACAGTCCTCCTATTACAAAAAATATGTACTAGAGTCAGTCGTCAAAATCCTGCAATTTTATTTTCCTATACCGCGAGCTGGCAATAACTTGCGATATTGACGTCTGCGTTAAGCGTTATTGACGGGTAACTCACGTGATGCAGAGTCAGTAAATATTGAAGAGAAATTACAGCAATGGGAGCTACCAAGCTACTAAAACATTAGCGAAAGGAATACTTCTCTCACGAATCGCTCCTAAGTTGGCGAGACCGTTCACCAACGGCTCGGGAAAATACTTGTACACACTCGTGCAATATCTCGCCATATTGCCCACTAAACCAGGTAATAAAATATATTTATTACTGCATACTTGGAGACATTAAACTTCTCGCGTATTTCATATATTTTTCAAAGTTGCCACACACATTCAAATTGTACACCATAGCATGCTCTTCCTATAGCTACGTACCTTCAATATTCTTTGTGTACAAATATGTAATTCAACTATGGAGTATGTCTCGTGCAAATGTACCAGTGCTCACAGATAGTACAGCTTTTTCAGTTGTACCTACATACTGAGGATCTACAGTCACGCTTCAACAGAGAAGGTAGGAAGAGTGTATCAAGGTGTGTGAGCTGAATGTGTGTATGGGACACTAGTATGCACCTCTGAGGGATGGAGACCTCACTATGCATAGTTCCTATTCTATTGACTGAAGAGTTCTACTGTAGCATGTAGAAATTATACTAAGTGTTTGATAATTCCAATGTATGTATATGTAAATCTTCAACAACAATGCAACTGCAAACTCTTGGATGGATACATCACAAGGTTATTACAATAGCACATAAACAAACAGACCTTTCTCTCAGCTTCAAACGTGTATGTGTACACTCCATCCGTGTCATTGAAAACCATATAATTTTGAAGGGGTTTACTGCAGCTATGTAAAACATAAGTATTTGTATATTCAAGTTCACAAATATATCACATGTATTATGTATTTTACATACACATTACATACGTACGTACGTACACAAATGTATTTTGAATTTGGTAAATTTGTTTTTTTAGCTACGTAGCTATCAGAAGTTATCAGAATCACTCATACTTTTATTACCAGCCGGGTGTGCACCCCACTGTTCATGCAACTGAATAAGGCACTGGTACTATCCGTGTTCCCTTGCTTCACCAAAATATCCAAACATGAAATACACATAGCAACAAGAAATTTTGTAATTATTAGTTAATTATTTCACTACCATATTCCAAAGTAGGATGAAGTATCGAAATTGACTACCTACTTACAACCGTACTGATGTTTCTATTACTTACAAACCAGGGCAATTGATTACGTTTTTACCTTCTGTACATGACTATCTCACGACACATTACCAGTAAAGTCAATGCCCAAGTAACAGTAACTTACAACCCTTAGAATCTCTTTATTTCCCCACTTCCATGTACATGAACATGCACCTGTAATAGCCTCTTCAGAAAAACCATAACAGCACTATTTTTTGATGTTAGAGTTTAACCTCCTTGTACTGCATTAATAGTTACTTAACTACATCAGTTGTGCTGTATGCAGCCTGCCGTTGAATTCTACACTCGAAAAGATTGATGTTCAAGGCCTAGGCTGACAAGAAGAATGCCTAAGCTAGCTACTATAGTAGCTACTCGGATAATCGTCATTCAACCACTGAAGGGGAAGTCAGTACATATGTAAGTACATATACCAGTTGCTAACATAGTCATGTGAGGATCACGTTTACTATCGAGTCTCTCGACCAACATGAGAAAGTCATGGTGAAACTGATATGGGTCGTACTACTGCTTGGATACAAATCATGTGACTTAATACAGATCATGTGACATCTAGTAAAATCAAGTGTGCACTTATAGTTTCACCAAAATATAATGTGAAATACACGTAGCAATGAGAGATTTTTGGGAAAAATGCAAATTATTAATAGTTAGTTAACTACATCAGTTTCAGTGTATGCAGCCTACTGTTGAAACTCAATATTCAAAGCAATGAACTCGAGTTCATTGCTTTTGAGTATCAAGTTGAGACCAGACAACCGGTTGACTGGTCTAGGCCAGACAATAAAGTTAATTATTTGTACTACAGAAGCTTCATGCATATGTATCATCTTTTAACCAGGTCAGTGTGTAATTGTTTGATGAAATTGTGAGGCTTCCCTATTCACTCCTGGACATTAGTAAGAGTTAGATGTATGATAATCCAACGTTTCTCTATATTGTCCATGGCCATCCACATGCATGTATGTAGATCACTATTACTTATTTTACTTGCATGTATACAGCAAGGTACATACATGTGCATGTACATGTATCTGAATGAATGTTGAAACGATTGGCAGAAGTTTAAAAGTTTTGTATAATGTTTATTTGTAGCTACAGAGTAGAGAACACAATCATTATTTACCTTGTTGCCAACTTGAATACTTCAGTAGCACAGACAGCTATGTATAGGTAATGACAGCAAAAAATGTAATTGCCATTTTAGTTTATGAATGATACAGTAGCAAGCTCTATAGGATGAAACTAGCATAAGCAGCCATAAATTATACATAAATACAAAATGTTAGGGTGCACACAATCATATGTGCTCCTGAAAGTATAACCAGGGAAGGGGTATTTACGGGCTAACACATGTGGATCTAAGACATGCTAGGAATACAATCACCATGCAACTCTACCTTAACAACTAACCTGCAATTACAGCATTGGTAGATGCAACAGCTGGAATGATATGCTTTACCACTCCTGTATAAAATAGAAAAATACACCTCCATCTGTAAGTAGTTGTTTAGTAAACGAAGGGTTGGTATAAGTTTAAAAGCACCGTATATCAAGAAAAGCTGGGGAGTGGAGCCTGGGAATGGGGCTACATATATACACGAATGTACCCATACAATTACGTCACTGATAAGTTGAGCTTGAGTAATTACATTACTGGCATTTCTACCAGCCATTCGTGCGCTTTGCGTGCGACCAGCTGGTACTAAGATTGCTTTCGAGTTTGTATGTTTGTCTGTTTGTTGTGCATCCACACATATCATGTGCGCAATGATTGCATCATAATCATTAATTACCACGCGACATAATCTACCAATCCAGCGGAGCTGCTGACAGTCTGTAGGCCAAGGAAAAAGTGTAGATAGCGATACATATGCTGTTATTTGATGTTGTGACTGTTAACTGGAGGCGCAACGAAATTGCAATGTCAGCACTTATCACTATAAGTTCCATGTAGGTTGGAGCACTGAAATGCCAGACCTCCCTTAGCCTATATTGCTTGCAGTACACGTGCATGGGGAGCCTGGAAGCTAGCTGTTTTGTCCTAGGCATTAGGCACAAGTTGCGCTTAGTTATAAACGGAGCTAACTGGAATTTCGTACAGAAACAGGTTGCACTGTGATACAGCGAACAACTAGGTGTGTAGAAACTTTTCTATTGCTAATGCTCTCTGTTGCCGAGTGAAGAGGCAGAGTTTACCATGGTGCTAGATTTTCTGGAGATTGAGATGTTAAGTGGTACATGTACTCCTGCTAAGCATTCCTCACATCCCATCTGATCTTCATATACATAGCAATAGTCTAAGAGTATCAGCAAGTCTTCCTTTATAGTCGTGAGCCAGGAATGGCCAACCCATTGGGAAGGAGCCTGACTCCTTCCTGGCAGGCAAGATTGTTTAATAATCCTGCTTTGTAAATTAGCTTGTATTCTGTATACCATAATATGGGCTTTTTTCCAGCTGGCTATTACTTTTTTATACTGGCATGCTATTGTAACAGTACATACATGTAATCTTTGCTTCAGTGTGATTGAGGTCCTAGCCACTTACACTGCTACATACCTTGGGTGAGTCTGTAAGTAACACCTTGAATCCCAAACTCGTCTGCTCTTTCTTGAGCTTTCTCATATATCCATATAATGTGGTCTGGGTTGTCACCATCAATTGAAATATCTAGGAGAGGTTCAAACTGTCATAATTAAAATAGATGACTAAATTGTTAGAGAATGTTTGGAACCTTCTTCAGTTGATATGCACTTACACAGCAACTGTTGTGTACATCTGAAGTTCTTGACCAAATATTGTATGAATGCACTGCCACAACAGAGCTAGTGTACTGTGTACAATGCATGTACATACTATTAGTTTCCCCCACTGCCAACTAAAGGAGGGGTCACAGAGGAGCAAAACATATACCATTGTGATTCTTGGGGGAAAACATGCACCTAAGGGTTCCACACTTTCAGTTTCTCTTACTAAAACAAAAATATGATGTTTTAAAGCTGGTATGTGCTGTTTTCAAGCAGTATAAAATCTGATTTAAAGCTACCCTACAGATGAGATTCCAGTGGACTGGCAAGCTTCGAGCCTTGGTTCAAAACTGCTACGCCTACCTCTTTATGACTATATGTATGTACTTGAGTTTCTTTTGCTTTCTGAAAACAAAAAATCACGGCACCACATTGGCTTTTTTTAGGCTACACGCATGCTATCTCAGTAGTCAACTACATGACAGGAGTGATTCTTAAGACTCTGTAAGTACTGGCATTGAACTGAAGCTTAGCAATGCTAAAAAGCCACAGCGCTCTCGTTTCTGGGAATAGACGTGTCATGATTACTGGGCCAGGCGAAGTCTGCCCCTTCCATTCAGTAGCTATCTTGGTGTAGCTACTCGTTAAAATAATGAATGTGCGAAGGCTCGCTTCATCCCACCCAGATAAGTTGTGAACCACAAAACGTGTGTGAAGCTTGCCATGTACATATTAGAAACAACCCACATTTATGTTTGCCATACATTATAGCTTAGTTATTATAAAAAGGATCATTTCCCTTTCACTAACTGCAACACCACCTCAAAAGCAGACACTTTACCTACCTCCAAAGGGTTTTTCCTTTGGCCACTGGAGGATTCTCACATACTCAATGCAGTGTTCAGGCAGTCGAGGCTTGGAGGCTATGGTACACAGTGGGAAGGTTATCTGGAGCAAGATAACATACTATACATCACGAGAGAATTTTGGTTCACTAAAAAATTTCGTGTGAGGATTGAAAACTACGTAGTAAAGAGTTAGCATTATCAAATGGTGAGCAAATGCAATGCAATACAACCTCCGGTTACTCGTATCCTCTAACTGGAAATTTTGCTTGCTATCAGGTGGGAACTGAGGCAAGTACTCGTGTAGCATGGAGATCCCACATTTGTATACAGTACATGTATAACAGCTACAAGAATGCAATTAAGGTAAGGTAGGGGGTTTCCAAACAACTTTTATGTGTATTAGAAACTTGTGTCTTCAACTTCACTTCTGTTATGCTCCTCAGGTACCGTTTGTTGCTAAGGGTCTGGGCTACCAATATCCAATGTTTAAAGTCTTTCTGTAATTGTTTGCGGTAGAAACCTTCGTTTCTCTGCAAATATTCCGTGGATGTCCCGCAATTGATTTGTTATGCAAGAGCCAACTGAGAAGCCACCGCTCCACTTGATCAGGCAGAACTTTCTGCACTGCAAGGAATTTATGCCACTGCATCCATGTCTTATTCAATTACGTATGTATGTTTACATATTTTAAAACATGACACACAACCACACTTTAGCTAGAATGCTGATGTTACAGATATAATTAAAACATGGCAGCAGTAATATATTTACCTGTGGTGGATAGAGGTCCATAGTGCAGTCGATGCAAGCTGACATTCCGGGGATGATTACACGGGCATTTCCTTTGAAACCTGGGTATTGATTGCATGGTAACCAGTAACATACATTAGGCCTTGAGCTTTCACCATTTAACCATGCATGTTCACAGTTCATTACTAGTCAAGTCACGAGCACCAGGTCTGTATCAGATTTACCCTGAAGGCCATAGGCTGAAGGGCTTTGTGCATTATTTATCATGGACCCACACATGTAGCAACGTATCATGGAGTACGGTAGTACTCCATATATAGGGATGGCACGGAAAAAAAATGGCCGCCCCATATTATACATGTAATGCCCCCAGGAAGTGCTTATACTGATTCCTGTAGGTTTACCTTCACTTCCTCCATCAATAAGGGGTACAATGGAACTCTGATCCATTTGGCAATCGTCATCATACTTGAGCAAACTCAGCTGTAAGATCCAAAGAAGATAGTACAATATAGAAGTTTTAGTGAATATAATAATTGTGCCATATAATTTGTACTTCAATATTACATATTCCACCCACACAATATAGCAGCCTGTGAGTGGCTGGCGTATGTATCGCATCTCCAGAGGCCAGATACAATCCCCGGTATAATATTTGCTTTTCTAAGTTATTCAGAAATCGTTAACTCACTGAAGAGCAATAACCGACACAAAAACAACTCGAAAACCAAAAGCAATACTCTCCACAGTGCCTGTGCATGAAGTGTGAAAATAAAAATTGTCCCTTGGCTACCCGGCCATTGCTGTTCAGACTAAAACCCATAATAATTTCAAAATCAACTACAAGTGTACCACCACAGGAGATCTACGTACTATATACAGCCTCTTTCTTCACTCTCCATTACAGCCATGGCGAGTTATTAGTTCCTGAATAGATATTGTCACAGTATATAGCTAAAACTACCTACAGTACGAAGATATAGAGCAGTCTATTCTACACTGATATCAAATGCAATCCTATGGCATGTACAAAGTATGTACATACCTTAGGTGATGTAGTGTGTGCATGTGTGTGTGCGTAGAACTTCCAGTATATTACTTATTCAGTGTGTGAAATCCAAAATAACAAAACAACAGCTTATTAGGAGTTCAATATCGTTGAGTCCATACCCAAGTATATGACTTTGACAGCTTCATTTACTTAATAGCATTCACAACCTAGCAGCGTAATTAACATGCAAATTATAATTATTGCATTGATGGAGCATGAAGCTACTGTGACAGTGCTTTATAGTAAGTAAATCCAGGAGGTCAGCCTTCAGAAGGTATGCTTTCTCTCTTTCTCTCTCTCCCAGGTATCTATCTGTCATGGAACAGGCTATGCTGCTTTACACTGCTCCCTCAATAGTGACACCCGTCTCGCAGCATTTACGTCTCAGTCACAGTACAAACCTTGCATAGACCTGAAAAAATACTTTCTCTCTTCACAAAAATTACAATCATCAAGATTCTTGGACTACTCTTGCAGCACACAACGTCCTACATGTATGTATAATGGACCTATCAGAACCACGTGTTGATAAGGGCATGGTCATGCATACTTGTCAGGCATTGCCTGTTGATGCCTGTACTGAGTTTAATTAGTCAACTCTCCAAAGGACAAGTACAAATTTAGGCCAATAATCATCCTTCTCAGTCCTCTCAAAGAATTGTCCACAGTAAATGACTTCATTTTGAGATTCTTCTATGGCCACAGATGAATACATCACTTTTTTAACCGCATATACCTTTCATACTTGCACATACGTAAGCATAATCTTAGATTGGGAGACCTGCATGCATAAAAACAAGAGCTGCAAAATTGTGCTTATGAATAGTACATACGGTATTACCATTCAATGACACAAGGAATAATTTTTTCACGGTGTACTACCGTAAACTCTGCTTAATAAGCACATGCGCTTATGACCTTAGGCGGTAAGCAACCATGCGCCTAATAGAGGATGTGCGCTAATAAGTGGTGCAAGTATTGAAGCCACGCCAATAAGTAACTACTATGCTAGATACTAGTCACATTAAATAAAGAGTGGACAGCTGTTTGAGACGACGAGCGTTGGCAAAGGATCAGAAGACTTGGAGGCCCGTAAAACTGTGTGATAGCAGCTATGGGAGAGTGAACAGACGGACTGTGCTGCTTCAAACTCACGTGTGCATCGCTCAATCGTACCACCTGTCTCCAGCGCTTATATCTCTACTTTTACAGAGGCTACACAAACCTCACTAACCTTGGAGCTGTAGCAAGCCTCCACTCGATCTCTCTTTTACACGTGCTATGGTACTTTGCTATTTTTAGACATCTACTTAAAGCGTGACAGACCGCATGACGCAGCGAGCGCCTCACCAAAACGGAAATACGTAGGTAATTTGGATTTGGACGGCACCAGAGTTACACGCTCCTTCGCGCCTTCGGCGCTCATCAGCTCCTGATAGTACATACGGTATTACCATTCAATGACACGAGGAATAATTTTTTCACGGTGTACTACCGTAAACTCTGCTTAATAAGCACATGCGCTTATGACCTTAGGCGGTAAGCAACCATGCGCCTAATAGAGGATGTGCGCTAATAAGTGGTGCAAGTATTGAAGCCACGCCAATAAGTAACTACTATGCTAGATACTAGTCACATTAAATAAAGAGTGGACAGCTGTTTGAGACGACGAGCGTTGGCAAAGGATCAGAAGACTTGGAGGCCCGTAAAACTGTGTGATAGTAGCTATGGGAGAGTGAACAGACGGACTGTGCTGCTTCAAACTCACGTGTGCATCGCTCAATCGTACCACCTGTCTCCAGCGCTTATATCTCTACTTTTACAGAGGCTACACAAACCTCACTAACCTTGGAGCTGTAGCAAGCCTCCACTCGATCTCTCTTTTACACGTGCTATGGTACTTTGCTATTTTTAGACATCTACTTAAAGCGCATGCACTAAATAAATGACGTCCAGCACCAATAAGGAAGCATGCGTTTAATAAATACTATGCGCCTAATAACGAGGTGCACTTAACAACCAGAGTTTACGGTATTGTAGACACGCTTAATCTGGAGGATAAGAAATAGTGCACTGATTGCAGTATACTGCTACAAACTTACCACCATGCCATTAGTCCACCTTCTTGCAACAATGGAGTCAAGCCCACAAACAATAATATGAAATTCTGTAAGTAATAAATTTTGGAGGTTCACAAACACATAAATACTGAATGTGTATACTATACATATGTAATTTAAGTACAATATCTTTAGAAAACACATCCTTTGCCCATCACACTTGGTGGTCCAGGCTACAGGTGGTATACACCTACGTTACATTATCTAATAATTATTCTTTGTTCAAATTCAAGATTGCATATTCATGCATCATATGCAACTTACGTCGATAGAATTCCTGGCCATAGTCTTGAATTTTGCAGTAGTGTCTTGAATATCACATTAAGGAAGCAACAACATCACACAATATGTAACATTTACTTGTAAATAGCTATACATGTATCTCTATCAAAAATTCAATCCCTACATACGCACAAGGGTACTTCTATGCCAAAAAGACCGTCCATTCTTCACATGACAATACAACAAAAGATACGGAGTGACATGGCAACCTGGAATTCGTTTGTTGATAAACTCAGCCGCTACATCTGCCTTTGGCCGTCCAATATCTTGGGGCCTACATAAAAGATAGAAATTGTAAATGTACTTGCTAAACGTTCTCTGTGTATTAAACACCAATGAGATGCACAGAATAATAACCAGAGAGCTATAAGCATGACAGCAAGATTTGAATATTGTGATGGGTGAACTATTAAGACATGGAAGCTATTACTGTAGCTGCTTGAGTATGATATCTGGTCCAAGAGCTTACACAAAGCTGCAACAACACCCAATGAAAGAGATTAACGCAAAAGAGGAAGGAGGAACTAGAGCAGGGAATCTGCTACAACCATACATGTACAAAGGGGGAAGAAGAGCCACAGAGACACCTATAATGAGAGCACATGGACTACAACTCAGCTAGCCTAAAATGTGAAAGTGAAAGTTGTAGATGTTGGGCTTGCCCCATTGATGATGATCTAGATGGTGGCATTCTGCATGGGCGGATCAAAGTACTGCTTCGTCACAGGCGGGCAATATCTCATATGGTCTCCAGCATACAAAAACTTGAATACAGTACCAAAAGAGGCACTGGCAGCATGCCCATGCATTTAACAAGCACGCTTGGGACATAACTCTCTGCAAAACAGGCTCAATTTGGTTTGTTAGTTGATTTCTGTTCTTTCTTAAAAGAAGATTTGCTGGAAAGCTGATACTATAATGCTATAGATAGGGTATGAGGAATACTCAGCAGGAGCGCCCCTACATTGTGCAATAGTGGGCATTCCCATCTTTAGTACCATGTGCAGAGCTACGTATATCTGTAGCTAGCCAGGCAAGTTTCTGCATGCCTAGTTATTTGGTATATCACAGCACAACTGCAAAAATTCCAGGTGCGTCTTTCTGTTAACATGCCTAATAGTGCTTAAGAATAATTAGATATGTAATTCTGTCCAGCATGGGTATACATTTTGCACAAAAATATTATTCATAAAAAGTATCAAACGACTTCTGTAACTTACCTAAAGAGAAACTGTCTGTTGAGATTTGAGAGGTCAATGGTGTCCATATCTATGACATCAAGCCGTGTAAATCCAAGAAGAGCCTACACAAGAATGTATAAGAGATGTCATTATGCATGTGCAGAGCTAGTATATTGTACCAATATAGTATCAGTCTTGTACCCACGTTTTGCTTTCTCATTTCAGGAGAGGCATTATTCCTTTACTATTTAACAGCGCTCATCTAAGAAAGTTGTTTGTACACAATGTGTTCAGTACATATCCTTCAGACTGGGATCATTACTTAGACAGCTAAAATATGCCATTGTATTGTTTGTGCATGCATTAAAATTAACCTGCTGGATGCCTGACCTCGAGATCATGCATTTCATTCTCATTTGTATGCATGTTCAGTATATATTAGTGCTTGTACTATGTAGTTCTGACAGCTTCAACTACATGTATAGCAGACACATATTCATACACTGTAATTTATTCGCTTAAATGTAA
The DNA here is from genome assembly GCA_963921505.1 of Phakellia ventilabrum. Classification (NCBI taxonomy): domain Eukaryota; kingdom Metazoa; phylum Porifera; class Demospongiae; order Axinellida; family Axinellidae; genus Phakellia; species Phakellia ventilabrum. Next base: position 3,128,808 of record OY997395.1, on the reverse strand, counting down.
TTTCAAGGAAGCAACTTACAATATCTTTGAGTAGCTCGCATCCCAATCCACCAGCTCCAATTATCAGGATCTTGCAAACATCACTGATAAACGACAGAGTCTAATAAAATAATTAAAGTGCACCAACTTATCAGATATCGCTACATACATCCCTACCAGTATTGTAGCAGTACGCACTACAGTGTAAGGTCAATAATATTATGGCAATAAAAAGTAATTGGCCAGGTTTATTTCAGGACATGGTGGTGCATGTACATGCATACCATTCACAATCGATGACACTAGCGAGGGCAATTCTTTGAGCAAACTAGGATAAATTTTTTGATAATCATCCATAACAGCACAATGATCACAACCACACAGCTCCTAGCTACGTGTGTAGCAATAGGAGTGCTGGGCTCATTTTATACACATACATACTAGTGTTGTTTTAGTTAATCAAAAATATTAGTTAAAACAAATTTAGTAGAGGCCAAAACAGATTTAGTTAGCATACTAAAACTGAAAGTTTCCCCTGAGGACTGAACTATAACCAAACTAAAATTTTTTGGTGCCAAAATGTACCATTTTAGTTAGTTAACTGAAACTAAAAGGTATTTTAGTAATAGCTTAGACATTTTAGTTAACTAACTATGACTAAACTTAATTTTGCACTCTAAATAGAGTTTTAACTAAAACTAGAACTATATTGCATGAAGCCATACTAAAACAACACTAATATTACATACCATATACGTAGTATACTGTTACTGCGTAGTGTATACTAGAGATACGCAAGTGCAATATGCCTCACGTGCTGTACAGATGCAGAGATACGTACATGCCTGCAATACGTAGGTATATAAATATATTGCATGTGACATAATATATTATCCGCCAAATGGGATGGGACTGGGCTGGGCGGGTGAGACTGGTATTAATTTTGTGACCCAGCCAGTTGTGAGAATAACAATTAAAGCTGGAACCAATCCTGCTGGAGAAGCTACGAAAAAGTGATTGGTCTTCAAGAGATGGACGTTTTTATCTATAATGTATTCCAACATAACTGCCATGAAACAGCGGAAAGACAAGCTGTGCTGCTTGAAACTCATGTTTAAATTGCGTGATCATGCTGTCTGTCTCCAGTGCTTATATCTCTACTTAAACAGAGGCTACACAAACTGTACTAACCTTAGAGCTGATCTAGTAAGCCTTCCTTGGTAAAGTTATGTGATAGACTTGTCCAGACCTCTGACTCTTTGTGCGTCACAAGTTTGAACATGGCATCCACGTAACTGCCAGAGATGCCATTTGCCTTGGAAGTACGTGTGACTGCCAAATACACCACAAAAAATAAATAAAACACTAGCTGAGATTTTGAGCCCGTATGTCGCAATTATTTGCCTTGCACTCGACAATCAGATATATTGCATGAGACCCTTATTCACAGGCCAACATTCCTGTGCTAGTCTTGGTTACCAGACCCGAGATTGTTTTTCACAGTGTAAAACAAGATTAAAACCATCCAGGCACGAGTCGTCCAACTGAAAGCTAACAGGTCAGTCCAAGCTATGTACATGTAAATGCAGCTGCAGAACTGTTAGACTTGCACAACTTATAGTGAAAGTGCTGACTCAAACATTTCATAGTGCGCTTCTAGTCTTACAGTCTGGCCCGCGAGACTAGTATGCTTCCAGTTAGGTACCAAACCATGCTAAATAGAATTATTTTCACTACCTACCACTTTTTTGCCATCTGGGCAACTAGTTCCAAGAACACATACCCCATACTCCTGACGGTGTATCAGCAATGCCAGAGGAGGTCGGAACTATATCTGTAAATGGACTTCTGTCTGCATATGTCTAAGCGATGTTATGGCTCTGCACAGAGCCAATGGCAGTGTACCTCGTCATCGAGTTTTGAAGCAGAACTTAATATTGGTAAAGAAGGTGGCTACAGTTGCTGTGGTGGTGTGAGATGGTACACAGGGCGAGGAGCATCACCATCTCACAGGATAACCTACGGAAGGAAGAGTACATCGCTGAGGTTCTGAGACCCCCCTTGGTGATGCTACCCTAACGTCACAGGTGTCAGTGCAGACATCAGGCAGGTCTGCAGAAAGTTTGATATGAAGGTGATATTCAAGTCAGGACGGACCCTCCACTCCCGATGTTGACCAAGGTGAAGGACACACTGCCCATGGAGAAGCAATCCAAGATTGTGTACCAGATTCCCTGCAGTTGTGGAAAGGTCTACATTGGAGAGATGGTGAGGAGACTAGAGACCAGGATGAAGGAACATAAAGATGCCTGTGAGAAGAGTGCACCGGAGAAGTCAGCAATTGCAGAACACTCGTGGAAGGAACACCACCCCATCAGATGGGAGGAGACTTCGATAGTGGACCAGGCCAGAACACCCAAGGAGCTGTTACTGAAGGAGGCCCTCCACATCCAGATGACCCCTGCTGAAGAACGTTTCAACCGTGATGAAGGACTGGAGCTTCCTGACTGCTGGACAGCGACTCTGAGACGACTACGGGGCGGAGCTGGCTCGGGTCAACCCCTGACCTCCCATGACGTGGCATGGCATGACGTATCATGACGTGTGAGGCTATTAAATAGCAGGTGTTCTCACGTTAACTTCACTTTCGCCCTAGAGTATCTAGTCGAAACATCAGCAAAGTTTCTTTACAAATTAAAGTTGGTATTCAGAGAGCCTTTCTTTCTTACTTAACCCATTATTTATCTCATAAATATTAAAACTTGTAGTATACTGCGTGGGTGGATCAAAGTAACCGCGAAGTAAATATCGCTGATATTTCCCTCTCTAAACGTATATTTCCTTTTCCCACAGGGCCAGAAATACAGCAAAGCAGGCATGATTATTTTTGTATTACGTCACGCGCATGATGCCTCCTCCACGCGTTGGAGTTTACTGAAAATGGCGTACTAAAAGTATCGTGTAGTATTTGGATAATACAGAGTATATTGCAGTACAGTAAATATAATACAGTTGCCGTTTACAGGTCGTCCAAGAACTGCTTGACTTCGTCAACTGTCAGTTCAAACGATTGAGCAGGTAGGACTTTCGGGGCGGGCTGAGGCTGCGTGTTTGTGGTTATGTTAATGACACACCCCTGCAGGTTCTGAAATTGGAAGGTGGAGGCACCCGCAGTCAAAGTGGGTGGGGCTGGAGTGGTCCAAGGTGCAGCTGGCTGCCAAGAACGCTTGCTGTGTGATAGGATTGCCGACGCATTCCTGTACTGATGCTCAGATGTATTTTCATATCGGCGGAGTGCATCTAGGCTTTTATGTCCTGTTCGTTGCTGTATCACCTTCTCAAGGCCATTGGTGGAATGCGTGCAAAATATGTGTCCAGGAGGGAAACATGGCACCGTTCACCCAACTCTGGGCATGCGTATTGCCGTACAACCTTGTTTTCATGTCTCAGATGCTTCAGTCCCCCATTGTGGTTCTTAGAACCATTTTCCACGTACCTCCAGTGGTCTACTCCTCTCACAAATTGGGACAACTTCAGATCTCTGTGCTCCTGTCCTCCTCGCAAGCAAAAGTTCTTGCCATTCAGGAAAAAAATGGCACGAAGCAAAGCCTTGGGGGAGGAGACTCCGAGTACACCAGCACTCCACAACGTTTCTTCTTCCTCTGAGGTAATAATCTCAGCATGCTTGACATCAGCACCAACTCCATTCTGGTGCAATCGCTGGAATTCTGTATCACAGGTTCCCCGAAAGCCACGAAAGCGATGGTCATTTTTGTCAAATATGTTGAATGGTTCTTCTGCATTCTCCCTCATGTATCGCTGGATGCCACATAAAATTTGATGAAGTGTCTTAGGAGGATACTCTGAGCCATCTAGCTTCCTAGTCTCCAGCACAAACAATGAAAGCCATTTATTAAGGAGCTCGGGTTCCTTTGTCAGGAGAATGTCGGTTGGGCAGGGATCTTCTGGTTGTTGTTTGCTACGCTGCTGTAGCCAGGAGTAAAAGTTATTCAATGCCCAGTGATTGTTTTTCGTGGTGTTCTTTGGTACTGCACCTTTCGAAAAGTCTTTGAGCTTCTCCAAAGTTACTGGAGCTGCGAAACGCTGCTGGGGTGGAGCTGACTGGCGGGGCGGGGCTGATAGTTTGAGAGGCGGGGCTGACTGGGGGCGTTTGGTGCGCTTCAGAGGCGGCGAGTCCATCCAGTCATCCATTCCGAGCGAAAATGGGTCTCCATTTTGCCAACTTTCAGCTATACTAGAACTACTTCCAGCCATTTCAACTGCTGCTTGCACTATTAAGTGTGTATCTAAGTACACGGTTGCTAACCAACGCATGACCAATCAAAATACTACAAATTGTTTATAGCATACGAGGGAGGGGTGTATCTGGTTTGTAGGGCTTCGGCCCTCGGGGCTGCGCCTCTCGGGTCTCAGACCTACAAACCAGATACACCCCTCCCTTGTATGCTATAAGTAATACTGAGTTAATAAAATTGTGCATATGCACAGATGGATGATTAAGTTTCTATGTTTACTAAAATTGTGCACATGCACAGATTAATAAAATTGTGCATATGCACAGATGGATGATTAAGTTTCTATGTTTACTAAAATTGTGCATATGCACAGATGGATGATTAAGTTTCTATGTTTACTAAAATTGTGCACATGCACAGATGGATTATTAAGTTTCTTTCTCAAGCTATTAATGGGTCGGTCGGGTGACCTCAAACCAATACTTTTGTAGTGATGGCCTATACAGTGCTCAGCCAAGAAATGTATTAATGCTAACAGGAGTGCACGGAAATGTGCTGCACATGTACAACTGTTTGAGAGTCTCAGGTGAAAGATACTCATGGTAACGCTAAGTATCAGCTTACTGTAATCCCTAGTGGTTGCTATATATAATTATGTTCTATGACCCTTTTCATTTTCTATTCAAGTTGCTCACACATACATGGATGCATGTACATGTATAGATACTTTAATTGACAAGCTTCTAAAAGTTATTGACAGCTACATGTAGTAGTTTCCTACTTCTAAATGTAGTAGCCACTATCTACAAAAAAGAACTGCATGTTCATGTATATAATAATTATATATGTAGAGTATCCTACCAGTCATCAGACCATTATTGTAAACATTATCGCCATTCCACGAGCAGAAAAGTAATCTCCGTAAAAATCAAATATAACCTCATTAAACATTGAGGTCTTACCATACAAAGAATGAACTTCATAGCTTCTACATGTATGATCGTCATACTACAGACATCATAATAACAGCTGCCTTAACCTCACTACTCAGAGACTGGGAACGAGGCTAGATTTATATGCAACAGACAAGACCTGTTGAAATTATGGTCAAGAGACTGCTTGCATCAGTAGAGTGTGTATTTACAAACGCTACAAAGGAGGTAGTTAGGTCTCTAAGCTGCATCACAATATGGCTCCTCAGGGTAGCCCCTCGTTGCGCCCCCAGGTAATAAACAGGACAGGAGGGTTGTATTCTCGCAAGCCAGCCAGTCGGGAAAATAACTAAAATTGCATAATCAGCTTAGTTATCAATGATACTGGAGAAGCTATGAAAAAGAAACTGGATGTCAGAAGACTGACGTCTCTGCTACATATCTTCAAGGATTAGCAATGGCTGCTGTGAGAGAGTGGAGATACGAGCTATGCTCCTTGAAACTCACATTCGCATCGCTCGATCATGCCATCCGTCTCCAATACTAATATCTCTACATATACAGAGGCTCCACAAACTCTACTAACCTGGGAGCTGTAGTAAGCTTTCCTTGGTAAAACTATGCGATAGACTTGTCCAGACCTCTGACTGTTTGTGCCACAAATTTGAAGACAGTATCCATGTAAGTGCCAGAGATGCCATTTTGAGCATGTGCCTTGTGAAGCGTGATGACCAAATATATACCTATAGAAACACTAGCTGAGAATCTGAGCCCACATGTCGCAATTATTGGCCACGCTGTGCTCGGCAATCAAACACTACAGTAATCCTCTCGACTTACCATGTTTGGTTGTTAAGCATGCCATCATTCTTCAGTTAGCCTTGTGTCAATAAACAGTTTCTCCCATTGGACAGCAAAACTGTAGTGCTCCACATAGCCAGACCACAACCAGACAATGCAGTATGAGAATCGCTATGTACGTATGCAATAATCATGTGTTGGTAACTAACAGTTATCCACTAATCTCTGCTGCCAATAAATTAACAATTTGCATAGTGTCCGATCAATGTCCGATATTATGTGGTGTCCAGTGATTGATGCAGTACTCTACGTAAGCTAGATATGATTGTTTTTTTACTTTTTGCGTAACTGCAGCAAGACCTAGGCTTGCCCCCTCACCTGGTATATTATGGCGTCAAATAAATTTAAAGAGCATTCTATGTAAAGTTGTTATTGTATACACAAGCTTATAATAGCCTCATCCCAGTTTTTGTTGGCTCTAACTGAAAAAATTACCCAGCCGTCCCAGATTTTTTTCAATGCAAGTGACATAACTTATAACAGTTACTGTTCTTTAGTAATTATAGTCATGCAGAGTCACAATAAGAAATATGGCATTATGTTTTATCCAAGGAAATACCTTGGCTTGCACTTCAACTATATGTAGCTTATTTTTATGAAGATTGTAATTGTATCCAAGGTTCTAAAGGATCATTTCTATAACTAGTAGTGCACATGCGCAGAAATGCCTCACGCAGTAAGAATATTGTAAAATAAAAAGGGAAGGGGGAGGGTCACACCCGTAGACCCTATACCGGTAGTTACAACTAGTCTTGTGCCCAGACCTTGGAGGAGGGAGGAGGTAGGAGCCAAGGTGCAGGTGCACCACTATGTTACAGCTGCAAACACAGTCAAAATCGTGACCACTCATAGACCCTGTGGTCATTACTGTAACCAAGGCCAATGTGCAGTCAGCCATCTAGCCTTGAACCCAGGCCTTCCTAGGCCAGACTTCATCTTGCAGCCGTGAAGAAAAATTGGAGATTCCCCAATTTTTCTTCACGGCTGCAAGGGCTGGGTGAGGGAGGCCTGGGTTCAATCATTACAGTGGCTCTCAGAAGTAAAGTCAAAGGAACACACAAAAGATGGACAGGTTACACATACTATGCATATGATCAAGAACTCTGTCTCCATGATCCAGTGCCCTAACTCCATTCCTAACCTAGCTGGGCTCTAATATTCGATGGATTATCAAGGATACTTAATTATTAAGTATCCTTGGGATTTCTATCGTACGACCACATATTAATTAACTAATTTAATATGGAAAGACATACCTCTTCACTCGGCTCAAAATCAGGATGCGCTAATGGACTGCCCCTAGACAGTAGTTTCTGTAGATGTGCCCACCTCCCAGAGCTGTCCTGCGGTTGGGGCTGTTCTGCCCCGGCTGTTTGATCTATGGTGCTAGCCGTGGTGCCTCAACCTCGAACAGGGGTTTAATGAAGAGCTCAGTCAGCATGAGCTTTAACCACGCCTACATAGCGATACACTTTTGCTGGAACGAGGCAAATTTCCGCGTGTCCAGACAACCCCCGCACTAACCCTAAACAAACCCACGTGGTCCAGTGCAGTGGAAGGATGAGCCTCAGCAAACCTCAGAGGAAGTCTGTTAAGCCTGTAAGTACTGTAGCAGTGAAGCAGCGACAGTTGTCTAACTAAATGATTAATTTTGTTCCTTCTCGATGATCTATCTATGCTGATAAAGCAGGGAGATGCATCATCTTCAGTTTTACAGCACTTGGCTGTTCAGTTAGCTAATTCTATTTCAAGGCCTCCTAACACTCCCCTGCCAGGGTCTGGAGGCAGATCCATTATTTAAATTCAGGCACACTTGGAAAAATTATACTGCTGCATCGAAAGATTTTAAAATGAAAACAGTAGCAAACAGAGAGGTGGAGATGTTAAAATTTAGGTGGATAAGTATAAAATCTCAGAGTGTTGATTGACACTGGGGTTCTAGCACTCCTGCCAAACAACTGAACAAAAGCCCAGCTTATTGTGGCCTTATATCTGCTGATCGATTGTCCTTACTCGTTGTTTGTCACTGAATAGTTGTTGCCAGTCTGATATTTTCTAGGGTTTGCCCCAGTTGTAAGTTCTATACCTGTTTTGTTTGTGGCTATGAACGCTATTTTTTTAAACACACTGAATGATTCTGGTTGTGGTGAAAATGGGTGAATAATAAGAGATCGAAGTAATGGAATAATGATAGTGATCGTATTAATTGCCATCTCATTAAAGGGGTATTGCAGGATCCATGCAAGATTGAAGGCTTTGCTACAGGTGGGTATGTTACCTCAGTCAGATAGGAATGAGCCAAAGCAAGCAGCTGTCCCACCGCTCTGTAACACACGCAACTTCCGCTGTTTCTTACTTAACTTTGTGTGAGCATACAGACGGCTTGTTCGTGAGATACTGACCTTGAATACTATGTCTTGTCTTTGAATTCGCGCGCCACTTCCGTTGGGAAGAAAATTAATGGCTTCAGGGTAAATGTATGATGCCTCAGAGGAGTAATGTGCGAACAAGTCAGCCCATCTGTGAAATTATGTAATGATGACTAGTGTGTTAAAGCTCCCTCGGGTGAAGATGAAATTTCTCATAGAGTTACGTGTATATACATATACATCTGCCGAACATATGTAAACCTTTTTGGCTAGATGCTAATTGATCCTTTGAGCGATAGAAGACCTTAGCCAACATTGAATTATGTAGCAATGTCTGATTCCTAAATTCTCCAAATCCTGCCTTCAACTTCCTTCTCTGAGTCTTATAAAGTGTAATTTTTATTTTGTCAGGTTCAAGGCACCAACGACAGCAGCATCATTAGCAAGCTATCAATGTGCGAAGCTGGATACTTCTTGGATCCATATTTGAAGCATTTTGTAGCAAGACATTTGAGAAGAACACCACTTATAAACAGGTATGTACATAACATACATATGCACTGCTTAAGGAATAGTGTGGGTACACAGAATTGCAAATTGTAGCTGGATGTAAAGTTTTCATGAGTTTGTGGTCTGCAATTGCCTGTAGACTACTACCAATCATAAAGATTGTTGGACAGAACTCTATTTCTATAATTATATCCGTAAATCAATACTTTGTAGGGGCTACTATATCCGTGCTATGGCAGTCACTCATACGCTGAAGATGTTCCTTGAACACTACAGTGATGTTGATACCCAGGTACATATATGCACATGCATAATGTGGCAGTTAAGTGGGTATTTGTGTGTATTACTTCCACATCAATCATTATGATGCACATACATACTTCCTATTCCCAGGACATGGCTTTCTTTGTGTAGGCCTACATAGGATAAATTCCTCTGCCACATGCAGCCTAGTCTACATATGTATGTACATGTACATATGACGCTGACATGCATAATGAATACTGGTATAATGGTAGTGTATTCTATAAGCATATATACCATTTACCAAAGTAACTGGACTGTACTAGCTAGCAGTAGTGAGATGCATAGCCTTTTGATGTATGCTGCAATATACTCTAGAACAAAATTAGTGTTTGTAATAATTTTTCTGATCTGCAGGTCATTTCTCTTGGTGCTGGGTTTGATAGCTGCTACTTTAGGCTGTGTGGTGAAGGTAGAATGGCCCACTGCAAGTTCTTTGAGGTAAGATTATTTTAAGAGAGAAGGATTTTTATAAGCCACGTAATTTTTCACACTGGGAAGTAAAATTTTATGTGGTGCAAGTAGCTATGCTTGCTTCACTTGCTTTAGCTACCTGCTCACGACGTCTGTCAACATCTGCTAAAATAGAATTATTATTGCTACCTGCCACTTTTTTGCCATCTAGGCACTCACAATTAAGCTAGTACATATACCTTGGCCTATTGAGCCCACAAGTTCCAGTGCGCTCGTGGCTATATAGTGGTATAGTAACTTAAGTAAAACTTGTGGATGGACAGACAATCGAACAGACATTGCAATGTAAAGCAATCTTAGTGCCAGCCGAGCACACACTTTGCACGTGCGCCAGCTGGTAAAAATGGAGAGCCTGCTAATTATAATGCGAACTCAGACAGCTGTTGTGGCCTATTTGGGCCTTGTCAATGCAGTGTAGTACCTGAAGTTTACCAGTAACTCCTAGCTGACTAGCAGCTAACCACCCTCTCCAGAGTCGACCAGCAACTATAGCTTTCCATATCAGACAGGTCGCCAGGCTATATAGGGACCTAAATTTCAAAATGCTATGTACATGTTCTTAACCCTTTATGATGATCAATCCCTGATTGTTTTCTCTCAATGCGGGCTGCTTCATGTCATTATTATTGAAGGGAATTCTACCGTATAGCGGGAAAATTTGGCGAGCATTAAATTTGGCGAAATGGCTAGGTTTTAATATTGGCGAAATTTAAATTTGCCGATTTCAACCGTTATAAGTTTATGACGTAATAATTGTGCTTCAGTGAACGCAACAACATATGTAAGCCTTCTCGCTGATGATTCGGTTATCTAGAAGCTTTGAGAAGTACCTGGCTGCCTTGGTCGAACCGTTCTCAGCGGCGTACTTCCCTACCCATGCCCTTTCTGTGTGTAGCTATAACTGTACTTGCGAACTCAGACAGCTGTTGTGGCCTATTTGGGCCTTGTCAATGCAGTGTAGTACCTGAAGTTTACCAGTAACTCCTAGCTGACTAGCAGCTAACCACCCTCTCCAGAGTCGACCAGCAACTATAGCTTTCCATACCAGACAGGTCGCCAGGCTATATAGGGACCTAAATTTCAAAATGCTATGTACATGTTCTTAACCCTTTATGATGATCAATCCCTGATTGTTTTCTCTCAATGCGGGCTGCTTCATGTCATTATTATTGAAGGGAATTCTACCGTATAGCGGGAAAATTTGGCGAGCATTAAATTTGGCGAAATGGCTAGGTTTTAATATTGGCGAAATTTAAATTTGCCGATTTCAACCGTTATAAGTTTATGACGTAATAATTGTGCTTCAGCGAACGCAACAACGTATGTAAGCCTTCTCGCTGATGATTCGGTTATCTAGAAGCTTTGAGAAGTACCTGGCTGCCTTGGTCGAACCATTCTCAGCGGCGTACTTCCCTACCCATGCCCTTTCTGTGTGTAGCTATAACTGTACTTGCCTCGAAGCGTGACAGCTTTATTTCCGGTCGGCTCTCTCGATGACTCTCCAAGAGCCTCCGTGTTTGCTTGTTCACCACACGTCCGTAGAGTGGAACAATTTCTCTGTACGCACGTACGTCTATACGTACGTACGTCTGTATGTACATACGTCTGTACACACGCACATACTGCATATGCGATTATGGTCCAAATGTCCGTATGTTATAAGTTCCACATGCGTATAATTAGACAGGAATGAAGAACTCACAGAAGAGAGGACAGTAGAAGATACCATTGCAGCTAGAGTATGTGCTAGGCGAACGGAGGCCAGGCGCCAATGGGAGAGAGAGCGCTATTGACAGAGAAGAGTAGCAGGTAACGTTCACAAAAATTTCGTTTCAGAGGGGGGGACGCTTGTAAGGGCAGGGAGGTGGAACAAAGCAGCCAGTTGATTGCTTAGTAGATGTTAGTGGAGACTGGGAAAGAGGCTAACCATGTACTGTAAATTGTAGTATCAAATGATCACTGTTTGGAAGAGAAATCACACTTTTGTGCCAGCTAAAGCTCCCGAAATAAATACTGCAGGTACCCCTGAAGAGAGGGAGCCCAGGCGCCAACGGGAGAGGGAGTGTCAATGAGAGAGAAGAGCAGCATAAACTCCAGTGCAAAGGCATGCAAGGCTTGAGCAGGATCAAGGGCATCACAAACATGCATTATGTATTGTCAAACCTGAAATCAAGTGCATCTTTAGCCTCGTCCCCAGGCCACACCAAATGGCCCGGGGACGAGGCTAGTGCATCTTCCAACACAACCTGCATGCCTATATCATTGTTTTACTCCTGAATAGGTATCAATCGTTTGAGTGGATGTACGACGCTCGATCAGGCTCGCCCTTGATGATTCCCAGCATCTTACTATTTTCTATTATGTTACTGCATGTATAATATGTGTACATGGCTATATATGTCACTGTTTAAAGTTCATTAGAAGTCGAATCTGCGGTGTCTAATGTCTGGTAGCCCGTTATGTGCTACGCGTATAATATATTGTTGTTTTTATTATTTGCTATGCACACACTTATAGGTGGACTTTCCATCCACTATGCAGCACAAGCTTTCAATTATCCTTACTACTCCTGAGCTGTCATGTATGGTTCCTAATGTATCATCCAGGGGAGACAAAGTGACTGTTTCAGACCATTACTGCATTATTGGATGTGACCTATACCAGTTAGATGAATTCCAGACGTTGCTGAAGCTAGCTGATGTAGACTATACCATCCCAACTCTTTTACTCTCTGAATGTGTTCTTACCTACATGGATGTGAGCAGGTAAAATTAATTAACATGAGCAGCCTCATCTTATCTTATACAAGTGTGATTTTATATCTTTTGTTTTGTAGGGTGAATGCACTGCTTTCCTGGAGTGCAAAATCATTTTCTAATGCTGTATTCTGCACATATGAGCAAGTAAGCCAACACTGCTTTGTCAGTATACTTTTTTACATACGTATAAGGCACCTATCCAGTTTACAGACAAAGATAAACCAAATTCAGTGGTGTAAAGCAGATTTTACTTTGTCTGGTAACATTTATGGTGGTCAGAAGCACTATTATTACTTATCGAGGGTAACCACACTGCCAAGTGTAAAGTACAGCGGGTGAGCAGAGATGCGAATGTAATTAATCACGGCCTTAACATGGCTGAGCCAGAAACTGTGCACACACATAGACTCATAGTATCACAGAGGCTTTAGTTAGTAGGAAGACTGACCTCCAGATACGTAAATATATTTTCTCACGTACCTAAAAACGAACCATGCTGCTCGTGGCACAGGCAAACAAACAGAGATTTTGTGGTCAAAAAAGTTTCAACTGCTCAACTGGCCGGAAAGATATTCATCCCTAGATTGGCTCATTACAATACAATGAATACTTGACAGAAACTGAAAATAGAGAAGCCTGACATAAGTTTTCACCAAAGGATTACTACCATATATATATATATACAAACAACTCAACAGTTTGAGTTGTTTGAGAACGCTATGGTGTGGGTGCACTAGCCCAAATCCAGTAGCGCTTCTTCGCGTTTGAATTATTGTAATCGCTTTAGTCATTGTTGCTCTAGCCCAGCAGAAGAAGAATCAGAATCAGAATCAGAATAAGAATATGAACAGATGCTGATTTAGCGACTTGCCGATGTGGTACTTCATCGATACTCTCTACCTACTGTAACAGTCTTGTTAGTTGTGAAAGTACTCGATAAAGACAGGTATGGCTCATTAAGGCTTTATACTATGGGTTTACCAGACTTATGAGCACATGATTTTGTACACGTGATATGGGGCGGCCATTTTTTTTCCGTGCCATCCCTATATATGGAGTACTACCGTACTCCATGATATTTATACCATATTACATCACTTTAATAGTATTTCATTGGTTGAAAAGCGGAGTATAACGGGTCATATACTCCGCTAAATATCGCCTGTAGTTATTGCACAATGCTATAAATAGTCGTGGACACGCTTAGTTACCATTAATTTTCATTTGCACTGTCGTTGCGAAATGCTAGTTCCACCACTCGAGTTCTAATGCTCTGAAACACTGTAACAGTGAGTTGCAGAAAGGTTTATAGCACAGCCTAGGTTTCAAAGAAAGCTCTCAATTTGTTTGGACGCGTGACGACGCTGAAGGGAGGAGCTCAAAAGGGGTGGAGCGTCAGACGTGCCGACTAGAAGATGTTGCAGTGCTGCTTGACTAGCGGAGCGCGAAGAAAATCCATAGCACGCTAACTGGAGAGAGGAGTCTTGGCAACACAGTGCAAATGACTGTCGTCAAGGGACATTAGTGCAGTGAATGTGATTGGCCAATATGGTATAAGCCGGATATACCACGCCCACTCGGAGTATAAACGCGATAAACTCCGCTAGACAGTTTACCCTCGGCTGCGCCTCGGGTAAACCGTCTAGCGGAGTTTATCTGCGTTTATACTCCTCGTAGACGTGGTATATCCTATACATATATACGTTTTGATGCTCTATGACCCCTCCTTTATTCGCATTACACCCCCCTTAAATCGTTACACTTGGCAGTGTATATACGTTAGTCATATATCCCCTTTATAGCCATTGGGAAATGAATTGCAACTTAACAGCTGGCAGCCTTATGTAATTGGTTTATTAACTCTACATATACGTATGTGGACATGAATCAGATAAACAACCAGAAACTGCGAAGTTATCTTGCCATTACCCTCGTTCCCAGGCCACACCCCTCCCCACGAAAGAGTGGCCTGGTATCCACTGTTTGCACATGCGCGAGATAATTGCGGGAATATACGGAACAGAGTCAGTAAACACATCCGTGAACCGTCTTAGTCACATGGCCAGGAGTAGTTTTGAGACAGTATACGAATATAGAAAGTGGAAGAGCTAAAAATGAGACTTTCTGCTACTGAAATGGCTTTCTAACCATACTGTAATTTTATATCCACTATGATTATATAGCTATCTTACCATAAAATTCAGAAGTGGAAATGTTAACGGTTCGTAACTGAACGCGACGTAATGAGGTGATTCTAGATATACAATCTACCAGCTTTCTTGCTATTCCCACCTAAGTCGGGTATAGTGTGTATGTACGTGTACTAACAGTGTAAGTATCATGTATCGCTCAGATACAGCCATTTCACCAGTGACACGTATACAGGAAGTACATGTATGTATCCACCATCCACATCCTACGAATCAAGTTGCCACTTAGTCGTTATGTACAGATCGTTCATTCATATGCCTCAAGTGACATGGGTGCAGATTTTCTTAGTACACTTTTGTTCACAGTCCCCCTAAGCAGTATAAAACTGGTACCATTCTAAAGCATTGTAATAGGGCTACAGAATATAAGTGTACCAAAGATATAGCCTCGTTCCCAGGCCCACATGTGCATTTCACTTAGCTATCTTCCAGTGTGAAATGCGCAGAGAGCCTGGGGACGAGGCTACCAAAGACAGTCTCTGAGAACAGTACTTTCACACAAGAAGCAGCACTGATCTCAGATCTGATGTGATTTTTAGGGCTACTCACTGAGGTAGCTCAATATCACAATAGAAAGGTCACACAATAAATGTAGAAAGAGTGGAAACAAACAAATGTACATGTACCTCTATTTATCTCCAGGCGTTTTCGTTGTAAAACATATACGTTTAATTTACACCACGTACATACATGTATACACATGCCACACTGAGTAAGCAGTCACGTGTTTACAAGACATCACTGCCACTTTTTTGAAGTACAGCGTGCTGTAAGACTGTCAAGAAAACTATAATTTGCTGCTGAGAGTGACAGAGTACAGCAAATTTCAGGTGGGTTTAATTTAATGTAGTTTAAAGTGAAGGCATGCACATGTATTGTTAAAGTGTGATCACTACACTATGTAATCTGGTTCACAGTAGGGAATGTTATATAATACTTACAGGTTACAAAAAATCATTTTATATAGGGATGGAATTCCCAAAAAGCAACCAAACAAGGTAGGAATAATACCACAATACTTTTATGGATTCCCATCCCTATACCTTTTGACACTTATTCAACCAGGTCTTGTGCTTGTTACGTGGGATGATAGGATGTTAGATTGTGATGTGCATGTGGTGTTTTTTCAAATACTAATCTTAATCACAAATGCTTAAAATTAACTTTTTGGTCGAAGATGGTATTTCGAAATGTGTTTGAACTGTAGCCTCATTCCCAGACCTTTCCCACGCAAGCTAGTGATAAAGGCTGGAGGCCTGGAAATGAGGCTAACTCATGAAGTACGTACTCATTGCTGGGTTCATAGAATTACTTGTATGTACGTACGTACATGTATATCCCAGTCAGAGGGGCTAGTTGGGACCAATGGCGTGGAAGTGTATATACGTAGCATCACAAGATATATGCTAATCAGTCATCCTCCATCATATCTAAATGAGTGAGTTTTTACAAAGATGAATTGGCTGTGCTACACACCTTGCTGATTTTGGCCTGCCTAATATACTCATTACTTAACTATTGTCCACTAATTTTCACGATCAAATGCCACAGCTACTGAGTAGTTTATTAAAATGGGTACCGCTTATATAATTTTGTGCATACATTGTGATCAGTGAACAAGTATATCATTTTGTATTTTGAAAACCTCACTGTGACATTACCAGGAGTAATTCCAGGAGTGAGCCCGAGAAGCTGACAAAGATCACGTTACTGGTCATGCGGTACAAGGTATATTTCATCTACAAATACTGATATATATTACTTTCTGATCTTCGCATCATGTAATATGCACGCCTACGATGTAATAACTCTTGTACAATAGCTTGTACAATAGCTTGAGGCACACATTGTGGACAATAATATTTACAGCTATTCCTTTTCAACAAGAGCAACCAAAGATTATCTTAATCAAAGAATAATTTTCTTTGAATCCATCTACAATGTATACATTCTCTATTCTCCAGCACTACCACCATTTCTAAATAACAAAATTATTAATGTATATAGATCTAGGATCAGTCTTCACAGGAGCACAGGCCTCCTCACACTGCAAGGGAGGTCTGGGTACGAGGCACGGAAGTGCTCATACGTAAGAATGTGTCATTGTCTAAAAAAGAGAACATAACCACAACAAATTATGAATCAAGAGACAGCAGTGAGTACAAAAACAAGAAAGTTAATGTATGGATATGTTGTTCCAAAATTTGCTGATAAAGGGAATACAAGGTTTTCACAGGGAACAGAAGGTGCGTATACATACAGCTATTGAAGCATACAGTTAGTTTTCTAGCTAGTTGAAATCAGTGCTACTATCAGAATTGTTAATGGCTGCCTTTGCTGCACTCTTAGAGCTGAAAATTACAGTTTACCAACTTTTACATCATGTTTGTCCAATTAATTAGCTCTGGATGAACACTGAGATTGTACGTAGCTACATACATAAGATGCAAAAAAACAAACAAGCTGAAATTTCTTCTGAATGAAGAAAAGGCTTCTCAGTTGACTCTTACATGATAAAGAACTAAGAAATTTTACCAGCATTTCAACGAGATGCTCTAGTACTAGTCGTCAGAGTGAAAGTGAAGCTAGTGTGAACACCTGCTGTTTTATACATGCATGCACATCATGATGCACATCACCCGGATATCATGGAGCCACCCACACTCCAGAGTCGCCATTGAGCAGTCAGGCAGCTCCAGGCCTTTGTGCATGGTTGAAATGCTCCTCAGCAGAGGTAATCTGGATGTGAAGGGTCTCTCAGTTCCTTGGGTCTTCTGGCCTAATTGACTAAAGTTTCTTCTTCTGTGAATAGCAGATACAGCCACGAAAGCCTTGTAACACCATTTTTCTCTCTGTATGTCACTTGCCTAGTAGTCATTGTTCAGTTTGACATTTTTGTACTAGCACTGAGTTAGTCTTGCAATTAGAATCCAGCCAGCACACCGTCCTCCACAGGGATGGCGCAGGATGCTCACCTTCTTATACTATCTGTGGCATTTTGTGGCCCCATTGAAGAAACTGACAACGCTGTACCCAAGCACTTCACCACACTATCGAAAGACAGATACAGAATCCCATCAGTCTGACTTTCCTCCCTTCCTCACCTAGTGTTATTGGCATTCTGACAATATTTCCTCTTCTCTCTCTAGCTTTCTCTGTAAGTACTTGTGTTCTTTTTACTGCTGTAGCTGCATTATTGCGCATGTTACCGCCATTTGCAAACGTATTAAAGTTTAGCAGTGGGTCAGCTCATGCTGCCAATTTTCATGGGGGTTCTAAACTCAGTAAAAACAACAGCAAAAACAATGACAACGAAACCTGCATAGGCACAGGTATTGGATTACCAATAGGTGGACTAAAACTCATAGACAGGCCTCCTCTCACTGCAAAGGAGGCCTGGGTACGAGGGACGGAAGCGCTCATGGGCCAAATCTCTACTATGTAGGAGCATAGATAATATCTATGGTAGGAGGGGCTGGCAAAGTTCGAAGTTCACTACTGGCCTAGCGTTAGTCTCGATCTCGGAGCTAGGTTTGCGTACTGTATAGCGCGAGGGTGTTTCTGGAAGGTTCAGGTAACTACATGTTTCTGTAGCTATTTCGTATATTCCTGTCCTGGCCTCCCATGATCAATGTAACCTTAGTTGTTTGGTGCACAATGTCAGCATGTACGCACTTACCTAGCCTACGGATTATGAAAATTATGCTTGTGAGCTGTGGGAATGAAAGCAGTAATGGCCCAGTTTTGTCACTTTAGCACTTCTGTTACATTTTCACTTAACTAGTGACGAGTCTCAGTAGTGTCTTCATTAAGTGCTGTGCTTGTTGATTTCACAACAGCTGAAAAATTGCTTCCTGAATGCTATAGCTAAATAACTACTTGAAAGTCCATGCTGTGGGCACAGTAGGGCTGCACTGTGGCGTCTGTTGCTTCCTGTGGTCCTATATATTAGATGAACAATTTTGATGGATGAGTGACTGATTCAGTAAGTTGTAGCCAATTTGGGAAAATTGGTAAATCCTTCAGCATCGATATCTGTGACAATTCAAGTGTTTCAGTGGCTGGTCGACCAATTATAAATCGCACTGTGCATAGAATTACTCATTGTGCATAGAAATTTTCACTGAATCCCCGAAATTGTTTATTGATTTACTGAGTCGATAATGTAGATGCAGTTGTAGAATAACCTTTGTTATCATCAACCTCTTCCGTAGATACCACACAGACAGACAAAATGCTGTTTGAGACTTAACACATTGATTAGCCATCCCATGTATTTTATAGTGCAACAGTAACATGTACACTCTTTTTTGGATTTAGAGAGCGGTGTCATGGATGAAGTACCATTAGAAATTGTGGATACTCATATGCATTTGTGGAGCCCAGGTACTCACAGCTGGGCCAAGAAACTGAAAGATGGCACACTTCCATCAGGAAACCTTGGTATGGCACTAGTGTTTTCTTGTGCTTTCAGACTCCAGCATATTGCCTGGTGGATTGTAGAAAGTCACAATTTTTTTTAAAATGAAAGAATATGTATAGGGATGGAATCCCAAAAGGCAGCCGAACAAAGTAGGAATGACCCCACATGTCATCCCTATATCTTTTGACATTTTTCCAGCCAGGTCTCGTGGTGTTTGTTACTTGGGATGGCAGGATGCTAGATTGTTATGTGTACATTCTGTGGCATTTTTACCAGCCGGACATGCACTTGGCTGGTACTATAAGGTTGCTTTACGTTCCCACGTCTGTTTGTTTGTTTGTCTGTCTGCACTTCCCACATGTGCCAATTACGTTACTATACCACTATGCCACTATGGCCACAAGCGCAGTGGAAGCTACTAGATGTTTCCAAGCCCGAAAGGCCAAGGCACGTCAAACTTTTAGTTTTGTATTGTCCTAGGTGGTGAAAAAGTGGTAGGTATGGATGACACTTCTGTTTTGGCAAGTTCTTGCAGCTAACTACGAAATTGCCGAGTGGCTGGTCGACCAATTATAAATCGCACTGTGCATAGAATTACTCATTGTGCATAGAAATTTTCACTGAATCCCCGAAATTGTTTATTGATTTACTGAGTCGATAATGTAGATGCAGTTGTAGAATAACCTTTGTTATCATCAACCTCTTCCGTAGATACCACACAGACAGACAAAATGCTGTTTGAGACTTAACACATTGATTAGCCATCCCATGTATTTTATAGTGCAACAGTAACATGTACACTCTTTTTTGGATTTAGAGAGCGGTGTCATGGATGAAGTACCATTAGAAATTGTGGATACTCATATGCATTTGTGGAGCCCAGGTACTCACAGCTGGGCCAAGAAACTGAAAGATGGCACACTTCCATCAGGAAACCTTGGTATGGCACTAGTGTTTTCTTGTGCTTTCAGACTCCAGCATATTGCCTGGTGGATTGTAGAAAGTCACAATTTTTTTTAAAATGAAAGAATATGTATAGGGATGGAATCCCAAAAGGCAGCCGAACAAAGTAGGAATGACCCCACATGTCATCCCTATATCTTTTGACATTTTTCCAGCCAGGTCTCGTGGTGTTTGTTACTTGGGATGGCAGGATGCTAGATTGTTATGTGTACATTCTGTGGCATTTTTACCAGCCGGACATGCACTTGGCTGGTACTATAAGGTTGCTTTACGTTCCCACGTCTGTTTGTTTGTTTGTCTGTCTGCACTTCCCACATGTGCCAATTACGTTACTATACCACTATGCCACTATGGCCACAAGCGCAGTGGAAGCTACTAGATGTTTCCAAGCCCGAAAGGCCAAGGCACGTCAAACTTTTAGTTTTGTATTGTCCTAGGTGGTGAAAAAGTGGTAGGTATGGATGACACTTCTGTTTTGGCAAGTTCTTGCAGCTAACTACGAAATTGCCGAGTCAGCACTTTCACTGCAGGCTGTGGAAGATGAGACAATTTATTTCATGTTTCATGGTTACATTTAGTTTGGACTGACATTCAGTTGTATGATATATGTGAGGATTTATATCAAAGTGTGTTTCCCATACATGCTGAGGGCTTGGACTCTAACTAATTTGTAGCCCCAATTCTGTTACATTAATTGGTTTTTACAAGGAAACAGCAAGATTGTTTACCCAAAACATCTTAAGGCTTAAACTGTAGCCAGGTGATATTTTATATATCACCCAGGATATATCACACAGGATTTCCTGGGTGATATATAAAATATCACACAGGAAGCAGTGTACCTACAGCTGTTCTTCTGGATAATTGTGTACATTGTATAAGAGTCTGCTCTATCAGATATAGCAGCAGTACCAGCACCTTTGAACCACCCACGCAGTGGGCTACAATACCTCTATATCCCCCCCCCCCCCCAAAAAAAAACAGTACAGTACCTTTACGAACTCCCATCCCTATATCTTTTGATATTTTTCCAGCCACATGCACACCACAATCCCTACATGCCAGCCATATCCACAGCCAGTAAATGATTGCAGTACTTTACGTGTACAACACACATGACCTCACACTATAACTTATCATACGCAGTAGCATATACTGCAGGTACACTCAATATATACTGCCCAATCTACATCTTCCACACACACCAGCCCCACTTGTACAACGACATTTCGCCTGTAACAGCACACTACTATCTTCGACGACCAACAGCATAATGTAATCCATTTGCAATTAAGATTAGCTATAATCAAAAAAGAGTGCTTTCAAAAAAACTGCCACATGATGTACACATCGCTATCTAACATCCTGCCATTCCATGTAACAAGCATAAGACCTGATTGGAAATATATACAGTGGAACCCCTCTCTACGGACACCCTGAGATGTGGCCATCTACTGTAATGCGGACATAATGGGCGGTCCCGAATGATATTCCATTAACTTACGTACTAATAAACTCCCTGAAGGCGGACACCTCGCAATTCCGTAAAGCGGACACGTTTTTCGGTCCCACCAGTGTCGTGACTGTACAAAATTTACTCGATAATGCGGACGTTTGTCTTATAGATAATATCAACAGTAAGTTTCTGCGACTCCCAGAATCGCTGCGGACTCACAGTGACGTTATACATCATCTACTCCGCAAGAGTACTCACCCCACACTGCCAGATCCGATGACTCAACGTTACATGCTACTGAATTTAGCCCCTGCATAGTGTTTGCAGTAAGCCAGAGCCTTAAAAACGAGCCATCGTGTAGCCAGAGCCGCCATTGCGTGATGAATGCTCACTGCCACGCCTACCGGAAATATAACCGGAAGCCTCCTAAATACGGACGCCTCGATATTACGGACAGCCGAGTGGGTCCCATTGGTGTCCGCATTAGAGGGGTTCCACTGTATATAGGTTCCACTGTATATAGGTTATACGATGAAACCGAGGGGTCTACGGGATTTAGAGCCCCACGGAAACCGCTATAGACACCCGCACGCGAAGCGCAAGGGTGTCTGTAGGTTTCCAAGGGGATCTAAATCCCATAGGCCCCGAGGGTTTCATCGTATAAGGTATTTATACTATGGCCAATCAAATCATTTTTCGCGTTAGCAACTAAACTAGCTAGCTTCGGTCGGGACTATTAAAAGCGTTCACAACTGAAGGAAAGGTTCACAAGTGTTCAGAAAAAGCAACTCGTATTATAAAGTATTTACAACAGTTTAGACTGTAAGAAAACGTTCACAGCGTGGGGAAATGTTCACAACGTTGGAACACGTTCACAACGTAGGAAAATGTTCACAACGTAGGAGCAACAGCTACTTACATAAATTCTCAGAATGAGTGAGCTCTCTGACAAGCGCACATTTACTCCTCGCCGACTCGCCGTTGGGATACGGATTCAGAACCGTAGTCGGAGACTGCGGTTGAGATTGAGACCGAAAATGTCGTCCCGCCCCATGACATCATGGACTTCCTGGCGGATGTGTCGAGGCCGAGGTCGAGTGGCATGGTCGAGGCTACCGAGCCAGCCCCACTCACTCGCTTTGCCGTGCCTTTGTCCGACGAAGCAGTCAAGGAGGCAAGAAAGGCAACCGTGCCTCAAACTACGCAAAAGGACGTTCTCTTAGTCTAGTACGCTTGTCAATGTCAGAAAGCTCACTCAATCTGAGAATTTATGATGTAAGTAGCTGTTGCTAACGCGGAAAATGACTTGCTTGAATTGGCTATAGTGTAAATACCTTACGATGAACCCTCAGTTTCAGTTACAGGGGGTATAAGTTGAATCACAGGTGGTATAAGTG
Organism: Phakellia ventilabrum; assembly: GCA_963921505.1. Lineage (NCBI taxonomy): Eukaryota > Metazoa > Porifera > Demospongiae > Axinellida > Axinellidae > Phakellia > Phakellia ventilabrum. Next base: position 3,105,916 of record OY997395.1, on the reverse strand, counting down.
ATTTAGACATCCCGCAAGTGACCAATCAGGTATTTCATTCAAGTATAGTATAACAAAAGATATACTTAGGGATGGGAGTTCGTAAAGGTACTGCGGTGTCGTTTGTTCCTACCTTGTTTGGTTGCTTTTTGGGGATTCCATCCCTATATGTCTTTTCATTTTTTAAATGTTTTTTTGTGATTTGTAATTATGTGATTATCCGGATGACACTCTATTCTGGAATTTTTTGGTTATTAGTATAATTGCGAACTGTCTCCATTTGGAATCATAAAAGATATTTTATTTCATTTCACAACATGCATGTGAACATCAGAGTTGGTGGAGAGTTACCTTCCAGAGAACTACAAACATGATTTGGAGGGATTCACTGTATCACACAGTATCCATGTAGAAGTCGTGTGGCCTGGAGACCCAGTTGGAGAGACCAGGTACAGGTATAATTATGTACATACTCAGGACTGTGTGAGATAGCTATTGAAGGAGATTCAATTGGCAAAAATAGAAACTGTACGTTTGGTCTATCAGTTTGCGTGGCTTATATTCAGTAAATAGGAATAGCCATCATTGGAGGCATCCTTTGTTTTCTTCTTTCTCAGCAAGACTACAATACTTGTGAATGCATGGTCTTCTCATGACACTACAAAGCTGTACAGCGCATTCAATAAATTTGAATATCGTGGCTATTTTTTTTTAATCTGATGTAACATTACTATGTACGCTCTCCTACTGCATAGTTATATACTATCTGGGTAGCTGTCACTACTTAAAGTTCCATGATTGAGCATGGATTCCAGCTCATCACTTGCATGCAAACTATATCATTCACCAGGCCTATCGAGACTATCCATGGCTCCAATGCTTACAGTATAATGCTTGATATTTTGCAGGTGGTTGGATGGACTGGCAGACAGCAATAGCACTGGAGTTCCCCACGGTAGGTACATACTAATGAATCTGACCTGGGGAGGGTGAGGTCCCTTTCTAACAGATATCAGCCATGGCTGATAGTGGAGAGTGGAGAGGTGTGCTGCTTGCAACTCACATGCTCATTGCTCGGTGGGGCTGGCCTTCTCATGTCACAAGCTCTACAATTTTACAAGCCTTGGAGTAATAATTTATCATCTGGATAAGTACACATTGATGTATGTATATGTACATGTTCCTGAAATAGGCTAAGAAAACCCAAATTGGGGCCCAGTGGGATTGAACCCACTCCATGTGTGCATGTTCCTCGTAATGAGTATATGAATTTTTGTCTTCTTGCAGCCATAGTTGGCTACTGTGACCTTACCTCAAGCAATGCTGAGAGCATCTTACAGCGTCATTGCCAATCACAACGAATGAGAGGCATTCGATACGTACACTATGACCCAGAGAAGCCACTCTCGTTTGACACCAAGGGACTATACCTTAGTGACCCCCAGTGGCTCCAAGGACTTGCTCTGTTGGAGAAGTATGGCCTTTCTTGCGAGCTTTTTGGGTTCCCACCTGCACAGATGTCAAAGTACGTAAGTTGACCTCCTGTAGTAATGCAGAAGTTTATATAACGAATCTCATAAACAATTACATGGCTTTAAAATCACTTAGATTACATGTATGCTGTAGTATACAGTATGCAGATTGCTGGATTACAGAGCTATAATATCAATTAGAACCTTCATTTCTGGTCTCTGACTGTTCCTTATTGCTACATTCACATAGCAGACTCTTGTATAATGCTGTTGAGCACCTAGCTATGTAGCAAACCCTATTCCTACAGCTTACAGTGTTAAAATGAACATGCCAACCATATTGCCAAGTTTTAAGGCAAATTTGCCACATGGGTACGAATCCATTGGTAGTGTCTTATGTGTCTCCACAATCCTTTGCTCTACTAGGCTGGAGCAAGTTGCTCGTGTTAGCAAATGAGACAATAAATTCTTTTGTAGAGTTTGGAAGCAAAGCTTGCCCATATTCTCCAGCCAAATGTATATCACTGTCTTATTGAGAACCCGTGTTAGGAGTCAGTCTAACTGTGCACTATCATTGCATGATCGTATGCTTTTAGGTCCAGGGTAGTACTATCCTCATTTGTTGTTGACATCCAGTACGTTTGTTCTAGGTAAAGTTGTGTATTGTCGGACATTCAATAATAAAGCAGTGGCACCAGTGGTTACCGTGCGGAGAAAGCACACAAGATCTTTGGCTTACTTTGCTATTCTGCTGATTGCATCTGGGAAAAATCCTAGTCCCATCGATTTCCCTGTGGGAGGTGTGGTAAGCCAGTAGCTAAACACCACCGTGGAATATGCTGTGACAGCTGTAACAAGTGGTTTCACGTAAAATGTGCTAGTATTACAAATGATGAGCATACTTCCCTTTCCAACACTGCTAATGATTGGGTTTGTACCACTTGCAATGAGTATAACAGCAACGTGGGCCATGTCTTGTGCTTACCACAGAATATTTAACACTTTTTGTGTAAGCTACCACCAAAAGTAAACACAATTCTGGTATTATTAGTCAGGTGACATGGTGTTAACTTAATAGCAGTGCTAAAGCACAATAATCCCTTCTACTCTGATATTGAGATTGATGTGGAAGCTGTATCAGAACTTCCAATCAATGGAACACCAGATGGTATTACAACCATTGAAGGAACTGCTCAACAGGACAGCCCCAATGAAGGTTCTGCACCAGAAACTGTACATACTATCAGTTCCTGCAATGCCAGCACCTCTTTCCTACCACAGACACAACACATTCAAACCGAAACAGATGCCACAATAAATGGAACTGAATGGCCACCCAACCGAAATTGTTCAATGAATTTCGTGCGAACGCATGCGCGTTGCGCGCAAACCCGCGCAATAACAGCTAGGTTATTGCGCGCGTTCTCGCAAAATCGCGCAAAACTGCGTCAATTTGCACGTGAAATACGGCGAGGACTGCAGTCTCACTTCAGCGCTGGCATGGCAAAATCTATTTGCACCTTCGGGAAGAAAGGCAGCCGGTGCTAGCAAAGCCTTACCGTGTAGAATCTCGCGCATTTTCGAGTATTTCTCGCCAAACCGCGCGTACGCAACAGTCGGAATTTCACGCGACATCGTGCGATTAGCCGCGTTCCTGCGCGAAGATACGCGATCTCGTGGGTTCACGCGAGATTCGCACTCTCGCATACTTTCTCGCGCAAATGCAATCAACAATTTCAGTCGGGCACCTATTGGAGATTCTGCACTAAATGAATTCTACACTGATGGACTGGTATTCCCAACATTATTCCCATACGGACATGGAGACCCTACATCCAAACATCATCACCACACTGTAACACTGACAAATGCTTTTAAACACCTGATTAAATACTGCGACATTGCACCAGATGGACACTGCCCCTGGCATTTTGCATCTCATCCACGTTTCCCATATTGGGCGTTAGATATCAAACATCGCCATCAGCTCTCAAGCTAAAATATATTTCAGCCACAATCCTGCAGATGCTAATCTTACCATCGAACAGCTCCGTGATATGGTTGGTCATATGAGTGCCACACAACTCGTGAACCGCCTCCAGAGGTATGCCACAAAAGTTCAAGGATCAAGGCAATACTGACTCGCTCGATACAATGAACTGAAAGCACTTTTCGAACTAAAGGGTCCTCCAACACTATTTTTTACCCTTAGCAGTGCAGATAATTACTGGCCTCAACTACACTCCCTCATGCCCCATTCATCAACCAGTGTCACAACACATGCCATGCGAGTTATGGCTGTAATTAACAATCCTCATCTTACAGACTGGTTTTTTACTTCATTTAGTCTCGGACTTCATGCAGAGCTGGCTGCATGACATCCTAGATGCAGATTGGTATTGGCTTAGGTATGAATACCATTCCAGGTGCACTGTTAGCGAAATTTAATCACTATTCAGGACCACAATTTTTCGCACTAAGCCTAGCTGTATACCAGTTCCACTGATCACATTTCAGTGGCATAATGGACATACATACATGTACAACACTCTCCCATCAACAGCTGCCCTTAAGATTAAGCTATGCTGTAACTATACACAAATCGCAAGGCCAAACACTGCCCAAAGCATAGGAAATAAAGAAATGGCAGCTGGATTCACCTTTGTGGCAGTATCAAGACTTAAATCTTTAAAAGATGGATTGTTTGTACCAATTACCTATGAAAGATTCATAAGTATTGGCAATCTCAAAAATTTAAAAAGGCACCTCACAGAGGAAGAACGCTTGCAGCAGTTAGATCTATCTCCATCTCTATGCACCACTGAATAATTAATCTACATACACCAGAATACAGTAATTACATACGTACCATGCATGCACACTTCTACACTAGTAAGATGCTGGGAATCATCAAGGGGCGAGCCTGATTGAGCGTCGTACATCCACTCAAACGATTGATACCTGGTGTTGGAAGATCCTTTGATTTCAGGTTTGACAATACAACATAAGCAATGGCATGGATGATGCAGTGGTATGAATAAGTTAAGGAGCAAAGTACAATGTCATATGGTGTGACTGCATGCTGCTCTTCTCTCTCGTTGGCGCCTAGCCTTCCTCTCTTTTGGGGTACCTGCAGTATTTATTTCGGGAGCTTTAGCTGGCACACTAAGTGTGATTTCTCTCCCAAACAGTGATCATTCGACACTACAATTTACAGTACATGGTTAGCCTCTTTCCCAGTCTCCACTAACGTCTACTAAGCAATCAACTGGCTGCTTTGTTCCACCTCCCTGCCCCTACAAGCGACCTCTCCTCTGAAAGTAAATTTTGTGAACGCTACCTGGCCTGCTACTCTTCTCTGTCGATGGCACTCTCTCTCCCATTGGCGCCTGGCCTCCATTCGCCTACCACATACCCTAGCTGCAATGGTATCCTCTGTGGTCCTCTCTTCTACGAGTTCTTCGTTTCTGTCTTGCTGTTGGTTAGCCATTGAAACCGCTTTTAAAATTATACGCATGTGGAGCTTAGAGAAATGTGCACATGTGCATGACAGACAGATATTTGAACCATAAGTGCATATGCAGTAAGTGCATGCGTAGAGACGTACGTACGTTCATGCAGAGAAATTGTTCCGCAGTACACGCTAGTGTGGGGCTCGCTCAGGTTCACCCCAATTAACCATGTATACTGAATTCATTCAACTTGTTTCCTGCTACTAGTGACATGCAGAGCATGCTCCTTTGAAAGTTGAAATTGAAATGATTTTCCAGGTGGACAGGGTTGTAGCTACAGAAGGTACGTCCTATTATATGTACTCCCCTGACAAATTAAAAACCAAAAACTACAACAAGTAGGCAAAGGCATGACAGTGAATTGTAGTATACTAGGTATACGCACTGCGCAGATGCCTCATGCAGAGGTATGACGTATGAAAGTTAGCACAAAACCACACCCACTAGAACGCTTGGGCGCTGCATCACCCACTGGAGCTGCTACTACACAAATGGGCCTTAAGGAAAGGGATGTCTCTGTATACAACACAGTTCCAAGGACCAGTTATGGCTGCTACACGAGAGCAGAGTAGCTTGAAACTCATGTTTGTATCGCTCGCGATCGAGCCACGTACCGTCCTTCTCCAGCGGTCAGATCTCTGCTGAAACAGAGACTACACAAACTCTAATCGCATTGGAGCTGTAGTAAGCCTACCTGGGTAAAAAGAAGTGATCGACTTGTCCAGACCTCTGATCCTTCGTGCGCCAGAAGTACAAAGGCGGCATCCATGTAACTGGCCAGGACGCCATCTTGAACACGTGCTTGCACCCCGGGGCCGGAAACGTTCTGTTACAGACGTAGTAATAACACATATATGGAACGTACAGAAATAGTAATAACACGTATAAGGAACTAGATTTAATTGCATTCCTAAGCGTGACGGAAGTTGCACACGTACATATATATATATTTATATATACGCTAGCTGAGATTTCAGCCCACACTGCACGATTAGTTGCCTCACACTAAGGCGCTCGGCATAAACTTTTATTAGCCTCGTCCCCAGGCTAAGACGAGGAAAGCCTGGTGTCTTTGAGTGATGTTCAGGGTAGAAAGGACTTAATTATGTGTAAGCAAAAACAAGGCAAAGAAAACTATAATACAATTCACAGGCATTACACGCTAGAGGTGTGTATATAAACCTACTCTATGTACATGCACACCCCTGCATTGAGTAGTCATCATCTGGCTCATTAGTAAATTAAATCATCAAATTTTCCCATTCAACTTGATCACTAGCTACTCATATGCCTCATGTGGTATCACTTCTGTGATTTTAGTTGCTCCTTGTTGAGTGTGACCTTCATTGAATCTTGCATTCTGTTCCTTCTTCAATGGTTGATCATTACTCTGACTTTCACGATCTTTAGTTCCTCATTGTTTTGTCTGAATAGTTTATGCTCCTGGAATAAACTTCCTTTTGGTATTGTTTCTATAAGTTCATACAATAGTTTTAAGTATAAATTAAAAACTCACCTTGCTTATGCATGAGAGGTGGTGCTGTAAGTGAGTGGAAACTCTGGTGCCTTTATAATGCTCATCGCTTGCGACATCATCTAAGACATCTTGGTTAGTGATGAGTTGCAGAAAATCTCCAAAGGCTTGGAAAGTGAAGTAGGAATCTGATGACTGAATGACTAGATTTGCTGTTAGTTGTAAATTGCACTTCGAAAGGCGCTGCATTGAAAGGCGCATGCATTGTACCGCGCTTGGTGCACGTGCCAAGAATTTCATCATCAGCGGGGTTGACTTTAGCCTTGCATTTGAGGCAGCTCCAGGACCTGTACTTCTCCATAAATGGTACCGCGATGACTTCCGCACCGTAGATTGTTTCATTGTCAGAGGAGGGAGGTCTTCTTTTACTTCACCAATGTCTGGTATTTGTTGTATGGCTGCACCAGAGCTTGGGAAGGACAGGAACTGGTTGTTGTTGAGGGTCCGCACGATTACTTTGTTGCGGTAGTAGCTATTGCATACTTCAAGTTTCCTGATGTCGGACTCCCACAACGTCAAGGTTGCTGTTGAAGTGGCATCATCAGCAGTACTTTTGCTTGCCAGTACTCACAGTCACCGGGTCATTTATTTGAATTACTTTAGCTTCAAAGAAACTTTATCATACTTGTCTAGGGTGTTGAACTGGTCGAGGGTAAGTTGCGTAGTTCCGAGTATTTCGAGGTCTTCTACTTTAAACTGAGCTCAACGTGGGTGTAGTTTTTCACTATTACCTCAAGATGTTTGGTTCGCTCCATCTTAAACTTGCAGTTCCAAAGAAGTACTGGTAGGCCTTTCTTAAAAAAGGAATCTAACTTTGTTCTTTGCGATTTGTCGAAACTGATCAGTCAGAGGCACCGTTTTTCGTCAGTGAGTTTCCCGTCAAAGTATCTCTTGGTTACTGGAGACAGTGACAATAGTACTCCTTCAATAGTGGCATGAGGTTGGGGGTTATCAATTTCGCTGAGGGTGGGGAGATTGTGTTCCTTTGCCTTGCAATCAGCAGCTGGTTGTTGTTCGGGATCTAGTAGTTGCAGATTTTTTGCTTTCGGTGAGTGAAAGTTGAGCACTCTCTTTGCCATCGTGTATACTTGCGTTGGAACAATCAACGGGTAGGCGATTTCGCTTTGCTATATAACAGCTTTAATTAAAAGCGAGTTCACACAGTGCAGACTTAAGTTGGCAAAATAGCATCAATTTTGCAGACGAATTCACTTCGGAAAGACTTGCATGAAGTCTAGCTATTGAACAAACTCTACAATAACCTACTTAGGAAGCAAAAATTCACAGGAAAAATCTTTAACTGATGAATGAAATATTGTGTTCCTACATGTAGCTACGTATAACCGACAAATTGCTTCTGATATGTACTTTTATATTTTTTATTGAACAATCAAATGCAAACTGGTTAGCAAAAACAGAGCATTCTCATTGGTCAGGCTAATAACGATTACCCTCTAACTATAACCCCTGTGAAGAAGAATTTCACACACCCACATCCAGTTCTACATTGTAGCCTCACATTTGACTAACGGTTATGGCAGCAGTTCTTTTGTACCGATAACAAAGCTCCATGCTCCAACTGGCATGATGTAAACTAAAGTCTAGGTGACAATCTGATATATTAAAGGTTGTCATGGGTCACTGCTTTGTAAGAGGTCTAGAGTTATTATTAGGCATGAGCCTATTATTCCCAAAATACTACCTAATATTCTATTCAGAATTTCCTGAATTGCTTCCTCTTAGAGTTGACCACAAAGTTTTAGTGACACTGAGACTGACAAAGCCAAAAAATGACAAAATACTAGTAAAAAGGTACATGAAACATGTAAGCTACATGTACATAATCAAAAGCCTACACAAAAAAACACAAAAAAGTCATGACACTGCATAAAAAGTTCAATGGGTTAAACTTCACGATTATTGAATTGTAACATTAAGGACGCCTGCACATGCAGCAATGTATTGTGGTAACTCGGTCTTCAACTGTGCCAATGTAGCAGTGTCAAAGAAGGGAAAAGCAGCAAACTCATCCACAGTAGATACACTTACTTGTGTATCCTGAAGGTTTGAAGGGGAAAAATTACACGCAGCTTTGAAAGTCTCAAGTGGGATCTTCATGCTGCTATTTAGCCATTCACATTAGTACTTGTCAATGATAGCAGGCTCTACACAAGACTTTCCATACGCTTCCCACTGCTGCTGAGTAACAGGATTACCACTGCTGAGTTCTCGTGCAATAGCATCCAAGTTGGGGTAATGAGTAAGGTTGACAGCTGTCGTGACAGCAGAAATAGCTTCATAACAACAAAATACCAGTGGGCCATCACTTTCCAGGTGGTATGTTGTTTTATCAGAATGAACTCCAAAGTCAACTATTATAGCCAACTCTGCTTTTAGCAATGCTTTCTTTTGTGGATCACTGAAGAATGTAAGGAGCTTCGAATGGGTAGCAACTGCAAAATCATCAATGCGCTGGACGAATGTCTCTACATCACTAAAAAGCTCCAGCACCTGCTTAATGCACTCCCATTTGGACTACCAGTGAGTGGGACAATGACTTCTGATTTGCCAATCAGTCTGTTCCTTCCAGAGGATTTTTGCCTTCACACTGTGACTAAACAGACTCAACCAAGACGGCATAAATTTAGGGAGATAAGGAGTGCAGATTTTGTCCCAAACAAGATCTAGGGTGCGTGAGAAGCACCCTACATCAAGCATACGAGTGAACATCACCTTTAGTAACCTCACTGTAACATTGTTGCAGGAAGCACGATCTCATGCAGGCCTAAAGGTACTTGGGTGGAACAGCATACTCTCTTGAAAAGGTGTCGACCAGGACTCTGGCTATTTCCTCTCCAGTAATGCTTTTCTCATGTAGTTGCAGGCGGACGAGTCTCTGGTGAATACACCATTTGGAGTCCACATAATGGACAATTATGGACCTAACCTTGTTGCTCCATCAAAGACTACCAACAGGTAGATATTTTCCCGATATTTCTTGCTTGATCAGTGTGATATCGTGAGTAGATTCACTTTGATTCAATAAAATAGAACTCTGAACACAAGTAACAAGAGCTAGGCTATTTATACAGACAGAACACAATGGAGAACATTCTAGAACAACTAGTTACAGCAATAACCAAATAAGTACATAATAGAAATACTAAGGAAGTAATGATACACAGTACACTAGAACATGTACATACAATATTGACATTAATTAAGTCTATAGGTACTAATAAGTGTTACTTCCTACGTCTGTTCCAATACTAAATAAGGTAAGTTCACAGTTAATATGAAATCACCACATTTCTTCCCCTCTTAAATGTGTAAGTCCATTAGACGATCAGGAGGGAGACGGATTCGAGAAGGGTATCGACGAGTAGGTTGACTAGTCTCACGATCGGTAGATTCTTGAGATGGGGATTCAAAATACTCGAATTCTGGAGTGCTGTCTCGAGGTCGTGTATTTCCAGTTGGCTCGTTAGACGGAGATCTAGGTCGGATATGATCAACGTGTCTTCTCATAATCCTACCATCTTCTAACTCAATCTCGTATGACACTGGTCCTCGTTGACTCTTAACAGTGCCAGCCATCCATTTCCGTTTGGACAGGAAATCTCGAATCATAACCAGTTGTCCAGCTGAGAAGCATCTGGTTTTGGAATGCTGGTCGTGATATTCTTTCTGTCGAGCTTGTTTCTCGGTGACTATGCTCTGTAGGTCAGGTTTCAGTAGGTCAAATCGAGTGCGTACCTTCCGTTGTAGGAACAACTCGCTTGGAGCAGAACTAGTGGTGGCATGTAGAGTAGAACGATAGGTGAGCAGAAACTGCGATAAGCGAGTACTCAGTGATGGCTCATCTATTTCTCCAGCCTTCATAGCCCTTTTAAAGGTTTGTACAAATCTTTCTGCTTGCCCATTGGAGGAAGGATGATAGGGTGCGGTGCGGATATGCTTGACACCATTGGTCTTCATGAACTGAGCAAACTCGTCAGAGGTGAATTGCGGTCCATTGTCGCTGACCACTTGTTCGGGTAGTCCATATCTGGCAAAGAGTGTGCGAAGGACATCAATTGTCTTGGAGCTTGTAGTGGAGGACATCTGGATGACTTCAGGCCACTTAGAGTGAGCATCTACCACTATCAGGAACATTTTGTCCAAGAAGGGTCCTGCGAAGTCGATGTGTATCCTCTTCCATGGGGTAGTTGGCCATATCCATGGATGAAGTGGTGCTACTGGGGGATTCGACTTTTGCTCTTGGCAAGGAATACATGATTTAGCCAAATTCTCTATGGCTTTGTCGATCCCACTCCACCAGAAATAACTGCGTGCAATAGCTTTCATCCTCGTGATGCCAGGGTGGGTATCATGTAGTGTCTCGAGTATCATTGGTTGTAGAGACTTTGGAATCATGACACGGACTCCCCACATAAGGCATTTGTTTTCCATTCCGATTTCGTTTTGCCGTGCCTTGTACGGTTTGAGATCATCGGTGACTTCTGTTGGCCAGCCTTTAGCGACGTATGTGCTAACCTTCTTCAAGACAGGGTCGCAAGTCGTTTCGTCTTGAATCTGTTGGAAGGTGACGGGCAGAGACTGTACTTGACCAATATTAAACATACTTGCTGTGTCAGGTATCAGATCCGTGGGTTGAGTAACAGTCAGAGGCAGTCTGGACAAGCCATCTGCGTTACCGTGAGCCTGAGTGGGTTTGAATTGGATTTCGTAGGAGTATGGTGATAACAATTATGCCCAACATTGTAGGCATGCTGCTGCCAGCGAGGGAACTCCTTTCTTAGAACCCAAGATTGCTGACAATGGCTTGTGGTCGGTGACTAGGGTGAATTGTCGGCCATACAAGTACTGGTGGAACTTTTAGACCCCGTACACCAGGGACAACGCTTCTTTTTCCAGCTGAGCGTAGTTTCTTTCGCTGGAGGTTAGAGTGCGAGATGCAAAAGAGATAGGTCTCTCGCTTCCGTCTGGGTAGATGTGTGAGATAACCGCTCCAATCCCGTAGGCAGAAGCGTCTGCAGCCATAGCAATCGGTAGTTTAGGGTCGTAGTGTGTCAGTACACTTGCAGATACCAGCTGGTCTTTGGCCATTTGAAAGGCTTGGGCACATTCCTTGCTCCATTCCCACTTCTGCTGGTCCTTCAGTAGCTGATTGAGCGGGTGAAGGATGCTTGAGAGGTTTCGTGCAAATTTTCCGTAGTAATTGAGTAGCCCTAGAAATGATCGTAGCTCTTGAACATTTTTGGGTGGAGGGGACTTTGTGATTGCTTCAACCTTGTCTGGCAGAGCTCGGATTCCATGCCGGTCTACCTGGTGGCCCAGGTATTCGACTGATTTGGCCATGAAATTGCATTTTGTCTTCTTGAGTCTGAATCCACAGTCCTCTAGTCGTTTCAAGACTTCCCCTAGATTGCTTAGGTGGTCCTCGTCAGACGTACCCGTGACCAATATGTCATCGATATAGCAGATCACTCCGGGAACACCTTGCAGAATCGTGTCCATCAGTCGTTGAAAAATGGCCGGAGCGGATGCCACTCCAAAAGGAAGACGTGTATACTGGTACAGGCCTTGGTGTGTGTTCACTGTGACGTATGGCATGGAAACCTCATCTAGCTGTAGTTGCAGGTATGCTTGGGAAAGGTCCAACTTGGTGAACAGGGTGCCATTAGCCAGCGTTGCGAAAAGATCTTCTGGCTTGGGCAGGGGGTACTGATCGATGGTCAGTGCTTGGTTAATGGTGACCTTGTAGTCTCCACAAAGGCGAAAACGCCCATCCTTCTTGGGGACGGTGACAATGGGTGCCGCCCAGTCGCTGGTGCTGACTTTCTTTACGGTCCCTTGCTTCTCTAGGCGATCAAGTTCTTGACCAACCGTTTCTTTGATAGCGAAGGGCACTTGGCGAGGCTTAAAAAACTTGGGAGTAGCCTCTGGCTTGACATGTAGGGTAGCCTTATGTGGTTTAACTGTTCCCAGTTCCTCTTTGAAAAGACGGTCGTGCTTTTGCAGCAGGGCTTGTAGGCCCTCGGACTGCTTCGTGATCGTACCGATTCGGTGCCAGTCGAGCTGAATGTACTTCAGCCAGTTCCTACCAAATAGGCTTGGTCCATCCCCAGCGACCACTACCAGGACCAGCGGTTCGGTCTGGTTACCATACTGAACATGGACATTCAGTTGCCCAGTAACCTGCATAGGTTCATCAGTATACGTTTTTAACACAATACTTGACTCACGGAGTTTGAGATCCTGGAACATGGCCCTCCTAGTAGCCTCCGAGATGATTGAGACTGCGGCTCCGGTGTCCAACTCCATGGTGAGTGGTTTGCCTTCTACCTTGAGGGATACTTGGATAGGGCTTGGCCGTGTCTCCTTGAATTTGAAAAGATGAAATTCCTCGGTTTCAGAGTCATCTTGCTCTTGCACCATATTTGTGCCGTATTTCTTTGGATACTGCTTGGGATGTGGGTTGCCCTTGGCCTGTGGTTTGGGTTTAGACCGGCAGACTGGATGTCCTTTCTTGCCACAAGCATGGCATTCTGCGTCCTTGAACCGGCAGTCTGATGGCATATGGGAAGTCTTCCCACATCTAGAGCATGGCTGCTTCCTTCCTCCAGTACGACCACTGAGTGTACGGATGGCCGGGTCAGTGCCTTTGAATGAACGTGTGTTGCGATCGGCAGATTCCATACCTTGGGCTAGTTTGACGGCGTTTGTCAAAGTGAGGTCAGTTTCGGACAATAGTCGCTTCTGCATTGCCTTGGTGCGTAGGCCACCCACGAGCCTATCACGTAGTGCTTCGTCTAAGAATGCACCAAACTTACAGTGTAGTGCAGCCTGTCGCAGTGCTGCAAGGTATTCCGCGATCGTTTCGTTCGCCGTTTGGTTGCGTCTGTGAAAGTGAAAGTGTTCAGCGATCACTGATCGGGTTGGCTCGAAGTGTTTCGTCAGAGCAGTGGAGATGTCTTCAAGGGACTTGTCCTTTGGTGCGTCAGGAGCGAATAAATTACTCAGTAGGGAGTATGTAGTTGGACCGACTGCGGTCAGGAGTGCTGGGACTTTCTTGGCATCGGCCACCGAATTGGCTGTAAAGTACAGGTCAACGCGTTCGAGATAAGTCCGAATCGATTCGACTTCAGCATTGAAAGCAGTGAGAGTTCCGAGAACGGGGGTTGCCATTGTGAGCATCCCATCCTCGTCGCCAAATGTGATATCGTGAGTAGATTCACTTTGATTCAATAAAATAGAACTCTGAACACAAGTAACAAGAGCTAGGCTATTTATACAGACAGAACACAATGGAGAACATTCTAGTTACAGTAATAACCAAATAAGTACATAAGGGAAATACTAGGGAAGTAATGATACACAGTACACTAGAACATGTACATACAATATTGGCATTAAGTCTATAGGTACTAATAAGTGTTACTTCCTACGTCTGTTCCAATACTAAATAAGGTAAGTTTACAATCAGGTCCTGCTCTTGAGTGAAAACAATATCTACCATTTGCCTTCTATCCAAAAGACGAAGACCATTCTCCTCTAGCAGTCCTCGAAAGAACTTCAACTTGCTTAGTGGTGTAGCAGAGCGCAAGAACACACATACAACTTTTACATGGTAAATACATTGTTCCTCCGGCAGGGTTTCGCCCCTAGGATGAAGTTCTTGGCTTGAAGTCTGGAATGCAGTTGCTATGTTGCGTTCAGTTGCTTCCTTCTTGATTAATCACTGTTTACCTAACTTATGCTTAGTAGATTTAATGTGATTACTAACAACGCTACTCTTTAACCTATTTCTTCTCTACATGCATTACAGAAGAGTTTCTTATTGGATACCGACAAACTTTCTCCAGGGTATTCTCTTACACGGTGCACTGGGGATACAGACTTCGGGTCAAACGCTCCGTGACCCCTGGTAGCTCGACGCTTCCCCAAGGGTGGCGGTGGATTACGCTGAGTTTTTCGGTTTTGAGATAACTCAGACAGGGTTGGGCACTTAAACACTGACAGTAAACTAGTGCCGGCGGTAGATTTGGCAGTAGACTTAGTGGTAGACTCGGCAGTAGAGTGAGCCACTCAGAGTCAACAGAGCTACCAGAAGACAGCGCCATTTAATATTAGCACGTGGCTGACTCTGTAAACTTTCATTTATTCCCGGAATTATTTGTATTCCCAGTAGTGCCTAATAAAATTAATCGAGAATAATAGACACAGGCCTAGCTAGTCCTGAGCCACCGTAGGACTTTGGTAGGTAAAGTCTGGATGTGTCAGCTGTTTTGACAAGCCCAGAACACTTTATGAGGTACTTTGTTGCCTCTAGCTTGCTTGTCATCCATAAAAGGGGAAAGTCTCTGACGGTCAAATCCCGATTGATGGCAGCGCAATACAGAAGCAGGTTATGATCACTGAGCCTTCATCTACTCAGTGCAACATCTTGAGCTTGTCGAAAAATTTGGTTTAAATGACTAAAGTAGTGAGTGGCTGTCTATAGTCTCCCTTGCTCCATGATTTGCATGTGTTAGGACAATGGATATGAAACACGGTATAATTTTTTATTCACATTATATTGCAGTATGGACAGGATGAATACAATCCATGACTTAGTATGGAGGTTGTTCTAATCTCATTCCCAGCCCACAAAATAATGGCCTGTTACACACTGTTTGTGCATAGGCTCATACTCGCAGCGTAGAGGCGTCAGATATTGATGCATTTACACTGTGCATATAAACCCCGCCCTTAACGGAAGTTCGGAGATACAGTGCTCTGAACGCAGTAACATGATCGAAATATGCAACGGAATAATATTACACGGGACTGCCACATATGTATTGTATGTGCTGTTATATTATGGTGCCTACATCCGAATTGGCTATAATGCCTGCATTATGTTGCTGTTTTATGAGTAGGTTTTTGTCCTATACTCTATAGAGCTGCAGAGGTAGCGAGCCAGTTTCCCAACGTGATGTTCATGCTGGAGCACTGTGGACTACCCATGCAAAAAGATCAAACAACCATGAAATTGTGGAAGGAAGGTAAAAATTTGTTCACTACTCCACAAATACAAGAATGTATATATAAGTATTAGCATCATTCTACAAGTAGGTGTACTTCTGGGCTGGACACTTTTGGATTCTTGTACCCTAGTACTTCACCTAGGTTTAATATTTTAAAACGTCGAAGGTTAATCACTCTGCTAAGTGCAAAGTATGGCGGGCGAGTAGAGATGTGGATGTAAAGAATCACAATCTGGGTGGAATGATCGCTCAATCGTGCAAAGGATGTGAGATTGCGGGTGCAATTTTGCTAACGCAAATATGTAACACAGAAATTCAGGTCCATGAGGTCAAAGTGTGCCAATTCCGTGTTAAAAGTGAGGTACAAACACTCAGAACCGAGAGTGGCATGGATTTTAAAAGTGACCCAGGGTCTTTAGGTCTCTATCTGCAACATATTTTCAAGAATCAGCCATTACCTACCTGGGTAAAAAGAAGTGATCGATTTATCCAGATCTCTGCTCCTTCGTGCGCCAGAAGTACAAAGGCAGCATCCATGTTACTGGTAGGACGCCATCTTGAACACGTGCTTGCCCCCCCCCGGGTGAAGAGTCTGCTCGAAACTTTGCGCATCGCTCGATTGTGCCGTTCATTAATAGCGCTTATATCTTTACTTATACAGAGACTACACAAACTCTACTAACCTGAGAGCTGTAGTAGGCGTCTGTTGGTAAAACTATGTGACAGACTTGTCCAGATCTCTGACTCTTCGTGCGCCACAAGTTCGAAGGCGGCATCCATGTAACTGCCAGAGATGCCATTTTAAACACATGCCTTGTAGGGGCCCCATAAAGACCCATATAAAATGCATATAGTTTTGTTTTGGCCATAATTCCTCACAGAAAGTGAAAGTAGAGAAACCATAGATTGAAAATCTTAGTTTTCACCCAAGGATCACAATGTTATAAGTTTCGATGCTCTGTGACCTCTCCTTTATGCCAAACATTACATTATACTAGATGTACGCATTGCGCAGATGGGGCCTCGCGCAGAGGTACGACGTAAGTTAGTTAGCACAAAACCACACCCACAAGAACGTTTGAGAGCCACATCGCCCACTGCTGGAGAAGCGACAACTACACGAATTGGCCTTCAGGAGACGGATTTCTCTGTATACAACACAGTTCCAAGGACCAGTTATGGCTGCTACAGGAGAGCAGAGTTGCTTGAAACTCACGTTTGTATCACTCGCGATCGATCCGTGTACCGTCCATCTCCAGCGGTCAGATCTCAGCTAAAACAGAGGCTACACAAATTCTAATCGTGATGGAGCTGTAGTAAGCCTACGTACCTGGGGGAAAAGGAGAGTTGTCCCCTGAATCAGTATGACTACGTTCACAAAACAACAGTACTTCCATGAATTTTTCTCTAAAGCGCTTACTGCATCAGGCTTACGGCAGTAAGCAAGTGAGATTTGGAGATCTGACTTAAGCTTGCTAGGCTTCCCATCATCCCATCCGTGGCAGTGTCTAGACATTGCTGACGCTGTTCCCTGTTTTCCTGTTGCCTTCTCATCCGCTCACTACCTCGTCTAGTCTGCAGACCCTGCTGTCATTGTTCAGTCCTTTCATGTTGCACTGTCAGTCAATATCTCTCTCGCCTAGCCTGGAGTCATTGTTGTCGGTTATTTCAGTTTTCGCTTCCTCTCTCTTCGCCTCAACAATCTCTCATTCTGCCTCCTAGCCTGTGCCGACTGTGTGCTTTATTCGATCTCTTCTGTATCTATGCTTACAGGACTCGAATCACTGTCCATCTTAACAGTAGCGTGCATGTACGTACTGTCATAGTCGATCGTGACCAGATCTTCGCTCATCCCCCTCACATGCACGTGCATGTGATATCCACGTTGTTTATGACATAATTTTCAATGATGTAAGCCTAAATGCTGTACCAACGTACGACGTTAACACTGTCTCTCGGCACTCTGGTGCTGAGACAAAAATGTGTATATAAAGCTTCTCTACTTTCAGTTTCTGTGAGGAGTTATGGCCAAAACAAAACTATACTTGTTTATATCGGTATCTATGTGCCTGGGGGGGGGTGTTTGAAATGCCACCTCTGGCAGTTACAGTCAGAGGTCTGGACAAGTCTATCACATAATTATACCAAGGAAGGCTTATTACAGCTCCCAGGTTAAAAGAGTTTATTTATGTAACCTCTGTTATAAGTAGAGACATGAGTGCTAGAAATGGATGGTACGATTGAGCGAAGTGAATATGAGTTTCAAGCAGTCTGTCTCTCCTCTCTCCTATAGCAGCCATGACTGATCCTTGAGTGTATATGTTGCAGATAGACATCAATCTCTCAAAGACCAATTGCTTTTTCATAGCTTCTACAGCAGCATTGGTATGCATGGTTCGAGGTTAATATTCTCACGACTGGCTGGCTTGCGAAAATTCCCCTGTCATTAATCCATGTCTCTGCTCGTCCGCCATACTTACACTTGGAAGTTTGGTTTACCCTCAAATTAGCTTTGAAGGAGGGGTCCCAAAGGGAGGGATATAATGCATCCCATTGTGATCCCTTAGTGGAGACCACACATAACTTCTTTCTGTCATTTCTAGTGTTCCTGGTGGTGCATCAACTCTGCAGCAATGTTAATCCTCAGAAACTCTTCATTTCAGCTACTCCTTCAAAGCAACGTGCATAGGCTATAAAACAATGGTGTCTAACTATATTTTCTTACAGAAACTGAAAGTGGGAAATCCTTTCTGATATCTTTTCTTATATCTCCAGTTTCTTCCCATTTTCAAGGTACCATCCCTCCCCCTCCCTTTTTTGTCTGCACCAAACTCTATCTAGAGCTTGAATATGTCATCACGAAGAAAGTTCAGAATGTGAACTTCAGTAATATGAGTTGATAAAAGGGTTAATTAAAACACTTGGGCCCGGCTAAGTGTATTTTAACCATTATTTCAATTTGTTTCTACAATGAGTATACTCTTTCTCTTCTCATTTAGGTCTCCCCACGCTGGCTAGTTTCCCCAATGTGTACTGTAAGATATCAGGATTGTTCTCTAGCAATCCTCAGTGGCTACAGGGGGAATCTGTTGAGGATATTGTCCGTTTTATCCTGCAAATTTTTGGGATTGATAGGTATGTGTGAAGATGTAACATTATGTGCTCCATTTTGTGTCTTTTTGTTCACAACTATACAGGATTTTAATAATTATGTAGAAATGCCATAATTATAATGATACAAGCCACTCTTATATTTTACTCCACACAAGCACATGAAACATGGCTGTACTGTACTAGTCATATGTAATTAAGAATTACGTACACTGTGTATTGTATCATCTATGTTCTGTATTTTATCATACAGGTGTGTATTTGGCAGCAATTTTCCCATCGAGAAAATGAGCATATCGTTCACTAAGCTCATCTCAGCATTAATGGCTATTTTAAAGCCATTTTCAAATGAAGATAAACGAAAAGTGTTTGCAGTAAACGCAAAGAAATTTTATAGGTTATAAACTAGTGACTAAATTATGTACTACTGAGAATTTTTTTTCCACTGTTTATCATTGATGTTGTGCTAAGATACTCCTGGACTGGAACAGTTGTGTAAATATAACGTACCAAAAATATATCAAATTGAACCTTGATCATATTCAGAAAAGCAACTATCCTTCAAATCATGCAAAAGCAGTATAATGTAAAAGGTCCATGAGGTTGCAGCTGTAATTAATAATGGTTATAATTCTGCACACTTCCTAACCACTGAATTGAGATCCCCCAACAAGAATTGTCGCACTATTTGCACTGTTTACACATTCATGTAGTTTCCCAGAAATCTTGGGGAATTGTATCACGAACTAGCATCACTCTCTAATATATAATGACATCATGTTAGATTAATGCTTCTGTACTAAAGAGCAGGAGTCTGTTAATATATAGAACAGAATTTTGATGCAATGACAGTAGCAGATTGTCCACGTTTTCTGCACAGAATAACCAGACACGCAATAAGCCACTGTTTTTTTAGGTGAGACCTTAGCTGTGCCCTATCAAAGAGTTCTTTTGTCTCTGCTTTCTGTTCAGCATTTATGACTCGGTCATGTCGTTGATGAAGCAGGCATTATGTACGAATGGAAGGTAGAGGGGTGTTCTTCGAAAACTAGGGCCTATCTTGGAAGAAATCACAATATGGTGTGAGTGTAGCATAATTTGCAAGCTAGCTGATGCCGTAATTATTTTTGCGCAGGTTTTCATTATTGTGCGTTTGTTAACAAAACAAATTGGGGATAACGACATCTTGCCACAGGCTTGTTTTGCTTCTCTCTCAGACTGTTTATGTTTATCAAACAATGTACACAATGAGCTGACACAGCATGCTGTATTATAGTGTCCAATGAGCTACGGAAGTAGTGAACCGTGTATTATAAGTAGATTTAAATTTGTCGAGCAGGAATGTCACATCTACACAAGGTGTAGGTCCTGGATGATCGAGACTATGTATGCGCACAAGAACACTGAGACAGGAAGAACAGTGACAAACATGAAATAACAATAGAAATAACTTGTTGTTTTTTAAAGGGGGTCATACTCATCGCAGAGGTTGTGTCCTTGGGGAGGGAATTGTAGGCAATAGTCTCCTGAAACTCAAAAGATTGTCTGTAGTAGTTTGTGCTACCATCCTAGGGCCTTACAGAGAGGTTAACTTCTTGTTCTCAGTGGCTTCTTAAAGATCACTTGCACCGCGTAGTTTTGTACACTCCTGCAGTGCTACCAAAGGTGATGGACTTAAGTATATCACCTTTGGTAGCATTGCAGGAGTGGTACACAACTGAGCAGTAATCGAGGCAGGGTACATGTAGTACGAGTGAGTTATACAGGAGGTATCTTGTAGCTGTTGGCATCATTCCAGTGAGATGGACTTCCTCTATATTTCTGTTGCAGCTGCAACTATACATTCTGGCTACATCCCAGAGTGCTATAGGGACCAGTGTTCAAGCTTGCTGGTAGTGTAACTTAGCAGCTGTATGGGGTCAGCAATTATTGTAACTGGTAATTACATCTTAATTTTGCCGGACAGTGAAACTAATTTCCTATAATTATAATAAATTAGACCTCTACAGAGAAGATTGCGATGTCTCTAGGAACTGACTTGCTTTATTAATCTTTATCTTCCACTCTCCAGATACAGCCAGAAGATGGGTTTGGATTAGTCATGTGAGTTCAATGGCATATAATTCTCCATTAAAGTGCCCAACAAATTTCTACAGACAAAAAATGTTTCATATTTTTTGTATGCTTATCCTTTTATCAAAATACAAGCTAAATGTTAATACAATCACCTCATTCCTATACCATGAGTGTTAACAAGTTTCCATCAAGGAAAACTACATTGTAGAAAATGCAGTTATTAGTCAAGTTTTTATCATGAAGCAAGATTCAGCGCTTGCTTCACTCACATTGTGTAGCATCATGGAGTGGGGAGAGGAACTTGTAATGAAGTTGCCAATCTGTGTTCCAGTCCTTATTTGGGGGTGGAGTCAGGCTCATTGATGCTTTGCCCAAGGAAAGCTTAATTACCAGTTTCTGTATAAATGCTACGTACATGGTTGGGACACTCAGCTGAAATACCATTTACTTCTCCATCCCTCCAATTAGCAATGGTACGTAGGTGTTCCCAGACTATCCTTGGTGCCAACTAGATATGTGCTGGGTCTCTTCACATCAAAGCTATTACTATGTGAATGCTTTCGTTTATGCAAAGCTTAGTGCAAAGAGTAGCATTTACTATAGGCATGTGTTTCTGCTCATTGTTCTTGACTTCTGCTTCTGCAATAAAGGGATCTGTAGTATCAATCGAAGGTTGCACCCACTTCCAGTAACTTATGTGTATGGTGCTAGCACATTCAATTATTGTAGTCATCCTAATATCTATTACTTACTCTTCCTACCATTTTCTATGTGCAATGATTTTAGTAGCGGAAGCTGTTGTATTAGTGTGTCTAATATGAATCTAGCTCTATATTTCTTATTCTAGGCAGCAACACTTTCTGTCTATTGGTTCTCCTTTGAAAAACCTTGCTTCCTATCCAACACAGCAGAGCCAGGAATCACGATACCTCCAAATGGTAATTAATTATTGTAATCCAACATGTACGTATGCACTGCCAAGTGTGGTTTAGCATGCGAGCTTGCTAGCTACGCTGGTTATACTTTACAGGCATCTTGCATTGGCTTTTGCTATTCAAAAAATATTGTATTCCAAGAGGATAGGCTGGAGAGCCAGACGACTCTTCATGACAGGATACTGTAAGCAACCACCTTGATGGTGGGCTGGTACTAAAATAGTCTCGTGCCCAGACATTCACGCCCCCGGCGAAAAAACGTCTGGTGTTCTATCTCGTCACAGATGCCTTTCCCTCTTGGAATTCCAAAGGATCCAATCAGATTGCAGCTTTAGTCCTGCCGTAAAGTTGCCATGATGTTAGTTCGATAGCTCTTCATACTATTGGTCAGTTTTATGAATTAGAATGAAAATTTGAAATCTACCGTATATACAGTGACCAATCACATACGAGATTTTGTATCAGCAAACGTGGGGTCTGTGACAAGAAAGTTTGTTTAGAACATCAGATGTTCTTTCGCCGCGGGGGCATGAACGTCTGGGCATGAGACTAGTACTAAAAGTACACGGAGGGGATGGTTTATTCTCAAGAACATAAGAAAATCTACCTACATACGTACCTTGAGTCTGCTCTTCAAAGCCTCTTTGGCTCTATGATTCCATACACATGCATAATTCCTGGCAATTACAGTTTGAGCCACAATCAGATCGTGATTCTGCCGCTCTGCTTGCCTTACACTTGGCAGTGTGACTTTTAATACACTCAATATAAATGAAAAATGCTATGCTACATGGGGATGGTTTATGGATATGCTTAGTGGGAGTAATGCTATGAGTAGCCACTTCGCTCTTTAATTCTGATTGGTTCATGTAGGGTGACCAAACAGAACACTCAGCTATCTAGTGCTTATCACTAGCTGATATACTAAAGACATCATTCAAAGAGCTGCAGGTGGAATCTCAGACATGGCAAAATGACAACTGCCGTTCTCAGGCTGCAATGATGCACATGTGCAGTGTACGATCATTTGTACATACCCCCAATCAATAGCCTCAGTCCCAGGCTTACGGAGTCCTCTACAGAAAGACACACATTAATTTTCTAGCAGTAAGCAGCATTGAGTCAAAAGTTATGTTTATATGGGAACAGACAGGGTAGTTGAATCGTGGCATAACATACTGTGGAGTATGTTATAGTTATAGCACGGTGCCAGGGATTTATGGCTGTAAACGAACCAAGTCCGAGGGCGCAGCCCGAGGACGAGGTTTGTTTACTAAGCCATAAATCCCTGGCAACCCGTGCTGTAACTATTATATATCCCACCTGATTGGTTCATTGCTCCTAAACAAATGCGCATGCTCGTAGCCACTATAGCAACAGAACTGAAAATCTAAAAAAACGATGGCTTGCGAAAGCGAGACTGAGACGAGAGAGACGTTCGCTTGTTCCGTGGATCCCTACTGTCTTGGCATGTGTTCTTGGACTGACTGTCCTGGTTAATTTAGAACCACACCCCGAACGTGAGCTACAGCTCCTCCCATCAAATGTCAGCGCAACGCGAACCGAGCCCCACCGTTCACGCTCATCTGGACGATTTACTCTTTATACGTAATCAGCAAACATATTAGTTGCATGTATGTATCATACAAAGGCTGTATTATACTCTCTCTCTAACTGTGTGGTAATAAGTGCCTGAAGGAGGAATTTATTAACCATAATTTTCCTTGTAGCCCTGAGGGAGGGAAAATATCACAGTTAAACCCCATTTGTTGCATGGAAAAAGTATACTAGGTGGGATATATATGCTGCTTGTAGGTCTGTGGCTGGGTTCTGCTCCAAACCAACACCACCACATCTGCCAACAATCAGTAATAAGAGACATACACACCTGATCAGTGCTCCAATATAAGTCCATTAGGTATGAGCTATACACACATGTAACATGTAAAATTAAAGTGAAAAGTGTGCTACACCCAGCCTTTATCACTTACAGTACCACAGTACGAAAAAAGCTGTGGCATACGTGGAGCCTGAGAATGAGGCTACCCAATCAACTTGCTTTCATAAAATGTTTGTATGCAGGCACACCTCCAATATCTTGCTTAAATAAGATAATTCACATTTTACAGGGATGGTATAAGAGTTCATCTTTTGATATGAACAGCTTCTACAACATTCTACCACTGAAAGAAAAACAACGTGTGAATACACTTGAGATGTTTGATGAATATGAAGAATGGCATTGCAAATGCAACCATTATATGCTGCTGTATGCTTTCCAAGGGACCTGTAGTGCACTTAGTTCTGTACTGCCTATACCAAACCTTCTCATTCAGTCTGGAAAATGTATCCAAGGAAAGGAGCTGGAAATATTGCCGCTAGAAATGAAGTGTGGCTCTGCTCCCATTACAAGGTAAGGACACTTGTCTCTTCTGTTAGTGCTGTATGTAAGTGCTAGATCACACCCTATATGTATGTGTCTAATGGCTGCATGAAGTTAATTAAGCAAATAGAGTGCTTATACATATACTTTAGCAGAGCCATGATGATACAGTATCGCCAAAATGTCTTCACGTCAATCGAGAGATTTGTTATCCTCACATTATAACATGTATGTTAATTTATATTTATTTTCTTGTTGCCTGATGCATGCATGATTAAGACATTTTGGCGAAACTGAATAGAGACATGGGCATAGAGGATTTGTGATGAGGATTGGATCCGTCTGGTATAGTGATAGACTGATGTCCCAGTAAGTTGTGTGGTTGAGTGAGAATTCAAGGTTTTGTCACATTGTACATTTTCTGCCTGCTAGGCACTGGGCCCCTCTAGAGCGCACTCTGCTGTGAAGTGTTACATTACTCAGATTGTTACGCACTCCCTGTTGTGAAACACAAGGTGGAATAACAACAGATGGAAATACATGTCTAATCAGTGTTAATTGTTACCCCAGTCTTATGTCACATGTAAAGAGAATATGAAACAAAATCTTAGATCGGGAAGCCTGGGATTGAGCTTATGCTAGCTTTGTACCCTAACGCTCCTAATCAGTTTCTTTAATTGCCTCCATGCAACCTTGCTAGATATATCTTATCCTACCTCATCTGGAAATAAAACATGTTTATATAACTAGTCTCGCATGGCCAGATCCTTCCTGCTGCAAAAAGGAAAATGAAAGGAAGAAGGGTCTGGTGACTCTGAACAGGATGCTTTACAATGGAATGTAATTATTAGACTACCATTACATATTATGTAATGGTGCATGTGACATGTGCAGGGAAGATCGCTGCAACAAATGTCTCAGGAAAGTGCATAAAGAGTACTACACGAATAGTGAAGTAACAATTCAGACACATCCCAGCCCCGCATAAAGTACGTTTTTCTGCGACTATCATGCGATATAGATATATTACATAAGTCATATGACTGTTGTAATCTGATTGGCTCTGCCGGGATATAGGTTTGTACAATATGCAATGTACAATACTACGTAGTTTTATTCTTGCATGCGACTAGAAGAGTTTTTATAAATTCATAAGTATAAAGATCCGATGAGAATCAGCATTTTAGACATATTGCTTTGCAAAGTAATACTATGTACATATACATACGTACATACTGAGTGAGCCCCTCCCAATTTTTTTGCATAGTAGTTCCACTGTCAACAGTCCATGTAAAAATTATCGCACTGGCCCCTGCATGATACATATATACGTACGTATACACTGTATATACTAGTAGTGTGTGTACTATGTGTTTCACTCGCTTCTCTGGTCACTTATTGTGTGCTGTGTCCACTTTAATATTGGCCACTTTCCTCACACTTGGCAGTGTGGTGGCAGTGGTTTTCTAAATGTAATGTAAGATTCAGATCCACCAACAATTAAATACAGTCATGCAAGTGTTTCATTAGTCCATTTGGTAATTACCTCTAGCATGCAGTGGCTCCTTGTACTGGGGGTGAGTACTATTTCACTGATTATGTGCCCTTAACAGCACCCACTTTTAATATTGACTGCTTTCCTCTCACTTGTTTGTACATGTATCCTTGCTAGTTGGTGTGTTGCTGCTCAAAGTAATGCATTATATAATATTCTTGCATTTGTTAGTATTGTTCTGTTTGTTTTAGATATGCTCATGGCTCTACCCAGCTTTGCACTGGTGAGATTCTAATCTCAAGTGGATTTGGTTCTGGTAGTACCAGGTGTCCTCACATGCGACTGGATGATGTGCAGTTACTGAAACCTGGTGGAATGGGAAAGTGGATTTGTAAGGCTCTACCTACTCATGGAACTGGACCAGGTAGAGGGTTTACACAACTTTCTTGCATACATATATGTATGCAAATTAAGCATTTATCCCCATGGTGAAAAATTAGTTATGTGGACCACATGTACTTTGAATTTACATCCAACTGCCATAGCAAAACCTTGTGTGTTCCATGTATGCATTCAATCTACACTACATAGTTACCTGAGCCCTGTGGCATGTCTTACGGGATAAAATTGGTGATGAGGCCTGGGAAGAATGAGGGTACTATGTCATGGCAGCCATTGACTCAAACAATCTTGGCCAAAGGCCCTTAAGTATCTAACACATTTTCACCTGGCCGGAAGAGCATTATTTGACTTTCCCTACTGCACAGGTAAACTGATGCATCACAGTATCACATTCCTTCCTTCAAGAAGTTCTGCTCTCCTGTATGGAGGACGCAAGTCTCCTGCACAAGCAAATGGATCATGCTATCTTTTGCAGTGTGACGTGGATAGTGTGCATTGTCAATTAGAACCTCTTCAAATTGACAACACCTCTGAGACACCTGAGCCAAGATGGAGACACACCGCTACCTGTATTACATATGCAGGTTTGTTTTTACCAGCCAAGTGCACGCAAAATGTGCGACCAGCTGATACTAAGATTGCATCCGCACGTATGACGTATGCAATGATTATATCGTAACCTTGGTGGCACTCGGTGATTGCTGTAAGTCCTGTGTAGGTTGGAGACAATGCCAGACCTCCCCTAGCACATGTTGCTTGCAGTACATGCGCAGGGGAAGCCTGCTGTATTAAAAGAGCTTGTAGCTTCCAGGCTTCCCCTGCGCATGCACTGCAAGCAACATGCACTAGGGGAGGTCTGGCATCGTCTCCAACCTACACAGGTTTTTTTTTCAGATTACAACTTGGTAATTAAAGGGCTAAACCCAACCTACTCCATAGCTGTATTTATCAACTAAGGTCTTACCTGTTGCTGAGTATTGGCTTGGATAACTCAGAATGAACTGCCCAGCCGGTCCTAAGATTGCTTTCATGTTTTCCGTTTGTGTGTGTGTGTGTGTGTGTGTGTGTTCGTCCGCAAATATCATGTGCGCTAAATTACGTCATTCCGTTACTATGCCACTATAGCCACGAGCGCAGTGGAAGCTACTGAAAGTTTGTAGGCTCAATAGGCCAAGGTACGTCAAGCTAGGTTAGTTTTGTGTTGCTTAGACGGCGAAAGAGTGGTAGGTAGCGATGATAGTTCTGTCTTGATTGCTAACTGGAAGCGCACTACGAAATTGTTGTGTCAGCACTTTTCGCTGGCAGCGCTACATGACGAGACTGTTTGATCCATTCTACAGCTACATTAAGCTAAGACTAATCTGTTGCTGAACCTAGCCTCGTACCCAGACCTAATACCGTATTTTAGCGGTATTAGGTCTGGGTACGAGGCTAGCTGAACCTTCAATTGAATGATTTGTGTAAAAAAACACCCAGCTAGTTTTTAGATATGAAATATCAGTCTTGTTAAATATGAAATATCAACCTTGTTTCTTATTACGTAGTATACATATTATTCACTGTAATAATAAACTGTGCTACTATTGTTCAAATTCACTAGCCAGGATAAAAGTTTATTAGCCTAACGTTCCAAAGGCTGCAGCTATCATCATTAGTTAGCCTTTGGACCGTTAGGCTAATAAACTTTCATCCATACGTTAAGTACGTATGTGCTATGTGGACTGTGAGCTATGAATACTAATGACCCTTTCTCGCTTTTCTGGGAGGGTCTAGCTCGATAGACTGTATCTGATATATGATGATGTCCGCATACCCGAAATATTATATTACTGATGAAGATATTTGAACTGGTCAGAGTTCAGTTGAGTACTGTATGATCAGCTGATCATAGCCTCTGCGCTCCCAACTCAACATGTAATAATGGCTTGCAGCTATGACCAAAATTGGTGGTATTATACATATGTACATGTACTTTTGTGGTGCAGGAATATGATCCATGTCTAAACATTGGCAAGTATTCAGTATTTGACCATCTAAATTGGCAACACCGTATCTTTGAAAGTAAGCAACGCATGACAATCAAACAAAGACTTTTGAACTCAGCTGGTTCAGCACTATTGGTATATATATCTATTTATACACCGTTAGTGCAACTTTGCTTGTGACCAGGGCAGAGGAAAACACTTCAGGCATTACCAATGATCGACCATCGTCACGTATTATCGACCTCTATTCAATTTGTGTACAAGTTTTTGACCAGTCTGTGGTTTATGAGGGCATATCCTATAATTTTAATGACAACTGCTTATGCAAATGTAAAGTGGTTAAATATAGCTGCCAGTCGGAAATTGGTAATCTACGCTAGCTTCTTCATGAGTAGGCCTAAAGCCCTGTTTACATGGGTGTAACACAGTTTGGAAAATGGTTTAAACCCAGGGCTTAACTCATTGCGCGCCGCAAGCCACTTTAATGGCTATTACGTAATCAACGCGTAGCGCCACGAGCCACTATAATGGCTATTTATAGATCGCGTGCGAGCAAAGCGTTAGTGCGGCCTAGAAGGGACGCCCCTTCGCTCATAAGCCATTAAACAACATTAGCGATGACTAATAATGATGTAACAATAGCAAGAATAGCAGAATAGCGCGAAAATAACAGGCTGCATGCAGCTGTATGCAGATCAATAATGGCTAGCTACACTGCTGCTGAGGCACTGCATTTGATCATGGATAGCCAGGACGATCTTGTCTCTGGGGATGAATCTGATATCCAGGAAGACCCCCTTTTTCCCTTGCCAAGGCAGGATGACTCGGAGGAAGAATCTGAAGAGGGGGAGCCTTGGGAATCAGAAGTGGGGGAGGGGGAACCTGGAGATGAGGGGGCAGGAGAATACGGGAACGAGGGGGAAGGTAGTGCATCAGGAGGGGATGCCTGTGAGGGGGGATCAGAGAGTGATGAAGATGCAGGTAAAAATAAATGTAATAATTATGCATGTTAGAGGGGGTGAAATAAGGACATACATTCCTCTTCATTCAGCTGTAATCCACCGAGGTCATGGTCGTGGTAGAGCCTACAGAGGACGTGTAGGCTGCAGTGCTGATGCCGGCTGTGGTACCCCTGGAGGTCGTGGTGGCCGTGGTATTGCTGGACGCCATGGTACCCCTGGAGGTCGTGGAGGCCGTGGTACCGCTGGAGCTCGTGGAGGCCGTGGTACACCTGGAGGTCGTGGTACCGCTGGAGCTCGTGGTACCCCTGGAAGTTGTGGTGCCCGTGGAGGCCGTGGTACCCCTGGAGGTCGTGGTGCCCGTGGTACACCTGGAGGTCGTGGTACCGCTGGAGCTCGTGGTACCCCTGGAAGTTGTGGTGCCCGTGGAGGCCGTGGTACCCGTGGAGGCCATGGTACCCCTGGAGCCCGTGGAGGCCGTGGTACTCGTCGAGGACGTGGGAGCCGTGGCCCTCGTAGAGGTGGCAGTAGCAGGAGTCAAGGTCGCGGTAGGGGTCGCACTCGGGGATTTGTTCCCAGCACACTTCCTTGGAAGCAAGTCGATGTGACCTCAGATCCATCACCAACCCCACGAGCATTTACTTCCCCCACTGGCGTCAATGTCCCCATGACAGCAAGTTCAAACATGGTCGACTTCTTTGATCACTTTTTTGACCAGGACTTCCTCGGCCTAATCATGGATGAGACAAACAGGTAAATAGTACACAAGATACCATGCTCATAGGCATGTGCATGGCTATAGCACAACGACAATACAGATATGTATGTAATAAGAATGCAATGTAATAAAAATATTTTTATTAGGTATGCAGCAGAGCGAATTCTGAAGCTTGAGGCCGAAGGGAAGTTGACACCACGTTCGAGATTTGCCAAGTGGAAACCTGTCACAATCAGTGACTTGCACGGCTTCTTAGCCATCATCCTCAACATGGGCCTCATTCACCTGCCTGAGCTCGAAGACTACTGGAGGACTTCTTGGACTTGTGCGATCCCCTTTTTCGGGCGAGTGCTCTCTCGTAACCGTTTTGAGGAGATCTTCTGGATGCTCCATGTCAGCCACACTGAGCCCACTCAGCCAGTCCACAAGATTGACAAGGTACGGCTTGTGCTTGAGCACTTGATCCCCAAATTTCAGGCAAGTTACCATCCCGGCCGTAACATCGCCGTTGACGAGACCATGGTTGGCTTTCGAGGGCGTTTTGCTGCCAAACAGTATATGCCTAAGAAGCCGGTGAAGTGGGGAGTCAAAGCCTTCACCATGGCTGATAGCTCTAGCGGGTATATCTTGAATATCCTCGTGTACACCGGCCAAGAGACCCTACAAGGTGCGAGAAGAGAGCTGTCGCACTTGCCACAACCAGCCCAGGTTGTGATGCACCTTGTGGATCCATACTTGGATAGTGGACGGCATGTGTTCACCGATAGATACTACACAAGTATTCCACTGGCTCAGGCACTCGGTGACCACAATACTGCCTTCACAGGGACATCCAACAAGAACCGAGCAGAACTCCCGGACAACATTCGCCAGCTCAATCGACTGAAGGGGGGAGAAGTCATTGCCTATCGCACACCAACATTACTGGCATTAGCGTGGCAGGCCGAAAAGAGGAATAAGCCTGTCCTTATGGTCAGCAGCGAGGCTTCAGCAGCAATGGTAACTGTGCAGTCCCGGTCCCAAAATAGTCACAATGGTCCCACACAGAAGCCAACTGTGATTGATGTGTACAACCACAACATGAATGGCGTGGACATCGCCGACCAAAATTCCGTGTACTATGCTTTCCAACGGAAAACACGAAAGTGGTGGCGGAAGGTGTTTTTTTGGCTGACGGAAGTAACCGTTGTGAACAGTTACATTGTTTACAAAGAGAGTGTAAGTGCAGTTGGAGACCGACCCTGCTCCCACCTCACCTTCCGTAGGACAGTGCTGGAGATACTGGCCACCAGGTGCATTTCCAATGCTCCTCCTCGTCCTCTTGGTGGTCGCCCAAGTAAGAGGCCTCGGCTAGAAGATGGTCCAGAACGGCTGAATCATCAGCTCCATGTTCTCGGCAGACGAGACCATCCCCGGGACTGTGTTGTGTGCAGCCTACAGGCAGAGGGGATACGACATAGAAGCATGTACTACTGCAAAACTTGCAAAGACAGCCCTTCACTGCACCCAGATACTTGTTTTGAACGGTTTCACACCTTGACTAATTACAAACTATAGTTTTAAACACTTCACTCTGGCTACTTCTTGTTAGTTCTCATCATAATAATCATACAGTATACTTCCTTCAGCCTATTTTAGTACGCAATGCACTTTTAACATGCCCACTAACTTGAGGTACTCGACATAGTCACGTGGACAAACTCACTCGTGGCAAGCGATTGAGTTGGCCCGCGAGACTACTACCCCGCTTGCCTTATCAGCTAGCTATAGTCTATTGAGCCTTACAAACAAAGCTAAGCTTCTTACAACTACTATCAAAAGCGATCCCATGTGATTGACCAGCCCAAATTCGACCCGCTGTATGTACGCCATATTGAACTCACCATGCACAAAAGAATCCACTCGCAACAGCTCCCATCTTCAAGAATCAGGGTCCTTTTCCACTCAAAAGGTAACATCAGTAAGTTGTCTTGCCAAGAGCGACAAAAAGGTGCAGTCCTTACGGGTTGGTAAGCGAAACAAAGACCGAACTCTCGAGTCACGTTAAAACACGCCATCTTTTCAAAAAACTGACGCGTGGGGGGGTCACGCGTATTACGTAACGGTGGCGTGCAATGAGTTAAGAGAGGGGTTGTTTGAATTTGGCTATGAATGTGAGGCAAAAGTCCATTCATGTCCACCTATGCCAGCGTTCACTTCTTTTTTTGACAATATTCACTGTCCTAGCCGCAACACGTTTCTTCACTTTCTCTATCTGGTTTATAATAGGGTATGACTGTGTTGCTATAATTGGAGGTTGTTCATCTCGGGTTTCTGCACTGGATGACTGCTTTCTTTTAAAAACGAAGGAGTGGAAATTTGAAAAGGTACTAAACCTGTAATGGCTAGACTATATACCACAGTGAGTCTAATTATTTGAAGCCTCCATTTATTCAAACACTCACATTTTCCATTTTTGTGTATTCCGTAAGCCTAATTTATTCCATTGTCCACTTATACATCATAAGTGCCCTACATACTAGGAAAGATCCAGTAGCTGTTGAATCTAGTTTCACGGAGCTATTATCTTTTGGTGTCCTTTGAACTGTAACTGTCCCTGTTAAAACCACACAATTAAGTTACAAAGCCTATGACTTTAGTATGCATGAAAGTGATTGTCTGTATAGCTACAAGCTGCAGTTGCACAACCACCCCCCCCCCCCCCCCCCCAAAACAAGCCAAAAAGAACATATAGGGATGAAAAGCAGCTGAACAAGGTAGGAACAACACCACAAAATTTTTACGGATGGTCATCCCTATATCTTTGCAACCACACATACCACCATCCCCTACATTCCATACCAGCCATTATTCACAGTCATTCAGTGCAGCTCTTTACAGCATACATGACCTTCTCATACTATAAATTATTCTTTCACAGCAACATGTGCACTGTAGACTCAATGTACGTACTATTCACCCCACATCCTACACCACAATTCACACGTACTTGCACCTACTGCTGTTACATTCCACCTTAACAGCACACTTTGCACTACTATCTTCACCAACAGCAAAAGTAACCATTTTGCAGTTAAGATTATACGTATATGTACAAAAGCACTTTTGAAAAAATGCCACAGGATGTGTACACATCATAATTGAACATCCTGTCATTCCATGTAACAAGCACCACACAAGGCTGGAAAAATGTCAAAAGATATAGGATGGCAATCTGTTAAAGTGGGTAGTTGCCTAGAGTTATCTTGCACTGACAACATCTGGCAGTTAAAGGAGATGACATTTGAAGTACCCTTACCATCAAGGTAAGGATGCTTGGTTTAATTGCGTGAAAACCCCTGTCATAGATTTCTAAATTGGCAGTGCATAGATCGTGAGCATTGTGAACTAGTATACTTGTAAGAATACTTTTTTACTTCTGACATAGGTATAGTATGGCAGGTGTCCTTACTGAAGATGTACTGTGGCTGCTAGGCGGAATACAGCTACACACGACACCTGGACTTTTGATGGTAAACCTCGTACATAGGACATGGATGGAATATGGACTAAAGGTATACTGATGCAGAGCCCGTGGGTAGTTGCCTAGAGTTATCTTGCATGAACACTGACCAATTACTTCCTCTTTTTTATATTTTGCTCTGCAGTATCCTGGGCCACAGCCACTTCTTCATGGACATACATGCCACCGCTTTGAAGATAAACTCATAATTACTGGAGGAGGTGGTAACTGTTTCTCATTTGGAACATCACTGAATTTAACTCCTTTTGTATTTGAAATACCTCTCCTTGTATAAGCCTCGACACTCATTGTATACTGCTTCTTTATACTCTCTCCTCTATGTTGTCATAATATGGCTTTGCTGTTAAACATGCAGTATAAAGTATTTAGCTATGACCCTGCTTCACCTGTAGCTCAATCCCATGCTATAGAGTCTTTGCATGGTTAAAGAGAAAGTAGCTTTATCCTCAGATGGGATGTATTGTCTTTTCCCAAAGGAATAATTAGTGAGTCTGCTGAGAATGACAGCAGAAGTTTGGCTTTGTTTGAACCTCAGACAGAAAAGCTGGTGTATGTGAACTGAGGTGGTGCAAGTGTCGAGAGACCAAGCCACCACTTGGTGACCTGTTCATTCATCTCGATAATTGAGAAAGTGATAGTAATACGTAGCTACCAGGTAATAGATAGTGTACTTTTTCTGGATAGGGACTCGGTCTACGTATATAGTGGGCACAGTGGGGTGAAAAGAGGTTAAGTAACTTTCTGATGGTAGCCATCTGTGAATATTGGCCTATGGTAGAGCCAAGAAATATAACTGTTCACTCTTTGATTTTTGCAAAAGAATATCTGATGCACTTAACAGCACAGTCTAGACAGGATCCCAATAGAAAAGTCCTACTCGAGGTTACCTACTGCCCATCACTTCTGGCTTTGAAGATCATCTGAGAGCAACATCTTCCTTTTCTGCATTTGTCACAGAGACTCAAAGAAGCCAGCCCTTGTAGCGCTGTAAGACATACAAGCAGCTAGGGACATTCTGCATCATTATAACCAGTGAGTTCCACCAAGTCAGAGCCACTGCCACCTGCAAGACGAAGACTCCATGTACATACATGATCCACTGTAAGGTTTCTTCTTGGGGACTGCTGTTACTCTGTTGATCTGCTCTTGGACAAAGGTAGAATTGTGTGCTTATCAAGATGTTCCTTCAGTTCAATCTGTTGTTCTTCGATTGAAATCTTCAGCTGCTGCAGTCAGATACGACGTTTAGGCCTGGGTGGCTTTCTTACAGAGCACTGAACACTTGAACACTGCAAGAAAGCCATCCCCTGAAACCAGACTGTAAGACTGTGCAGGATATCGATGTGGCCGAAGACTTCAACAAAAGAAGAGCAGAACATGACACCTCTTGTCATTTGTCCAAGAGGAGTAGCTACAGTCTGCTGGGAAGAAACCTTAACACCACAATCTAGACAAGATCCCAGCAGAAAGACTCCAACTCATTATTTACCTACCACCCATTACTTTCCGCCTTGCAGACCATCGCAGAGCAACATTTCCCTGTTCTGCACTTGTCACAGATACTCAAAAAAGCCATCTCTGAGTCTTCCATCACTGCCTACCACTACACATACATCATCGTTGATCTACTTGTAACTAAACTTCAACGCAGACAGTCTGAAAGACATGCAAGTACGTATGCCCACACAGAGACGTTCTACAGCACTGTAACCGGTGAGTCCCACCACGTCAGAGCCACTGTTGTTTGCAAGACAAAGGACTTAGTATACATGATTGAGTGTAAGAGATGCAGGAATCAGTTGCTATGTTGGAGATTATCGTATCATTCATGATAGTAGAGCTGTACATATTGGTTGTTAAAGTGATCTAGCTGCTGGCCATGATAGATGTTTCAGTTTGAACAGGGGTCGTAGTTGAGAAGCACCTGTAGGGGAGCAGAAATTGCCTCAGGGAGCCATGCCTCGCCAGTGCAGCACTTTCCAGGATGGCACTGTTTACAGTGCCTGCACTGAATCATCAGTGCCTCATTGATAATTGGCATTCAACAAATTCAGTAGCTTCACTGCCTTTCCTTGCAGACATTCTTTTTGATTGGGAACACTACTTCTCAAAGTACCCAATCATAATTTTGTGGAACTTGCCTGGTGAATATCCAAAGCAGTCTATATATGATCTCGACATTTACATGCAGTTTATAATCCTGTTTGTAATATTCACATGCATATACTTACCAGTATTATACATCAAAGAGCAGCAGCTATCATGGCGGGCATCGTAACCACAATCTCCTCCTGTATATCTATAGGCCATGGGTTAGGGTTAGATGGCACCCTCATTGGAATGTACAATCAGAGAAGTAGAATTAATTTGAGTGTTAGGTCAGGGTTGCCTGTACGCTATAGAAAAGAAACAGCAACAGCAGCATTGTTAGTTCTAAAAGTTATGCAAAAATACATTGTACTGTAGATAGCTATAGCTACTCCTCAGTTTACATAAACTAAAAAATAATGGAAGTGTAGACTACGTATCTTCTAAATTGTTTCTCATTAATTGCAAACCTGAGATTGTATCCTGGGTAGAAAAGTAAGAAGTGTACCTTATTCTCTGTTTCCAGTACATGTACATGTAGGGCAGAGTCACACTGATCTCTCTGGGGGATTGTGGTGATGTTGGCCTTGCTCAATTTCTAAACCATGGCTAGACGTTCTCAGTTTGGTTAACACAATTCTGTGTGCAGGAATAGTAGCCTGGTATCTACTCTTTGTGCTTGTGTAACTACCCTATGATTTTATGGGGTATTGTATTACACATGGATATTTTTGGTTCATTATTCGGTTATGTATCCATTAATGTGTCCGTGTCATGAAGGTAAAAAGGGAAGACCGTAAGCTTCAGGCTGGTACTGATAGTTTTTCACTAGATTGATGCCTAGAAAGTGATTGTTAGTTTGACTTCTCCATCTACTTTGCCTTTGAAAGGCCTAAAAAGGCCAGGTTAGGAATTGGAAATTGAACAGTTCACACCCATATGCATGCCAGAGGCCATCTGCATTTTCATATGTTGTATATGCAGAAAGTAGAATCTTGAAATCAGATCTTGTCTAAGATCAGATCTATTTTGTGCTTTTCAGAATCTTCAAATTCTAAATACATTACTGATCCAACCATCACAGTGGCCATCTCAGTCTTGGATATCGATATGAAATCTGATTTTTGGTCATGGGTACAAAGTGGCCAAGTCAACCAGCTAGGTTTTGCAGTTTACAATCTGAAAAATGCGTTTTGGTCATGGGTACAAAGTGGCCAAGTCAACCAGATAGGTCTTGACAGTTTACAATAGGAAAGATGCTTTTTGATTATGGGCACAAAGTGGCTGAGTCAACCAGCAACAGCCAAATAGAGCAGAAGGAGAAAACATTGCTACACAGTTATGGCTACGCAACACCTTCAATAGGTACCACCCTCTGTTTGTCGTGTACTTGGCAGTATGGGTTTGCTCAATGTATGCAATATTCTATAACTCATATTTTAAGAATAATTTTCAAATTCCAATGTATTCAGACGAGCATCACATACAGTATCAGTAGTCACAAGTTGACACTCACAAGTTGGTACAGAACACAAACACAGGGTGAGGATACGTATGATAGCCCCTTTTCGTGGGGTTAAAGTTTGTAACTTCTTGCATGAAAGAGTATACACATTTTGGAATCGACAGCCACCATTGCAGTAGCAAGAGGGCGAAAAGGTGGAATGGGTAGACACTAGACAGAGATCAAGTCTATAGTAGAGACATAAGGGTAATTTAAAAGCATTGACAGGCAGTGCATGTGCTGTCCTATAATGTTAAGTGCACTCAATTTTATAGGACAGGTATGATTATTAAATTTAAAGTTTTATGTTTGTCTCTCTGACTACAGGTATATCAGCTGTATCTGTGGATACTATAGTGGAGGCATGGTGTAAGTGCTACAACAGCAACATGCGTGAAGTACTGGTGCTCCTTGTCCTTACAAGGTTACCTGTGATGAGAGTTATCACAATTTAGAGGTCCTGTTATCATAACTAAGAAATCATATCAAATTTCTGAATTTAGAAATTAGATATTTTGAAAGTCAAATTTTATTTACAGAATTTAGAAATGATTTCTGCTAAAGTAAATCAGATTTGTGGTATTAAACTCAAGTGACTTGTCAGCTAATGTTACCAACTCTAGATCCAGTAGCCTCGTTCCCAGGCCTTCACCCCAGCTTTTATCGCTTGGAGCCTGGGAACGAGGATAAGATCCAGCACAACACTGGGATTGCTAGGGCGAGACGTCGGAAAAGCAGAAGAGTGACTGCTTTTTCTGACATCTGGCCTGCGAAACTATGGGATTGCCTAGCCTGGGAATTTGTACAACAGCAGCTGGCCACTAGGACTGTTTAGTGTGTACTAGCTAGTTATAACTGCCTAAAAGAATCGTAGTTGCTACTGGTATACCCTGTAAAGTATTCACGTGCTTATGCAAATTGTATTACATAATCAGTGGACTTCTGTGCATGTTGGACAGGAGATTTTATTTCATTTGCACAGTTGATTCCACTAGTCCAGCCCACTAGTTCAGTCCACTTAATTCAGATGCCCTTTGGCCACTTTGATCCCTGACCAGAAATTAAATTTTGTGGTTACATGCAGTTTTGAATTTGGCCACTTCAATCTCAGACTAGTTTAGCACTCTACAGATTGTGGATTTTGGTCCTCCAAACTACTAGAATTATAATTCTGAGAATGAGGGAGATTTTGTAAACTCAAAAGTAGATTTTGCTTGTAAAACACATGAAAATGCAGATGGCCACTTTGTGCCCGTGATCTTCCGTACTATTATACTCTTTGACATATGACTGA
Source organism: Phakellia ventilabrum (assembly GCA_963921505.1). Classification (NCBI taxonomy): domain Eukaryota; kingdom Metazoa; phylum Porifera; class Demospongiae; order Axinellida; family Axinellidae; genus Phakellia; species Phakellia ventilabrum. The sequence continues at coordinate 3,067,914 of OY997395.1, read as the reverse complement.
GTTTATTTATGGATACATTTACTGACCATTATCCATAAATTCGTTGCATGCACGAACAGTAGATACCAAACCACTTAATAAAAAGATGTCCACGGTTAGTAGTTGAGAAACTTGAACATGTATAAATACCTGGTATGACTTTATGGAGGCACATAAAGCCAAGATCTAAAGACAGTAACCAAGAATACCTAACCCTCACGAGAACTTTCTCATGAGATATCCTCTATACTTTTCAACTACATATTCTCATAAGAAAATTGGGACATTCTCATGAGTCAAATTATTTGAAAATCTCATGAGAGAAATTTATGCTATATTTCACAATACTTTTACTTTGTTCTCAAAGTGATCATAAGCACCTGCAGATAGATACAGTAGACAAATGACACGTATTGCAATAGTTACTACAGTCAAGATTATTATTAACAAAATTGCGATTCATTTTCATCAAGCAGCATCTCTGTTGCAAATGTTGACCCATGCTCATTACTTCTATGGAGACAGCTATAATTCAGATCGGAGTAAAATTAGCATAATTGTGGCAGCTGAAATCATATAACATTTAGCAAGGACAGAGGCGTTCTAATAGCATCACGTTTATCCTGTATGCTATAGCCCAAGGCATCAATGGTTAATTAGCTTGCCATAACCCAAGGCATTGCAAATAGCATAACTAGCTGCTACATAGGCAGCTACGTATAACCCAAGACATTCAAGTACCAAACATTTAGCATATAATGAATAACACAAAGCATAACCGGCCTGAAGCCATTTGCAACTCACGACACAACAGTTGATCCACTTGCTACGTATTTGCTGGTAACGTATACATACATCTCCTCTTAGTTAACAAAGTGTACTGCAAACAGCTAGCTCTATATAATTGAAACTGGGGTGAACTGAACAGCAACTTTAGCAATTATTATGCTGTGTACAACATGCCTGTTGTTGTAATTGTACAGTTAACATGTTTACATCTTTGACATGATTAAGAAATAGGATAGCCAGCAATCATTTTGATAATGATTAATGTACATAGCAGTTATAGGTTTTTCTTGAATTCATATTATTTCAGTACTGTTGGCACTAATTAGCTAACGAGAGAGAGAGAGTTATGTAGTAATATGTACGTAAGAATCAGTGTACACTGGGTTCATGGACAATAAGTGGAAGCTAAATAAATGTAGCTTACTTAAAAGCTGAAGTTAGTTTAGTTATTAATAAGTAATGTTTAGCAGCATGTATATATAGTAATTAGCTATAGCTAATGCCAAGTCTACAAATCTTTTTGTTATAACTAGCTTTTTAGTCCAGTACATAACATAGTATAGTACATGCACCTATGCACTTCCTTTCTCTAATTCGATGCTGGATTATCATGATTTCCGATTATCTCGTGTTTCTAAACTCATAAGGCTCTTAAGAATCTCATAAATATCTCATTAGAAAACTTTCTCTCTTGTGATCTCATAATGTATCTCATAAGAAATATCTTCCTCGTGTGATTTGTATTATTCTCATGACAATCTCATATCTCGTGACTTTTTCCATAGGGGAAATATCGTAGGAGTTTACTGGTTTGAAATGGTGATTGGCCAACGAGCAGCAGCAAATGTTACTCTGGAAACACATATTCTTGACATGGGAGAGTGGTAACCTACGCATAACAGTAGAGGAAATTAGACAAGCAGTGCATATGATGAAGTCAGGCAAAGCCACGAACCTAGATGGAATTCCTGTAGAGCTCATGAAAAGTGGAAATGACACATTTACTAGTGTTTACGGCTTCCGTTCATCAAAGACAGCAAATTTTCCCACAGATAACCTGTTTATTTTGATATTACTCATTCAAAATTACAGATTGTCAATGAGTAGGAAACCCTTTACACAATGTTTGTTGACTTCAGCAAATTAGGTGTTCGATATGATCCATCAACACCTGTGGATAAACTCAGAAAGATGGGCCCCTGTTGATTACTATATTGCAAGTACTGCAGGACAGGCTAAGGAGCTGTGTGCAAATCCCTGGAGGATACACACCTGGTCATCGGCGCTGACTCCACCTTCTTTATGCACAAGAGAGGGGTCAGACAGGGTTGTATATACTTAGTCCATTTCTATTTGCTCTATTTACTTGAGATCTGGAAGCATATATGCATCAGAGACATCTATGTGTATACATACCAGGAGGGAAAATCACAGATTCATACTCTGATGTTCGCAGATATTGCTATTGTTGCTTTAACACCACATGATGTGCAGTTAGTATTGAATGCACTAATAATTATATACTGAGGCTTGGAGTTTGAAGGTGAAACTGGCCTTTCATGCTAAAAGTCACAGCTTGATACAGTAGAAGAACGTGAAGGTATAGCTATCAGTACTTTTAGTTCAGACCGCAATTCTCTAACAAAGGCCCATAGGAGTCAAGTGCCTGTGCATGAAAGGGCAAAGGAGGAATGATGTAACCTATTGTACATATTACAAAACAATGCTAGAAACAATGTACTGGGCAGGAAGATCAACACCTACATATAATCTTTAATTGTTAGCTAGGTACCCCATATGTGTGGCTAGGACTAACGGTTAAAGAATTTACTTGGATTTGCTCTAATATGGTGTATAGAAATGGGACCTGCCATAGTAGCTACCTACTCTCATCTGAAACATTCTCTTGCAGAGGTGAGTATGACCATGCGCCGAGTTGCCCTCTGAGTTGACAGCATGTTACAAAGTTCATATGAAGACTCCAGAACATGCAGTTATAATTAAGAATGGGTACACAATATCCAGAGTAGCTACATTATTATTAAACGAAATGAGTATCTCAGCCACATTGGCAACTCTGCACACGTACAGAACTATATTTGAGAAGCGAACCACAGTCTAAAGATAGAGCATGGCAACATAATAAGACCTAGCTATACTCAGAACAGACAGGGCACGCCGAGTATGTATGTAAAACATACTCCGATATGTGGCATGGGAACGAGGGTAATCTATATAGCCTCGTTCTACCCACTCATTAGGAGAAATATGTGTACCTAGGCCCGTTACGCCTCCGCAGCGTTTCAGAAACGTTTCGGAAACAATCCCGTGCCATCCCCTAAACCTATCCCATCTATTCAGTGCCGTGAAATTGTTCGTTCCATGGCTGCACTCCCCCCACATGAAAAGAAAAATCTCATTTTTTTAGTGTGGGGGGAGAGCCTGGGAAGAGGCAAAATCTCATCATAATGCATGTTTGACGTGAACGTCCCTAGTCTCGTGCCCAGATGTTCACTACCTCGTCCCCAGGTCGTGTAGTCTCGTTCCCAGCCGACTTTTCCATGGCTATGTTCAGACTTTTGCAGTTACTTGAGCATCCACATGGTGTTGCTATAGCGAAAAGGATGCTGAATTCCAGCACAGTCTACGAATTCAGTAACGCAGAAAGTAACCAGCTGCAGCACCATTCGTCTTCCAGTTTGTGTGTGTCGTGCGCTGGCCACTCGGAACTATTCCAGGCACATCGCGTGTGCTGTGAATTCCACTGGAATTGCATTCTTCTTCGCCTGTCCTCTGCCGCTCTTCGTACTACTCCAGATGGAAGAATGGAAGAGTGAGTCAGCACTCAAAATTTATGAGCCTCGTTCCCAGTCTCCACTCCCAGCTTTTTTTTGCATGTTGTGGTATGTAAAAAAAAAGCTGCGAGTGGAGACGGGGAACGAGGCCGTATACTAGGTATAGGGTGGTTCTCCATATGCCATATAGGCATTGCATAGCGCATACATGTATATGTAACAGTCATTGGGAATACATCATAATGACATCATACTAAAGTAGTAGTGTACATGGTACTGTTGGTAATTTAGGGTAATGTTGGTAATAGTGGTATTATAATATAGAGTGCCCAGCCTGCACAATACAAAACAAATTATTCATACAAAATAGAACGCCTAAACATGAACATTACGTATATAACATGTTTACAAATTAACGAACAATTAACATTACAGGACATAATATATAAAATTTGTCTGTAGAATTTAACTGTAAAAAGTTTACTGATAAGTCAGCTTCTTGAATTTCCCGAAATAAAAGAGTCCTAGATTCATTTAGTCTTGGACATTCCATAACGAAATGGAACTTGTTCTCCACCTTGTCAAGGGCACACAGTTGCGCACCCTTTCTGAGACAGGGACCCTGGGAGACCGGTACCTAGCAGTCTCCAGTTCCAGTGGGAGGCAGCCACCCCGAAGTTGGACCATAATTCTCCTATGCCCTGGTTAAAAACCTCCTCCAAATAGTTTTCGGTCCTTGGAGAACACTTTAAACTCCTATAAATGGCCAGCCTACCTCCAGATTTACTATTTAGTGAATTTTTATCCGATACTCTTCCCAGCCAAGCCCACTGGTGTTTAGTGCTCATTGCATAAGTAAGCGCTTGGGGGACTGCTGGATTAACATTACTGAATACCATTAAACTACGAAGAATCTCCCTAGCATGAAAACACCAATTCTTTTGCCCTCTATCAGCAAGGTTACAGGACCACATAAAAATCTGCTGAACTAATCTACTACTATCTACAGTGCAAAGTCTCTGCCAGAGCTTAATGACTACCAATTGAAGTCTAAACTGAATGGGTAACCATCCCATATCTCCTCCTATTGCAGTAATAGGACAATGCTTACCAAGGCCTAGGAAATATCTCATAGCATTATTTTGTATTGTACCCAATTTAGGAAAATATTTGAACCCCATATACCTGTAGAGTAATCCATAACTGGTGAGTTATACAAGTGTAAGTAAATACTTAGAGGGAAACCACCTAGTAAATGGTTTTTTGCAATCCCACAGCCACTATTACCAAGATTACCCATATTACCACTATTACCAAGATTACCATTGTTACCAAGATTATCCATAATACCACTATTACCCTGTTACGAAGATTACCACTGTTACCAAGTTTACCACTATTACCAAGATTGTACTGTTACCAAGATTACCCATTTACTCATGCAATTATTCCCAAATCGCACTCAAATCCATGTGATTACCCATACTAATCTTGCTAATCTTGGTAATAGTGTTAATAGTGGTAATGTAGGTAATGGTAATAGTGGTAATCTTGGTAACATTGGTAATCTTGGTAATAGTGGTAATCTTGGTAATAGTGGTAATATGTAATAATCTTGGTAATAGTGATAGTAGTAGTAATCTTGTTAATAGTGGTAATGTAGGTAATCTTGGCAATGTTGGTAACAGTGATAATCTGGGTGACAGGTAACAGTGATAATAGTGCTAATTTTAGTAATAGTGGTAATAGTGGTAATTGGGGCGAGCCTGAGCGAGCCCCACACTAGCGAGTCGAATTCTGCTATCGTGTCTATATATATATATTATTATGGTACGTACGTCTTACCGAATCTAAATACAAAATTCTAATTTTGCGTATTATGCATTACGTAATCAGTACAGCTGTAATGGCACAGCTGTAGACAATGGTGTTATCTAAAAGTGCTCTGTTTTTCTGTGGGCTTTTCTGGCTCACTTGCCGGTTGACTGACGCCTTCTGCGATAGAGATGGTTATAAAAGGGTGTATGAGGTGAAGGAGAGTGAACTTATGACAAGGGAGCCGCAAAGAGCTAGTCAATGCCGAACTCGGGTAGGCTTTAATTGGAAGAGTAAGCGCGCTACTTGGCTGCTCGCAGCTCTTCTGCTCCTGTCGGGTGACATACATCCCAACCCGGGTCCTACGAGCGAGATGAACAATTCTCTGGTTAGTGCAAGCAGTGAGATAAATGATTCTATGGATGATAGAGGCGGCAATGGCTGTTTCAGGTGTCGTTCATTGAATGCGAGGAGTATCGTTAGCAAGAGATTGCAACTAAGAGGGCTACTGGAGAGTGAAAGGCTGGACGTGTTGGCAGTGACAGAAACGTTCCTTGGAGAGGAAATCCTGGATTCTGAAATTGTGGATAATACATATAAAATCTTCAGAAGAGACCGGAACCGGCAAGGAGGTGGAGTCATGCTCTTGGTAAAGAGTACCATCCCAGCAATTAGAAGACAGGACCTTGACTCCAACTGCGAACTGCTCTGGGTTGAACTTGTACTCTCTGCCATCAAGATCCTTGTCGGGGTGTTTTATCGTCCTCCTAGCTCACCCAGAGAGTACCTCTCCCAGCTGGAAGATTCTTTAGCTCGTATTCCAGCATCAAGCTCTATCATACTGTGTGGGGACTTTAATGCTCCGCATATTAATTGGGAAAGTGGGTCCTGTGTGATCTCTACAGGAGTTGCCAGCAAACTGTATGACTTAGTACTGGATCACTCATTGCAACAGCTAGTCTCGGAACCAACGCGTGATGAAAATGTGCTAGATTTGCTGTTGACTAATTGTCCAGGCAGAGTTCATAGTGTCAAGGTTGTAGATAATTTCCCTGGTGCAGATCATGACGCGGTGCATTTTCTACTTGACGTTGGTAGATGGCTTGTTCGGAGGTCAGAGAGGAAAGTATACAATTTCAAGAAAGCAGACTTCAATCAGTTCAAAGACCTGCTAGCCACAGTCCCATGGGATTGCTGCCTCTCAGAAAGCTGTGTTGAAGAGATTTGGGTGAAGTTTAAGGACCTTCTCTTCCTAGTTGCAGATCAGTGCATACCAAAAGTGTCTCTCCGTCCGAAGAAGAGTAAGCATTGGCTTTCTCAGGAGACCCTGCACATGATTCGAAAGAAAAAACGTGCCTTTAAGCTAGCCAAAAGATTACAAAAAGATTTACATTTTAGGAAGTACAGGGACATCAGTAATAGAGTTCGGGACCTCACCAGAAAAGATCACAGAGAGCATCTTGAAGAGATTACTAGGGATCTGGTACATGATCAGAGACCCTTCTGGAGGTGGCTAAAAAATACAAGGGGCCACTGCTCGATGTTACCAGACTTGCACCAGGGTGGCAAAGTGTTGACGTCTGATACGGAGAAAGCTGAGGCATTCAATGCATACTTCAGTTCTGTGTTCACTCGTGAGAGCACAGGTTGCTTAGACAGGTTGGATCAGGAACTTAGAGCAACCAGGAGTGCAGATAAGGTGAAGGATGTGGTGCTAACTGAGGATGAGGTGTATGAGGAGCTTTGCAGGATTGACTCCAGTAAAGCCTCTGGACCAGACGAAATACCTGGTAGGCTCCTCAGAGAAGGTGCCCCTTGGATCACCAAGCCCCTCCTTCATCTTTTCAATGCAAGTTTGAACTCGGGGAAACTCCCAAGTGATTGGACTAGGGCAAACGTTATCCCTGTGTTCAAGAAAGGTAACAAACATTCTGCTAAGAACTATCGTCCAGTGAGCCTCACCAGTCTGGTAGTTAAGGTGTTGGAACGTCTGATCCAAAGGAGGATTGTGAAATCCTTTGATGATAATGGCAAGTTGAATACATCTCAGCATGGCTTTCGTCAAGCCCACTCTTGTCAGACCCAACTCCTGGAGACGATCCATCACTGGGCTAAGTCCCTTGACAGTGGTGCTAGTTCGCATGTTATTTTTCTGGACTTCGCTAAAGCGTTTGACTCGGTTGCACATGAAAGGCTTCTACTGAAACTGGATCACATTGGAGTGAGAGGAAAATTGCTAAGTTGGATTAGAGGTTTCCTGACTAATCGACAGCAAAGGGTTGTATGTAATGGGCACTCATCAGCATGGGCCAGAGTAATCTCCGGAGTTCCGCAGGGGTCCATATTGGGACCCTTGTTGTTTCTTGTGTATGTTAATGACGTCAGTGTCAACCTTGTCTCGCCAACCAGGCTTTTTGCAGATGATTGCGTTATTTATCGTCAAGTTGTGAGCACGGATGATTGTGTTACCTTGCAGGAAGATCTTGCAAGGTTGTATGCCTGGTCACAAAGGTGGCAGCTTGCCCTAAACCTCAGTAAATGTAAAGCCGTTTGCATTTCAAACCAGAGAAATCCACCTTCATATACCTACGGTATGAACAATGTTGCGTTGGAATGGGTGGACACTTTCAAGTATCTCGGTGTAAGATTAGATTCAAAGCTGAAATGGGGTGCCCATGTGGCAGAGATTACAGCAAAGGCCAACCGGACTTTGAGCCTACTTAGACGCACAATGCAGGGCTGTAGTAGAGATGCCAAGACTAGGGCATATTGTGCCCTTGTGAGGCCACACTTGGAATATTGTGCTCCGGCATGGAATCCTTATCAACTAAAGGATTGTGCGAAACTTGAAAAAGTTCAGCAGAGAGCAGCGAGATGGGTAGGATCTCAATGGGATCCTTCATTAAAGAAGTGGTCTAAGTCATACCAGGAGATCTGTGCTGAACTTCACTGGCCTACATTAGAGCTGAGACGGCGGTTCTTAATATGCTGCCAGGTGTTTAAAATTATTCACAGTCTGGACTGTATTTCTTTTAGTGAATATTTAAGTTTCACCAGAGCCTCTAGCACTAGATCTCATAACCTTACTTTGTTTTGTAGTCGGTCACGTATAAACTCTTTTAGGTACTCGTTTTTTGTTAATTGTCCTTTTGTATGGAATAAGCTTCCGTATGATGTAGTTAATGTGTTATCTATTGGTTCCTTTAAAGCCAAATTGAGAAATGTACTGTACTCTTAACTTAGTTTATTGTATTATAATTTTTTTTTTCTTTTGGAGTCTAATTGCCATTTTTATTATTGCCTTGCATTATTGCCTTGCATTGTTTTGTTGCTGTTGTTGTATGTAGGGGAGTACGTATATAGGATTACCTTTTGTACGACCCTTTCCTTCTGGATAAAATTATTTCAGTTCAGTTCAGTACGTATGCGAAGCGCATTACGTCCCTACATTTGTGGCACGAGCAGCAATGGAAGCTACTGGAATTTTGTAGGCCCAATAGGCCAAGGTACATCAATCTAAGTTAAATTTTATGTTGCTTACATGGCGAAGTAGGGCGGACAAAACCAATCGCTTAACCCCGCAGTGATAGTAATCCGGTTTTGGAATGTTTTGGTTAACTACAGAAGCATTGCAAAATTGCTGAGTCAGCACTTTCGGTAACAGCTTTGCAAGAAGAGATCAGCCCAACCAGCATTTAGCTTTCACGTACATTTAACCTAGAATTACTAGTAACTGCGCACAATCCTCAACCTTGTCTTTATGTATGCATGCTTAGACTTTAACACTGCTGGATGTAGTCTTGTCTGATACCATAGTAGACCATATAGTGATTTGTGGTACAACAGGTTTCTGTATAATATAATTAGTTCAGAGAAGCTCCCTCTTATAAGTGTTATTAGCTAGGTAGCTTGTATGGTTGTTGGAGTTGACTAAGCGCTTACATAGCACTTACCATATAAGGAGTTTTGTGCAAGTGCCATTCGACAACAGGTGGAATCAGCATACCGGTACATACACAAGTTTAATGCTCCTTCCCGGGTTATGGGCTCCTGCCTAAGTTCTCTCAAAACTTTCCCATTTATGTGCACAATCATGTTGTGATGTGGGTAAATAAAAATAGCTATGGAGAAGTAGAACATGAAAACATGAATGAAGTGATCATAGCATGATACAAGGCTCCTCTCCCTCTGTAACTTAAAGTCTCAGCACAAATCAAGACTACAATATTCAAACATGAATGCACAATAGAACAGCGCCCGTATTACTTCTCACAATTGGCTGTCTCGTAAGAATAGTGTCCAGGCTACTGTTGGAGTGGTTACTGCAGTAGCTATCTATGAGCCTTATTTAGCCACACAATCCGATCACTGTTGTATTACTTCCACTTTGAAATGCTCATTTGCTAATATAATGCACAGACACTTGCTCAGGCTCGCCCCACAATGTCCTACATTTGCCTAGTATAGGTAATAGTGGTAATAGAGGTAATATACAATGTAGGTAATCTTAACCTTATTAGTATCTAACTGATTGAGTATTTTTTTTTGTTTTTGTTTTTTCTATAAACATTTAGCAAAAATGCCGGGATACAATAGTAGCAAGTGATGCTATTAAAGCGATGTACCCAAATTAAAAAATAAGCAGTAAAACAAAAACTTTCACATGACGCTTAAATACAGGCAAAGATGAGTATCTATGAATAGAAGCTGGTAGGTTATTCCATAATGAGATAGTATGAGGGAAGAAGGGAAATTGATACACCTTAGTTCTGGCAAATGGTTGGCACAACTGCTGGGAATCAGAATCCAAGTGACGCCTATCAATTGGAGCGTTGGGAAAATCAATGGTCCCATTTAAAATCTGGTGAAGATAGCAAGTTTCAGGAATCTTCTGCGGTCAGATAATTTTAAAGGTTGCAGCCCAGCTAACAGTAACAAGTTTTGATACTCTTCATTCCAGGACTTGAGACTCATTCTAAGTGAGAATTTTTTAACCCTTTCCAGTGTTCTAATGTGATCCATACAATGAGGGTCCCACACTGATGGCAACAGAATCTGTAGTACTAGAAATTCAGGACCCTGGTGTATTGAACTTGCGTATGTACTGATAAAAAATGTAGTACTAATGTACTATTTGCACAAACAAGATGTAGCAGTGTATAATTTAATAGTGCACCAACCTTGAATACTCTTCAATTAATTGTTGTATGTATCGCATCCATCCCCCAGGTATGGTGATAGAATCAATACCTGTTATGCACAGAACTAATAGCGCTAACAGCGGTACCATACGCCCCAAAAGCATTGCAGGAAATCAACTCTCAAACTGAGCAAGCTCTTCTGAAATAGTAATTATAAATGTAGTGATAAATTTTAATGCATTACAAGCGCACCAATCAAATTTGCTATTTTCGTGACGTTTACGATGCGGAGGAGCCAACGTCAGCGTATATTGTTACGGTACCCGCGGTACTTTCATTGTATGGTACCTGCAACTATTCATTCTTGTACTGAAAAGCAGACTATATACAGCTCAGTCACAGGTTGTCAGCGTTCGCAATGGAGTTAGAGGTGGACGACGCCAACGCTTCCAGTGTCAGCATTACTGATTCCCAGTCGACTTCCTCGCCGCCAGGTGAGCTATATAAATAATGTCAAGTATGTGGAATACGGTAAATACATTTAAATGTAAATGTGCATTGCTAACTTGAGCCCACTGTGTACGTGTTTTGGGATGTGAAACATATATGCACACAATGTATAATATTGTGCGTAGCTGTCATCTCACTGCACTGTTCTTGGTTGCATTGGTGGGATAATTATAGGATCCCATCTATCATATGTACTATATTATCCATGGTAAAAGTAACGGTCACATGTTTGTCCTGGCACTTTTCATTTCATGATCGGTGGGTAAAAAAATTGCAGCTGCAGATTATGAACTACATTTATTTAGTGAAATGCTGCTAGTTTCATTAGGGCTATACAAGAAACTTTGCTATTGAGTTATGTACTTATGGAATTGAGTTCTGTACATGCAGGATACATAGGTGTGTGCTTATGTCATATAGGAGGATGGTGTGTTGATTTCCTTAGACCCACCACTCTTCATTCACACACTTATTGACTAGGGGTTATGATATTCAGTCAACATCTCCATTTCCTGTGTCTGAGTCCTTAGGTCATTAGAATAATATTATGTTTATGCCACAATCATGTTTTCCTGTCCTACTTTTCCCTTAGCATAATATTATGGTGGTCCCACAAGAATGAGTAGACATGTCTACATGTCTACTATTACCTATATGCAGAACCAACAACCTAAACGTCTGTAATATTTATACTAAATGTATTTCTGTCTTACTTTCCCTTGGCATAATTATGGTGGTCCCACAACAATGAGTGGACATGTCTACATGTCTGCTATTACCTACACCCAAAACCAACAACTTGAACTTCTAGAATGTCCTGGAGCATTATTCCAACATGGAATGCATAATAAATTGTAGATGACATGCAATGTGACCATGGACTTCCCATGTTCTTCCTGCCACACTCGGAACAAAGGAGTTCCATTATTATGCTATTGATATCTTTTTGTATAGGCTTTCATGAAGAACACAAGAACTTTGGAATGGTGAAGAAGGGGAAATACAGGCCAGCCTCAGATTTCAGTTTTTGAATTCACTGCAGAGGTGATTTCCAGAAATCCGCACAGTTCTGGTTTGACACCAGTAAGAAGCAGTAGTAAGGGCCTCCAGTGCACCAGGTATGTGAATTATCTGTGTTATTCCCATGGAGGCTCTGCACCACAGTATATATTGTACATGTTCACCAGGTCCTCCTGCTCCAGTATATAACTAGGAATACGCAAGCGTAATATGCCTCGCGTGGCTACCAGAGGCATGCATAAACAGGTAGTTGTTATGTATTGAGGCTACACTACTTGAGGAGGACTATAAAAAAAACTGGCCTTCAAAATTAGATCTCTAAGCTGTATCATGTGTATTAACATAATTATCCCTGGGAGGCATGCCTGCAGACCTTTTCCTGACATCATCACACCCCGGGTTGCACACGGGATGCAGACTGGACTGGGGTAGCCCCCGATGCACATGGGCCGACTATTTTCGCGAGTCAGCTAGTTGCGAGAATAATAGCTGAACAGGGAAGTAGTAATTCTGGAGCAGGTACACAAAACGACTGATATCCAGGTGAGATATGTCTCTATATACAAGATTTTCTGAGAATCAGCCACAGATGCCATGAGAGAGTAGACAGAGGGGCTGTAGTGCTTGAAACTCACATTCGCATCGCTCGATCGTGCCGTCCGTCTCCAGCGCTCATATCTCTACTTGCACAACAGGTACATAGACTCTACTAACCTGGGAGCTGTAGTAGGCCTTCCTTGGTAAAACTATGTGGTAGACTTGTCCAACTCTCTGACTCTTGGTGCGCTACAAGTTCGAAGACGGCATCCACGTAACTGCCAGAGGCGCCATTTTGAACACGTGCCATTGCCCCGGGGGGCTCCCCGGGGGAGGGGACGAACAAATATATATATATATATAAACGCTAGCTGAGATTCTGAGCCCGTATGTCACGATTATGGGCCTCGCTGCGCTCGGCAACAAGTCACAAAAAAGCATTTAAAAAATGAAAGGACAGATAGGGATGGAATCCACAAAAAGCATCAAAACAAGGTAGGAATGACACCACAATACGTTTACGGATTCCCATCCCTATATCTTTTGACATTACATGAGATGACTGGATGTTAGATTGTGCCTTTGTGTACATCCTGTGGCATTTTTCGAAACCACTTTTGTGTTTAAATGATATTGGTCAAAGACAGTATTTCGAAGTGCATTGTTACAGGTGGGATGTTACTGTGTGAGTAAGTGGGGTTGATGTGTGTGGAAGGATGTGAAGTGAGCAGTATATTGAGTCTGCAGTGTACATTGTTGCAAAAAGGAAGAGTTTATATGGTGTGAGCTTGTGAGGTCATGTTGTAAAGTGCTGCAATCATGTATTGGTATGGCTGGTGTGGCATGTAGGGGATTGTGGTTTGTGGGGTTGGAAATAAATCTGAAGATATAGGGATAGGAATCCGTAAACGTATTGTGGTGTCATTCTTGATGCTTTTGTGGATTCCATCCCTGTATGTCTTAAAATGCTTTTTTGTGACTTGTTTCAATTATTTTTTTGAGGGGAAAAGTATGGTAGCAGCGTTGTAGCTTGTAGCTATACAGACTGAGCTATTTGGCAGAATACAGCTACTCAGGTGGATAATCAATAGCTAAACTGTAGCTACATGATGTTATTCACAACAATTGTGGAGTGTTAGCAGGCACAGTTACAGTTCAAAGACCACCATAAATAACTGGAAGGTAATGTGGGCAAGGACGGTTGCAGGAGTGCACGGCGGTTGTACTTACTCCATTTAATGCACATCATGGAAGTTAGTATGGTCTATACTGGTCTAGGAGTTGTATCTCTATTCTTTACTATTATGACTGCGCTATACCAACTCACTTTGGGTCCTTCACTGTTATAATAAAGCGCACTTCAAGTATTATAATCATCCTAGCAGAACAGCTCCATGAGCTCGTGCTCAAGGCTGCATTTCCGGTATAGGCGTAACCTACTAACCTTCGTTACACGGAACAGAACGGAATGCAACTGCGTGTAGCGTCAACCACTCGCCTGAACAGCTTGAGAAGCACTGCTGAACAGATCGATTTCTTTGAGAACGCTATGGTGTGAGTGCAATACCCCAGGAGAAATGCCACTTCTTCGCGTTAAAGTCATTGTAATTGCTTCAGCCGTTATTGCAGTAGCCTAGCCGAACAACAACAACGAGAAACAAAGAACAAGTTGAACAATTTACTGGTTTAGCGACTTGCCGATGTGGTACTTCAGCGGTGCTCTCCAGCAATGCTAACAGTCTTGGTACTGATGAAAACACTCGAGAATGAGTTATAAAGGCTTATGACTACATCTAGGGAAGAGTTTTGAACGTATCATTTTGTACACATGCAATGCGGCAGCCATTTTCCCCCCCGTGCCATCCCTATATATGGAGTACTACCGTACTCCATGATTATAGCAAGTTTATTTCCTTGTAGGTTGTGCTACTTTACTGCAGGAAGTACCAGCAAAAAATTTGATTTTATGCGGGAGCTCAATTCCTCATTTAGGCAAGCTGGCCTACAGTGCAGTTTCTCAGATAAAGAACTGAGTGAATTCCTCCAGTACAAGAAGCAGAACACAGCAGCCCTACTAGTAAAATTTGGCGTTTTAAATGTGGGTCTACAGGAAAATGGCTCTTGGGTGCTTGGTCCTTGTGCTTACATCTCAGAGGACGGAGAAGAAATGTCGCTTGAGCAGAGCAAATAAGTCTGTATTGGGGACATGTATGCGGGTGTGGGAATTGCACCAAATTCACAGCAATGTGCAATCGAATTGCCACTTGACACTCAGCCATTGCAGCATCTTATCGAGACTTTAAAGCTTCAAATGAAGCACAATTTCTACCCGTGCCTACTGACCATGGCTGGTACGGTACTATCACTGCACTACGAGTCATTCATTTCAAATTTGAATAGCTGTCCAGTGACGATTGCATACGGGAAAAGTGGCACTGGAAAGACAACCGCCTTGCACTGCAGCTTAGGGCTACTTGGTGCTTGGTGCTGACAAGTTGCGATTCTTTCATGAGCTCTCAAACGCCAAGATTTTGCAGCTGTGCTCGGAAACAAGCGTACCATTAGGGGTTGACGATCCTGAATCGAAGAATACATTCAGTAAAGTCATCATGGGCCTGTACAATGGTTCAAAGGAGGGGACACTGTCAAAAGGCGAGATCAAGCCTACCTCCACTGTGGTCATTTCCTCCATCATAACACCACTTGAAAAACAGAGGTAATTTTGTACAAACTGATGCCAGGGTTTTATCTACAATTTTGAGTTTGAGGGGGAGTAGCCTTTCATCAAAGCTCCTTAGTTGGGTCTGGGGGTTGTATAGAATAATTGAGCTGGTGCTTCAATTCTTCAAAGAATAGTAATAGTGTAATGTATTAATGTATTTGCATCTAGATGCCTCATGGTTCTATTTGCTGATCCACCGTTGGATATGTCAGTTGGTACCTACGTGGGCCTACAGTCCCTGCATTGGCTTCTGCATATCATTGGGGAGCAAGTTCTTCAGAGAGGGAATCAAAGAAGTGGATGACACCATCATTCCACAGCTTCACTCCCACGTTCAGAACAGTGTTCTCCCATGGTCCTACTCCTTTCTTTACTGGTTTGCAACAAAGATATGTAAACAATACCTATAGGGGTGAGCTATAAAAGTATAGAGCCTGGGTAAAAAATTCTAGTATTACATATTGTTTATTGCGTGTTGTTTATTAACTTAATATCTCATTCTAGACCAAACTATATATAAATAAGGAAAATTTTTAGAAAACATACCTCTGATCTTTGTGAGTCTGTATCTCCCGAACTGAACGAGATAGCAAGCGCAAGTAGGTATCACTGAACTATGACATCATGCAGTTTACAGGAAGTGTTGTCATACTTGCATCGGATATGACATCATTTTTCAATAGCTTATAGTCTCGTGCCCCATCAGAAAATTCTTAATATCTCAAAGAATTTTCCGACAGGGCACGAGACTAGCCTTGAGTAGGGTCATTTTGACCCTCGTGGTCTGGAATGAGATATTATTACGTACGCATACTCGGTACGCATTATGTCATGTCGCTAGCGGAATGCACAGCTGCATAGGTTACGTACAACATGCCCATTTTTCTATAAGCCTAAACTGCCCATGTATGTGTTCCCACACCTAGGCTTCAAGGGTCAAGGCTGCGCATTATAAATGCACAGTACAACAGCATCCTCACGAAGGCTCACCCCACAACGCCCTGTATTTGATAACATTATTTTCATCCACTGTTCTGTCTTTGTAGGTAGTTATAATGTTCTTTATTCTTTGTAGCTGTTTTGTTGGTTTGTTTGTTTATTTACTTATTCCTTTGTTTATTTCCTTTGTTTACTTGCTTGCACAGGTGTCTGGAAATTGGGGGAAAGCGGAAAAATGCACAGTAGTTGTTGCTGCTGCATTTAGCACAGATATGCAAGCTAAGCTTGAATCAGGTATGCCCCCGCCTGCCATTTTAGTTACCTCACTGTGAGTATACTTAACAATGCCATGTTTCTACTTCACTACAGCTGTGAATATAGGCATTCTACAGAAAGCTTGCAATTAGTCCATGGCCAGAGTGTCTTACAAGCAGGACTTTCAGTGGAAGCTACAGGTAATTCAGTACAGGTGGCAGATGTGTCTTGCAGAGGGATAATTCTTAGTTATCACATGCAAAGTGTAATGTTACCAACCTAGCCAATACACTCTCATGGGGTATAAGTATTTTTCATACAATGCTTCTTTTCAAGCACAATAACCTGCAGTGAATTTAATTTTCAGGTGAGACTTCAGATGATCCTGAGTGGTCACCTATTACAGAAGTGACTGAGGCCATGCTATCTGACCATTTTTCTTTTGGCCAGAAATCCGCCACTCTCCTTGAGCCGCCTGTGCCAAACAGCCAGAAGTCCGCCACTCTCCCTGAGTGTGCCAAAAAACCAGGCAGACACTCCCCCTGAAAGGGAAGAAGAATCCACTTGAGACAGAAATGGGGGTGCTGAAGAGACCAACTCGTTTGAATACTCAATTGCCTGGGTGGAGTAAAACAATTAATCCATTTATTCTCTGACTGGCTATAGAACATTACTACTTTTACCTATATGTTAGTGCTGTTCCTGCTGCTTTGTATTTACCATTACTAAGATTACCTATATTACCTATATGGCCACTATTACCAAGATTACCTAAATTACAACTATTACCAAGATTGTCTACATTACCGCTATTACCTAAATTACAACTATTACCAAGATTACCACTATTACCAAGATTACCACTGTTACCAAGATTACCACTATTACCAAGATTACCACTATTACCAAGATTACCAAGCTTAAGATTACCTACATTACCACTATTACCAAGATTACTACTATATATTACCCTATTACCCATATTACTGACAAAAATTGACCGGGTGACTGAGTTTGAATGACAGTGAATTGGTCCTATAAGTAGAGCCGAGTGCCTGGTTGAATCTTGGCTGTTTAGCCCTAGTACTTTCCGGCTGGTTTGCCTGAGCCCACTGTCAAGCGTTGGTGGCGGTACCTGTCTGTTGCTGTTGGCAAGAGTCCTTCCACCCCACAGTGTGTGCTGCTATGCTCATCGCTGGGGTTTAAGTCAGCAGAAGATGACTCAGGTAGCTGTGCAACGCAGTTTGACCCTAATATGCTCATCTTTGTGGATGAAACCGGCTCTCGATAGGAGGAATTCAGTCAGAGAATTTGGTTATGGGTTAAAAGGCATCCTGCCAGTAAACTATCATCTACAAGCATACGGTCAACGAATATCAGCCATAGGGATTTTGTCATCCCAGGGAATAGAGGATTCTTACCTTGTTGAAATTCTTTGGTCCCAATTTTGCTGCCGTTTGATGGAGACAACCCCAGATCTATTGTCTTATTTGACAATGCTAGTATCCACCATGTGGACGAAGTAGTTGACCAGATTACAGCCACTGGAGCACTTGTATGATTTTTGCCACCCTATAGCCCGGATTTAAATCCGATCGAGTCAGTATTCGGAAAGGTTAAAGCATTCCTCAAGCAGAACGAGAAAGCCTATCAGTCTACTAGCAGTCCCCGTGCTCTTCTTGCATCTGCATTTGCTGCAGTAACTCAAGAGGACTGCTTGGGGTACATGCGACATATTGCGAATATAAGTGATGTACTGTGCTACATTTCTTGCAAGTTGTGACCTTAGCCAATCAGGGTCTCATTAACTCAACCCTGCATGCTATCAGGCTACCTTTCCCTACCCAGATAATTGAAACAGCATGCTTGGGGACAATGCAAATACATAGCTTCATACCCAGACCTCAACTCACAGCTTTTTTCACACCTGCATATTTTTTCCATGGCTGTGCAAAAGCTGAAAGGGGAGGCCTGGGTACATGCAAGGCTAGCAAACCCAATGGTATAGTTATAAGAGATGTGCGTGCAGAGAGTATACTTTCAGGTGATGCATATCAGGTTTGGTTCAGTCTATCCATCTGTACAAGAATGGTATCTCTTATATATGTTTCTCAAAGTGTTCGGTATTATAATATAACACCCACCTCAAGCAGGTCATGCAACTCTTTGATCTGTTTGACGTAGGTGCTCCGCAGTTGGGCACATTTTCCAGGGGTCATGACTGTACTGGTTGATGATTGTGGTACTGATGGTCCAGGTGAGTTTCTACCGCGAGGAGACGAGCGTCCAGGAGAAGAGTGAGCCTTCTTCACACTTTGACCCTTTGGCGAAAAGAATGAGCCCCTAGGTGGATCATCATAACTGTCGTGGCTACCAGATACTACTGTCTCAGCCCATATCCTATACTGGAGATACTTCACAGCATGTCGTTTTCTCAATTCATCCACAATTTCATCAACTCTTTCTTCTTTTTCCTCTTGTCTGGTCTTTTTCTTTTTTTTCTTTCCTTCTCTCGTTACCATCCTCATCACTGCTATCTTTCGCTTCCTTTTCTGTTCTTTGGTACTCTCACCTGGTCCCATGCACCACACAACGCAATCTGGGTTCTCTTTAAGAAGGGTCACAACTTCCCACACATCACTGTCAGTACGCAGCCACACTTGTTTGTTACCTTTATAGAATCCGATGTCAAACTGAAAGTCTGCTGGTATCAGCTCACTTAACTCTTCTTTCAACATGGACTTCATCCCATTTAAAGATAGCATGTACTTTGTGTCTACGTCCCTGATTACCTAATTCCTGTAATCACTTTTGCGGTCAGGATTGATGATTTTCAGTTACTGAAGGTAGCACCGGCTGTACACCCTGCTGCAACCCGCAATCACTAGTAGGTGGAGCCAGAGATTGGACGACTGTAACGGGGCGCGAAATTCTGTTGCACGTTTGCAGCATCCATAGCCGCGGTAGTTACTGGTAGTGTGGACCTTCCTCCATGATAATATCCACCTTAGGGATACTGCCCCCACTCCATCGCGTATTGAAGCATAAGTTATTCGAGTCTGCCAGAGAGAGCACTATGTATAAACCAAAGAGCTCAAGGCTATAATAGGTGCTAGGCACGTGCTTGTTCAGCTATATGTTACGTGGTAGTCTACCGTAAATATGCGGTTAATTTCACTTATTCACAAAGAATCAACAATCGACTTTGAATTTTTGAAACCGTCAAGCAACTTGCAAAATCCAGTATTACCAAGATTACCACTATTATCAAGATTACCACCACTACCACTATTACCAAGATTACTACTATTATCAAGATTACCTTTATTACCACTATTACCACTATTGTCTACGTCCCTGATATCGCCGACAATACAACATCAAGACTATCTTCCGATCGGCATCCACCCTTCGCGGGCAGCTGATGCAAGTCAAAGACCGAGATCCACTGGAGAAGAAGTCAGGTGTTGTGTATCAGATCCCGTGCAGCTGTGGCCAGGTGTACATAGGAGAGACCAAGAGAGCCCTTGAGACCAGGATGAAGGAGCACAAGGCAGCGACCAGAAGAGGAGAGCCAGAGAAGTCTGCCATTGCTGAGCATGCTTGGACTCACCATCACCTGATTCTGTGGGACGAGACTAAGGTGTTGGATGAGGCAGCTAACAACACCACCCTGCTCATCAAAGAAGCGATCCACATCCGCCTCGCTGACACAGAGAAGTTGTTAAATAGAGACGAAGGCGTTGCCATCTCCGATTGTTGGTCGGCGATCTGGAGCTCCACCCACTGGATGTCGACTACTACGCGTAACCAGCAATGACGTCACATCAGAAGCGAAGCGGAGCCAAGCCAAAGCCAAAGTGAAGCTGACTCAAGCCGCTGAAGCTGAAGCTACTCTGCTTAGCTTGAACTATTTAGCTAGCTTCTCTGAGTGTGTATATAAGGCCTTGTATTTCCTAGATTTGTATTGTGTGCCCTGAAGAAGGCTACAGCATGGTAGCCAAAACGTTGGCATTGATGAAGAATTTGACAAATATTTCCGGTTGGAATTGAAGAACTTCGGCATGAATTCTACTAGCCAACAGAGAGAATCCTTGAGGAATTAAAAAGATTACCACTATTACCAAGATTACCACTATTACCACTATTACCAAGATTACCACTGTTACCAAGATTACCCATATTACCACTGTTACCAAGATTACCACTATTACCAAGATTACTCATCTTACCACTGTTACCAAGATTACCACTATTACCAAGATTACCAAGATTACCACTTACTAAGATTATCACTATTACCAAGATTACCAAGATTACCACTATTGCTAAGATTACCACTATATAGTACCAAGATTACCACTATTACCAAGATTACCACTATTACCATGATTACCAAGATTACCACTATTACCAAGATTACCAACCACTGTTACCAAGATTACCACTATTACCAAGATTACCACTATTACCAAGATTACCACTAATATCAAGATTACCACTATATACTTACCAAGAGTACCACTATTACCACTATTACCAAGATTACCACTATTACCAAGATTACCACTATTACCAAGATACCACTATTACCAAGATTACATGTACTCATATTACCACTATTACCAAGATTACCACTATTACCAAGATACCACTATTACCAAGATTACCACTATTACCAAGATTACCACTATTACCACTATTACCAAGATTACCACTATCAGATTACCACTATTACCAAGGTTACCAAGATTACCACTATTATCAAGATTACCCATATTATTGTTATATATAGCACACACCAATACATAGGTGTAGTAGTGAATAAACAAAGTAACTAATTATGCATGAAGTCAGTCACAGGAAATAATTTGACAATCAGGATGAGAGCAGGAACGAAGTGATCTATGCACACAATCTATAGTGAGTATCATACTGTTTTAAATAGCGAGAACCATACAAAGTGTTATAACCACAGAAACAATAGCAGATGGAGGTAGATTGAAGACAGACTGACTGAACCAGAATAGAGGGACACTTAGCAGCTGCAAACAAAAGAGAATTGGACCGACGAAAGACAAGATTATAGAGACTATCAAGATTACCAACTAAATGAACAATACCAGTGTGACTCCGATAGGGAAGCTGCCAGATTTTGCGCAGAATCTTGTTGAAAGCAACCTCAAGGTGGTAAAGAGCAGGGCAAGAAAGAGTCCACAGAGCAGAGCCATAAAGGGAAAGGCAGTAGGATTGAAATAGACAGGTTAAAATTATGGCCGGGGAAAAGAGGCTAATAAACAGTTAGCTTTCTTAACCATATCACGTAATTTGTGGTTAATATCAGGAAAATCACTCAGATTATAGTGAAGAAAGTGACCAAGATGAGTGACAGTATCTAAGAAAGAAAATTGCTGACCACAAAAATTGAAGCGAGCTGTACAGGAGGAGGACGAAGACCAAGAAAAGCGGATCAGCTGAGTCTTTGAGAGATTAAGCTGAAGCCCACGTTCAAAGACAATATCTTCGCAGCAATGCAACATTATCCTCAGGGCTGCAGGAGATGGAGCCAAAAGGACCACATCATCAGCATAGCCCATAGCACCAGCAAAAACAGAGTCCCAGAAACAACCCACACCACGATTTTGCAGATCATCCAGCAGATCGTCAGTATAAATGGTAAATAGAATCGGAGAAAGCACACCACCTTGCCGAACACCGTTGGAAATGGGGAAACTGTCAGAAAAAGCATTCTTCCACCTGACACACATACGCTGGTCCTTGTACCAGGTGAGAAAGAAGCGAGTGAGATGGACGGGAAAATTCCTTTCAAGAAGCCTATTGATTAAAATTTCGTGATTCACTAAATCAAAAGCCTTAGAAAACAAGCAAACACAGAAGAACCTTCATGCATATAGCGTGAAATGACGTTCTTAACAGTGCCAGTGCAAAGAGTTGTGGACATTCTTTCTTTGAAACCGAACTGGAGGCCAGAAGTTGTGAAGTATTCAGGATATTGAAGAAGAATGCACCACTCAAGAGCTTTGCTCAGAGCTGATGCCAGGGAAATTGGACGATAACTGTCAGAATTTGCAGGATCTTTATTGGCCTTGGGGATAGGAACAAGAATGCAAATTTCTCAATTGTTCAGGCATGTAACCATTTCTAAGGATGGCCGTAAATAGCAAAGAAGCAAAGCTGGGAATAGCTAGAAGGGCATGAATCAAATGATCTGATACAATTCCAGACCCATCCGATTAGCCACATTTAAGATGGGCAAAAGCACCATCAACACACTCCTCAGAAATGGAAATACCAACTAGATCATCCACTGAGAGTGAAGATGACAGGGCAGAAAGAAGGGAGTCACGTTCACAGGCATCCTGAGAGTTCAGAATACCATGTAACTTGGTAGAAAACAGATGAGAGATATGGTCTGCGCCAGAAACTCCATCAACAGAAGAAGCAGGCGTACATGATTTAGACTAGTTGACCCGATGAACCTGTTGCCAGAAGCTTTTAGAGTCAAACGACGCCAAAGCAGCAGCCATCTTCTCTCGCCTGATAAATTGCTCGCGACACCTTAGATGTCTCACTTCATATTTGTATCTAGATTTGGTAAATCGTTTGATCTGATGAAGAACACCCGAAGAAGGAGAACCAGCTTGCCCCCAGACATTATGCCAAAGGTTAGCCTTCTCACAAAGAAACAGCTGAAACATGAAGGCACTTAATGAGCTGATCACAGAGGCAATCCAAAACAGAAAGGTGTCGAGTGCAAAAAGGGTCACAACAGTCCCTAATGGAATCAGGAAATAGAGGTAGCTGAGCAAAAACCGAACTACATTAAGAGACAAACTGATCTGGGGT
This sequence comes from Phakellia ventilabrum, assembly GCA_963921505.1. Taxonomy (NCBI): domain Eukaryota; kingdom Metazoa; phylum Porifera; class Demospongiae; order Axinellida; family Axinellidae; genus Phakellia; species Phakellia ventilabrum. The sequence goes on along the minus strand of OY997395.1, from coordinate 3,044,545 downwards.
TGCTGCATGCCAGGCAATACGGGTTTTAGCAGGTGGAGCAGGAGGTGAAGGAGAAGGACATGAGCAGATATCAACATGAAGCGAACATGATAAAGGTAAGTGATCAGACAGATTAGAACCAAAGTCCAAGCAACAAAATAATTTTGAACATAATGATGGATCACACAGGAAGTGGTCAGGCCAGGAAGTCACACTACCGTCATCCCTCCTATATGTAAAAGGAATTGAAGAGTGAAATGGAACATCAGCCGCAACTAAGCTAAGGTCAGTCATAAAATTGTGCAAGTGACACAGATTTGTGCTTTCGCGATTAAAATCAACATTAAAATCCCCTGCAATGAGAAGGTGATCAAACTTGTGCCGATCGATAAAACCTTCCAATTCACCCAATTAAGGCAATTAGGAAATCGTTATGTGAATTAAAAGAACCATCATTATAGGGAAGATAAACACAGATTATGAGAGTGGTGGAGCCACAATGATTGCGTAAGATGGCAGAACAAAATCGCCTGGAAGGGGAATCAAGATGAGAAATGTGTGCAAGAAGGGAACTTCTGAATAAAATAGCACAGCCGCCAAAAGGTCGACCATGAAGAAGCTTAGTACTATCCATACCGCTAACACCAATTGATAAGAAATTAGAATCAAAATTGAGAAGATTAAGTTGCTCATGTAGAAGCCAATGTTCTTGAATGAAGCAAATATCACAGGATTGAAGTAGCTCACTAATCGCAAGTTGACCAGAATTCCAACCCCTGCAATTATAAGAAACCAAACGCAGGGAGTTAGAAGAGGACATCACTGAGAGTGAACAGGCAAGTCAGACAAAAGACCCAAATGCTCCGACGTGTTAGTATTGGTCGTGAGACTGTCACCACTTACCAAGATTATCACTATTGCCAAGATTACCAAGATTACCACTATTACCAAGATTACCACTATTACCAAGATTACCAAGATTACCACTATTACCAAGATTACCACTATTACCACTGTTACCAAGATTACCACTATACCAAGATTACCACTATTACCACTGTTACCAAGATTACCTACATTACCACTATTACCACTGTTACCACTATTAGTATGGGTAATCACATGGATTTGAGTGCGATTTGGAAATAATTGCATGAGCAATAGGTAAGGTAATTGCACGAGTGAAGCGAGTGCAATTTTTCCTATTGCAAATGCAATTATTCCCAAATGGCACGAGAATCCATGTGATTACATGTTAATCACATATCATTACAGCTCCTATATTATATTAGCTATAGCCTTTGTTGAACTAAAAAAGTGTGTGATTATGGAAATAATCGCGCTCTTTTCTATAGGGGTGAATGTATTGTTACGAATATAGTATGTGATTACCACTGTTACCAAGATTACCCACATTACCACTATTACCACTGTTACCACTATTACCAAGATTACCACTGTTACCAAGATTATCACTATTACCAAGGTTACCACTATGTATGTACCAAGATTACCACTATTACCAAGATTACTACTATATTACCAAGATTACCTCTACTACCATACCATCGTTACCTTACTAATACATGTACTGTTACGTTGACAATCTGTCACTTTGTTATGATGTCATTTCAATACTATCACATTTAGTATGATGTCATTATGATGTATTCCCAATGACCGTTACATAGAGAACCACCCGCCATATATATATAGATAGTGTCTATGGTGGATATTTAACATGTGCCCATCCATACAACACGTCCTTGCTAACAATATATGCATACATAAATATAGTTTACTTAGTATGCATATTAATTAGTAAACTACGTTTGTGCAATTTCAACACTGCATTATAATATTACCAGATGCTGGTTACATAACTGGGTATCTGGTTATGCATTCTGTGGTTGCACTACCTAGCTGAAGATGGCTATCCGGTTTTGTAGCTGGACGATTTCAACACTGCCCTGTTGCGCAACGGTCGACACTGCCCAGTTGCGTAACTGGACAGGTTTAACATTGCCCGGTTGTGTAACTGGACAAATTTAGTACTGTCCTGTTGTGTAACTGGATAAATTTTGCTACGGTGCTAATGTAACACTGCCCTGTTGTACAATACCATTCAAAGTTCAACAATGACGTTGTGGATGTGAAGTACTGTGAAGAGAATAAAGGGACTTTGTTTATCATACAGCAGATTTCATTGAACGTGTGCATAGCGTAATGCTATTCACAGTATAGGCATGCCTGACGTGGTAACACGGCTCACTTACGTAGTAGACTTTTTTTTTTGCTGGCTACAGTTGGTGATAACTGTAGTAATGGAAAACCCCAGCTGTGCAAATGCTTGAAAATGCTACTAGAATTGAGAATAGATTTCACAAGCCAGGATTCTAAGACGTCATGGTTTTACAAGGAAGAAAGTACAGTTGATTGGAAAGTAATGGAGCACAGAAAAGCAAGCATAATTCATGGCTAGAGCACTATCCTTTTCATGAGATCAGGCAGTGATGCTCGGAACATTGTGAAAAGGTTTGGGTATTCACTTCAAGGAATGTGAGCTGTAAGTCCCTCACCTTTTGGCTAGAGGACAGTGTATACTATACTATAGCAGCAATAGACTGTGATGGCATTGTTGAAGTTCATTTTACAACAGGTACTGATATATTTTTGATTTTATGAGCCTTCCTATTCTTCAGCCATTTGACGGCACAAGTAAAAGGTCAGTAGTTTTCATGGATAACTGCAGTATCCACCATGTGGACAGCATAACAACACTATTTGAAGAGGCAGGAGTGCTACCTTTATTTCTACCTCCATATAGTCCTGTAGAGAAGAAACTTTATGTGATTTATTGTTACAAATTCAATACTTGCACGATTGTAGTTTGCGCCATTGGAATGTTCATTGTGCTTTCTGCCAGACGGAAATACTATTGACTGAATGCAGGCGACTGTACAATCTGTCATCTGGCAACACAATCGTTGCTATTTCAATAATTGCACACATTATGTAAAATCATATGACGTTTATGCAATAATTGACTCCATAGAAATTCCTACAGAGTATATGAAATTGGTGCAAAGTTGCCAGACCCTCTTCTCCCTCTTTCTTCTTTTCCAAATTTTCCGAGACTAGTTGTCAAGTAGCTCTTTAACGTAAACAAAGTTTCTCCAGCTTTCTAATTTTAAGCCTTTTGCTGTTTTGTTGCTTGTACTGGTAGTCAGAGAGCTGATTTTGTGCTTAGTTTTGAGCCAGTCGCCCTTTGTGACAGTAGGCGTGGCTTCATTTGGTCGTGAGTGTGTCAACAGAAGCAAACACTACTTCAAGAGAGTATACAATAATCTATTATTGCACTTGTGAGAGGGTAATATGGCTAGGGATTGCACTCTTGTGTAGTATTTTTCCTCGCCTTTGGCTCAGGAAAGTAGCTGCACACTCGCGCAATACCTAGCCATATTACCCTCTCACTCATGTAATAATCATGGAGTACGGTAGTATTCCATATATAGGGATGGCTCCAAAAAATGGCTTCCCCATTGTATGTGTACAAAGTGATGTGTTCAAAACTCTGTCTTAGATTTAACTTCGGCATAACGGTGGTTACGCCTACACCGGAAACGTAGCCTCGAGCACAAGCTGTTCTGCTTAGGCGATTATAATACTTGGAGTGCGCTTTACAACAGACCCTAAATGAGTTGCTGTAGCTACGTTGTAATAGTAAGAACACTGATACAACTGCTACACCACTATAGAGCATACCTGAGCATACTAACCTCCATGATGTGCATTAGATGGAGTTGGTACCGCTCCTGCTGTGCACTCACGACCATCCTCGCCCACATTACCTTGCAGTTGTTTGTGGTGGACCTTGAGCCATAGCTGTCCCTGCTAACACTAGAAATATTATATATCGTCTACTGTTTAGCAATCACCTGAGCATATTACCATCATAGATAATATATTCTCTATGTAATAGTTGTAGCATGGCCCCGAGTGCCACATGTGAGATATGGGCACAGTTGACACAGGAAGCCCGAGGGCAGTAGGCCCAAGGGCTTCCTGTGGCAACTGTGCCCATATCTCCAAGTGGCACCAGAGAAGCCATGCTACAACTAATTTGTAGCATTTTAGCCATGGTGCATTACACGCTTCACTGGTGCCTTGGTTGGGAAAGTTTTTACAGATAATTGGATAGTGGCACTGCAGTAACTCATAATGCATCATAGCTGTGCCAATATCTGGATATGGCATTGCTGTGACGCATTATGAGTCACTGCTATGCCAATATCTGGATAATGCATTATTTGCACAAGAATGTACTTTATGCTAAATGTTGGCACGTCGCCCTTTTGATGTAAGGCTTCACTATGCTACAACTTTTGATATTTTTCCAACCACATGCACACCACAATCCCCTACATGCATATGGCAGCGATATCCACAGCAAGTAAATGATTGCAGTACTTTACATGTACAACACACATGACCTCACACTATAACTTATCATACGCAGCAGCATGTACTGTAGGTAGATTCAATATATACTGCCCAATCCACATCTTCCACACACACCAGCCCCACTTGTACAACGACATTTCACCTGTAACAATTAACACACTACTATTTTCGACGACCAGCAGCATAATGTAATCCATTTGCAATTAAGATTAGCTATAATCATAAAAGAGTGCTTTCAAAAAACTGCCACATGATGTACACATCACTATCTAACATCCTGTAACAAGCATAAGACCTGGTTGGAAAAATATCAAAAGATATAGGGATGGGAGTCCGTAAAGGTACTGTGGTGTCATTCGTTCCTACCTTGTTTGGTTGCTTTTTGGGGATTCCATCCCATTATGTCTTTCATTTTTTTGAACGTTTTTTTGTGACTTTCTATCTTGTACTATGCCTATGTAAGTCATTCTGACAATAGTTACCAAAGCATCAAGAACTGCAGGACAAGCTACAGCTTGCCAGAAGGTTCGAAAGGTGGTATTCAGCGCGACGTGATAAACTGTGTAGCTAGCAAGCTTTCAGTACACAAAATATTAGCTACAAGTGGCAAAACACTCCCAGCAATTGTAAAAAATATGAACAACAGCTAATAGCCGTGGTAGCTACCCGTCTAGCCTGACCCTAGTGCCAATTTGGCAAAAAACGGTGGGTTGGCGGTGTGGCCATAAGTATAAACACACAGAATTAAGCGCAACAAACTAGCTACAGACGGAGACCAGTAACTTACCATGCTATCCCACTTTGATTTACACCAAAAAAAACAACACCATACGTCTTGCCTACGCTTCCCTAGCCACCAGCCCTACCACAGCTTTTTGAACGTTTGAACGACTGGAACGGAATCGGGTACCCGCTTTACATTATATTTTTTCCCCGCTGTAGGTATGACCCATTATATACCTGTAATGCTGAAATCTGATTGGTTAGAATGACTTAGGTATAGTATAAATAGATATACACACCGCTACATGCTATAGCACTAATTTAGCCACTCAACTCCTATAATACTACGAACAAAACAGAAGTATAGCTACAAAGCAAACAGCAGCAAGCAAAAGCCACTGAAACAAGCTGGCTGGCACCCATCTACACCATGATCTATGCCTATGAAATGAGTTTCCAGATCTGTCAGAAGCAGCGGTAGCTGGAGGGGCAATTTAGAGGCACTACTTGGCATGATACGACAAATCGCCTAGCTAGCACCGACATTAATACAGGCTTTCAAGGCATAAAATAAGAACTACAAGCAAACAGCAAGCACAAAGCTACCACACAGCTACCAGTCTGGCCTGAGCCTAGTGCCATTTTCAGCCAGGCTAAATGCACAGATAAATGGAAATGTGGCTGCATCCACAGATGAATGAAAATGTAGCTACAAATAGAGCACAGTAGGCTGCAGTAGGTTACCATACTTTCCTATGTACATCGATTTCCAGTGATTTGAAAGCAGATAACCTCATACATCCTACCTAGGCTCTCCCAGCTACCGCAGCTTACTCAACTTTGGAATGGATTCAGAATGGCAGCGTTTCAAATTCAAATGCGAGTATACATTGAATGATACTTTAGTATATGGATATGATGTCATTGCTATGGCGTATAACATTTGAACCATATGATCTATTCCGGGAATATATCACCCTCAGTCTTGGTCATTGGAAGTTTGCAGCTTTGATAAACCCCAAGCGAAGCGAGGGGTTTATCTAAACTGCAAACATCCTCTGACCTCAACCTTGGGTGGTGGAATAAACCTACGTATATAAACCATGGTTTATACATAAATTATGCATACATAAGGCACAGCCTTGCTTTACCGTAGTACGTGTATATAATTATCATTATGAAGATGTGCATACATGTGATCACCAGTCATCTGTCTCTGCCTTCTGTGGACTTACTCTCTCAGGGTCCTGGAGTTTGGTATGCTGTCTGTCACTGCACAAAACAACTTACTGGTGCTGCTGCAAACAGAGAAGTACAAGATACCTTCTCATATTATGAGATCCTTTTTAGGCACAATTGCCAATTATTTCAGAGCTGATCCGTGGTCCACATTTCTACTTCAACAGCTAAGGATACCTGAAACATCATTGATTGCGGAAGATCTAGATACTGATGCAAGTGTTGTTAGTAAGTCTGCAGTATTCACTGGTTTGTCTGACAATATGGTTGAGCAGGCTCAAGCCATGGGTAATAAATTTGAGGCAAATGCACTTAGAAAGAAAGAAAAAAGTTGGATGCCTGATGTCATAGAAAACATTACGCTGAAGAAAATCCCATCTTTTACAACTGGTACAGCACCGGACACACTAGTGTTTGAATCTGTCATCCAAAAAACGACAGGTACGTATACATGTGCAAATAACCACCGTAAAGTAATTGTAGTCCCAACACCCAAGCTAGTATGAGCATATGATACATAATATGCATCATATTTTAAGGTAATACTCACACTGCATTTTACATGCATGTACAGCTGCTGGTGAGTCCAAAAGAAGGAGACTGGATGTGGACAGTATAGAGCAGCCACAGCATGAAGTTGTAATCCCATATGGAGATAATGAAGGACAAAAAACAATGCAAGGTCAGTACGTACTTCCTGGATTCAATATACGTATACTGGAGATATCATATGTGGTTGGACTCAGATTAATTAATGTGGCTGGTTACCGCATAGTTTAGTGACTTCAAACAATTATCAAATGGTCAAACCACATAGTACATGTGGTTAAAGTATGAGGAATGGGAAGTCAAACATATCAACATAGTAGTGGCCTGAGGTCAGACATAAGCATGCAGGGCTGGCTGCCATATTCGTGTGTGAAGAGTCGGAGATTTGGATACATCTGTCACCAAGGGAGCCTTACTGTAGCTCAAAGGTTAGTAGAGTTTGTGTAGCTTCGAAATGTGAGTGCTGGAGACAGATAGTATTATTGAACGATGTGTATGGAGTTTCCGCCCCATCTCTTCACTCTCCTGTGACTCATCCATGAACATGTGTTGCAGACAGAAACATTATTCTCCTGAAGGCATGTTTTTTTTTTGTAGCTGCTCCTGCAGTGGTCTAGTGGCAAGAGACCTTGGACTAGCAGGCTGATAGCCTCAGCTTGATCCCCACCACACTGATCTTTTTTTTTATCCAAACGCTTTTTACGAGTTCTGTTCTTTGTGATGAAGCATGTGTTTGACTTTTATATTCATTCTGTCCTACTTTAGACTATGGTAGTGACGTATGGGCTTGTAATATATGGCCGACAGCTACCTTAGAATCTATTTAGCTTAAAACGTGCAATATGAAGCTGTAATGGGGGATATGGGTCCTTGAAAGAGGAGGGATATGAGCAAACTTAAGTGGTGGCCGGTATAAAGTCGTTAATGAGAGGTATCCTAGATTATTATTAGACACTGAGTGGGAAGTGAAGCCATGTAGAGATAGGCAGAGGAAGACCTGGATGAAGTAATTAATGAATATATTGCTGCAGTATATATGGCCAAGAGGTGGTAGCTGAAGATTACAATGTTAATTTGTTGTTAGAAACAGTGGAAGAGTTTATACAAGTCTTTTTGTAAGGTAATAGAATTACTTGCAGGGGGTAGGTGATCCATGTACAAGATTAATGTTTAAATTTAAGTCATGCAGGTACATACTAACGGTCTGTATGAAGAGTTAGGAAAGCATAGGTGTAAAAACAATGATCGGCAATGTAAATTATGTGGGAGTGTGGTACATGTTCTCCTATAAATTGACAGTACTACTCATGGAAAAGCTATTGGGGGGGCTTTGTGGAGTTTAATACACTCAATAATTTTAATGAGACAAGCTTTCTTTTGGGGTGTGAGAATTAGGACAGGTATGATTTATGAAAACTAGTTAAGAGCTTTGTATTATTAATCTGGGATACTAGGAAGAAGTTATGATGTAGTCTGGTTGTTCTTGCTCCTGTCTTCTGACTGGAGATCTATCTTGCAAACGTCTATGGGTGCATGGTTGATGGCGCAAGCGCTACAACAGCAACATGAGTATATTATTTTGAAGCAATATGCATTTGGACTATGTTGGCTTCATTGAGGCAATTCGATCTCCATAGCAATTCAGGCCAGGAGTGATTCTTGGTATTCTGTAATACTGAGCTATGCTAAGCGTCGATAGTGTTCTCAGGTCTGGGGACCATGAGCCTCCCCATTTTTAGTGAGTAGCTGTACTCCCGAATGGAATGGGCGGGGAAAATGGAATGGGCGGACTTTCCCCCGGCCCAGTTATCATCATGTGTTTTTTTTTGCCCCACCCAGTAAACTGTGACACATGTCTGAATAGAAATAGCAGTCAACAAGCCTCCTACATATGTTTGTAAAGTCTACAGGCCTAATAATTGTAGTATCTGTGTAATGCATGTACATGCTGACGTGGATGATGCAAAATAGGCGGCATGGTCAAGCAGTTTAAACTTTTGACCAGCACATTTCTCTCGTGGCAGGAGGCCAATCTTCCTACTAAGCCTTTATTCTTTGGCACTGTAATAAGTTTGCCATATGCATTGTTTTTGGTAGTGAAGGTTAGGTGGAATGGATCAGCCACCAATAGTTTGTCTTCCACATCATTGGCATTATGTAGTGTCTTCTCCAAGTTCGGATTTACGGATGGTGATGCAGATCACCACAACCTCTGCTGTTCCCTTACTACTTCCATCTTGGAGTCACGCTTCCTGAATACAAACTGGAAATCATCATCAATCATGCACATACAAATGCGATTGGGGCGAGCCTGGGTAAGTCCACACTAGTGAATTAGCTGTTCACTTTTTTTGTCCGTCGGATTCGTATTCTAAATAATGCACTTGCTGAGGCTTGCCCCACAATGCCTGCATTGGCCTAGTAAATGCATGTACATTGTAATCTACCTTCTATGTACATGTAATATATATTGAGGGTAATCGCTCTGCCAAGTATAAAGTATAGCGGTCAAGTGGAAATGAATCGTGACTTGGGTGGGACGAGACAGATCGCGAGCCAGCTTGTCACAAAAATAACAATTGGCCCAGAACCATGCATAACAATACTGCTGGAGAAGCTACGAAAAAGTGACCGGTCTTTGGGAGATTGCTGTCTGTGTCTGCAACATATGTTCAAGGATCAGCCATGGCTGCTGCGGGTGAGTGGAGAGACAAGTTCGGCTGCTTTAAACTCACAAGCGTATCGCTCGAACGTGCCGTCTGTTAATAGCACTCATGTCTCGATGTCCTCATACAGAGGCTACACAAACTCTACTAACCTGGGAGCTGTAGTAAGCCTTCCTTAGTAAAGGTATGTGATAAACTTGTCCAGATCTCTGACGACTGTTAAGTATAGCGGTCAACGGATGTATTTGAATCACGACTTGGGCGGGGCGAGACGGATTGCGGGCCAGCCTTTCGCGAAAGTAACAATTCACCTGGAATGATGCATGACAATGCTGCTGGAGAAGCTATGAAAAAGCGACTGGTCTTTGGGAGATTGCTGTCTCCTGTCTGCAACATATTTTCAAGGATCAGCCATGGCTGCTGCGGGTGAGTGGAGAGATGAGGTCAGCTGCTAGAAACTCACAAGCGTATCGCTCGAACCTGCTGTCCGTTAATAGTGCTCATATCTCTACTCATACAGAGGCTACACAAACTCTATATTAACCTGGGAGCTGTAGTAAGCCTTCCTTAATTAGTAAACTATGTGGTAAACTTGCCCAGATCTCTGACGCTTCGTGCGCTCTCAGTTCGAAGATGGCATCCATGTAACTACTAGAGACGCTATTTTGATCACATGCTTTGTAGGGGCCCCATATGGAGACGTATAAAATATATATAGTTTAGGATCACAATGGTATGGGTTTCACACCTCTGTGACCCCTACTTTTAGCAATTCATTATTTTAATTAGTTATTAATTTACACCCCCTTCTTATCTCTACACTTGGCAGAGTATGTACGTATACATATGTACTTTTCTTGGCCTGGGTATCTCTCTGCCATCCTCTCCTCTCATCCTGGAGTGACTTCAGTGTGAACATATTTTTAGTGTCTGTGTATACCCGGCCATCACTGTATCCACTGTTGACTGTATTAAAAATGGTGGACGATGCCGACAGTAAATAAGAAAGAGCTGGAAAATGGGGAGACTAAAACTGCTTTGGTCTTTGTCAGCTCTGTCAGGTACACACTGAGATACGTCTGCAACGTTATTCTCGTGTTTAGAAAGGCGTGACAGACAGACACAACCATTCAATTAACCCACAGGGTAACTAGTCAGGTACTCATACCACTGGATACCTATGGCAGAGGGACAGATGATGTTATCTATAGGCCTTAGCTGACTCCATCTGGAGTCGGCTAAGGCTTATATAGTGTATCTTCTGCTACTCTCCTACATGGCCTAGTAGTATGAGTGCCTGGCTAGTATTTAGGGGGCCTTAGATTAGATTCCTAGCTGGATTGCAGATGTTTTTTTCTGTCTTTCCGATTGACACAGACTTGATGTAAATGTATGTACATGTACATAATGTCAGTGATGGTATTACTTGATGAGTTAATTGCATACATGTTTTATCACTGCAGATCAAGCTGTAATGGAAGAAGAAATTGTCTCAGTCGCAGCTGCAGAAAGTCCGATATCTCAAGAAATTTTGGTATGCTCATTAGTATTACATACATATAGTATACTCTTTCTGAACAGGCATAAAAATTAGTTTTGACCTGATACATGTTGACATCTAACTATTGCAGCTTTATTCTGCAGATAACACCTTGTTAGCCATTGTTTTTGTATATAACTTGTTTCTGTTGTTTTTTTGGGGGGAGAAACTTTCCTTGCAGACATGTGTTGTCATAAATCATGATTAGCAAAGGATAGTATGTTCAGTACCGTATTCTACGTATTATCGCGCATCCCCTAGCTTCTTTGAGCAAAAGTTATTGTGGAGGGTATATATACTTTAGTGTAGTATCCGCCCTCCCCTTATACTGTCCATGCGAGCTAAATCTATAACTAAAAACCGAAAACTCCAAGACAGTGAGTAGAATCGAGCAGCAAAATTTGATCTTTGGCATGCGGAATGCCAATGGTAAGTCAGCTAGCCATTTAGCTTTTTAGCTGATAATAGTTATCTGCATGCTTCCATAATAACTTTTTAAATACATTTTGCATCCATACTTGGCTCAAATATGCTAAAAAAAGGCTCTACTTACCTTGTAACCTAACTTTGCATATTGTGCATTTGCTATGCATCCGAGTGGGCAGATACTACATTGCGATTATACAAACTACGTATTATCCGCCCACCTCCCTCTTTCACCTAGCACTTAAGTGGCCTGCCCATGGGCGGATAATATGTAGAGTACGGTAGTGATGTAAGGTTATTTTGCAAACTGACAACAGCAAAAATATAGCAGAGCCATCTTCCGTCTTTACAAAGCACATTCTGAATGGCAGCAGCGTTCCTTTCTTCAGGCAGGCCCTGGTTGCATACATGGCATAGCAGCTTAGCTGTAGCTATACCACAGCACATTTAATTGTGGAGTATTAGCAAGTATAGTTATACTTCAAATGAAACCACAAACAACTGCAAGGCAATACGAGCAAGGATTGTACATGTACATGTAGGTTGTAGGAGTGCTGAGAGCTATGCGGGTACTGACTCGTATATCTTATAGCAACTCACTGAAGCGCACTCCAAATCCTAACAGAAGCTTGTGTACACCTCAGGCGTTGCAAGCAATATGGGTTTCAAACTACCAAGCACGTGCTCAGTTGAACATCCGTTTATGTTATTAATTGTTATGAACGAAAATGGAGTGGAACGGCAAGCGTTCACTTGAGAGCGATAGTAAATCACTGCCGAAAACTTAAAAAATGCTCTGGTATGAGTGTACTGCCCGAATGCAAATGTCGCTTCTTCGCGTTTGAATCATTGTAATTGCTTCAGTCAATATTGTGGTAGCCTGGCTGAAAAAAACAATTATAATCATCATAAAAAAGGACAATTTGCCCATTTAGCGACTTGCCGATGTAGTGCTTAAGCAGTGCTCTCCAGCATCGCTAAGAGTCTTGTTGCTGATGAAAACACTCGAGAATGGCAGGTACATGTATGGCTCATAAAGGCTTATGACTACATGTAAAACAGACTTTTGAACATACCATTTTGTACACATTTAATGTGGTGGCCATTTTTTTTCAGGCCCATCCCTACATATGGAGTACTACTGTACTCCATGATTATGATAATGATAACTGTACATTTATCACTATTTGTAATTACACACTATTTTAGTTCAACAAAGGGTCTAGCTAGCCTAAAGGAACTATTTAATAATGGTGTGTGATTAACATGGAATTACATGGATTCTCGTGCCATTTTGGAATAATTACACTTGCCATAAATTGCACTCACTTCACTCATGCAATTACCTTGCCTATTGCTCATGCAATTATTCCCAGATTGCACTCGAATCCATGTGATTACTATTAATGAATTGTACCCATTTTCTTCTGTAGCATGTTGTACAGCAAGTAAAGGAAAGGTGGTGTAGTGGACATGTAAGTGAATTATAAATGCCCATAGCTGGTTGTGTATTGAGTTAAAATAGCTCAATGTAAACTGGTTTTATATGTATCCCTTCAAGAGAACATGCATAGGCTAGACAACATGATTTTTATGTCATCCAATGTATACATACATACCCTCCTGTCTCAAAGAAATCATTTACTTTTATAGACCATCTCAAGTGAAGATTTTATCTACCTGATGTCTCTAAGCAGAAAGAAGGTATAGTATGTATACAGTTTGTAAGTGTGAAGTTATAATTTTTTCTTTGGGGAATCTAACATTGAGTTGATTAAATTTTTTGACAATGGATCTGTGGAAGCAGGGCTTTCATAAACTCATGGGTGATTATTTTGCTGCCATTTTGATATTACTCTCACATGATTTATACTCATGTAAATACAGTTGCTGCCATTATGTTTATGCTATTGACCATGCATTCACAGATTCAGCTGGAGCTTGTAATATCCTCAGTCAGAGGACAAACTTACCTGTGATTTCTTATGCTTTCAGCACTTTTACCCCTGATTACATCATAAAGGTCCATTCATTAATGACTTGCACTAAATGTAATTAAGAAGACCTAGCTAGCTCCAACTATAGCTGTATGGTGTCATTGCCAAGATATGTCTGTAGGATAGCAGTTTTGCATTTCCCCTATGTTTAGATGCTCAGTTGAGACCTGGGAGTCACTTGAACACCTTAACTCTGTTGTAAATATAGGAAAAAGCTTACTCTCTATTATCTACTGCTACAGATAATCCAAGAATTTGGTTGCTAGGGTCACTGGTTCTAAAAGGTATAGTGCAAGTCTCCCATTCCTTTCATCCACCCTACCATGGACCATGGTTTCTCTTCCCACCTTGTATCTTGTAGCCATTTAGGATACCTCCTCATTGTATGTTTGGTCCTATTTCTCCTCTCTTTCATTAACTCCATATTACCCCTTAGAAGAACCGTCATCCATACTCTAAATTGATAGTGTACCTGAAACATTCATGTTTCGGCACATTCCATGCATGCATATGTACCTGTAAGAGGCATGTAAATTGACAATGAAATATACACAGTGCAGTAATGTAATAAGCAGAGAATGCATCAACATGCACGGAACTGCTATAAACTCCACGCATGATATGTATGTACTTGTGGGAAAAGAAACCCATACAGCGAACATGCATATGGCGTAGAGGAATAGACCATGCATGAAACATATGCAAATTTACAGCTGCTGTTCATTATGGAGTACGGTAGTACTCCATATATAGGGATGGCTCCAAAAAAAATTGGCTGCCCCATTGTATGTGTACAAAGTGATATGTTCAAAACTCTGCCCTAGACTTAATCAAAGCTTTTGTGGACCATACCTGTCATTCTCGAGTGTTTTCAACAGTAACAAGACTGTTAACGCTGACAGAGAGCATTGCTGAAGTACCAAATCGGCAAGTCGCTAAATCGGCAAATCATTTTCAGTATTCTTCTTGCTTTCTTCCGAGGTCATAGCACAACAATTACTGAAGCGATTACAATCATGATTCCAATGCAAAGAAGCGCTACTGGATCTGGGCTATTGCACCCGCACCATAGCGTTCTCAAACAAATCAAACCGTTCAGCTAAGATTCTCAAGTGCTCGAGGCAAGTACTTGCCGCTATATGCCGTTCTGTTCCGTTCTGTTCTGCGTATTAAACGATGGTTACGCCTACACCGGAAACGCAGCCTCGAGCACAAGCTGTTCTGCTTAGACGTTAATAATACTTGGAGTACGCTTTATGACGGACCCAAAGTGAGTTGCTGTTAAGTGTAGTTACGTTATAATAGCAAGAACACTGTTAGAACTGCTAGACCATTACAGACCAAACTAACATCCATGATGTGCATTAAATGGAGTCTGTAGACAGCTGTCTGCCATTACAATGTTGCGTACAGGAATGAGTGGGTGTACAGTGGCATTCTCAAGTTGGTAGGTGCTTAGCTACAATTCACATTAGCTGTATTTTGCTATTCTGTTAAGCCCCACTGAAAGCTTTGCAGTGCAAAGTGCATTCTGTGTCTGTTACATTATAGGTGCTGTTAGTTTATCATGAATGGGAGCATATGTGGATACAGGTAATACTGCTCATCTACCCCACACAAGCGCACCATCTAAACACCATTCATGCCTTTTTCCTCCCCCCCAAAAAACAACAGAAACAAGTAACAAAGAAAACATTTAAAAAAATGAAAGAACATATAGGGATGGAATCCCCAAAAAACAACCAAACAAGGTAGGACAGAAGAAATGTGAAAAATATTGCCACCTGGACACTTGCCACACTTTTGTGCCAGTGGCCATCGAAACCTCGGGTGCCATTGGGCCTACAACCAGAGTGTTCTTGAGAGAGTTGGGCCAACGTCTTGGGCAGGTCACCGGAGAGGCCAGATCCTACAACTACCTCCTCCAGCGCCTCTCGGTTGCCATTCAGAGAGGTGGTTGCCCTTTTGGGGGTTGTGCATTCCTTTATAGAAAGTCTTTGTCGCCTATTATTTCTGCAGTTAGAAGTGTTCTTTGCTGTTTCTCTTAGAGACACCTCAGACATAATCACTTTATTAATCTGTGTCTACCTCCCTACCGATTATGGCACTCTTGCTTCATATAATGACTTCCTTTTTGCTTTAGGTGAGCTGGAGGGTTTCATTACATCATAATTATTTGATTACATTGTAATTGGTGGCGACTTTAATGTAGATTTCAATCGATCCTCTAGTTCTCTCAGTCTTCTTTCTAATCTTATGGCTGACCTTGATTTGGTTGCTGTTGATGACTTCTTTCAACAATCCATTGGCTTTACCTATAAAAGGGATGATGGCTCTTGCAAAACTTGGCCGGATCACTTTCTTTGTGATTTCTCTGCTGTCCCTGCTTTCGCAAGTGTATGCAAGATTGATTGTGGATCTAATCTCTCGGTTCATCATCCTATTGCTGCCTCTTTTTCTTCAGCCACACCTTCATCCCGTTCACTACATTTAAGAGCTTCTGATTCTGTTTCTCATCCTCCCAGGATTGCTTGGCATTGTGCCACTAGAGACCACATATCTGCCTACCGTGACTTAGTTGCAAGGAGTCTGTCAACTTTCCCAGTTTAGGCTTTGTGCTCAGAGACAAACTGTACGATCATCTAATTGAACTTAATAGCTATGCAGAATCTCTTTGCAAGTGCTTACATGAGTGTGCTATTCATACTTTACCTAAGTAGTGTGTTTCCTCTTCTAGTTTCCCTGGTTGGAACCATTCTGCTCGGCTTCTCAAAGACAAGGCCAAATTTTTATACAACATCTGGAATTCTGCTGGGTCACCCTCAAGTGGAGTCCTTTTCCAAATTAAGAAATCTTCTAAGTCCAGGTACAAATATGAAGTTTGTCGTTTAAAGAGACGAGAGTTTCATATTAGATGAGAACGATTGGCTTCTGCTCTTGCTCTGTCTCGCACCAGAGATTTCTGGCAGGAGGTCAAGCATATCCGTAAGCCAAAGTGCCATAGTGACTCTGTTACATCTATAGATGGCATTCAAGATGCTCACGGTATAGCTATAAGTTAGTAGTTATTTGAATACTCATGACCCTCACCCTAGAGATGTTATGCTTTCTTTTCTGTCTTCTAACATCAGTAAAGTGGATACTGCCTCCTTTTTTATTTCTGTTGAGTGTGTTCACTCTGCCTTCTCAGAGCTCAAGTTGAGCAAATCTGATGGCTCTCTTCTTGCTTTGGATCATTTGAGCATGTGTCTACCTGTTATTGCGGAACCCCTATCTGTTCTTTCACAGCTATGATTCGTCATTCCTTTATGCCTAAACTATTTTGAGATTGTACCCTTGTACCGATCCCAAAGAGTGGTATGTACCCCAATGCCAGTGACAGTTATCGTGCTATTGCCTTAGCACCTACTCTGAGCAAAGCCCTTGAATGGCGTCTCCTATTGCAATACCCTGACCAATTCTCCACCTCTGTTTTGCAATTTGGTTTTAAACGGTTCATGTCCACATCCCTTTGTACTGGCACTGTGAAAAATGTAGCTCATCAATGTGTACGTAATGGCTCACCGGTTTTTGGTTGCCTACTAGGTGCTTCCAAAGCTTTTGATCTAGTTCGGCATGACATTCTCTTTGACCGTCTGCTTCAACGTCATTTACCTCCACTCATTATCTTTTTCCTGCTAAATTGGTATAAATCTCAGGAGCTTTGTGTGAAGTGGGGCGGCATCGTATCTTATGCTTTTTGTATTGCTAATAGAGTTCGTCAGGGTGGTGTTCTGTCTCCTGTTCTGTTTACTATCTATATGGATGAGTTCTTGCTTCAGTTGAAGCGTAAGGACATTGGGTGTCACTGGGACCACCTCTTCGCTGGTACTCTCTGTTATGCTGACAATTTGATCCTTCTTGCTTCTTCCCCTTCAGCCTAACTACAATTCGTTAATACTATTACTCACTTAGGTCATGTATTAACTTACAATCTGTCGGACTCTACTGACATTATGCTGAAAACTCGTGATATGGTTGAAAAGGCTAATATTGTCTTCTTTGTTGGTTCACTGGAACTTTTGCCTCTCCATGGTGCTGCACTTTGGAATCTTTCTAATCCTATTCTTTGTTCTCTTGAGGTTGCTTTTAATAATATTTTGTGTAAACTTTGGAGGCTTCCTTTCAATTGCCATACCAGAATTCTTCATCTTACTGCAAACTCGAAAGCTTGTTCAATGTAATTTTCCACAGATCACGGTCTTTTTTATGCTCAGCTACATCCAAGTGTCCGTCCTCTCTTGTCCGTGCTATTTTTTTAAGTTCGGCAAATCTTTGCTACACTTCAGTTGGCTACAACTCTCTCTACGGCATCTCCCATCTGAAGCGGTATTCTCCAGAGGATGCCTACTGTGCTGCTATTGTTTGGGATCTGCACTTGTTTGGTTCTACCGCATGGTCGAATAAACACATTATTAGGACTGTTTCCTCTATTTAACCACATTAAAATTTGTGTTTTTACTGCACCATTGTTGGTGTGTGTTATATGTAATATAATAATGATAATATAATATATGCATACATGCACAGACTATTCATGAGATTTACATGACCCATGTATGTAGGAGTAGATATGAAATGTTACTGGTTGTTGCATGGTGTATGCATATTTCATACATGAAACATGCATAATTACCCATGGTTACCCATGCATTGCTCGTATCTGAAAGCATCCCCAATCCTTGCATGTTTTATGCATCATGCATACATGGAATTTGTATGTTTCTTGCATGTATTTTAGCTACTGGTGAAATATTAATTTACCGGTATGTGCATGAAACACTATGCGGGATATGCCTATAGAAATGCAATTATTAAAAGTTACGTACGTATCTACGTAACTATCAGTTTCACTGCACACAGCCTGCAGACGACATTTGGTACGTAAAAATGTGCTGAAATACGCATGTAACATGCATATTTCAGGTGCACCTTGTACACTTACTTAAACCAAGCTGAATAGATTTCAAGGAATCAATTTGCCTCTTATTATAAGCCCACACGTCACTATGTACCATGTGTTAAAGTAATAGTAACAGTAACTCCCTATGACTGTACTGATTGCATAACTATCCTATGAGGTGTTATTAGCAAATTTAGTGCTGAAATTGGAATCTCCCCCACTTTGATGTACTTATAATTGCCTCTTTAACCTACTGTGTGATGACGTCCATTTGTTACAGATAGTAGAGTAAACTTAGACTATACACTATCTATGGGGAATTAATTATGTTTGCTGATCTCATCAAGTTCGCTATTAGTGCAGCTAATGTAACTTAAATGTAGAACAGCTCTATGGTTTTAGCAGCAATGGTCACCTCTTCCAGAGTTTTCAGTAACTCATAGCTGCATGTTTGTTACCGTGAAGCTTGGTTTTGGAGACAGTAAATCCTTGTATGTTTACAGCTTTTGTATGCATACATGTATGTAGGTGCATGCAATTTGTACGGTTTCATTGCAAGTTGATGTGATTTGAATTACTTGTTGGCAACATAAATTGCAATTTCTGCTTGTAGGTGCAAAAGGTGCTGCAGCTAGCTGAAATTGATTTCTCTGAAGTGACTGTCATTGCAGTTGTGCAAAATGTGAGTCGCAAACTTATTAAATTTATTGCATGGTTTGTGGGCAGATGAAAGGCACTGTGTGTGCTAATAATTGGCATATTGCACAGTTAACCGTGCCATATCTGGGTATGATACAGGTTACAGAGATAACCAGATTTGTGGTTTCCGTGCAATCACAAGGTCGTAGCAAAGTACTAAATCAAGCTAAAAATTCAAGAAATACGGCTAAAAAATGCAGCAGTAGACACAACTACAGTGACTGAAAGGCATAGTAGACACAGCAAGTTGGGAACATCATGCTGGAGCAGAGAGCACTCACCTGACAGTCGCTTGTTGCTCCACAGACACTCTTTGTATACAGTATCCATGCTCTCCAGCATGCAGGAACTCGAATACAGTACCCAGAAGGGTAACACCAACAGCTGCATGCCCATGCATTCGACAAAGAAGTTTAGGAAGTGGCTCACCGCTGTACGGGCTGAGTTGCTCTTGTCAGATGATTTCAACACTTTCTGAAGCTAAGCGCTAGCTGTTCTGCCGGGTTTCTGGCCAGCTTCGCACTTACAAATCTGGAGAATCCTCTGCAGCTAGCAATCCTTGTCAACAACAAAATGGCGTCCTTGAATATTTCTTTCTATAAGATTATCTGACATCACCGAAAATGACATGCAATAAATTAGATAAACCATGGCAACGCAGGCTATATTGCCATGGTTTAATACTTAAACCATGGCAGCCAATGGTGCTACTAGGTAGAAGTACGTACGTATATACAACTTCCAGTCTGGTCATTATTACCCATGATCATTATCATGGTTAATAATGTTATTATTAGGCAAATGCAGGACATTGTGGGCGAGCCTGAGTGAGTGCCTGTGCATTGTATTAGCAAATGGGCATTTCAAAGTTGAAGTAATACACAGTGATCAGATTGTATGACTAGATAGGGCTCATAGATACTGCACTAACCACTCCAACAGTAGCCTGGACACTATAGCTATTTTTATGAGACAGCCAACTGTGGGAAGTAATATGGGTGCTGTTATATTATTCATTAACAAGTTCGTGTTTGAATATTGTAGTCTTGATTTGTGCTGAGACTTTATGTTACACTGAGGGAGAGGAGCCTTATATCATGCTGTGATCACTTCATTCACGTTTTCATGTTCTACTTCTCCATAGCTAGCTATTTTAAGTATAAAAAGAGCCTACATCACAGCATGATTCTGCACATAAATGGGAAATACGTCCAGCAGTGTTAACGTCTAAGCATACATAAATGACAAGGTTGCAGATTGTGCTCAGTTACTAGTAATTCTAGGTTAAATGTACCTGTAACTAAATAATGGTTGGGCTGATCTCTTCTTGCACAGCTGTTACCGACAGTGCTGGCTCAGCCATTTCGCAATGCGTTTGTAGTTAACCAAAACTGGATTACTACCACTGTCTAGCCCTTCTTCGCCATGTAAGCAACATAAAAATTAACTTAGATTGATGTACCTTGGCCTATTGGGCCTGCAAACTTCCAGTAGCTTCCATTCTGTCTGCTCGTGCACACAAATGTAATGCGCTTTGCATACGTAATGCGTAATACGCAAAATTAGAATTTTGTACTTAGATTCGGTAAGACGTATGTACCATAATAATAATAATATATATATATATATATATATATAGACACGGGAGCAGAATTCAACTCGCTAGTGTGGGGCTCGCTCAGGCTCGCCCCAATTAGTTGTAGCGCACTGCCATGCAGTGTTCGAGACCTTACCAAGTAGCACGGAGAACTATGTACCACCTAACAGGGCCTACAATGGTAGCCGGTTAGCTAATTACCATCTTTTTAGCAGGGCCTACCATTGTAGCCTGTTACCTGGGAGAGTTGCGGTTGCCAACTGTTGAGTCCCACCACATTAGAAATAAGGGACTAAAGGTACCTTGATCTTGGTTTGTCTGGGCGGTGGGTGGTAATATGAGAACCTAATTAATAAATATCAACCTTGTTTAGAAATTAGTATCTCTGGCAACAAAAAGGCCCAAATGCCATCTTGAATTTGTGGTGCAAACATCTACGTACCTAATGCTACAGGTTTAGGTTTGTTGCGTTTATATGGGAAGTGGAGCTATGGTTAGTTAGAAGATGAATATAGATATTATTTACATTAGCCCTTGTCACCTTTGACTACTATCTGTTTAAAATGTTTTTCAGAGCAGGTATATCCTTTAGTACACTCATTAAGAATATGGCCTGCTCATAAAGCTGTACATATGGTTGCATTGGAGTATTCAACAATTAAGTGGCACAGATAGCAGCAGTGGCCTTACCCTGGGGTAGCAGCCTCGGATAGATAGAGAACAGTTTTACTGCAACTAGCTAAGATCAGAGCTTTGAAACAGTTAGCCTCATTCCCAGGCTCTCCCCTTGAAGAATAGGGGACAAAACTATGAAACTGATGTCTAAAAACCTTAAAAGTGGCCAGATGTTTAATTCAGCGTGCTGGAAAGTAAGTATGCTTCTTTTTTTTCATCAAGTAGGAAATAAGTGCTGTGAAAGAGGTTTCCTCTTATAACACTTAAAGTCTCATTGAGTTGTACTGTAAATTAATGAAGAGCTGACCTAGCTAAACACTGTAAATTTCACCTGCTATTGCATAATCAGTTGTGTATAGGTGTGTAATGATACCCTCTGGAAGTAGCTGTGGTTGGCCTCTGCGCGATATATATATACACATGCACTAGCTCAGATTTGATCCCCACACTGCAAGATGACTTAATTGCCTCGTGCTAAGGTGCTTGGCAATTATATTTTATAAGAAAAAATGGACAGAAACAAGTACAAAAAACCATTTTCAAAAAATGGTAGGAAATGGAGGTACTACAAAGCACTCAAACAAGGTGTAGGGATAGCATAATCACAAAGTTAAACATACATAGCCCCATCCCTACATCTTTTTCACACGTCAACTACAACATAAATAACTCTAATTTTATTACAAGGGCTATGAATACAATTGGTATGGAAGGCAACTCCAGCACAGCTCGATACAACACATGACAAACTGTATATAGATCAGTGCTGCATGCTGTAACATGTGAAAAAGATGTAGGGATGGGGCTATGTATGTTTAACTTTGTGATTCTGCTATCCCTACACCTTGTTTGAGTGCTTTGGTACTTCCATCCCTACATCTTTTATATATTTTTTGAAAATGTTTTTCTGTACTTGTTCCCAAATATGTGCCCATCCCTCTGTTTGAGTAGCCACTGAACCACAGTTAAATGCAGTAGTACGTATACATGTATATTAAGGGCACTATGAATGCATTACCTGTGGTTATTACACACATAGCCCTGGGCCTACATACGTATCATGGAGTACGGTAGTACTCCATATATAGGGATAGCACTGGAAAAAATGGCTGCTACAATGCATGTGTACAAAGTGATATGTTAAAAACTCTATCCTAGATGTAGTCATAGGCTTTGATGAGCTATACCTGTCATTCTCCAGTGTTTTCATCAGTAACAAGACTGTCTGAAGTGCCACATTGGCAAGTCACTAAATGGGCAAATTAACTATCTCGTAATTCTTCCGATTCTTCAGAGAGGCTACCACAATAATGGCTGAAGTGATTGCAATGATTCAAACGTGAAGAAGCGGCAATATCCATGGAGTACTGCACCAATACCAGAGCTCTTTCAAAGAACTGGAAGTTTTCGGCAGTGATTTACTAGCGCTGTCGAGTAAACGCTTGCCATTACAGGCCATTTTCAGTTACTTATAACAATTAATAACGTAACCGGAAGCTCAACTACTGAGCACGTGTTTTGGATCAGCTTGCGACGGCAGGCTTTTGCTAGGACTTGGAGTGCACTTTACCATAGCAGTGAGTAAGGTGCAGGAATGGCTGTTTATACACTTATATTTTTTGCATGTTATACAGTAGAGTAAGTAATGGATATTCGGACGACAGGTATAATCGGACGCGCTAGCGCCGTACACATATATTACTGGAAGTGGGCGGGGCCTTCGATTGATACTACAGACCCTTCGCACTCTGAGTTCCAAGTTAGATGTTCCTCCGTTACTTGGTTCTGGAGCTATAGCCTTCCAAAAGTAAGTCCGAATATATCAAAGATCGGATAATTGTATGTATTGTCGGACTCCATTCCTTGTCTCTTCTTTAAAGCAACTGTTGGTAAAATTTCTGCAGCATTGGGAAGCTCCACGACCCTGCTGCTGCACGCCAATTTTTCGTAGTTGTAACTGCCTGGAGCACTGAGGGGTGTTGCTGAGTGTGAAGCAGGGTCACTCTATCTATAATCGGACAGTAGATTTTGTATTTTTTGCCGTAGACACCCTAAAATACCCGCTAGCAACGTTTTATTTAAACTGACCACTCATAATGATTATCCCTTAGGGGACGGTCCAGTTAGTCCAACTAGTCAGTTTGAATAACGTCTTGAAAGTTTCTATGTCACAGATAGTCCTTTAAGTGTTACTAGCATAGCAGAACTGGTAAAATTTTATTTTTAACTGACCAGTCTTAATGATTATCCCTTTGGGGACGGGCCAGTTAGTCCAACTGGTCAGTTTGAATAAAGTCTTGACGGTTTCTATGTCACAGATAGTCCTTTAAGTGTTACTAGCATAGCAGAACTGGTAAAGTTTTATTTTTAACTGACCAGTCTTAATGATTATCCCTTTGGGGACGGGCCAGTTAGTCCACCTGGTCAGTTTAAGTAAAGACTTGACAGTTTCTATGTCACAGATAGTCCTTTAAGTATTACTAACATGGCAGAACTTGTCAGTTTGAATAAAGTCTTGACAGTTTCTATGTCACAAATAGTCCTTTAAGTATTACTAACATAGCAGAACTGGCAATGTTTTATTTAAACTGACCAGTCTTAATGATTTTCCCTTAGGGGATGGTCCAGTTAGTCCAACTAGTCAGTTTGAATAACGTCTTGAAAGTTTCTATGTCACAGATAGTTCTTTAAGTGTTACTAACATGGCAGTACTGGCAAAAGTCTGACCAGTCTTAATGATTATCCCTTAGGGGACGGGCCAGTTAGTCCAACTGGTCAGTTTGAATAAAGTCTTGACGGTTTCTATGTCACAGATAGTCCTTTAAGTGTTACTAGCATAGCAGAACTGGTAAAGTTTTATTTTTAACTGACCAGTTTTAATGATTATCCCTTAGGGGACGGGCCAGTTAGTCCACCTGGTCAGTTTAAGTAAAGACTTGACAGTTTCTGTCACAGATAGTCCTTTAAGTATTACTAACATGGCAGAACTTGTCAGTTTGAATAAAGTCTTGACAGTTTCTATGTCACAAATAGTCCTTTAAGTATTACTAACATAGCTGAACTGGCAATGTTTTATTTACAGTCTTAATGATTATCCCTTAGGGGATGGTCCAGTTAGTCCAACTAGTCAGTTTGAATAAAGTCTTGACAGTTTCTATATCATAAATAGTCCTTTAAGTGTTACTAACATAGCAGAACTGGCAACGTTTTATTTAACTGACCACTCTTAATGATTACCCCTTAGGGGACGGTCCAGTTAGTCCAACTTGAATAACGTCTTGAAAGTTTCTATGTCACAGATAGTTCTTTAAGTGTTACTAACATGGCAGAACTGGCAAAAGTTTGACCAGTCTTAATGATTATCCCTTTGGGGACGGGCCAGTTAGTCCATTTGGTCAGTTTAAGTAAAGACTTGACAGTTTCTATGTCACAAATAGTCCTTTAAGTGTTACTAACATAGCAGAACTGGCATTGTTTTATTTAAACTGACCAGTCTTACTGATTTTCCCTTAGGGGATGGTCCAGTTAGTCAGTTTGAAGTCTTGACAGTTTCTATATCATAAGTAGTCCTTTAAGTGATACTAACATAACAGAACTGGCAACGTTTTATTTAAACTGACCACTCTTAATGATTATCCCTTAGGGGACGGTCTAGTTAGTCTAACTGGTCAGTTTGAATAATGTCTTGAAACTTTCTATGCCACAGATAGTTCTTTAAGTGTTACTAACATGGCAGAACTGGCAACGTTTTATTTATACTGACCACTCTTAATGATTATCCCTTGAGGAAGTGCCAACTGGTCAGAGTCTTGACAGTTTCAGATGTTACAGATAGTCCTTTAAGTGTTACTAACATAGCAGAAATGGCAATGTTTTATATAAAACTGACCAGTCTTAATGATTTTACCCTAGAGGAAGGGCCAATTAGTCCAATGGAAGAGCCAGTTAGTCGAAGAAGTCAGTTTAAACAAAGTCTTGACAGTTTCTATGTTACAGATAGTCCTTTTAGTGTTACTAATATAGCAGAAAAGGCAAGTTTTATATAAAACTGACGAGTCTTAATGATTTTCCTCTAGAGGAAGGGCCAATTAGTCCAATGGAAGAGCCAGTTAGTCGAACAAGTCAGTTTAAACAAAGTCTTGACAGTTTCTATGTTGCAGAAAGTCCTTTAAGTGTTACTAACATAGCAGAAATGACTATAAAACTGACCAGTCTTAATGATTTTCTCCTAGAGGAAGGGCCAATTAGTCCAACTGGTCAGTTTAAACAAAGTCTTGACAGTTTCTATGTTACAGTAGTCCTTTAAGTGTTACTAACATAGCAGAAATGGCAATGTTTTATATAAAACTGACCAGTCTTAATGATTTTCCCCTAGAGGATGGGCCAATTAGTCCAACTGGTCAGTTTAAACAAAGTCTTGACAGTTTCTATGTTACAGATAGTCCTTTAAGTGTTACTAACATAGCACAAATGGCAATGTTTATATAAAACTGACCAGTCTTAATGATTTTCCGCTAGAGGAAGGGCCAATTAGTCCAATGGAAGAGCCAGTTAGTCGAACAAGTCAGTTTAAACAAAGTCTTGACAGTTTCTATGTTACAGATAGTCCTTTATGTGTTACTAACATAGCACAAATGGCAATGTTTTATTTAAACTGACCAGTGTTAATGATTATTTTTCCCTAGAAGAAGTGCCAGTTAGTCCAACTGGTCAGTTTAAACAAAGTCTTGGCTGTTTCTATGTTACAGATAGTCCTTTAAGTGTTACTAACATAACAGAAATGGCAATATTTTATATAAAACTGACCAGTCTTGATGATTTTCCACTAGAGGATGGGCCAATTAGTCCAACTGGACAGTTTAAACAAAGTCTTGACGGTTTCTATGTTACAGATAGTCCTTTAAGTGTTACTAACAAAACAGAAATGGCAATATTTTATATAAAACTGACCAGTCTTGATGATTTTCCACTAGAGGATGGGCCAATTAGTCCAACTGGACAGTTTAAACAAAGTCTTGACAGTTTCTATGTTACAGATAGTCCTTTAAGTGTTACTAACATAGCAGAAATGGCAATGTTTTATATAAAACTGACCAGTCTTGATAATTTTCCACTAGAGGAGGGGCCAATTAGTCCAACTGGACAGTTTAAACAAAGTCTTGACAGTTTCTATGTTACAGATAGTCCTTTAAGTGTTACTAACATAGCAGAAATGGCAATGTTTTATATAAAACTGACCAGTCTTAATGATTTTCCACTAGAGGAAGGGCCAATTAGTCCAACTGGTCAGTTTAAACAAAGTCTTGACAGTTTCTATGTTACAGATAGTCCTTTATGTGTTACTAACTTAGCATAAATGGCAATATTTAAACTGACCAGTCTTGATGATTTTCCACTAGAGGATGGGCCAATTAGTCCAACTGGTCAGTTTAAATAAAGTCTTGACAGTTTCTATGTTACTGAACGTCCTTTAAGTGTTACTAACATAGCAGAAATGGCAATGTTTTATATAAAACTGACCAGTCTTGATGATTTTCCCCTAGAGGATGGGCCAATTGGTCAGTTTAAACAAAGTCTTGGCAGTTTCTATGTTACAGATAGTCCTTTATGTGTTACTAACATAGCACAAATGGCAATGTTTTATTTAAACTGACCAGTGTTAATGATGATTTTCGCCTAGAGGAAGTGCCAGTTAGTCCAACTGGTCAGTTTAAACAAAGTCTTGACAGTTTCTATGTTACAGATAGTCCTTTAAGTGTTACTAACATAGCAGAAATGGCAATGTTTTATATAAAACTGACCAGTCTTGATGATTTTCCACTAGAGGATGGGCCAATTAGTCCAACTGGACCGTTTAAACAAAGTCTTGACGGTTTCTATGTTACAGATAGTCCTTTAAGTGTTACTAACATAGCAGAAATGGCAATATTTTATATAAAACTGACCAGTCTTGATGATTTTCCACTAGAGGATGGGCCAATTAGTCCAACTGGACAGTTTAAACAAAGTCTTGACAGTTTCTATGTTACAGATAGTCCTTTAAGTGTTACTAACATAGCAGAAATGGCAATGTTTTATATAAAACTGACCAGTCTTGATGATTTTCCACTAGAGGAGGGGCCAATTAGTCCAACTGGACAGTTTAAACAAAGTCTTGACAGTTTCTATGTTACAGATAGTCCTTTAAGTGTTACTAACATAGCAGAAATGGCAATGTTTTATATAAAACTGACCAGTCTTAATGATTTTCCACTAGAGGAAGGGCCAATTAGTCCAACTGGTCAGTTTAAACAAAGTCTTGGCAGTTTCTATGTTACAGATGGTCCTTTATGTGTTACTAACATAGCAGAAATGGTGATGTTTTATATAAAACTGACCAGTCTTAATGATTTTACCCTAGAGGAAGGGCCAATTGGTCAGTTTAAACAAAGTCTTGGCAGTTTCTATGTTACAGATAGTCCTTTATGTGTTACTAACATAGCAGAAATGGCAATATTTTATATAAAACTGACCAGTCTTGATGATTTTCCACTAGAGGATGGGCCAATTAGTCCAACTGGACAGTTTAAACAAAGTCTTGACAGTTTCTATGTTACAGATAGTCCTTTAAGTGTTACTAACATAGCATAAATGGCATTGTTTTATATAAAACTGACCAGTCTTAATGATTTTCCATAGAGGATGGGCCAATTAGTCCAACTGGACAGTTTAAACAAAGTCTTGACAGTTTCTATGTTACAGATAGTCCTTTAAGTGTTACTAACATAGCAGAAATGGCAATGTTTTATATAAAACTGACCAGTCTTAATGATTTTCCCCTAGAGGAAGGGCCAGTCAGTCCAACTGGTCAGTTTAAACAAAGTCTTGACAATTTCTATGTTACAGTAGTCCTTTAAGTGTTGCTAACATAGCAGAAATGGCAATGCTTTATATAAAACTGACCAGTCTTGATGATTTTTCCCTAGAGGATGGGCCAATTGGTCAGTTTAAACAAAGTCTTGGCAGTTTCTATGTTACAGATAGTCCTTTATGTGTTACTAACATAGCACAAATGGCAGTGTTTTATCTAAACTGACCAGTGTTAATGATGATTTTTCCCTAGAGGAAGTGCCAGTTAGTCCAACTGGTCAGTTTAAACAAAGTCTTGTCAGTTTCTATGTTACAGATAGTCCTTTAAGTGTTACTAACATAGCAGAAATGGCAATGTTTTATATAAAACTGACCAGTCTTGATAATTTTCCACTAGAGGAGGGGCCAATTAGTCCAACTGGTCAGTTTAAACAAAGTCTTGACAGTTTCTATGTTACAGATAGTCCTTTAAGTGTTACTAACATAGCAGAAATGGCAATGTTTTATATAAAACTGACCAGTCTTAATGATTTTCCACTAGAGGAATGGCCAATTAGTCCAACTGGTAAGTTTAAACAAAGTCTTGGCTGTTTCTATGCTACAGATGGTCCTTTATGTGTTACTAACATAGCAGAAATGGTGATGTTTTATATAAAACTGACCAGTCTTAATGATTTTACGCTAGAGGAAGGGCCAATTAGTCCAACTGGTCAGTTTAAACAAAGTCTTGTCAGTTTCTATGTTATAGATAGTCCTTTAAGTGTTACTAACATAGCATAAATGGCTTTGTATTATAAAACTGACCAGTCTTAATGATTTTCCCCTAGAGGATGGGCCAATTAGTCCAACTGGTCAGTTTAAACAAAGTCTTGACATTTTCTATGTTACAGTAGTCCTTTAAGTGTTACTAACATAGCAGAAATGGCAATGTTTTATATAAAACTGACCAGTCTTAATGATTTTCCCCTAGAGGAAGGGCCAGTTAGTCCAACTGGTCAGTTTAAACAAAGTCTTGACAGTTTCTATGTTACAGATAGTCCTTTATTTGTTTCTAACATAGCACAAATGGCAATGTTTTATTTAAACTGACCAGTGTTAATGATGATTTTCCCCTAGAGGAAGGGCCAATTATTCCAACTGGTCAGTTTAAACAAAGTCTTGACAGTTTCTATGTTACTATAAGTGTTACTAAGATAGCAGAAATGGCAATGTTTAATATAAAACTGACCAGTCTTAATGATTTTCCCCTAGAGGATGGGCCAATTAGTCCAACTGGTCAGTTTAAACAAAGTCTTGACAGTTTCTATGTTACAGATAGTCCTTTATGTGTTACTAACATAGCACAAATGGCAATGTTTTATTTAAACTGACCAGTGTTAATGATGATTTTCCCCTAGAGGAAGTGCCAGTTAGTCCAACTGGTCAGTTTAAACAAAGTCTTGACAGTTTCTATGTTACAGATAGTCCTTTAAGTGTTACTAACATAGCAGAAATGGCAATGTTTTATATAAAACTGACCAGTCTTGATGATTTTCCACTAGAGGATGGGCCAATTAGTCCAACTGGACAGTTTAAACAAAGTCTTGACAGTTTCTATGTTACAGATAGTCCTTTAAGTGTTACTAACATAGCATAAATGGCAATGTTTTATATAAAACTGACCAGTCTTAATGATTTTCCCCTAGAGGATGGGCCAATTAGTCCAACTGGTCAGTTTAAACAAAGTCTTGACAGTTTCTATGTTACAGATAGTCCTTTAAGTGTTACTAACATAGCAGAAATGGCAATGTTTTATATAAAACTGACCAGTCTTAATGATTTTCCCCTAGAGGAAGGGCCAGTTAGTCCAACTGGTCAGTTTAAACAAAGTCTTGTCAGTTTCTATGTTATAGATAGTCCTTTAAGTGTTACTAACATAGCATAAATGGCTTTGTATATAAAACTGACCAGTCTTAATGATTTTCCCCTAGAGGAAGTGCCAATTAGTCCAACTGGTCAGTTTAAACAAAGTCTTGACAGTTTCTATGTTACAGATAGTCCTTTAAGTGTTACTAACATAGCAGAAATGGCAATGTTTTATATAAAACTGACCAGTCTTAATGATTTTCCCCTAGAGGAAGGGCCAATTAGTCCAACTGGTCAGTTTAACAAAGTCTTGACAGTTTCTATGTTATAGTAGTCCTTTATGTGTTACTAACATAGCACAAATCGCAAGGTTTTGTTTAAACCGACAGTGTTAATGATTATTTTTCCCTAGAAGAAGTGCCAGTTAGTCCAACTGGTCAGTTTAAACAAAGTCTTGACAGTTTCTATGTTACAGATAGTCCTTTAAGTGTTACTAACATAGCAGAAATGGCAATGTTTTATATAAAACTGACCAGTCTTGATGATTTTCCACTAGAGGATGGGCCAATTAGTCCAACTGGACAGTTTAAACAAAGTCTTGACAGTTTCTATGTTACAGATAGTCCTTTATGTGTTACTAACATAGCAGAAATGGCAATGTTTTATATAAAACTGACCAGTCTTAATGATTTTACGCTAGAGGAAGGGCCAATTAGTCCAACTGGTCAGTTTAAACAAAGTCTTGTCAGTTTCTATGTTATAGATAGTCCTTTAAGTGTTACTAACATAGCATTGTTTTATATAAAACTGATCAGTCTTAATGATTTTCCCCTAGAGGATGGGCCAATTAGTCCAACTGGTCAGTTTAAACAAAGTCTTGACATTTTCTATGTTACAGTAGTCCTTTAAGTGTTACTAACATAGCAGAAATGGCAATGTTTTATATAAAACTGACCAGTCTTAATGATTTTCCCCTAGAGGAAGGGCCAGTTAGTCCAACTGGTCAGTTTAAACAAAGTCTTGACAGTTTCTATGTTACAGATAGTCCTTTAAGTGTTACTAACATAGCAGAAATGGCAATGTTTTATATAAAACTGACCAGTCTTAATGATTTTACGCTAGAGGAAGGGCCAATTAGTCCAACTGGTCAGTTTAAACAAAGTCTTGACAGTTTCTATGTCACAGATAGTCCTTTAAGTGTTACTAACATAGCATAAATGGTATATAAAATCGACCAGTCTTAATGATTTTTCCATAGAGGAAGGACCAATTAGTCCAACTGGTCAGTTTAGACAAAGTCTGGACAGTTTCTATGTTACAGATAGTCCTTTAAGTGTTACTAACATAGCACAAATGGCAATGTTTTATATAAAACTGACCGGTCTTGATAATTTTCCACTAGAGGAAGGGCCAATTAGTCCAACTGGTCAGTTTAAACAAAGTCTTGACAGTTTCTATGTTACAGATAGTCCTTTAAGTGTTACTAACATAGCAGAAATGGCAATGTTTTGTATAAAACTGACCAGTCTTGATGATTTTCCACTAGAGGATGGGCCAATTAGTCCAACTGGTCAATTTAAACAAAGTCTTGACAGTTTGTATGTTACAGAAAGTCCTTTATGTGTTACTAACATAGCACAAATGGCATTTAATCTGACCAGTGTTAATGATGATTTTCACCTAGAGGACGTGCCAGTTAGTCCAACTGGTCAGTTTAAACAAAGTCTTGGCAGTTTCTATGTTACAGATAGTCCTTTAAGTGTTACTAACATAGCAGAAATGGCAATGTTTTATATAAAACTGACCAGTCTTGATGATTTTCCACTAGAGGAAGGGCCAATTAGTCCAACTGGACAGTTTAAACAAAGTCTTGACAGTTTCTACGTTGCAGAAAGTCCTTTAAGTGTTACTAACATAGCAGAAATGACTATAAAACTGACCTATCTTAATGATTTTCCCCTGGAGTAAAGGCCAATTAGTCCAACTGGTCAGTTTAAACAAAGTCTTGACAGTTTCTATGTTACAGATAGTCCTTTAAGTGTTACTAACATAGCACAAATGGCAATGTTTTATATAAAACTGACCAGTCTTGATGATTTTCCACTAGAGGATGGGCCAATTAGTCCAACTGGACAGTTTAAACAAAGTCTTGACAGTTTCTATGTTACAGATAGTCCTTTAAGTGTTACTAACATAGCAGAAATGGCAATGTTTTCATAAAACTGACCAGTCTTAATGATTTTCCCCT
Organism: Phakellia ventilabrum; assembly: GCA_963921505.1. Lineage (NCBI taxonomy): Eukaryota > Metazoa > Porifera > Demospongiae > Axinellida > Axinellidae > Phakellia > Phakellia ventilabrum. Next base: position 3,012,107 of record OY997395.1, on the reverse strand, counting down.
AGAGGAAGGGCCAATTAGTCCAACTGGTCAGTTTAAACAAAGTCTTGACAGTTTCTATGTTACAGATAGTCCTTTAAGTGTTACTAACATAGCAGAAATGTTTTGTATAAAACTGACCTGTCTTAATGATTTTCCCTTAGAGGAAGGGCCAATTAGTCCAACTGGTCTGTTTTAACAAAGTCTTGACAACTTCTATGTTACAGATAGTCCTATATGTGTTACTAACATAGCACAATTGGCAATGTTTATTTAAACTGACCAGTGTTAATGATGATTTTCGCCTAGAGGATGTGCCAGTTAGTCCAACTGGTCAGTTTAAACAAAGTCTTGACAGTTTCTATGTTACAGATAGTCCTTTAAGTGTTACTAACATAGCAGAAATGGCAATGTTTTATATAAAACTGACCAGTCTTGATGATTTTCCACTAGAGGAAGGGCCAATTAGTCCAACTGATCAGTTTAAACAAGTCTTGACAGTTTCTATGTTACAGATAGTCCTTTAAGTGGTACTAACATAGCACAAATGACTATAAAACTGACCAGACTGAATGATTTTCCCATAGAGGAACTTAGTCCAACTGGTCAGTTTAAACAAAGTCTTGACAGTTTCTATGTTACAGATAGTCCTTTAAGTGTTACTAACATAGCACAAATGGCAATGTTTTATATAAAACTGACCAGTCTTGATGATTTTCCACTAGAGGATGGGCCAATTAGTCCAACTGGTCAGTTTAAACAAAGTCTTGACAGTTTCTATGTTACAGATAGTCCTTTAAGTGTTACTAACATAGCAGAAATGGCAATGTTTTAATAAAACTGACCAGTCTTAATGATTTTCCCCTAGAGGAAGGGCCAATTAGTCCAACTGGTCAGTTTAAACAAAGTCTTGACAGTTTCTATGTTACAGATAGTCCTTTAAGTGTTACTAACATAGCACAAATGGCAATGTTTTATATAAAACTGACCAGTCTTGATGGTTTTCCACTAGAAGAAGTGCCAGTTAGTCCAACTGGTCAGTTTAAACAAAGTCTTGACAGTTTCTATGTTACAGATAGTCCTTTAAGTGTTACTAACATAGCAGAAATGGCAATGTTTTATATAAAACTGACCAGTCTTGATGATTTTCCACTAGAGGAAGGGCCAATTAGTCCAACTGGTCAGTTTAAACAAAGTCTTGACAGTTTCTATGTTACAGATAGTCCTTTAAGTGTTACTAACATAGCAGAAATGGCAATGTTTTATTTAAACTGACCAGTGTTAATGATGATTTTTCCCTAGAGGAAGTGCCAATTAGTCCAACTGGTCAGTTTAAACAAAGTCTTGACAGTTTCTATGTTACAGATAGTCCTTTAAGTGTTACTAACATAGCAGAAATGGCAATGTTTTATATAAAACTGACCAGTCTTAATGATTTTCCCCTAGAGGAAGGGCCAATTAGTCCAACTGATCAGTTTAAACAAGTCTTGACAGTTTCTATGTTACAGATAGTCCTTTAAGTGTTACTAACATAGCAGAAATGGCAATGTTTTATATAAAACTGACCAGTCTTAATGATTTTCCACTAGAGGAAGGGCCAATTAGTCCAACTGGTCAGTTTAAACAAAGTCTTGACAGTTTCTATGTTACAGATAGTCCTTTAAGTGTTACTAACATAGCAGAAATGGCAATGTTTTATATAAAACTGACCAGTCTTAATGATTTTCCCTTAGAGGAAGGGCCAATTAGTCCAACTGGTCAGTTTAAACAAAGTCTTGACAGTTTCTATGTTACAGATAGTCCTTTAAGTGTTACTAACATAGCAGAAATGGCATTGTTTTATATAAAACTGACCAGTTTTAATGATTTTCACCTAGAGAATGGACCAATTAGTCCAACTGGACAGTTTAAACAAAGTCTTGACAGTTTTTATGTTATAGATAGTCCTTTAAGAGTTACTAACATAGCAGAAATGGCAATGTTTTATATAAAACTGACTAGTTTTAATGATTTTCCCTAGAGAAAGGGCCAATTAGTCCAACTGGTCAGTTAAAACAAAGTCTTGACAGTTTCTATGTTACAGATAGTCCTTTATGTGTTACTAACATAGCACAAATGGCAATGTTTATTTAAACTGACCAGTGTTAATGATTATTTTTCCCTAGAGGAAGTGCCAGTTAGTCCAACTGGTCAGTTTAAACAAAGTCTTGACGGTTTCTATGTTACAGATAGTCCTTTAAGTGTTACTAACATAGCAGAAATGGCAATGTTTTATATAAAACTGACCAGTCTTGATAATTTTCCACTAGAGGATGGGCCAATTAGTCCAACTGGACAGTTTAAACAAAGTCTTGACAGTTTCTATGTTACAGATAGTCCTTTAAGTGTTACTAACATAGCAGAAATGGCAATGTTTTATATAAAACTGACCAGTCTTAATGATTTTCCACTAGAGAAAGGGCCAATTAGTCCAACTGGTCAGTTTAAACAAAGTCTTGACAGTTTCTATGTTACAGATAGTCCTTTAAGTGTTACTAACATAGCAGAAATGGCAATGTTTTATATAAAACTGACCAGTCTTAATGATTTTCCCCTAGAGGATGGGCCAATTAGTCCAACTGGTCAGTTTAAACAAAGTCTTGACAGTTTCTATGTTACAGATAGTCCTTTAAGTGTTACTAACATAGCAGAAATGGCAATGTTTTATATAAAACTGACTAGTTTTAATGATTTTCCCTAGAGAAAGGGCCAATTAGTCCAACTGGTCAGTTAAAACAAAGTCTTGACAGTTTCTATGTTACAGATAGTCCTTTAAGTGTTACTAACATAGCACAAATGGCAATGTTTAATTTAAACTGACCAGTGTTAATGATGATTCCCCCATAGAGGAAGTGCCAGTTAGTCCAACTGGTCAGTTTAAACAAAGTCTTGACAGTTTCTATGTTACAGATAGTCCTTTAAGTGTTACTAACATAGCAGAAATGGCAATGTTTTATATAAAACTGACCAGTCTTAATGATTTTCCCTAGAGGATGGGCCAATTAGTCCAACTGGTCAGTTTAAACAAAGTCTTGACAGTTTCTATGTTACAGATAGTCCTTTAAGTGTTACTAACATAGCAGAAATGGCAATGTTTTATATAAAACTGACCAGTCTTAATGATTTTCCCCTAGAGGAAGGGCCAATTAGTCCAACTGGTCAGTTTAAACAAAGTCTTGACAGTTTCTATGTTACAGATAGTCCTTTAAGTGTTACTAACATAGCAGAAATGGCAATGTTTTATATAAAACTGACCAGTCTTAATGATTTTCCCTAGAGGAAGGGCCAATTAGTCCAACTGGTCAGTTTAAACAAAGTCTTGACAGTTTCTATGTTACAGATAGTCCTTTAAGTGTTACTAACATAGCAGAAATGGCAAAAACTGACCAGTCTTAATGATTTTTCCCTAGAGGATGGGCCAATTAGTCCAACTGGTCAGTTTAAACAAAGTCTTGACAGTTTCTATGTTACAGATAGTCCTTTAAGTGTTACTAACATAGCAGAAATGGCAATGTTTTATATAAAACTGACCAGTCTTAATGATTTTCCCCTAGAGGAAGGGCCAATTAGTCCAACTGGACAGTTTAAACAAAGTCTTGACAGTTTCTATGTTACAGATAGTCCTTTAAGTGTTACTAACATAGCAGAAATGGCAATGTTTTATATAAAACTGACCAGTCTTAATGATTTTCCCCTAGAGGAAGGGCCAATTAGTCCAACTGGTCAGTTTAAACAAAGTCTTGACAGTTTCTATGTTACAGATAGTCCTTTAAGTGTTACTAACATAGCAGAAATGGCAATGTTTTGTATAAAACTGACCAGTCTTGATGATTTTCCACTAGAGGAAGGGCCAATTAGTCCAACTGGTCAGTTTAAATAAAGTCTTGACAGTTTCTATGTTACAGATAGTCCTTTAAGTGTTACTAACATAGCACAAATGGCAATGTTTATTTAAACTGACCAGTGTTAATGATGATTTTCGCCTAGAGGATGTGCCAATTAGTCCAACTGGTCAGTTTAAACAAAGTCTTGACAGTTTCTATGTTACAGATAGTCCTTTAAGTGTTACTAACATAGCAGAAATGGCAATGTTTTATATAAAACTGACCAGTCTTGATGATTTTCCACTAGAGGATGGGCCAATTAGTCCAACTGGACAGTTTAAACAAAGTCTTGACAGTTTCTATGTTACAGATAGTCCTTTAAGTGTTACTAACATAGCACAAATGGCTATAAAACTGACCAGTCTTAATGATTTTCCCCTAGAGGAAGGGCCAATTAGTCCAACTGGTCAGTTTAAACAAAGTCTTGACAGTTTCTATGTTACAGATAGTCCTTTAAGTGTTACTAACATAGCACAAATGGCAATGTTTTATATAAAACTGACCAGTCTTGATGATTTTCCACTAGAGGAAGGGCCAATTAGTCCAACTGGTCAGTTTAAACAAAGTCTTGACAGTTTCTATGTTACAGATAGTCCTTTAAGTGTTACTAACATAGCAGAAATGGCAATATTTTATATAAAACTAACCAGCCTTAATAATTTTCCCTTATAGGAAGTGCCAATTAGTCCAACTGGTCTGTTTAAACAAAGTCTTGACAGTTTCTATGTTACAGATAGTCCTTTAAGTGTTACTAACATAGCAGAAATGGCAATGTTTTATATAAAACTGACCAGTCTTAATGATTTTCCCCTAGAGGAAGGGCCAATTAGTCCAACTGGTCAGTTTAAACAAAGTCTTGACAGTTTCTATGTTACAGATAGTCCTTTAAGTGTTACTAACATAGCACAAATGGCAATGTTTTATATAAAACTGACCAGTGTTAATGATTTTCCCCTAGAGGAAGTGCCAATTAGTCCAACTGGTCAGTTTAAACAAAGTCTTGACAGTTTCTATGTTACAGATAGTCCTTTAAGTGTTACTAACATAGCAGAAATGCAATATTTTATATAAAACTAACCAGCCTTAGTAATTTTCCCTTATAGGAAGTGCCAATTAGTCCAACTGGTCTGTTTAAACAAAGTCTTGACAGTTTCTATGTTACAGATAGTCCTTTAAGTGTTACTAACATAGCAGAAATGGCAATGTTTTATATAAAACTGACCAGTCTTAATGATTTTCCCTAGAGGAAGGGCCAATTAGTCCAACTGGTCAGTTTAAACAAAGTCTTGACAGTTTCTATGTTACAGATAGTCCTTTAAGTGTTACTAACATAGCAGAATTGCAATATTTTGTTTAAAACTAACCAGTCTTAGTAATTTTCCCTTATAGGAAGTGCCAATTAGTCCAACTGGTCTGTTTAAACAAAGTCTTGACAGTTTCTATGTTACAGATAGTCCTTTAAGTGTTACTAACATAGCAGAAATGGCAATGTTTTATATAAAACTGACCAGTCTTAATGATTTTCCCTTAGAGGATGGGCCAATTAGTCCAACTGGTCAGTTTAAACAAAGTCTTGACAGTTTCTATGTTACAGATAGTCCTTTAAGTGTTACTAACATAGCAGAAATGGCAATGTTTTATATAAAACTGACCAGTCTTAATGATTTTCCCTAGAGGAAGGGCCAATTAGTCCAACTGGTCAGTTTAAACAAAGTCTTGACAGTTTCTATGTTACAGATAGTCCTTTAAGTGTTACTAACATAGCAGAAAATGGCAATGTTTTATAAAACTGACCAGTCTTAATGATTTTCCCCTAGAGGAAGGGCCAATTAGTCCAACTGGTCAGTTTAAACAAAGTCTTGACAGTTTCTATGTTACAGATAGTCCTTTAAGTGTTACTAACATAGCAGAAATGGCAATGTTTTATATAAAACTGACCAGTCTTGATGATTTTCCACTAGAGGATGGGCCAATTAGTCCAACTGGTCAGTTTAAACAAAGTCTTGACAGTTTCTATGTTACAGATAGTCCTTTAAGTGTTACTAACATAGCAGAAATGGCAATGTTTTATATAAAACTGACCAGTGTTAATGATGATTTTCCCCTAGAGGAAGTGCCAATTAGTCCAACTGGTCAGTTTAAACAAAGTCTTGACAGTTTCTATGTTACAGATAGTCCTTTAAGTGTTACTAACATAGCAGAAATGGCAATGTTTTATATAAAACTGACCAGTCTTGATGATTTTCCCCTAGAGGAAGGGCCAATTAGTCCAACTGGTCAGTTTAAACAAAGTCTTGACAGTTTCTATGTTACAGATAGTCCTTTAAGTGTTACTAACATAGCAGAAATGGCAATGTTTTATATAAAACTGACCAGTCTTAATGATTTTCCACTAGAGGAAGGGCCAATTAGTCCAACTGGTCAGTTTAAACAAAGTCTTGACAGTTTCTATGTTACAGATAGTCCTTTAAGTGTTACTAACATAGCAGAAATGGCAATGTTTTATATAAAACTGACCAGTCTTAATGATTTTCCACTAGAGGATGGGCCAATTAGTCCAACTGGACAGTTTAAACAAAGTCTTGACAGTTTCTATGTTACAGATAGTCCTTTAAGTGTTACTAACATAGCAGAAATGGCAATGTTTTATATAAAACTGACCAGTCTTAATGATTTTCCCCTAGAGGAAGGGCCAATTAGTCCAACTGGTCAGTTTAAACAAAGTCTTGACAGTTTCTATGTTACAGATAGTCCTTTAAGTGTTACTAACATAGCAGAAATGGCAATGTTTTATATAAAACTGACCAGTGTTAATGATTCCCCTAGAGGAAGTGCCAGTTAGTCCAACTGGTCAGTTTAAACAAAGTCTTGACAGTTTCTATGTTACAGATAGTCCTTTAAGTGTTACTAACATAGCACAAATGGCAATGTTTTATATAAAACTGACCAGTCTTAATGATTTTCCACTAGAGGATGGGCCAATTAGTCCAACTGGACAGTTTAAACAAAGTCTTGACAGTTTCTATGTTACAGATAGTCCTTTAAGTGTTACTAACATAGCAGAAATGGCAATGTTTTATATAAAACTGACCAGTCTTAATGATTTTCCACTAGAGGAAGGGCCAATTAGTCCAACTGGTCAGTTTAAACAAAGTCTTGACAGTTTCTATGTTACAGATAGTCCTTTAAGTGTTACTAACATAGCAGAAATGGCAATGTTTTATATAAAACTGACCAGTCTTAATGATTTTCCCCTAGAGGAAGGGCCAATTAGTCCAACTGGTCAGTTTAAACAAAGTCTTGACAGTTTCTATGTTACAGATAGACCTTTAAGTGTTACTAACATAGTACAAATGTCAATGTTTTATATAAAACTGACCAGTCTTAATGATTTTCCCCTAGAGGAAGTGCCAATTAGTCCAACTGGTCAGTTTAAACAAAGTCTTGACAGTTTCTATGTTACAGATAGTCCTTTAAGTGTTACTAACATAGCAGAAATGGCAATGTTTTATATAAAACTGACCAGTCTTAATGATTTTCCCCTAGAGGAAGGGCCAATTAGTCCAACTGGTCAGTTTAAACAAAGTCTTGACAGTTTCTATGTTACAGATAGTCCTTTAAGTGTTACTAACATAGCACAAATGGCAATGTTTTATATAAAACTGACCAGTCTTGATGATTTTCCCCTAGAGGAAGGGCCAATTAGTCCAACTGGTCAGTTTAAACAAAGTCTTGACAGTTTCTATGTTACAGATAGTCCTTTAAGTGTTACTAACATAGCAGAAATGGCAATGTTTTATATAAAACTGACTAGTCTTAATTATTTTCCCCTAGAGGAAGGGCCAATTAGTCCAACTGGTCAGTTTAAACAAAGTCTTGACAGTTTCTATGTTACAGAAAGTCCTGTAAGTGTTACTAACATACCAGAAATGGCATGTTTTATATAAAACTGACCAGTGTTAATGATGATTTTCCCCTAGAGGATGTGCCAATTAGTCCAACTGGTCAGTTTAAACAAAGTCTTGACAGTTTCTATGTTACAGATAGTCCTTTAAGTGTTACTAACATAGCAGAAATGGCAATGTTTTATATAAAACTGACCAGTCTTGATGATTTTCCACTAGAGGAAGGGCCAATTAGTCCAACTGGACAGTTTAAACAAAGTCTTGACAGTTTCTATGTTACAGATAGTCCTTTAAGTGTTACTAACATAGCAGAAATGGCAATGTTTTATATAAAACTGACCAGTCTTAATGATTTTCCCCTAGAGGAAGGGCCAATTAGTCCAACTGGTCAGTTTAAACAAAGTCTTGACAGTTTCTATGTTACAGATAGTCCTTTAAGTGTTACTAACATAGCAGAAATGGCAATGTTTTATATAAAACTGACCAGTCTTGATGATTTTCCACTAGAGGATGGGCCAATTAGTCCAACTGGTCAGTTTAAACAAAGTCTTGACAGTTTCTATGTTACAGATAGTCCTTTAAGTGTTACTAACATAGCAGAAATGGCAATGTTTTATATAAAACTGACCAGTCTTAATGATTTTCCACTAGAGGAAGTGCCAGTTAGTCCAACTGGTCAGTTTTAACAAAGTCTTGACAGTTTCTATGTTACAGATGGTCCTTTAAGTGTTACTAACATAGCAGAAATGGCAATGTTTTATATAAAACTGACCAGTCTTAATGATTTCCCCTAGAGGAAGGGCCAATTAGTCCAACTGGTCAGTTTAAACAAAGTCTTGACAGTTTCTATGTTACAGATAGTCCTTTAAGTGTTACTAACATAGCAGAAATGGCAATGTTTTATTTAAACTGACTAGTGTTAATGATGATTTTCCCCTAGAGGAAGTGCCAGTTAGTCCAACTGGTCAGTTTAAACAAAGTCTTGACAGTTTCTATGTTACAGATAGTCCTTTAAGTGTTACTAACATAGCAGAAATGGCAATGTTTTATATAAAACTGACCAGTCTTAATGATTTTCCGAGAATGATTTTCCCCTAGAGGAAGTGCCAATTAGTCCAACTGGTCAGTTTAAACAAAGTCTTGACAGTTTCTATGTTACAGATAGTCCTTTAAGTGTTACTAACATAGCAGAAATGGCAATGTTTTATATAAAACTGACCAGTCTTAATGATTTTCCCCTAGAGGAAGGGCCAATTAGTCCAACTGGTCAGTTTAAACAAAGTCTTGACAGTTTCTATGTTACAGATAGTCCTTTATGTGTTACTAACATAGCACAAATGGCAATGTTTTATATAAAACTGACCAGTCTTAATGATTTTCCCCTAGACGAAGTGCCAATTAGTCGAACTGGTCAGTTTTAACAAAGTCTTGACAGTTTCTATGTTACAGATAGTCCTTTAAGTGTTACTAACATAGCAGAAATGGCAATGTTTTATATAAAACTGACCAGTCTTAATGATTTTCCACTAGAGGATGGGCCAATTAGTCCAACTGGACAGTTTAAACAAAGTCTTGACAGTTTCTATGTTACAGATAGTCCTTTAAGTGTTACTAACATAGCAGAAATGGCAATGTTTTATATAAAACTGACCAGTCTTAATGATTTTCCCTAGAGGATGGGCCAATTAGTCCAACTGGTCAGTTTAAACAAAGTCTTGACAGTTTCTATGTTACAGATAGTCCTTTAAGTGTTGCTAACATAGCAGAAATGGCAATGTTTTATTTAAAACTGACCAGTCTTGATGATTTTCCCCTAGAGGAAGTGCCAATTAGTCCAACTGGTCAGTTTAAACAAAGTCTTGACAGTTTCTATGTTACAGATAGTCCTTTAAGTGTTACTAACATAGCAGAAATGGCAATGTTTTATATAAAACTGACCAGACTTAATGATTTTCCCCTAGAGGAAGGGCCAATTAGTCCAACTGGTCAGTTTAAACAAAGTCTTGACAGTTTCTATGTTACAGATAGACCTTTAAGTGTTACTAACATAGTACAAATGGCAATGTTTTATATAAAACTGACCAGTCTTGATGATTTTTCACTAGAGGATGGGCCAATTAGTCCAACTGGACAGTTTAAACAAAGTCTTGACAGTTTCTATGTTACAGATAGTCCTTTAAGTGTTACTAACATAGCAGAAATGGCAATGTTTTATATAAAACTGACCAGTCTTGATGATTTTCCACTAGAGGAATGGGCCAATTAGTCCAACTGGTCAATTTAAACAAAGTTTTGACAGATTCTATGTTACAGATAGTCCTTTAAGTGTTACTAACATAGCAGAAATGGCAATGTTTTATGTAAAACTGACCAGTCTTAATGATTTTCCACTAGAGGATGGGCCGATTAGTCCCACTGGACAGTTTAAACAAAGTCTTGACAGTTTCTATGTTACAGATAGTCCTTTAAATGTTACTAACATAGCAGAAATGGCAATGTTTTATATAAAACTGACCAGTCTTAATGATTTTCCCCTAGAGGAAGGGCCAATTAGTCCAATGGAAGAGCCAGTTAGTCGAACAAGTCAGTTTAAACAAAGTCTTGACAGTTTCTATGTTACAGATAGTCCTTTTAAGTGTTACTAACATAGCAGAAATGGCAAGGTTTTATATAAAACTGACCAGTCTTAATGATTTTCCTCTAGAGGAAGGGCCAATTAGTCCAATGGAAGAGCCAGTTAGTCGAACAAGTCAGTTTAAACAAAGTCTTGACAGTTTCTATGTTACAGATAGTCCTTTATTTGTTACTAACATAGCACAAATGGCAATGTTTTATTTAAACTGACTAGTGTTAATGATGATTTTCCCCTAGAAGAAGTGCCAGTTAGTCCAACTGGCCGGTTTAAATAAAGTTTTGTCAGTTTCTATGTTACATAAAGTCTTGGCAGTTTCTATGTTACAGATAGTCCTTTAAGTGTTACTAACATAGCAGAAATGGCAATGTTTTATATAAAACTGACCAGTCTTGATGATTTTCCACTAGAGGATGGGCCAATTAGTCCAACTGGTCAGTTTAAACAAAGTCTTGGCAGTTTCTATGTTACAGATAGTCCTTTAAGTGTTACTAACATAGCAGAAATGGCAATGTTTTATATAAAACTGACCAGTCTTGATGATTTTCCCCTAGAGTAAGTGCCAGTTAGTCCAACTGGTCAGTTTAAACAAAGTCTTGGCAGTTTCTATGTTACAGATAGTCCTTTAAGTGTTACTAACTTAGCAGAAATGGCAATGTTTTATATAAAACTGACCAGTCTTGATGATTTTCCACTAGAGGATGGGCCAATTAGTCCAACTGGTCAGTTTAAACAAAGTCTTGGCAGTTTCTATGTTACAGAAGTCCTTTAAGTGTTACTAACATAGCACAATTGGCAATGTTTATTTAAACTGACCAGTGTTAATGATGATTTTCGCCTAGAGGATGTGCCAGTTAGTCCAACTGGTCAGTTTAAACAAAGTCTAGACAGTTTGTATGTTACAGATAGTCCTTTAAGTGTTACTAACATAGCAGAAATGACAATGTTTTATATAAAACTGACCAGTCTTAATCATTTTCCCCTAGAGGAAAGGCCAATTAGTCCAACTGGTCAGTTTAAACAAAGTCTTGACTGTTTCTATGTTACAGATAGTCCTTTAAGTGTTACTAACATAGCAGAAATGGCAATGTTTTATATAAAACTGACCAGTCTTGATGATTTTCCACTAGAGGATGGGCCAATTAGTCCAACTGGACAGTTTAAACAAAGTCTTGACAGTTTCTACGTTGCAGAAAGTCCTTTAAGTGTTACTAACATAGCAGAAATGGCTATAAAACTGACCAGTCTTAATGATTTTTCCCTAGAGGAAGGGCCAATTAGTCCAACTGGTCAGTTTAAACAAAGTCTTGACAGTTTCTATGTTACAGATAGTCCTTTAAGTGTTACTAACATAGCACAAATGGCAATGTTTTATATAAAACTGACCAGTCTTGATGATTTTCCACTAGAGGATGGGCCAATTAGTCCAACTGGACAGTTTAAACAAAGTCTTGACAGTTTCTATGTTACAGATAGCCTTTAAGTGTAACTAACATAGCAGAAATGGCAATGTTTTATATAAAACTGACCAGTCTTGATGATTTTCCACTAGAGGATGGGCCAATTAGTCCAACTGGTCAGTTTAAACAAAGTCTTGACAGTTTCTATGTTACAGATAGTCCTTTAAGTGTTACTAACATAGCAGAAATGGCAATGTTTTATATAAAACTGACCAGTCTTAATGATTTTCCCCTAGAGGAAGGGCCAATTAGTCCAATGGAAGAGCCAGTTAGTCGAACAAGTCAGTTTAAACAAAGTCTTGACAGTTTCTATGTTACAGATAGTCCTTTAAGTGTTACTAACATAGCAGAAATGGCAATGTTTTATATAAAACTGACCAGTCTTAATGATTTTCCCCTAGAGGAAGGGCCAATTAGTCCAATGGAAGAGCCAGTTAGTCGAACAAGTCAGTTTAAACAAAGTCTTGACAGTTTCTATGTTACAGATAGTCCTTTATGTGTTACTAACATAGCACAAATGGCAATGTTTTATTTAAACTGACCAGTGTTAATGATGATTTTCCCCTAGAGGAAGTGCCAGTTAGTCCAACTGGTCAGTTTAAATAAAGTCTTGACAGTTTCTATGTTACAGAAAGTCCTTTAAGTGTAAAGTCTTGGCAGTTTCTATGTTACAGATAGTCCTTTAAGTGTTACTAACTTAGCAGAAATGGCAATGTTTTATATAAAACTGACCAGTCTTGATGATTTTCCACTAGAGGATGGGCCAATTAGTCCAACTGGACAGTTTAAACAAAGTCTTGACGGTTTCTATGTTACAGATAGTCCTTTAAGTGTTACTAACATAGCAGAAATGGCAATGTTTTATATAAAACTGACCAGTCTTGATGATTTTCCACTAGAGGATGGGCCAATTAGTCCAACTGGTCAATTTAAACAAAGTCTTGACAGTTTCTATGTTACAGATAGTAAGTTTAAACAAAGTCTTGGCAGTTTCTATGTTACAGATAGCCCTTTAAATGTTACTAACATAGCAGAAATGGCAATGTTTTATATAAAACTGACCAGTCTTGATGATTTTCCCCTAGAGGATAGGGCCAATTAGTCCAACTGGACAGTTTAAACAAAGTCTTGACAGTTTCTATGTTACAGATAGTCCTTTAAGTGTTACTAACATAGCAGTAATGGCTATAAAACTGACAGTGTTAATGATGATTTTCCCCTAGAGAAAGTGCCAGTTAGTCCAACTGGTCAGTTTAAACAAAGTCTTGACAGTTTCTATGTTACAGGAAGGTCCTTTAAGTGTTACTAACATAGCAGAAATGGCAATGTTTTATATAAAACTGACCAGTCTTGATGATTTTCCACTAGAGGATGGGCCAATTAGTCCAACTGGTCAGTTTAAACAAAGTCTTGACAGTTTCTATGTTACAGATAGTCCTTTAAGTGTTACTAACATAGCACAAATGGCAATGTTTTATATAAAACTGACCAGTCTTGATGATTTTCCCATAGAGGAAGTGCCAACTGGTCAGAGTCTTGACAGTTTCTATGTTACAGATAGTCCTTTAAGTGTTACTAACATAGCAGAAATGGTAATGTTTTATATAAAACTGACCAGTCTTGATGATTTTCCACTAGAGGATAGGCCAATTAGTCCAACTGGATAGTTTAAACAAAGTCTTGACAGTTTCTATGTTACAGATAGTCCTTTAAGTGTTACTAACATAGCACAAATGGCAATGTTTTATATAAAACTGACCAGTCTTAATGATTTTCTCCTAGAGGAGGGGCCAATTAGTCCAACTGGTCAGTTTAAACAAAGTCTTGACAGTTTCTATGTTACAGATAGTCCTTTATGTGTTACTAACTTAGCACAAATGGCAATATTTTATTTAAACTGACCTGTGTTAATGATGATTTTCCCCTAGAGGTAGTGCCAGTTAGTCCAACTGGTCAGTTTAAATAAAGCCTTGACAGTTTCTATGTTACAGTAGTCCTTTATGTGTTACTAACATAGCACAAATGGCAATGTTTTATTTAAACTGACTAGTGTTAATGATGATTTTCCCCTAGAGGAAGTGCCAGTTAGTCCAACTGGTCAGTTTAAATAAAGTCTTGACAGTTTCTATGTTACAGAAAGTCCTTTAAGTGTTACTAACATAGCACAAATGGCAATGTTTTATATAAAACTGACCAGTCTTAATGATTTTCCCCTAGAGGAAGGGCCAATTAGTCCAACTGGTCAGTTTAAACAAAGTCTTGACAGTTTCTATGTTACAGATAGTCCTTTATGTGTTACTAACATAGCAGAAATGGCAATGTTTTATTTAAACTGACCAGTGTTAATGATGATTTTCCCCTAGAGGAAGTGCCAATTAGTCCAACTGGTCAGTTTAAACAAAGTCTTGACAGTTTCTATGTTACAGATAGTCCTTTAAGTGTTACTAACATAGCAGAAATGGCAATGTTTTATTTAAACTGACCTGTGTTAATGATGATTTTCCCCTAGAGGAAGTGCCAATTAGTCCAACTGGACAGTTTAAACAAAGTCTTGACAGTTTCTATGTTACAGAAAGTCCTTTAAGTGTTACTAACATAGCACAAATGGCAATGTTTTATATAAAACTGACCAGTCTTGATGATTTTCCACTAGAGGATGGGCCAATTAGTCCAACTGGTCAGTTTAAACAAAGTCTTGACAGTTTCTATGTTACAGATAGTCCTTTAATTGTTACTAACATAGCTCAAATGGCAATGTTATATGTAAAACTTACCAGTCTTGATGATTTTCCCCTAGAGGAAGTGCCAGTTAGTCCAACTGGTCAGTTTAAATAAAGCCTTGACAGTTTCTATGTTACAGTAGTCCTTTATGTGTTACTAACATAGCACAAATGGTAATGTTTTATTTAAACTGACCAGTGTTAATGATGATTTTCCCCTAGAGGAAGTGCCAATTAGTCCAACTGGTCAGTTTAAACAAAGTCTTGACAGTTTCTATGTTACAGATAGTCCTTTAAGTGTTACTAACATAGCAGAAATGGCAATGTTTTATATAAACTGACCAGTCTTATGATGATTTTCCCCTAGAGGAAGGGCCAATTAGTCCAACTGGTCAGTTTAAACAAAGTCTTGACAGTTTCTATGTTACAGATAGTCCTTTAAGTGTTACTAACATAGCACAAATGGCAATGTTTTATATAAAACTGACCAGTCTTGATGATTTTCCCCTAGAGGAAGTGGCAACTGGTCAGAGTCTTAACGGTTTCTATGTTACAGATAGTCCTTTAAGTGTTACTAACATAGCACAAATGGCAATGTTTTATATAAAACTGACCAGTCTTAATGATTTTCCCCTAGAGGAAGGGTAAATTAGTCCAACTGGTCAGTTTAAACAAAGTCTTGACAGTTTCTATGTTACAGATAGTCCTTTAAGTGTTACTAACATAGCACAAATGGCAATGTTTTATGTAAAACTGACCAGTCTTAATGATTTTCCCCTAGAGGAAGGGCCAATTAGTCCAACTGGTCAGTTTAAACAAAGTCTTGACAGTTTCTATGTTACAGATAGTCCTTTATGTGTTACTAACATAGCACAAATGGCAATATTTTATTTAAACTGACCTGTGTTAATGATGATTTTCCCCTAGAGGAAGTGCCAGTTAGTCCAACTGGTCAGTTTAAATAAAGTCTTGACAGTTTCTATGTTACAGTAGTCCTTTTTGTGTTACTAACATAGCACAAATGGCAATGTTTTATTTAAACTGACCTGTGTTAATGATGATTTTCCCCTAGAGGAAGTGCCAATTAGTCCAACTGGTCATTTTAAACAAGGTCTTGACCGTTTCTATGTTGCAGATAGTCCTTTAAGTGTTACTAACATAGCAGAAATGGCAATGTTTTATATAAAACTGACCAGTCTTAATGATTTTCCCCTAGAGGAAGGGCCAATTAGTCCAACTGGTCAGTTTAAACAAAGTCTTGACAGTTTCTATGTTACAGATAGTCCTTTAAGTGTTACTAACATAGCACAAATGGCAATGTTTTATTTAAACTGACCAGTGTTAATGATGATTTTCCCCTAGAGGAAGTGCCAGTTAGTCCAACTGGTCAGTTTAAATAAAGCCTTGACAGTTTCTATGTTACAGTAGTCCTTTATGTGTTACTAACATAGCACAAATGGTAATGTTTTATTTAAACTGACCAGTGTTAATGATGATTTTCCCATAGAGGAAGTGCCAATTAGTCCAACTGGTCAGTTTAAACAAAGTCTTGACAGTTTCTATGTTACAGAAAGTCCTTTAAGTGTTACTAACATAGCAGAAATGGCAATGTTTTATATAAAACTGACCAGTCTTGATGATTTTCCACTAGAGGATGGGCCAATTAGTCCAACTGGTCAGTTTAAACAAAGTCTTGACAGTTTCTATGTTACAGATAGTCCTTTATGTGTTACTAACATAGCACAAATGGCAATTTTTATTTAAACTGACTAGTGTTAATCCCCTAGAGGAAGTGCCAGTTAGTCCAACTGGTCAGTTTAAATAAAGCCTTGACAGTTTCTATGTTACAGTAGTCCTTTATGTGTTACTAACATAGCACAAATGGCAATGTTTTATTTAAACTGACCTAGTGTTAATGATGATTTTCCCCTAGAGCAACTGGACAGTTTAAACAAAGTCTTCACAGTTTCTATGTTACAGAAAGTCCTTTAAGTGTTACTAACATAGCACAAATGGCAATGTTTTATTATAAAACTGACCAGTCTTGATGATTTTCCCCTAGAGGAAGGGCCAATTAGTCCAACTGGTCAGTTTAAACAAAGTCTTGACAGTTTCTATGTTACAGATAGTCCTTTAAGTGTTACTAACATAGCAGAAATGGCAATGTTTTATATAAAACTGACCAGTCTTGATGATTTTCCACTAGAGGATGGGCCAATTAGTCCAACTGGACAGTTTAAACAAAGTCTTGACAGTTTCTATGTTACAGATAGTCCTTTAAGTGTTACTAACATAGCACAAATGGCAATGTTTTATATAAAACTGACCAGTCTTGATGATTTTCCCCTAGAGGAAGGGCCAATTAGTCCAACTGGTCAGTTTAAACAAAGTCTTGACAGTTTCTATGTTACAGATAGTCCTTTAAGTGTTACTAACATTGCAGAAATGGCTAGGTTTTATATAAAACTGACCAGTCTTAATGATTTTCCACTAGAGGAAGGGCCAATTAGTCCAACTGGTCAATTTAAACAAAGTGTTGACAGTTTCTATGTTACAGATTAGTCCTTTATGTGTTACTAACATATCACAAATGGCAATGTTTTATTTAAACTGACCAGTGTTAATGATGATTTTGCCCTAGAGGAAGTGCCATTTAGTCCAACTGGTCAGTTTAAATAAAGCCTTGACAGTTTCTATGTTACAGTAGTCCTTTATGTGTTACTAACATAGCACAAATGGCAATGTTTTATTTAAACTGACCAGTGTTAATGATGATTTTCCCCTAGAGGAAGTGCCAATTAGTCCAACTGGTCAGTTTAAACAAAGTCTTGACAGTTTCTATGTTACAGATAGTCCTTTAAGTGTTACTAACATAGCAGAAATGGCAGGTTTTATATAAAACTGACCAGTCTTGATGATTTTCCACTAGAGGAAGTGCCAATTAGTCCAACTGGTCAGTTTAAACAAAGTCTTGACAGTTTCTATGTTACAGATAGTCCTTTAAGTGTTACTAACATTGCAGAAATGGCTAGGTTTTATATAAAACTGACCAGTCTTAATGATTTTCCACTAGAGGAAGGGCCAATTAGTCCAACTGGTCAATTTAAACAAAGTGTTGACAGTTTCTATGTTACAGATAGTCCTTTATGTGTTACTAACATAGCACAAATGGCAATGTTTTATTTAAACTGACCAGTGTTAATGATGATTTTGCCCTAGAGGAAGTGCCATTTAGTCCAACTGGTCAGTTTAAATAAAGCCTTGACAGTTTCTATGTTACAGTAGTCCTTTATGTGTTACTAACATAGCACAAATGGCAATGTTTTATTTAAACTGACCAGTGTTAATGATGATTTTCCCCTAGAGGAAGTGCCAATTAGTCCAACTGGTCAGTTTAAACAAAGTCTTGGCAGTTTCTATGTTACAGATAGTCCTTTAAGTGTTACTAACATAGCAGAAATGGCAATGTTTTATATAAAACTGACCAGTCTTGATGATTTTCCACTAGAGGATGGGCCAATTAGTCCAACTGGTCAGTTTAAACAAAGTCTTGACAGTTTCTATGTTACAGATAGTCCTTTATGTAATACTAACATAGCACAAATGGCAATGTTTTATTTAAACTGACCAGTGTTAATGATGATTTTCCCTAGAGGAAGTGCCAATTAGTCCAACTGGTCAGTTTAAATAAAGCCTTGACAGTTTCTATGTTACAGTAGTCCTTTATATGCTACTAACGTAGCACAAATGGCAATGTTTTATTTAATCTGACCAGTGTTAATAGAATTTTCCCCTAGAGGAAGTGCCAATTAGTCCAACTGGTCAGTTTAAACAAAGTCTTGACAGTTTCTATGTTACAGATAGTCCTTTAAGTGTTACTAACATAGCAGAAATGGCAATGTTTTATATAAAACTGACCAGTCTTGATGATTTTCCACTAGAGGAAGGCCAATTAGTCCAACTGGTCAGTTTAAACAAAGTCTTGACAGTTTCTATGTTACAGATAGTCCTTTAAGTGTTACTAACATAGCAGAAATGGCAATGTTTTATATAAACTGACCAGTCTTAATGATTTTTCCCTAGAGGAAGGCCAATTAGTCCAACTGGTCAGTTTAAACAAAGTCTTGACAGTTTCTATGTTACAGATAGTCCTTTATGTGTTACTAACATAGCAGAAATGGCAATGTTTTATTTAAAACTGACCAGTCTTAATGATTTTCCCCTAGAGGAAGTGCCAATTAGTCCAACTGGTCAGTTTAAACAAAGTCTTGACAGTTTCTATGTTACAGATAGTCCTTTATGTGTTACTAACATAGCAGAAATGGCAATGTTTTATATAAAACTGACCAGTCTTAATGATGATTTTCCACTAGAGGAAGGCCAATTAGTCCAACTGGTCAGTTTAAACAAAGTCTTGACAGTTTCTATGTTACAGATAGTCCTTTATGTGTTACTAACATAGCACAAATGGCAATGTTTTATTTAAACTGACCAGTGTTAATGATTTTCCCTAGAGGAAGTGCCAATTAGTCCAACTGGTCAGTTTAAATAAAGCCTTGACAGTTTCTATGTTACAGATAGTCCTTTATGTGTTACTAACATAGCACAAATGGCAATGTTTTATTTAAACTGACCAGTGTTAATGATGATTTTCCCCTAGAGGAAGTGCCAATTAGTCCAACTGGTCAGTTTAAACAAAGTCTTGACAGTTTCTATGTTACAGATAGTCCTTTATGTGTTACTAACATAGCACAAATGGCAATGTTTTATTAAACTGACCAGTCTTGATGATTTTCCCCTAGAGGAAGTGCCAATTAGTCCAACTGGTCAGTTTAAAAAAGTCTTGACAGTTTCTATGTTACAGATAGTCCTTTAAGTGTTACTAACATAGCAGAAATGGCAATGTTTTATATAAAACTGACCAGTCTTGATGATTTTCCCCTAGAGGAAGTGCCAATTAGTCCAACTGGTCAGTTTAAACAAAGTCTTGACAGTTTCTATGTTACAGATAGTCCTTTATGTGTTACTAACATAGCAGAAATGGCAATGTTTTATATAAAACTGACCAGTCTTAATGATTTTCCACTAGAGGAAGGGCCAATTAGTCCAACTGGTCAGTTTAAACAAAGTCTTGACAGTTTCTATGTTACAGATAGTCCTTTATGTGTTACTAACATAGCACAAATGGCAATGTTTTATTTAAACTGACCAGTCTTAATGATGATTTTCCCCTAGAGGAAGTGCCAATTAGTCCAACTGGTCAGTTTAAATAAAGCCTTGACAGTTTCTATGTTACAGTAGTCCTTTATGTGTTACTAACATAGCACAAATGGCAATGTTTTATTTAAACTGACCAGTGTTAATGATGATTTTCCCCTAGAGGAAGTGCCAGTTAGTCCAACTGGTCAGTTTAAACAAAGTCTTGGCAGTTTCTATGTTACAGATAGTCCTTTAAGTGTTACTAACATAGCACAAATGGCAATGTTTTATATAAAACCTACCAGTCTTGATGATTTTCCACTAGAGGATGGGCCAATTAGTCCAACTGGACAGTTTAAACAAAGTCTTGACAGTTTCTATGTTACAGATAGTCCTTTATGTGTTACTAACATAGCACAAATGGCAATGTTTTATTTAAACTGACCAGTGTTAATACCCCTAGAGGAAGTGCCATTTAGTCCAACTGGTCAGTTTAAACAAAGTCTTGACAGTTTCTATGTTACAGTAGTCCTTTATGTGTTACTAACATAGCAGAAATGGCAATGTTTTATATAAAACTGACCAGTCTTAATGATTTTCCCTAGAGGAAGTGCCAATTAGTCCAACTGGTCAGTTTAAACAAAGTGTTGACAGTTTCTATGTTACAGATAGTCCTTTAAGTGTTACTAACATAGCACAAATGGCAATGTTTTATATAAAACTGACCAGTCTTGATGATTTTCCCCTAGAGGAAGGGCCAATTAGTCCAACTGGTCAGTTTAAACGAAAGTCTTGACAGTTTCTATGTTACAGATAGTCCTTTATGTGTTACTAACATAGCAGAAATGGCAATGTTTTATATAAACTGACCAGTCTTGATGATTTTCCCCTAGAGGAAGGGCCAATTAGTCCAACTGGTCAGTTTAAACAAAGTCTTGACAGTTTCTATGTTACAGATAGTCCTTTATGTGTTACTAACATAGCAGAAATGGCAATGTTTTATATAAAACTGACCAGTCTTAATGATTTTCCACTAGAGGAAGGGCCAATTAGTCCAACTGGTCAATTTAAACAAAGTGTTGACAGTTTCTATGTTACAGATAGTCCTTTATGTGTTACTAACATAGCACAAATGGCAATGTTTTATTTAAAATGACCAGTGTTGATGATTTTGCCCTAGAGGAAGTGCCATTTAGTCCAACTGGTCAGTTTAAATAAAGCCTTGACAGTTTCTATGTTACAGTAGTCCTTTATGTGTTACTAACATAGCACAAATGGCAATGTTTTATTTAAACTGACCAGTGTTAATGATGATTTTCCCCTAGAGGAAGTGCCAATTAGTCCAACTGGTCAGTTTAAACAAAGTCTTGGCAGTTTCTATGTTACAGATAGTCCTTTAAGTGTTACTAACATAGCACAAATGGCAATGTTTTATATAAAACTGACCAGTCTTGATGATTTTCCACTAGAGGATGGGCCAATTAGTCCAACTGGACAGTTTAAACAAAGTCTTGACAGTTTCTATGTTACAGATAGTCCTTTAAGTGTTACTAACATAGCAGAAATGGCAATGTTTTATATAAAACTGACCAGTCTTAATGATTTCCCATAGAGGATGGGCCAATTAGTCCAACTGGTCAGTTTAAACAAAGTCTTGACAGTTTCTATGTTACAGATAGTCCTTTATGTGTTACTAACATAGCACAAATGGCAATGTTTTATTTAAACTGACCAGTCTTAATGATTTTTCCCCTAGAGGAAGTGCCAGTTAGTCCAGGTGGTCAGTTTAAATAAAGTCTTGTCAGTTTCTATGTTACAGATAGTCCTTTAAGTGTTATTAACATAGCACAAATGGCAATGTTTTATATAAAACTGACCAGTCTTAAAGATTTTCCCCCAGTGGATTGGCCAATTAGTCCAACTGGTCAGTTTAAACAAAGTCTTGACAGTTTCTAAGTTACAGATAGTCCTTTAAGTGTTACTAACATAGCACAAATGGCAATGTTTTATTTAAACTGACCAGTGTTAATGATTTTCCCCTAGAGGAAGAGTCAGTTAGTCTAACTGGTCTGTTTGAGCAAAGTCTTGACAGTTTGTATGTTACAGATAGTCCTTTATGTGTTACTAACATAGCACAAATGGCAATGTTTTATTAAACTGACCAGTCTTGATGATTTTCCACTAGAGGATGGGCCAATTAGTCCAACTGGTCAGTTTAAACAAAGTCTTGACAGTTTCTATGTTACAGTAGTCCTTTATGTGTTACTAACATAGCACAAATGGTAATGTTTTATTTAAACTGACCAGTGTTAATGATGATTTTCCCCTAGAGGAAGTGCCAATTAGTCCAACTGGACAGTTTAAACAAAGTCTTGACAGTTTCTATGTTACAGATAGTCCTTTAAGTGTTACTAACATAGCAGAAATGGCAATGTTTTATATAAAACTGACCAGTCTTGATGATTTTCCACTAGAGGATGGGCCAATTAGTCCAACTGGTCAGTTTAAACAAAGTCTTGACAGTTTCTATGTTACAGATAGTCCTTTATGTGTTACTAACATAGCACAAATGGCAATATTTTATTTAAACTGACCTGTGTTAATCCCCTAGAGGAAGTGCCAGTTAGTCCAACTGGTCAGTTTAAATAAAGCCTTGACAGTTTCTATGTTACAGTAGTCCTTTATGTGTTACTAACATAGCACAAATGGTAATGTTTTATTTAAACTGACTAGTGTTAATGATGATTTTCCCCTAGAGGAAGTGGACAGTTTAAACAAAGTCTTGACAGTTTCTATGTTACAGAAAGTCCTTTAAGTGTTACTAACATAGCATAAATGGCAATGTTTTATATAAAACTGACCAGTCTTGATGATTTTCCCCTAGAGGAAGGGCCAATTAGTCCAACTGGTCAGTTTAAACAAAGTCTTGACAGTTTCTATGTTACAGATAGTCCTTTAAGTGTTACTAACATAGCAGAAATGGCAATGTTTTATATAAAACTGACCAGTCTTGATGATTTTCCACTAGAGGATGGGCCAATTAGTCCAACTGGACAGTTTAAACAAAGTCTTGACAGTTTCTATGTTACAGATAGTCCTTTAAGTGTTACTAACATAGCACAAATGGCAATGTTTTATATAAAACTGACCAGTCTTGATGATTTTCCCCTAGAGGAAAGGCCAATTAGTCCAACTGGTCAGTTTAAACAAAGTCTTGACAGTTTCTATGTTACAGATAGTCCTTTAAGTGTTACTAACATAGCAGAAATGGCAATGTTTTATATAAAACTGACCAGTCTTAATGATTTTCCACTAGAGGATGGGCCAATTAGTCCAACTGGTCAGTTTAAACAAAGTCTTGACAGTTTCTATGTTACAGATAGTCCTTTAAGTGTTACTAACATAGCAGAAATGGCAATGTTTTATATAAAACTGACCAGTCTTAATGATTTTCCACTAGAGGAAGGGCCAATTAGTCCAACTGGTCAGTTTAAATAAAGCCTTGACAGTTTCTATGTTACAGTAATCCTTTATGTGTTACTAACATAGCACAAATGGCAGTGTTTTATTTAAACTGACCAGTGTTAATGATGATTTTCCCCTAGAGGAAGTGCCAATTAGTCCAACTGGTCAGTTTAAACAAAGTCTTGGCAGTTTCTATGTTACAGATAGTCCTTTAAGTGTTACTAACATAGCAGAAATGGCAATGTTTTATATAAAACTGACCAGTCTTTATGATTTTCCACTAGAGGAAGGGCCAATTAGTCCAACTGGTCAGTTTAAACAAAGTCTTGACAGTTTCTATGTTACAGATAGTCCTTTAAGTGTTACTAACATAGCAGAAATGGCAAGGTTTTATATAAAACTGACCAGTCTTAATGATTTTTCACTAGAGGAAGGGCCAATTAGTCCAACTGGTCAATTTAAACAAAGTGTTGACTATGTTACAGATAGTCCTTTATGTGTTACTAACATAGCACAAATGGCAATGTTTTATTTAAACTGACCAGTGTTAATGATGATTTTGGCCTAGTCAGTTAGTCCAACTGGTCCGTTTAAATAAAGCCTTGACATTAACTTTTTCTATGTTACAGTAGTCTTTTATGTGTTACTAACATAGCACAAATGGCAATGTTTTATTTAAACTGACCAGTGTTAATGATGATTTTCCCCTAGAGGAAGTGCCAAGTAGTCCAACTGGTCAGTTTAAACAAACTCTTGGCAGTTTCTATGTTACAGATAGTCCTTTAAGTGTTACTAACATAGCAGAAATGATAAAACTGACCAGTCTTGATGATTTTCCACTAGAGGATGGGCCAATTAGTCCAACTGGTCAGTTTAAACAAAGTCTTGGCAGTTTCTATGTTACAGATAGTCCTTTAAGTGTTACTAACATAGCAGAAATGGCAATAGGTTTTATATAAAACTGACCAGTCTTAATGATTTTCCACTAGAGGAAGTAGCCAATTAGTCCAACTGGTCAATTTAAACAAAGTCTTGACAGTTTCTATGTTACAGATAGTCCTTTATGTGTTACTAACATAGCAGAAATGGCAATGTTTTATTTAAACTGACCAGTGTTAATGATGATTTTCCCCTAGAGGAAGTGCCAATTAGTCCAACTGGTCAGTTTAAACAAAGTCTTGACAGTTTCTATGTTACAGATAGTCCTTTAAGTGTTACTAACATAGCAGAAATGGCAATGTTTTATATAAAGCTGACCAGTCTTGATGATTTTCCACTAGAGGAAGGGCCAATTAGTCAACTGGTCAGTTTAAACAAAGTCTTGACAGTTTCTATGTTACAGATAGTCCTTTAAGTGTTACTAACATAGCAAAAATGGCAATGTTTTATTTAAACTGACCAGTCTTAATGATTTTCCCCTAGAGGAAGGCCAATTAGTCCAACTGGTCAGTTTAAATAAAGTCTTGACAGTTTCTATGTTACAGTATGTCCTTTATGTGTTACTAACATAGCAGAAATGGCAGTGTTTTATATAAAACTGACCAGTCTTGATGATTTTCCACTAGAGGATGGGCCAATTAGTCAAACTGGTCAATTTAAACAAAGTCTTGGCAGTTTCTATGTTACAGATAGTCCTTTATGTGTTACTAACATAGCACAAATGGCAATGTTTTATTTAAACTGACCAGTGTTAATGATTTTCCACTAGAGGATGTGACCAATTAGTCAAACTGGTCAGTTTAAGCAAAGTCTTGGCAGTTTCTATGCTACAGATAGTCCTTTATGTGTTACTAACATAGCACAATTGCAGAAATGGCTAGGTATTATATAAACTGACCAGTTTTAATGATGATTTTCCACTAGTGGAAGGGCCAATTAGTCCAACTTGTCAGTTTAAACAAAGTCTTGACAGTTTCTATGTTACAGATAGTCCTTTATGTGTTACTAACATAGCACAAATGGCAATATTTTATTTAAACTGACCTGTGTTAATGATGATTTTCCCTATAGAGGAAGTGCCACAGTTAGTCCAACTGGTCAGTTTAAATAAAGGAAGTGCCAATTGACAGTTTCTATGTTACAGTAGTCCTTTATGTGTTACTAACATAGCACAAATGGCAATGTTTTATTTAAACTGACCAGTGTTATTTTTTCCCCTAGAGGAAGTGCCATTTAGTCCAACTGGTCAGTTTAAATAAAGTCTTGACAGTTTCTATGTTACAGATAGTCCTTTAAGTGTTACTAACATAGCACAAATGGCAATGTTTTATATAAAACTGACCAGTCTTAATGATTTTCCCCTAGAGGAAGTGCCAATTAGTCCAACTGGTCAGTTTAAATAAAGTAAACTTGACAGTTTCTATGTAACAGATAGTCCTTAAAGTGTTACCATAGCAGAAATGGTTATGTTTGATATAAAACTGACCAGTCTTAATGATTTTCCCCTAGAGGATGGACCAATTAGTCCAACTGGTCAGTTTAAACAAAGTCTTGGCAGTTTCTATGTTACAGATAGTCCTTTAAGTGTTACTAACATAGCAGAAATGGCAATGTTTTATATAAAACTGACCAGTCTTGATGATTTTCCCCTAGAACAAGGGCCAATTAGTCCAACAGGTCAGTTTAAACAAAGTCTTGACAGTTTCTATGTTACAGATAGTCCTTTATGTGTTACTAACATAGCACAAATGGCAATATTTAATTTAAACTGACCAGTCTTGCTGATTTTCCCCTAGAGGAAGGGCCAATTAGTCCAACTGGTCAGTTTAAACAAAGTCTTGGCAGTTTCTATGATAAAGATAGTCCTTTAAGTGTTACTAACATAGCAGAAATGGCAATGTTTTATTTAAACTGACCAGTGTTAATGATGATTTTCCCCTAGAGGAAGTGCCAATTAGTCCAACTGGTCAGTTTAAACAAAGTCTTGGCAGTTTCTATGTTACAGATAGTCCTTTAAGTGTTACTAACATAGCAGAAATGGCAATGTTTTATATAAAACTGACCAGTCTTGATGATTTTCCACTAGAGGATGGACCAATTAGTCCAACTGGACAGTTTAAACAAAGTCTTGACAGTTTTTATGTTACAGATAGTCCTTTATGTATTACTAACATAGCACAAATGGCAATATTTTATTTAAACTGACCAGTCTTAATGATGATTTTCCCCTAGAGGAAGTGCTAATTAGTCCAACTGGTCAGTTTAAATAAAGCCTTGACAGTTTCTATGTTACAGTAGTCCTTTATGTGTTACTAACATAGCAGAAATGGCAAGGTTTTATATAAAACTGACCAGTCTTAATGATTTTCCCCTAGAGGAAGTGCCCAATTAGTCCAACTGGTCAATTTAAACAAACTGTCTTGACAGTTTCTATGTTACAGATAGTCCTTTAATTGGTACTAACATAGCACAAATGGCAATGTTTTATATAAAACTGACCAGTCTTGATGATTTTCCCTAGAGGAAGGGCCAATTAGTCCAACTGGTCAGTTTAAACAAAAGTCTTGACAGTTTCTATGTTACAGATAGTCCTTTATGTGTTACTAACATAGCAGAAATGGCAATGTTTTATAAAACTGACCAGTCTTGATGATTTTCCCCTAGAGGAAGGGCCAATTAGTCCAACTGGTCAGTTTAAATAAAGCCTTGACAGTTTCTATGTTACAGTAGTCCTTTATGTGTTACTAACATAGCAGAAATGGCAATGTTTTATATAAAACTGACCAGTCTTAATGATTTTCCACTAGAGGAAGGGCCAATTAGTCCAACTGGTCAATTTAAACAAAGTGTTGACAGTTTCTATGTTACAGATAGTCCTTTATGTGTTACTAACATAGCACAAATGGCAATGTTTTATTTAAACTGACCAGTGTTAATGATGATTTTGCCCTAGAGGAAGTGTCATTTAGTCCAACTGGTCAGTTTAAATAAAGCCTGGACAGTTTCTATGTTACAGATAGTCCTTTAAGTGTTACTAACATAGCACAAATGGCAATGTTTTATTTAAACTGACCAGTGTTAATGATGATTTTCCCCTAGAGGAAGTGCCAGTTAGTCCAACTGGTCAGTTTAAACAAAGTCTTGGCAGTTTCTATGTTACAGATAGTCCTTTAAGTGTTACTAACATAGCAGAAATGGCAATGTTTTATATAAAGCTGACCAGTCTTGATGATTTTCCACTAGAGGATGGGCCAATTAGTCCAACTGGACAGTTTAAACAAAGTCTTGACAGTTTCTATGTTACAGATAGTCCTTTAAGTGTTACTAACATAGCAGAAATGGCAATGTTTTATATAAAACTGACCAGTCTTAATGATTTCCCCTAGAGGAATGGCCAATTTGTCCAACCGGTTAGTTTAAACAAAGTCTTGACAGTTTCTATGTTACAGATAGTCCTTTATGTGTTACTAACATAGCACAAATGGCAATGTTTTATTTAAACTGACCAGTGTTAATGATGATTTTGCCCTAGAGGAAGATGCCATTTAGTCCAAGGTGGTCAGTTTAAATAAAGCCTTGACAGTTTCTATGTTACAGATAGTCCTTTAAGTGTTACTAACATAGCACAAATGGCAATGTTTGATATAAAACTGACCAGTCTTAAAGATTTTCCCCCAGTGGATTGGCCAATTAGTCCAACTGGTCAGTTTAAACAAAGTCTTGACAGTTTCTAAGTTACAGATAGTCCTTTAAGTGTTACTAACATAGCACAAATGGCAATGTTTTATTTAAACTGACCAGTCTTAATGATTTTCCCCTAGAGGAAGAGTCAGTTAGTCTAACTGGTCTGTTTGAGCAAAGTCTTGACAGTTTCTATGTTACAGATAGTCCTTTAAGTGTTACTAACATAGCAGAAAAGGCAATGTTTGATATAAAACTTACCAGTCTTAATGATTTTCCCAAAGAAGATGGCCAATTAGTCCAACTGGTCAGTTTAAACAAAGTCTTGACAGTTTCTATGTTACAGATAGTCCTTTAAGTGTTACTAACATAGCAGAAATGGCAATGTTTTATATAAACTGACTAGTGTTAATGATGATTTTTCCCTAGAGGAAGTGCCAGTTAGTCTAACTGGTCTGTTTGAACAAAGTCTTGACAGTTTCTATGTTACAGATATATAGTCCTTTAAGTGTTACTAACATAGCAGAAATGGCAATGTTTGATATAAAACTGACCCGTCTTAATGATTTACCCTAGAGGATGGGCCAATTAGTCCAACTGGTCAGTTTAAACAAAGTCTTGTCAGTTTCTATGTTACAAATAGTCCTTTATGTGTTACTAACATAGCACAAACGGCAATGTTTTATATAAACTGACCAGTGTTATCGATGATTTTCCCCTAGAGGAAGCGCCAGTTAGTCCAACTGGTCAGTTTAAATAAAGTCTTCACAGTTTCTATGTCTATGTTACAGATAGTCCTATAAGTGTTACTAACATAGCACAAATGGCAATGTTTTATTTAAACTGACCAGTGTTATTGATGATTTTCCCCTAGAGGAAGCGCCAGTTAGTCCAACTGGTCAGTTTAAATAAAGTCTTGACAGTTTCTATGTTACAGATAGTCCTTTAAGTGTTACTAACAAAGCAGAAATGGCAATGTTTTATATAAAACTGACCAGTCTTAATGATTTTCCCCTAGATGAAGGGCCAATTAGTCCAACTGGACAGTTTAAACAAAGTCTTGACAGTTTCTATGTTACAGATAGTCCTTTAAGTGGTACTAACATAGCAGAAATGGCAATGTTTTATTTAAACTGACCAGTGTTAATGATGATTTTCTCCTAGAGGAAGTGCCAGTTAGTCCAACTGGTCAGTTTAAACAAAGTCTTGACAGTTTCTATGTTACAGATAGTCCTTTAAGTGTTACTAACATAGCAGAAATGGCAATGTTTTATATAAAACTGACCAGTATTGATGATTTTCCACTAGAGGAAGGGCCAATTAGTCCAAATGGTCAATTTAAACAAAGTGTTGACAGTTTCTATGTTACAGATAGTCCTTTTAAGTGTTACTAACATAGCAGAAATGGCAATGTTTTTAATAAAACTGACCAGTCTTGATGATTTTCCACTAGAGGAATGGGCCAATTAGTCCAACTGGTCAGTTTAAACAAAGTCTTGACAGTTTCTATGTTACAGATAGTCCTTTATGTGTTACTAACATATCACAAATGGCAATGTTTTATTTAAACTGACCAGTGTTAATGATGATTTTCCCCTAGAGGAAGTGACAACTGGTCAGAGTCTTGACAGTTTCTATGTTACAGATAGTCCTTTAAGTGTTACTAACATAGCAGAAATGGCAATGTTTTATATAAAACTAATCAGTCTTAATGATATTCCACTAGTGGATGGGCCAATTAGTCCAACTGGACAGTTTACTAGACAGTTTCTATGGTACAGATGGTCCTTTAATGTGGTAATTACTAACATAGCAGAAATGGCAATGTTTTATTTAAAACTGACCAGTGTTAATGATGATTTTCCCCTAGAGGAAGTGCCAATTAGTCCAACTGGTCAGTTTAAACAAAGTTTTTGGCAGTTTCTATGTTACAGATGGTCCTTTAAGTGTTACTAACATAGCAGAAATGGCAATGTTTTACATAAAACTGACCAGTCTTAATGATTTTACCACTAGAGGAAGGGCCAATTAGTCCAAACTGGTCAGTTTAAACGACAGTTTCTACGTTACAGATAGTCCTTTAAGTGTTACTAACATAGCAGAAATGGCAATGTTTGATATTTAAAACTGACCAGTCTTAAATCGATTTTCCCCTAGAGGAAGGGCCAATTAGTCCAACTGGTCAGTTTAAACAAAGTCTTGACAGTTTCTATGTTACAGATAGTCCTTTATGTGTTACTAACATAGCACAAATGGCAATGTTTTATTTAAACTGACCAGTGTTAATGATGATTTTGCCCTAGAAGGAAGTGCCTTTTAGTCCAACTGGTCAGTTTAAATAAAGCCTTGACAGTTTCTATGTTACAGTAGTCCTTTAATGTGTTACTAACATAGCACAAATGGCAATGTTTTATTTAAACTGACCAGTGTTAATGATGATTTTACCCCTAGAGGAAGTGCCAATTAGTCCAACTGGTCAGTTTAAACAAAGTCTTGGCAGTTTCTATGTTACAGATAGTCCTTTAAGTGTTACTAACATAGCAGAAATGGCAATGTTTTTTATAAAACTGACCAGTCTTGATGATTTTCCACTAGAGGAATGGGCCAATTAGTCCAACTTGGTCAGTTTAAACAAAGTCTTGACAGTTTCTATGTTACAGATAGTCCTTTATGTATTACTAACATAGCACAAATGGCAATATTTTATTTAAACCGACCTGAGTTAATCCTATAGAGGAAGTGCCAATTAGTCCAACTGGTCAGTTTAAATAAAGCCTTGACAGTTTCTATGTTACAGTAGTCCTTTATGTGTTACTAACGTAGCACAAAAGGCAATGTTTTATTTAAACTGACCAGTGTTAATTTTCCCCTAGAGGAAGTGCCATTTAGTCCAACTGGTCAGTTTAAACAGAGTCTTGACAGTTTCTATGTTACAGATAGTCCTTTAATTGTTACTAACATAGCACAAATGGCAATGTTTTATATAAAACTGACTAGTCTTGATGATTTTCCCCTAGAGGAAGGGCCAACTGGTCAGAGTCTTGACAGTTTCTATTTTACAGATAGTCCTATAAGTGTTACTAACATAGCAGAAATGGCACTGTTTTATATAAAACTGACCAGTCTTGAAGATTTTCCACTAGAGGAAGGACCAATTAGTCCAACTGGTCAGTTTAAACAAAGTCTTGGCTGTTTCTATGTTACAGATGGTCCTTTATGTGTTACTACCATAGCAGAAATGGCAATGTTTTATATAAAACTGACCAGTCTTAATGATTTTCCACTAGATGAAGGGCCAATTAGTCCAACTGGTCAATTTAAACAAAGTCTTGACAGTTTCTATGTTACAGATAGTCCTTTATGTGTTACTAACATAGCACAAATGGCAATGTTTTATTTAAACTGACCAGTGTTAATGATGATTTTGGTGTTACTAACATAGCAGAAATGGCAATGTTTTTTATAAAACTGACCAGTCTTGATGATTTTCCACTAGTGGATAGGCCAATTAGTCCAACTTGTCAGTTTAAACAAAGTCTTGACAGTTTTTATGTTACAGATAGTCCTTTATGTATTACTAACATAGCACAAATGGCAATATTTTATTTAAACTGACCTGTGTTAATCCCATAGAGGAAGTGCCAATTAGTCCAACTGGTCAGTTTAAATAAAGCCTTGACAGTTTCTATGTTACAGTAGTCCTTTATGTGTTACTAACATAGCACAAATGGCAATGTTTTATTTAAACTGACCAGTGTTATGATTTTCCACTAGAGGAAGTGCCATTTAGTCCAACTGGTCAGTTTAAATAAAGTGTTGACAGTTTCTATGTTACAGATAGTCCTTTAAGTGTTACTAACATAGCACAAATGGCAATATTTTATATAAAACTGACCAGTCTTGATGATTTTCCCCTAGAGGAAGGGTCCAACTGGTCAGAGTCTTGACAGTTTCTATGTTACAGATAGTCCTTTAACTGTTTTTAACATAGCAGAAATGGCAATGTTTTATATAAAACTGACCGGTCTTGATGATTTTCCCCTAGAGGAAGGGCCAATTAGTCCAACTGGTCAGTTTAAACAAAGTCTTGGCTGTTTCTATGTTACAGATGGTCCTTTATGTGTTACTAACCATAGCAGAAATGGCAATGTTTTATATAAAACTGACCAGTCTTAATGATTTTCCACTAGAGGAAGGGCCAATTAGTCCAACTGGTCAATTTAAACAAAGTGTTGACAGTTTCTATGTTACAGATAGTCCTTTATGTGTTACTAACATAGCACAGATGGCAATGTTTTATTTAAACTGACCAGTGTTAATGATGATTTTGCCCTAGAGGAAGTGCCATTTAGTCCAACTGGTCAGTTTAAATAAAGCCTTGACAGTTTCTATGTTACAGTAGTCCTTTATGTGTTACTAACATAGCACAAATGGCAATGTTTTATTTAAACTGACCAGTGTTAATGATGATTTTCCCCTAGAGGAAGTGCCAATTAGTCCAACTGGTCAGTTTAAACAAAGTCTTGACAGTTTCTATGTTACAGATAGTCCTTTAAGTGTTACTAACATAGCACAAATGGCAATGTTTTAAACAAAACTGACCAGTCTTGATGATTTTCCACTAGAGGATGGGCCAATTAGTCCAACTGGACAGTTTAAACAAAGTCTTGACAGTTTTTATGTTACAGATAGTCCTTTATGTATTACTAACATAGCACAAATGGCAATATTTTATTTAAACTGACCTGTGTTAATCCCATAGAGGAAGTGCCAATTAGTCCAACTGGTCAGTTTAAATAAAGCCTTGACAGTTTCTATGTTACAGTAGTCCTTTATGTGTTACTAACATAGCAGAAATGGCAATGTTTTATATAAAACTGACCAGTCTTAATGATTTTCCACTAGAGGAAGTGCCAATTAGTCCAACTGGTCAGTTTAAACAAAGTCTTGACAGTTTCTATGTTACAGATAGTCCTTTAATTGTTACTAACATAGCACAAATGGCAATGTTTTATATAAAACTGACCAGTCTTGATGATTTTCCCCTAGAGGAAGGGCCAACTGGTCAGAGTCTTGACAGTTTCTATGTTACAGATAGTCCTTTAACTGTTTTTAACATAGCAGAAATGGCAATGTTTTATATAAAACTGACCAGTCTTGATGATTTTCCCCTAGAGGAAGGGCCAATTAGTCCAACTGGTCAGTTTAAATAAAGCCTTGACAGTTTCTATGTTACAGATAGTCCTTTATGTGTTACTAACATTGCAGAAATGGCTAGGTTTTATATAAAACTGACCAGTCTTAATGATTTTCCACTAGATTAAGTACCAATTAGTCCAACTGGTCAATTTAAACAAAGTGTTTACAGTTTCTATGTTACAGATAGTCCTTTATGTGTTACTAACATAGCACAAATGGCAATGTTTTATTTAAACTGACCAGTGTTAATGATGATTTTGCCCTAGAGGAAGTGTCATTTAGTCCAACTGGTCAGTTTAAATAAAGCCTTGACAGTTTCTATGTTACAGTAGTCCTTTATGTGTTACTAACATAGCACAAATGGCAATGTTTTATTTAAACTGACCAGTGTTAATGATGATTTTCCCCTAGAGGAAGTGCCAATTAGTCCAACTGGTCAGTTTAAACAAAGTCTTGACAGTTTCTATGTTACAGATAGTCCTTTAAGTGTTACTAACATAACAGAAATGGCAATGTTTTATATAAAGCTGACCAGTCTTGATCAATTTTCCACTAGAGGATGGGCCAATTAGTCCAACTGGTCAGTTTAAACAAAGTCTTGACAGTTTCTATGTTACAGATAGTCCTTTAAGTGTTACTAACATAGCAGAAATGGCAATGTTTGATATAAAACTGACCAGTCTTAATGATTTCCCATAGAGGATGGGCCAATTAGTCCAACTGGTCAGTTTAAACAAAGTCTTGACAGTTTCTATGTTACAGATAGTCCTTCATGTGTTACTAACATAGCACAAATGGCAATGTTTTATTTAAACTGACCAGTCTTAATGATTTTCCCCTAGAGGAAGATTCAGTTAGTCCAGGTGGTCAGTTTAAATAAAGTCTTGACAGTTTCTATGTTACAGATAGTCCTTTAAGTGTTACTAACATAGCACAAATGGCAATGTTTGATATAAAACTGACCAGTCTTAAAGATTTTCCCCCAGTGGATTGGCCAATTAGTCCAACTGGTCAGTTTAAACAAAGTCTTGACAGTTTCTATGTTACAGATAGTCCTTTAAGTGTTACTAACATAGCACAAAT
Organism: Phakellia ventilabrum; assembly: GCA_963921505.1. Lineage (NCBI taxonomy): Eukaryota > Metazoa > Porifera > Demospongiae > Axinellida > Axinellidae > Phakellia > Phakellia ventilabrum. Next base: position 2,977,925 of record OY997395.1, on the reverse strand, counting down.
GGCAATGTTTTATTTAAACTGACCAGTCTTAATGATTTTCCCCTAGAGGAAGAGTCAGTTAGTCTAACTGGTCTGTTTGAGCAAAGTCTTGACAGTTTCTATGTTACAGATAGTCCTTTAAGTGTTACTAACATAGCAGAAATGGCAATCTTTGATATAAAACTGACCAGTCTTAATGATTTTCCCAAAGAAGATGGCCAATTAGTCCAACTGGTCAGTTTAAACAAAGTCTTGACAGTTTCTATGTTACAGATAATCCTTTAAGTGTTACTAACATAGCAGAAATGGCAATGTTTTATTTATACTCTCTAGTGTTAATGATGATTTTCCCCTAGAGGAAGTGCCAGTTAGTCTAACTGGTCTGTTTGAACAAAGTCTTGACAGTTTCTATGTTACAGATATATAGTCCTTTAAGTGTTACTAACATAGCAGAAATGGCAATGTTTGATATAAAACTGACCAGTCTTAATGATTTCCCCTAGAGGATGGGCCAATTAGTCCAACTGGTCAGTTTAAACAAAGTCTTGTCAGTTTCTATGTTACAGATAGTCCTTTATGTGTTACTAACATAGCCCAAACGGCAATGTTTTATTTAAACTGACCAGTGTTATCGATGATTTTCCCCTAGAGGAAGCGCCAGTTAGTCCAACTGGTCAGTTTAAATAAAGTCTTGACAGTTTCTATGTCTATGTTACAGATAGTCCTATAAGTGTTACTATCATAGCAGAAATGGCAATGTTTTATTTAAACAGACCAGTGTTAATGATGATTTTCTCCTAGAGGAAGTGCCAGTTAGTCCAACTGGTCAGTTTAAATAAAATCTTGACAGTTTCTATGTCTAGGTAGTCCTTTAAGTGTTACCTACATAGTAGAAATGACATTGTTTTATTTAAACTGAGCAGTTTTAATGATTATCCCCTTGAGAAAGGGCCAATTAGTCCAACTGATCAGTTTAAACAAAGTCTTGCCGGTTTCTATGTTACAGATAGTCCCTTAAGTGTTACTAACAAAGCACAAATGGCAATGTTTTATATATAACAGACTAGTCTTAATGATTTTCCCTTAGAGGAAGGGCCAATTAGTTCCAATGTAAGAGCCAGTTAGTCGAACAAGTCAGTTTAAACAAAGTCTTGACCGTTTCTATGTTACAGATAGTCCTGGTTTTAATGATGATTTTCCCCTAGACGAAGTGCCAGTTAGTCCAGCTGGTCAGTTTAAATAAAGTCTTGACAGTTTCTATGTTACAGAAAGTCCTTTAAGTGTTACTAACATAGCACTAATGGCAATGTTTTATATAAAACGGACCAGTCTTAATGATTTTCCCGCAGAGGATTGGCCAATTAGTCCAACTGGTCAGTTTAAACAAAGTCTTGACAGTTTCTATGTTACAGATAGTCCTTTAAGTATTACTAACATAGCACAAATGGCAATGTTTTATATAAAACTGACCAGTCTTAATGATTTTCCCCTAGAGGAAGAGTCAGTTAGTCTAACTGGTCTAGCTGCACAAATGGCAATGTTTTATATTAAACTGACCAGTCTTTAATGATTTTCCGCTAGAGAAAGGGCCAATTGGTCCAATGGAAGAGACAATTCAAGTCCAACTGGTCAGTTTTAAACAAAGTCTTGACAGTTTCTAATGTTACAGATAGTCCTTTAAGTGTTACTAACATAGCAGAAATGGCAATGTTTTATATAAAACTGACCAGTCTTAATGATTTTACCCTAGAGGAAGGGCCAATTAGTCCAACTTGGTCAGTTTAAACAAAGTCTTGGCAGTTTCTATGTTACAGATAGTCCTTTAAGTGTTACTAACATAGCAGAAATGGCAATGTTTTAAACAAAACTGACCAGTCTTGATGATTTTCCACTAGAGGATGGGCCAATTAGTCCAACTGGACAGTTTAAACAAAGTCTTGACAGTTTTATGTTACAGATAGTCCTTTAAGTATTACTAACATAGCACAAATGGCAATATTTTATTTAAACTGACCTGTGTTAATCCATAGAGGAAGTGCCAATTAGTCCAACTGGTCAGTTTTAAATAAAGCCTTGACAGTTTCTATGTTACAGTAGTCCTTTATGTGTTACTAACGTAGCACAAAAGGCAATGTTTTATTTAAACTGACCAGTGTTAATTTTCCCCTAGAGGAAGTGCCATTTAGTCCAACTGGTCAGTTTAAACAAAGTCTTGACAGTTTCTATGTTACAGATAGTCCTTTAATAATGTTACTAACATAGCACAAATGGCAATGTTTTATATAAAACTGACTAGTCTTGATGATTTTCCCCTAGAGGAAGGGCCAACTGGTCAGAGTCTTGACAGTTTCTATGTTACAGATAGTCCTTTAACTGTTTTTAACATAGCAGAAATGGCAATGTTTTATATAAAACTGACCAGTCTTGATGATTTTCCCTAGAGGAAGGGCCAATTAGTCCAACTGGACAGTTTAAACAAAGTCTTGGCTGTTTCTATGTTACAGATGGTCCTTTAAGTGTTACTAACATAGCAGAAATGGCAATGTTTTATATAAAACTGACCAGTCTTAATGATTTTCCACTAGAGGAAGGGCCAATTAGTCCAACTGGTCAATTTAAACAAAGTCTTGACAGTTTCTATGTTACAGATAGTCCTTTAAATGTTACTAACATAGCAGAAATGGCAATGTTTTATTTAAAACCAGTCTTAATGATTTTCCCCTAGAGGAAGGGCCAATTAGTCCAACTGGTCAGTTTAAACAAAGTCTTGGCAGTTTCTATGTTACAGATGGTCCTTTATGTGTTACTAACATAGCAGAAATGGCAATGTTTTATATAAAACTGACCAGTCTTAATGATTTTCCGCTAGAGGAAGTGCCAGTTAGTCCAACTGGTCAGTTTTAACAAAGTCTTGACAGTTTCTATGTTACAGATAGTCCTTTATGTGTTACTAACATAGCACAAATGGCAATGTTTTATTTAAACTGACCAGTGTTAATGATGATTTTGCCCTAGAGGAAGTGCCAGTTAGTCCAACTGGTCAGTTTAAATAAAGCCTTGACAGTTTCTATGTTACAGATAGTCCTTTATGTGTTACTAACATAGCACAAATGGCAATGTTTTATTTAAACTGACCAGTGTTAATGATGATTTTCCCCTAGAGGAAGTGCCAATTAGTCCAACTGGTCAGTTTAAACAAAGTCTTGACAGTTTCTATGTTACAGATAGTCCTTTAAGTGTTACTAACATAGCACAAATGGCAATGTTTTATATAAAACTGACCAGTCTTGATGATTTTCCCCTAGAGGATGGGCCAATTAGTCCAACTGGTCAGTTTAAACAAAGTCTTGACAGTTTCTATGTTACAGATAGTCCTTTAAGTGTTACTAACATAGCACAAATGGCAATGTTTTATATAAAACTGACCAGTCTTAAAGATTTTCCCCCAGTGGATTGGCCAATTAGTCCAACTGGTCAGTTTAAACAAAGTCTTGACAGTTTCTAAGTTACAGATAGTCCTTTAAGTGTTACTAACATAGCACAAATGGCAATGTTTTATTTAAACTGACCAGTCTTAATGATTGTCCCCTAGAGGAAGATTCAGTTAGTCTAACTGGTCTGTTTTGAACAAAGTCTTGACAGTTTCTATGTTACAGATAGTCCTTTAAGTGTTACTAACATAGCACAAATGGCAATGTTTTATATAAAACTGACCAGTCTTAAAGATTTTCCCCCAGTGGATTGGCCAATTAGTCCAACTGGTCAGTTTAAACAAAGTCTTGACAGTTTCTAATGTTACAGATAGTCCTTTAAGTGTTACTAACATAGCACATGGCAATGTTTTATTTACAACTGACCAGTCTTAATGATGATTTTCCCCTAGAGGAAGAGTTTAGTCCTAACTGGTCTGTTTGAGCAAGAAGTCTTGACAGTTTCTATGTTACAGATAGTCCTTTTAAGTGTTACTAACATAGCAGAAAATGGCAATGTTTGATATGTAAAACTGACCAGTCTTAATGATTTTCCCCAAGAAGATGGCCAATTAGTCCAGCTGGTCAGTTTAAACAATGTCTTGACAATTTCTATGTTACAGATAGTCCTTTAAGTATTACTAACATAGCACAAATGGCAATGTTTTATTTAAACTGACTAGTGTTAATGATGATTTTTCCCTAGAGGAAGTGCCAGTTAGTCTAACTGGTCTGTTTGAACAAAGTCTTGACAGTTTCTATGTTACAGATATATAGTCCTTTAAGTGTTACTAACATAGCAGAAATGGCAATGTTTTATATAAAACTGACCAGTCTTAATGATTTTCCCTAGAGGATGGGCCAATTAGTCCAACTGGTCAGTTTAAACAAAGTCTTGGCAGTTTCTATGTTACAGATAGTCCTTTATGTGTTACTAACATAGCACAAATGGCAATGTTTTATTTAAACTGACCAGTGTTAATGATGATTTTCCCCTAGAGGAAGTGCCAGTTAGTCCAACTGGTCAGTTTTAACAAAGTCTTGACAACTTTCTATGTTACAGATAGTCCTATATGTGTTACTAACATAGCACAAATGGCAATGTTTTATTTAAACTGACCAGTGTTAATGATGATTTTCCCCTAGAGGAAGTGCCAGTTAGTCCAACTGGTCAGTTTAAATAAAGTCTTGACAGTTTCTATGTTACAGATAGTCCTTTAAGTGTTACTAACATAGCAGAAATGGCAATGTTTTATATAAAACTGACCAGTCTTAATGATTTTCCCCTAGAGGATTGGCCAATTAGTCCAACTGGTCAGTTTAAACAAAGTCTTGACAGTTTCTATGTTACAGATAGTCCTTTAAGTGTTACTAACATAGCAGAAATGGCAATGTTTTATTTAAACTGACCAGTGTTAATGATGATTTTCCCCTAGAGGAAGTGCCAGTTAGTCCAACTGGTCAGTTTAAATAAAGTCTTGACAGTTTCTATGTTACAGATAGTCCTTTAAGTGTTACTAACATAGCAGAAATGGCAATGTTTTATATAAAACTGACCAGTCTTAATGATTTTCCCCTAGAGGAAGTGCCAACTGGTCAGAGTCTTGACAGTTTCTATGTTACAGATAGTCCTTTAAGTGTTACTAACATAGCAGAAATGGCAATGTTTTATATAAAACTGACCAGTCTTAATGATTTTCCACTAGAGGATGGGCCAATTAGTCCAACTGGACAGTTTAATCAAAGTCTTGACAGTTTCTATGTTACAGATAGTCCTTTAAGTGTTACTAACATAGCACAAATGGCAATGTTTTATAAAACTGACCAGTCTTAATGATTTTCCCCTAGAGGAAGTGCCAATTAGTCCAACTGGTCAGTTTAAACAAAGTCTTGACAGTTTCTATGTTACAGATAGTCCTTTAAGTGTTACTAACATAGCAGAAATGGCAATGTTTTATTTAAAACTGACTAGTGTTAATGATGATTTTCCCCTAGAGGAAGTGCCAGTTAGTCCAGGTGGTCAGTTTAAATAAAGTCTTGTCAGTTTCTATGTTACAGATAGTCCTTTAAGTGGTTATTAACATAGCACAAATGGCAATGTTTTATATAAAACTGACCAGTCTTAATGATTTTCCACTAGAGGATGGGCCAATTAGTCCAACTGGTCAGTTTAAACAAAGTCTTGTCAGTTTCTATGTTACAGATAGTCCTTTAAGTGTTACTAACATAGCAGAAATGGCAATGTTTTATTTAAAACTGACCAGTCTTAATGATTTTCCCCTAGAGGAAGGGCCAATTAGTCCAACTGGTCAGTTTAAACAAAGTCTTGACAGTTTCTACTGTTACAGATAGTCCTTTAAGTGTTACTAACATAGCAGAAATGGCAATGTTTGATATAAAACTTACCAGTCTTAATGATTTTCCCAAGAGGATGGCCAATTAGTCCAACTGGTCAGTTTAAACAAAGTCTTGACAGTTTCTATGTTACAGATAGTCCTTTAAGTGTTACTAACATAGCAGAAATGGCAATGTTTTATATAAAACTGACCAGTGTTAATGATGATTTTCCCTAGAGGAAGTGCCAGTTAGTCCAACTGGTCAGTTTAAACAAAGTCTTGACAGTTTCTATGTTACAGATAGTCCTTTAAGTGTTACTAACATAGCAGAAATGGCAATGTTTTATATAAAACTGACCCGTCTTAATGATTTTTTCCCTAGAGGATGGGCCAATTAGTCCAACTGGTCAGTTTAAACAAAGTCTTGTCAGTTTCTATGTTACAGATAGTCCTTTATGTGTTACTAACATAGCAGAAATGGCAATGTTTTATATAAAACTGACCAGTCTTAATGATTTTCCACTAGAGGATGGGCCAATTAGTCCAACTGGTCAGTTTAAACAAAGTCTTGGCAGTTTCTATGATACAGATAGTCCTTTAAGTGTTACTAACATAGCACAAATGGCAATGTTTTACATTTAAACTGACCAGTCCAATGATTTTCCCCTAGAGGAAGCGCCAGTTAGTCCAACTGGTCAGTTTAAATAAAGTCTTCACAGTTTCTATGTTACAGATAGTCCTTAAAGTGTTACTAACATAGCAGAAATGGCTATGTTTGATATAAAACTGACCAGTCTTAATGATTTCCCCTAGAGAATGTGCCAATTAGTCCAACTGGTCATTTTAAACAAAGTTTTGACAGTTTCTATGTTACAGATAGTCCTATAATTGTTACTAACAAAGCAGAAATGGCAATGTTTTATATAAAACTGACCAGTCTTAATGATTTTCCCCTAGAGGAAGGGCCAATTAGTCCAACTGGACAGTTTAAACAAAGTCTTGTCAGTTTCTATGTTACAGATAGTCCTTTAAGTGTTACTAACATAGCAGAAATGGCAATGTTTTATTTAAACTGAGCAGTTTTAATGATTATCCCCTTGAGAAAGGGCCAATTAGTCCAACTGATCAGTTTAAACAAAGTCTTGCCGGTTTCTATGTTACAGATAGTCCCTTAAGTGTTACTAACAAAGCACAAATGGCAATGTTTTATTTAAAACTGACCAGTTTGATGATTTTCCACTAGATAACATAGCTGGTTATTTTATTTAAACTGACTGGTTTTAATGATGATTTTCCCCTAGACGAAGTGCCAGTTAGTCCAGCTGGTCAGTTTAAATAAAGTCTTGACAGTTTCTATGTTTCAGATAGTCCTTTAAGTGTTACTAACATAGCATTAATGGCAATGTTTTATATAAAACTGACCAGTCTTAATGATTTTCCCGCCGAGGATTGGCCAATTAGTCCAACTGGTCAGTTTAAACAAAGTCTTGACAGTTTCTATGTTACAGATAGTCCTTTAAGTGTTACTAACATAGCACAAATGGCAATGTTTTATATAAACTGACCATTCTTAATGATTTTCCCCTAGAGGAAGAGTCAGTTAGTCTAACTGGTCTAGCTGAAATGGTAATGTTTTATATTAAACTGACCAGTCTTAATGATTTTCCGCTAGAGAAAGGGCCAATTAGTCCAATGGAAGAGCCAGTTAGTCCAACTGGTCAGTTTAAACAAAGTCTTAACAGTTTCTATGTTACAGATAGTCCTTTAAGTGTTACTAACATAGCAGAAATGGCAATGTTTGATATAAAACTGACCAATTTTAATGATTTGGCCCTAGAGGATGGGCCAATTAGTCCAACTTGTCAGTTTAAACAAAGTCTTGACAGTTTCTATGTTACAGATACGTAACATAGCAGAACTGGCAAAGTTTTATTTAAACTGTCCAGTATTAATTATTATCCCTTAAGGGACGGACCAGTTAGTCCAAATGGTCAGTTTAAATAAACTCTTAACACTTTGGACGCCTATAATAAATATATTTAATAATAAGAATGTGTCTCTTGAAAGCCTAGCAGTCATTCAAAACCGTAAAAAAAAAACTTGCTACCTGGCTACGATCCCACCAGAAGTGTATGGAAATACAAGAAACATGGGATCATGACGCAGAAGCAAGGTTACCGACAAGCTATGCAACTCGACCTTTATAACGAATCCAATGACGCATAAATGCATCTTTGGTGTGCAAAGTGTTAACAGTTTCTGTGTCACAGATAGTCCTTTAAGTGTTACTAACATAGCAGAACTGGCAATGTTTTATTAAAACTTACCAGTCTTAATGATTATCCCTTAGGAGACGGTCCAGTTAGTCCAACTAGTCAGTTTAAGTAAAGTCTTGACAGTTTCTATGTCTCAGATAGTCCTTGAAGTGGTACTAACTTAGCAGAATTGGCAGTGTTTTATTTAAACTCCCCGTCAGCTGCCGTTTGTGGGGCCCTGGAAAAAAGCAGTGGTGAGTTGTAGCTAGGCTCTGTGCATGTGTAAAGTAGCAAGGGAGGGGTTAGGGGAGAAAAGCATGCGTAGTTTTCTTGTGAGTAGGCTGACTGTCATAACCCTGGGGTCAATCTACTGTAGCAGGCGTGGATTGTCGCAATATTTGATTGGCGAGTCCGGATTGTGAAATTAGTGTATTTGTGAATAGTAAGATAGATTTAGCTGTAAAACCGGATCTGAAGTGTTTTTGTGAAAAAGCATGTGTAGGATTTTGGCCTGTCCTGTGTAGGTTGTGTGTAGGTGACGATGAGGGGTGAAACTGTGCGGGGAGTGCAATATTTGGAATTTTAGCAAAAGAGGTCTTTTGGTGAATATTAAGCAGAGGGGGTAATTAGGGGCTTACCTATTGTCATGTGGGTATAGGCTAGGATGTTGCCGACATAGCCATCAACTTGGTTCGGAGGTTCGGCTTCAACCCCACTTAACTTCCCTTAAGTTGACTTAACTTCCCTTAAGTTGACCAGTGTTAATGATTATCCCTTAGGGGACAGTCCAGTTAGTTTCTATGTCACAGATAGTGGTAACATAGCAGAACTGGCAATGTTTTATTTAAACTGACCAGTGTTAATAATTATTATCCCTTAGGCAACGGTCCAGTTAGTCCAACTGGTCAGTTTAAATAAAGTCTTGACAGTTTCTATGTCACAGATAGTCCTTTAAGTGTTACTAACATAGCAGAACTTGTCAGTTTAAATAAAGTCTTGATAGTTTCTATGTCACAGATAGTCCTTTAAGTGTTACTAACATAGCAGAACTTGTCAGTTTAAATAAAGTCTTGATAGTTTCTGTGTCACAGATAGTCTTTGCAGTGTTACTAGCATAGCAGAACTGGCAAAGTTTTATTTAAACTGACCAGTCTTAATGATTATTCCTTAGGGGACGGGCCAGTTAGTCCAACTGGTCAGTTTAAATAAAGTCTTGACAGTTTCTATGTCATAGATAGTCCTTTAAGTGTTACTAACATAGCAGAACTGGTCAGTTTAAATAAAGTCTTGACAGTTTCTGTCACAGATAGTCCTTTAAGTGTTACTAACATAGCAAAACTTGTTAGTTTAAAAAAAGTCTTGACAGTTTCTAAGTCACAGATAGTCCTTTAAGTGTTACTAACAGCAGAACTTGTCAGTTTAAATAAAGTCTTGATAGTTTCAATGTCACAGATAGTCCTTTAAGTGTTACTAACATAGCAGAACTGGCAACTTTTTATTTAAACTATTTCACAGATAGTCCTTTAAGTGTTACTAATATAGCAGAACTGGCAACGTTTTATTTAAACTATGTCACAGATAGTCCTTTAAGTGTTACTAACATAGCAGAACTGGCAAAGTTTTATTTAAACTGACCAGTCTTAATGATTATCCCTTATGGGACGGGCCAGATAGTCCAACTTGACATTTTCTATGTCACATATAGTCCTTTAATTAAGTGTTACTAACATATTTAAATAAAGTCTTGACCGTTTCTATGTCGCAGATAGTCCTTTAAGAGATAGTCCTTTAAGTGTTACTAACATAGCAGAACTGGTCAGAAGTCTTGACAGTTTCTATGTCACAGATAGTCCTTTTAGTGGTACTAACATAGCAGAATTGACAAAGTTTTATTTAAACTTGCCAGTCTTAATGATTATCACTTATGGGACGGGCCAGATAGTCCAACTTGATAGTTTGTATATGTCACAGATAGTCCTTTAAGTGTTACTAACATAGCAGTCTTAACAGTCCAGTTAGTCCAACTAGTCAGTTTAAATAAAGTCTTGCCAGTTTCTATGTCACAAAAAACATTTTAAAAATGAAATGTCATGCAGGGATGGAATCCAAAAAAGTATCCAAGATAGATAGGAATGACACCACAATACTGTTACGGATTCCCATCACTACATCATTTCCAACCACACACACCACAATCCCCTACATGCCACACCAGCCATACCAATAAACGATTGTAGCATTTTACAACATGACCTCACAACTCACACTATAACTCTTCCTTTGTAACAATGTACACTGTAGACTCCATATATACTGCTCATGCACCTCACATCCTTCCACACATATCAACCCACTTACTTACACAGTCCCGCCTGTAACGACACACTTTGCTTCAACCAATTTTATTTGAACGCAAAAGTGGTTCCGAAAAACGCCACAGGATATACATATCACAATCTAACATCCAGTCTTCTCATGTAATGTCAAAAGATATAGGGATGGGAATCCGTAAATGTATTGTGGTGTCATCATTTAATGAAAGAACATATAGGGATGGTACGCCAAAAAAAAAACAACCAAACAAGGTAGGAATGACACCACAATACTCTTACGGATTGTCATCCCTATTTCTTTAGCTATTTTTCCAAACGCACACACACACACACACACACACACACACACACGCACACACACCAATCCCCGGCATGCCACACCAGCCATATCCACAGCCAATATAACGTGGCAATTGCAGCACTTCACAATGCAACACACATAACCCCCTCACGCTACAACTTATCCTCCACAGCAATGCACACTCTAGACTACATACATGTACCACTTATTCCACATTCTACACCACGAGTCCACAATCCACACCTACTTCTACAATGACACCTACACTCTTACACCTGCAACAACATCCTTTGACTTAGCCAACAGAATGATCTTTACCTGTAACTGAACACATTTCCAATAACATTACGGTATTATACCAAAGTACTTTATTTTTTAAACTCACCACGTAGCTACACACAATCTAACATCCTGTTAACACTCACGTATAATGAGACCTCATTGGAAAATTTGCAGAAGATAAAGGGATGATAATCCGTAAGAGTATTGAGGTGTCATTCCTACCTTGTTTGGTTGCTTTTTTGGCGTACCATCCCTATATCATTTTTTTAAAATGTTTTTTGTTACTTGTGTAGTTATAATTGCACTAGACTCGACTGTTTGTAATTTTTTTTAATTGTTTTGTTGTTGTTGTTTTTTTGTTGTTTTTTGTATGTAGTGTTTGTAAAAAAAATTGTTTTTTTTTTCTTTTCACAATACTATATTTTTTATTTTTATTTTTATTTTTTTAAACTAATTTTATTAGTATTTGTTTGGTTTGTTTATTCTAAATATATTGCCTTTTTCCTTTTGCTCTGCTTTGGTTTGTTGTTGTTTTTTGTTGTTGTTTTTTGCATTGCCTTGCTTTGTCGTGTTGTGTATGAACAATTTTCAAAAAGAAAAAAAAAATCGGTTAAGATGACTTCGGGCAATTTTGCTGCCATGGCAACAATAGTTCCTTGCATGTAATGTTTATTACACAGAAATATCATTTTTCTATATCGGACATTAACTGAGCAATTGCATATGACCTCACAAACGCATATACATTTTATATGGGCCCATATGAGGGATTTAAACTGGAGGCGCCTCCAGACCAAATCCCTTATATGAGCATTTATAAAATATGTATAAGTTCGTGAGGTAATATCTACTCTATTTAATGTCCAATTTACCTCAAAACAAATTTCTGTGTGACATGCAAGGAACTATTGTTGCCATGGCAGCAAAATGACCGAAGTCATCTTAACCGAATATGGTATATTTAAGAAGTCTCGGTATTACTGTACTCATTGCTATGCACAATAGAGCTTTGTGTACTGCCTTTGCATATGGATTCTACAATTGCTTGGTGAAGTAGCTTTCACTGCACTGATGTAGCCGTGGAATTTTGCTGTACTACGTACAGGAACAGTATGTATAAGCATGCAAAATGAAGAAAACTGACCTACAAATGTGTACTGTTCTCCATTACAGCTTACATCATCTGCATCTGAGCTTAGCTACCATGGCCTGTCTATACTTCTAGAAACGATCATCCTGCAGATGGTACTTATTAAGGACCTACTAAACTATTATGTATGGAGCATGTGTATTGCCTCATTGCATATGAATTTTTTTGACCAACTGCATTAATGAAATTACATGTGTGCGGTCTCATATCAGCCAATGAATTAGCCTTATAGTCCTCAAGTAGCATATGTGTATGTAACGTGTAACTGTAACAGTGAAGTTGCTTTGGCTACATGTATTTTTAATCAGGAGTGCATAATAAGGTGAAAAGTGGAAGAAAGGGTATTACGGGTTTCTGGTTAAATGGCATAAAGATACATATGTGATCCTAATTAGCAGGACTTTCTGTTTCCTCAGTTACTTGGTCTTCAGCAATGTGCATCAAGGCCCCTACTCTCAGCAGTTTCATCTCTCATTGTGAAGTACCCAACTGCCGCCATTGTTGAACTGCTGCTACCATTCATCCACAGCAAGAAATTTGGTATGAACGTGTGTATGTTTAGTGGCATGTACGAATTATGTAACAACACCCATATTGCCTCATCCATAAGCTTGCCAATACCAGCTGGTTAGCTCACTGTGTACAATACTACCGAAAGACGTGGTAATGTAACTTCTCAAGAAATACTTCAGTGTTTGGATAACCCAGACAGGCAGCAGTTTCTTAGTAGTACAATGTATGTGCCAATTTAATTGTGAAGAATAATGAGGCATTGTGTCCCCTTGTAATATTAGACTGTGATTATTATAAACTGTCTGCAAGATTGTATGCATAAGAACAGTGGGATGATCTCGTAGTATTCATGTGACTTGAATCTGTTAATGCAGTTTTATGTTGCTTGCACTTTAATTATGCAGCAGTAATTGCAATATTGGCAATTATGTACTTATTATACACCGCCTAGTGTAAAGTTTTAATGAAAAAGGGATGTATGTTTGGTATGAAGGAGGGGCTCACAGAGAAGCCAAGCGTATACCATGATTCATGAGTGAAAACTAGCCTCGTACCCAGCCGTCCCAACTTTTTTCCGCTTCCAGTAAGAAAAAGCGGAACACCTGGGAACACTTCTCACGTACGTGACGTAAAGGTAGAACCAAGGGTAGAACCGACTTAATTGCGCGTGGGGGTACAAGGCCGCAAGATGGCAACCAAGTTCAGCTTGCCCACGCGTACGGGCACATACACGTACGCTCAGTTACTACGGTTATCCCTGGGTTCCACAAGCAATTTTCATTTGCTCCTGTATAAAAACGTACCTTTGGCAGACATCAGTATAAGACGCTGGACCCCCGAAGGCGGTACAAGAGATTCATCCTCTGGTGACAGGACTAGTGACAGAGTCGATAACTCGAGCATATGCACGCGTACTATATAGCTATCCTCTCGCGTAGTTAGTGAGATTTACCGACACAAGAGCACAAGTCACGACACCACAAACTGCACACATGCAATTGCGCAATTCAGAATGACATAATGCAGATAAAGCGACCGTTAATTCGCGTGGGTAGCTTATTGCTTGCGGTTACCCATGCCCACGTTCATTAAATCTTACGTCACGCACGTGAGAAGTGTTCCCAGGCGTTCCGCTTTTTCTTACTGGAAGCGAAAAAAGCTGGGACGGCTGGGTACGAGGCTAAGTGAAAACTAAGAAACTGGAAGTAGGGTTTTTCCACTTTCAGTTTGTGTGAGGAGTTATGGCCAAAACAAAAATATCTATCTTTATGAGACCGCCTCCCTTGCACATGTTCAAAATGGCATCTCTGGTGTTACATGCATGCCGTCTTTGAACTTATGGCACACAAAGAGTCAGAGATCTGGACAAGTTTATTATATAGTTTGTCAAGGAAGGCTTATTACAGCTTCCACATTCGTAGTAGCCTCTGTTTAAGTAGAGATACGTACATATGATCACTAGAAACAGACAACACAATTATGAGTGATGCAAATGTACGTTCCAAGCAGTGTAGCCCATCTCTCCACTCTCCCATAGCAACCATGGCTGTCAGCAATACTAGAACCCAAGCCAGCAATGTCGTCGTCGTTTAAGCTCATGACCAGTTTGTGATTCACTACATAAGCTTGGTGTGAAGATTGATCTTCAGGTGGTCTGAAACATACATATTGCTCCAACGAATAATTTGCTTTCCATTTCCTGCGTTGATGTACGTACGTGTCTTTTTCAAAAGCTACATGTAGATAGGGAATGTTTCCCAGTACCTAGAATCCTCAGACAGCACTACTCACTTCATAAGTACAGCATTATCTTTATTCCAAAAATAAAAAGGCTTCTAAAAATACCAAGCAGTTTGGTTATTTTCTGGTAGAGTATAACGAGTCACAACCTGAGCATGACTATAAAGCATGTGCCAAAGAGGCTTAGTATGCTGGTTGGCCTTCAGGTAGGTTTATACATTCTCATATATACCAGAGAATGAGCCATGCCCCCCCGTGGCATGGGCAAACAAAGAGACAAGATGAGTTGATCGAAATCGCTTGACCACACTAGCTATCTTGCGTCATCCATGTGTCAGTTTACGCATCCTCTGTACTGACAGTATAATCATTGGCTTGATCTGCCTTCCCTTACAAATGTATGTAGTAGGCTTGTCGAATCCTGCCATTTATCCTGCATAGGACTGTTTAATTGACTTTGGGGACGTATTATCATTTATCTAGGCCAGGTTCGAATTTCTTTTACTATTCTTGACTGATTACAAAGCCATTTGGTTGCAGAAAGTCAGAATCAGATATTTTTTAGTTCTTATACTTACTATACAGGTATATTGTCTTTGTACTACTCCTGGCCATGTGACTAAGACAGTTCGTGGATACATTACTGACCCTATTCTTCTGTTATCTCGCACATGTGTGAGCAGTGGATACCAAGCCACTCATTTAGCAATTATGCAGTGATCATTAACTTACTAGTAGTCATTACTAAACCTAAATTTTTGATGGGGTGTGGCCTGGGTACAAGGCTACAGCCGGGGATGCACAAAGCACACATCGCGCACATGCACACAGTGAAACCACACATACACACACATACATGTCTACTGTATATAATTACCCATTTTCGGTTTCAGTGTTTCTTTTTCCTTTGGGAGTTTGCTTGTTTTCTTGTTCTCATAATTATCTTTCCACACTCTTGCAATCTCCACACTCTTGCAATCTTTGTAAGATGTCTAGTGTGGACATGTACGTATATAATATACGTACTATGTAAGCACTGCGGTAGCAATAATTTTTATTATCAAGTAATACGTAGCTATTAGCCGCATATAGTGTGTTGACTCTGTATATAACCTTTACTTTTTATAACAAAGGCATTGTTGTTGTTTTTTTATTGCCTTAAGCTTGTAGCTTGGCAGAACAGTTGAACTGTAGTGAGTTATAGTATTGAAACTGTGTAAATAAGATGGTGTTAGGCCACATATCCAGCATCAACTAAACTGCATGCTCCTCACTTTTATTCTAGGTCCTGCCCATGCAGATCTGCTGTCAAACGTGCTGAAGGATGTCATGACATCAGAGCAAAGGGATACTTTTTGGAGGTACTTTAACAAGCTAACCATATTAATTGGAGTTAGTATACCAGGGCACATGGGGTACCCCCTTTACTTCTTTATCTTTTACCCGCATGCACAGTCTGGTGTTATAGTAGACATCTTGCTTTGTCAGCTTGTACCAGTAGCAAGTTGTCTGGGCTCACTGCTCACTGTTGTAGTTTAGCTACTTCTCAGTATTCGTACAGTGTCCACCTGCACTTACCAACTGCTGTTTACAACGATAGTATGTATCAGTCGATGGTCAAGCACCCTCATGCTTTAAACATGGTAATATAGTATGCATACTATTATACTAGTAAGATGCTGGGAATCATCGAGGGGCGAGCCTGATCGAGCGTCATGCATCCGCTCAAACGATTGATACATATTCAGGATAAAACAATGGTATAGGCATGCAGGTGATGTTGGGAGATGTACTTGATTTCAGGTTTGACAATACATAATACATACATGTATTCTATTAAGGACATAAGCAATGGTATGAATGATCCAGTGATATGAATAATGCGTACTGAGGAGCAAAGTACATAAAGTGTGACTGCATGTTTTACATTTTTTAGGTTCCTATTCTTTCAGTTTAGAGTTTGGGGCACCTGCTGCCCTTCTCTCTCGTTGATGCTCTCTATCACATTGGCGCCTGGCCTCACTCTCCTCCAAGGCACCTGCAGTGTTTATTTCTGAGGTGTTTTAGCCCCACAATTCTAATCCCCCCTCCCAAATTATCATTTGACAGTATTACAGTATGTGGTAGCATGGCACAATGAAAAGAAAAGAGGTGGGCACTCCCATATGCACTTTAGTCACAGCTACATGTACCAGTATGACTGGGATCAAAAAACTTTGACCATCATTTTGCTGCTTGACCACACTCCATAAAGGCTCTTGATCGTTTGACTGAATCAAAATCTACGTGACCACAATACAATAGGTTACAAAAATTATCCTTGACCCCTTGACAAATGGCAAAAACACCCCTTGACCTATTGACCACTTTTTGACTCCAGTCTTAGCTGTGCCTATGGGAGTGAACACCCCTTGATAGTGATAATGCCCCCCTCCCTAAACTTAAATTTTCAGAAAAACACTGGGTACCTGCTGCTCTTCGAACTCCGCCATTGGTGCTCCCTCTTGTCTTGGAGTGCCTCTCTCTCCTCCAGGGTACCTGCTACCCTTCTCCATCGTTCATGCTCTCTATCCCGTTGGCGCCTAGCACCTAGCTGCAACAGTATCTTCTGTTGTCCTCTCTTCTTGTAGTTCTTGGTTCCTGCTTTGCTGCCGGGTATCCCATTGGCGCCTACCAAGTACCCTAGCTGTGACAGTATCTTCTGCTGTTCTCTTTTCTTGTAGTTCTTGGTTCCTGCTTTGCTGTCGGTTAGCCATCACTTACTGCTATATTAAACAGCCTGTAGCAAAGTAACTTTGCGCACATGGCTGTAGCAAAGTAACTTTGAATGTGCATGCGAACATACATGTGCGTATTTGGAGCGTAAGCGCATATGCGGTATGGTGGACGTACAGACAGACGTACGTACGCACCTTGATCGTGTTGTCTCTCTGTGACATTTACAGCTCAGCTTTTATATACAGTACACGTTTCAAACTTTAGACCTGTAGAAAGTCAAATCTTGAAACAGTCTTACTACTAACAAAGGCGTGGTCATGATCATGTATGCATATATCAGGCTTAGGGAAACGGCTCAGTAGCTACTCAGTGTACTGAGGACCGGTTGGTAGTCATCGAGCGGTTCGGGATTATCATGCTGCATGATAGACAACATGATCAATTGGTTTCAATCATATTGCCTTGTTTTTTTCTGTTGCCCGTGGTGGCCACTGCTCATTCTTGGGTACATGTGAGAGTGTACTGACGAGATACCGATCATATGCTTTGCTATGCCGCCGCTTTAGATATGCTCTTACACTTAGCTACGTTGCTGCTTTGGATATGCTCTTATGCTTAGCTATGCTACCGCATTAGATATGCTCTTATGCTTGAAGCCTATATTGCTTGCGACGCCTGAGGTGTACACGAGCTTTTGTTAGGACTTGGAGTGCGCTTCATCATAGCAGTGAGTTGCTATGAGATATACATGTACATTAGCGTAATGAATGCAACTGCTAGGCTAGGCTGACCTCGATGATGTACATTAAATAGAGTCATTACCCGCATAGCTCTCAGTACTGTGCACTCCTACAACCTACATGTACATGTACAATCCTTGCCCGTATTGCCGTATTGCTTTATAAAGACAGTACATGACTCTGCTGTACGTAGTTAATTTTGCTGTTGTTGATTGGCTTCCAAAAAATAACCTTACATCACTACTGAACATACTATCCTTTCCTAAGGCCACACCAAATTAATTTCATGTTTCACGGATAGACCAGTCCCAATTTAACCCAGGTAGCAGGCAAAAAAATTAAAATACAAATATGAATATTATTATAAAGATCATCAGCAAGTACATATATACGAGCACTTGAGGACAGTTCAAGGTTTTCACCACTTCCTGGCCGCGTTTGACTAGTATGCTTAACCAGTTTGACCAAAATATCCGAATGTCAGGTACGCATAGCAACGGGAAATTTTAGAAAAATGCATTATTAATAGTTACTTAACTTTATCTGTTTCGCTGTACGCAGCCTGCCGTCGTAATTCGATACTCAAAAACGATGACGTTCAAGGCCTAGGTCAGGAAGAAGGATGCCTAAGGAGCTACTACAGTAGTTACCAGTCTACACTAAGGGACCTAGCCAGCTGATCGGCACTCAACTAAACTAGTTTTGTAGACTTCGGCCTTCGGTCCAGGTGTATACCGACTTTTAAAGCAATCCACTACCTCCTGGCAGAGATACAGCGCTTTTGTGTGCAATGACGCCATTTTACATTTGGTGTGGCCTAATCAAAATTTATGACAACACATGTCTGCAAGGAATATTTCTCCCCCCCCCCAAAAACAACAGAAACAAGTTACAAGAAAAAATGAAGAACCATGTAGGGATGGAATCCCAAAAAAGCAACCAAGCAAGGTAGAAACGACACCACAATAGCTACTTTTACGGATTACCGTCCCTACCTACCGATGGGGTTGCTTTGGTGGAGGTGCTTTGCCTTTTCCCGTATTGGTTCTTGTACACTTAGGTACCATTGTTACCTGTGTGGAGAAGGGTTGGTCCAGTGGCAATGGGACACACGTCGCACGCAATGCTTTGTGGTAATTCTCTGCACTTGGATAGGTTAGGGAGTTACTGGGGGCAGGATCCGGTCCTCTTTTGGGCTTTACGAGATAGTGATAGCAGGTACTAGATACTACTCAGTCAATGCTTGCAAAAGCTAGGTCAATATTTGGTTGCACACTCAATTCTCTAAAGGCCAAAAGCTAGGTCAATACTTGCTTGAGAGTCATTTCTTCCAAGGCACTTAAAACCTTCTGTGTTTATAGAGGGATAGCTCTTGTGGTTTTAGAGAGAATCTTCTAGAATGGAGTGTGGCGCAGCCTTCCTGTGTGAACCTGATAAACTAACCACTAGCCTGGAGCCCTTGCAGGCCTTACTACCCAATAACCAGTACATGTATTTGCTTCCATAGCTTCTCCAGCAGCATTGCTCTGCATGGTTAACCCATTCCAGGTTAGTTATTTTTCTTGTGACTGGCTGGCTCATGAAATACATGTACCCCTGTCTCAAGGGTAATCGCACAGCCAAATGTAAAGATGCGAATGTAATTACATTCGCATCTTTACATTTGGCTGTGCGATTACAATTACATTCGCATCTTTACATTTGGCTGTGCGATTACCCTTGATATCTTAAGACTGTTATGATGAAAACTACCTTACAATGTGAATTAAGTGCTAGATTGTTTGGTCAATTATGAGTGAACCACAGCTATAGGCTCTCTTTATTTTGGCCTGCATAAGTCTCAATAAATGAAAGGGATTCTGTAATGGTCATTTCCAAAAGCTACATTGTGTATATGTATGCACTATATAGCCAGGGATTCTGTGATTGTTTGAAAAGATTTGTTTTACGGATTTAGGTTACTGTTTAGTAATACATCTATACTGTTACGGTTTTCATCAGGAACATTGAATGAACAGAAATACACTGTATAATATTATGTGATGATATAAAAGCAGTCTACTGAGAGTAGCTAGTAGCTGGATAGTGCCTGTCTTCAAGTGGAAGCCCACATTATTTACTGGCTACATAAAACTTGATATGTATCTTCCAGTGATTTTATGTAAACTATAAGCATACAAGTGTATTAATTATTGCTTCCCTTGCTATTGTTGAAAATGTTTGTCATTGCATGAAGAAATCCCTTAGGTGAGGTGTCATTATTGCTGAATGAATCCTGTTACCGTTTCACTACATACATATACATTTTTGCAGAAATTTCATTTTAAGCAGCAGAGAGAGTGAAGGAGGTAGGTATGTAATTGTGCTAAACTTCACATTAACATGTATGTACATGTAGACTGGGACAAGCTTATTTATATACACGCTTGTATAAATTGTAACATGTAATTATCTCCCTTGCTTTTCAAGGCCTCCTTAGCCTTGTACTCAGGCCACACCCCCACAAATAACAGTGGCCTGGTATCCACTGTTCACATATGTGTGACAAGCACATAACTCCTGAATAGAATGGGCAAACTTCATATGGCCCAGTAATTAAGATCGGGCATTCTCAGCAGCTAGTCTCTCCCTCTGAGAACCACTCATCTGCTGCAGCAATCACACATAGTTACACCACAACACCCCTACATGCCACAACTATATCCTCAGCCAATAGGACTCAATACTGTTTACCCCATATCCTTGTACACAATCCACACCATAGGTTGAACGGCAATATCTAAATGATTGTATCAATTTGCTCACAATGTACATAGACCTTTGTCTCCCTCACGCTATACATAGCTACATACTACAGGACTGAATTTTATTACTATTGTTACTAAGTAACTGGGCTGGGAAACGTCTTGACTCCTCCCCTACATGTACAATGCATTTGTGATTATAAAAGCATGAATTTTCGAATAAATGCCATAGGATGTACAATATTGTGTTGGACTAACTTCCTGTCATGCCTTGTAATAAGCACCACGATGTAGGGTTGGCAAAATGGCAAAAAATGTAGGGAAGGTAATCCGAAAAAAATTGTGGTGTCGTTTCTACCTTGATTGGTTGCTTTTTGGGATTCCATTCCTACATGTTTCTGCATCTTTTGAAATCTATTGAAGAAAGTAACAAAGGATGTAACCTGTTCTTAGACCTGCTCATTTATTGTATTCTCATCAGAAGCATTGGTGTGGAGTGAAGATGTTCTGACAGTTATTCAAGTTCTGGTGGAAAAGAAGGTACATATTTGGAGCACGAAATACACCACCAATTAAATAATAGTAGGTATGAAGGAGGGGTCAGAGAAGGGCCAAATTTTCTTTTGCACTGAGATACGTAGCTCCCAAACGGAAGTGGCTGACTTTGCCAGGCACAGTAATTATGACACATCTTCGCCCCACCAATATAACCTGTGAGCTAGTACTGCGTAGGAATAGTAGTAAGACTTAGTATAGTAGGATTCAACAAGACTACTATATTATATGTAAAGGAAGGCCAGTCGGGATGATTGTAGTGTCCCTGTAACATCTGTGCAATCTGACATGGACAGTGCAAGATAGGCAGCATGGTTAAGCAGTTCATCTTGTCTCCCTGCTCACTTATACTACTGCTCGGTTTCAGGTAAGTAAGAAAATGTACCTACCTGGATGTCAATCTTCAAATATGCCTGTTTTATGTTTTGGCACTATGCATGTATTGTTTTCTGCGTGTGTATATAATTTCAAGAAATTATAATTCAGGCCCATTGGAGGCCATTAGCTACATATTTAAATACTTATGTGTATAATATGCGTGCAAAGCACGCACATGCATCTATACTGGGGAGTCTGAGGGCATGCCCCCCCCCCATCAGAAAAATTTAGCTCTTCTGAGGTGGTTCTGAGCTGGTTTTAACGAATTAACTGCTCATCAATAGTAATAAAATTCTGGCCAATTACCACTTGCATATAAAGATACTGCACATGCACCCTGCTCGATGTAGCCCCACCCACTACAATGTGTTGCAACTGCGCAATAGGCAAAGGAAGGATATATAACCATAGATAAACAACTCTCCCTGATGCAAGTAGTCTCGCATAGCCAGACTATTGATGGAAAAGTCAAGTCTGGCTATGCGAGACTAGGATACAAGGTAAGTAGCAATCAACTGCGCATGCAGATAATTATATCGTGTCTGGGAGTGGGCTAGTGGACTAGGGCCTGGCCAACTCAACCCAACCAGTTCCTGATCCTGCAGTATCCATTACAGAAACATGCAAGTAGCTTTATTTTTTACAAAAGGCAACTACCGTGCTATGTCAAACGTACTGTCTGTATTCCAATTAAAGCTAACCAAAGATCGATGTTTGCAGCTTGGATCTGGGCAGTGCCTTGTATATTCGTGTTCTTGGTTATATCTTAACAGCATTGTAGGTGTTTGAACATTTCCAAAGTGCCATAGCTAGCTCTTCGATGACATGTGGCCATGCACACACACAAAAAGTAGCTACGTATGAATATTTTTTTACAAAAAATGCAGCTGCCCAGCCACTGCAGCTCCTGCGGCCTTCTAATTTCAGCCACATGCGTACACCCAGGTTGTGATTTATTACGTCTGTATCTCATTTAATTTACACTTGGCAGTCTGGTTCGCCCTCGTTCAAAAGAAATATTTCTGGTGGGGTTTATACAGGACTCTTCAAAGTGGTTCTCTATTGATTAGGAGATGAGTGGATGAGCTTTATTGCTTTAATTTTCCCTTGCAGCCCACTGGCATACTTCAGTTTCTTACAATGCTCTCATGCCTCAGTTCCACCTCTCTCTCAGGCAACTGTAGCAATTCTAAGAGCTTGGCAGTTGGGATTGCAGATGCATGGTATATTGCTTGCTTTGCAGTTTCAATTCTTTGAGATATTTGGAGCGTTGAAGCCTTGAAAGTCTCTAAAATTTCTGGAATCGGGCAAGAACGTTCACCATAACAGTATGCGCCATGTCCATCAATGTACCACAATTTGCAAACTTCACTCTAATGTGAGTCTACCTTATCTGACCTCCAGTTAAGGCTGCACCTTTCAAGGGGCTCAAGCAGTGTATTGTAAAGTTTTCCAATTTCGCTCAGTGATTCCTTTGTAGACTACTGTGTTTTGACTCCTCATGTTGCAGTTGTGTCACAATGTCATTATTATAAACCTTATATTCTATCTAACGAGCTAAAAAATAGTTTGATACTCTGCCAAGTGTAAAGATAAGAAGGGGGTGTAAATAATATAATATAGTGTTTTGCAAAAAGTAGGGGTCGCAGAGATGCGAAACATATACCATTGTGATCCTTGGGGAACAAATCAGAAAACGTATGTGAAGCCTTTCAGTTTCTGTGAGAACTTATGGCCAAAACAAAACTATATACATTTTATATGTCTCCTTATGGGGCCCCTACAAAGCACGTGGTCAAAATGGCGTCTCCGGTAGTCACGTGCATGCCTGCCGTCTTCGAACTTGAAGCGCATGAAGTGTCAGAGATCTGGACAAGTTTATCACATACTTTTACTAAGGAAGGCTTACTGCAGCTCCCAGGTTAGTAGAGTTTATGTAATCTCTGTATGAGTAGAGATATGAGTGCTATTAACAGATGGCACATTCGAGCGATATCCTTGTGAGTTTCGAGCAGCCGACCTCGTCCCTCCACTCACCCGCAGCAGCCATGGCTGATGCTCAAACATATGTTGCAGATAAAGACAGCAATCTCCCAAAGACTGGTTGCTTTTGCATAGCTTCTCCAGCAACATTGTCATGCATGGTTCCGGGTCAATTGTTATTTTCGCGACAGGCTGGCTCGCGACCCGTCTCGCCCCGCCCAAGTCGCGATTGATGTTTCTACTCGACCGCTATACTTTACACTTGGCAGAGTGATTACCCTCGATATATACTCAGCTGAATGTGTACCAAACTTAGGTAGAAAATCTTTGGCACCAGCCTTTTAGAAATAGGCACGGCGGATGCTCATCATACCTGAGTGACACTGGACAATCTCCCATGACACTAAGGTGACTAAACCGCTTTCTTGGACTTCTCTAGCACTGAAATACCATGGTTTATGTGTTGTCTAGCATGTACTTCCTTAATGAGATCATAAGGGCAAGCTTGCATGTTAGAAATGATGCAGTAATGAGGTAATGAGGACAGCTAGATTGGTAGGGATAACCCCAGAGTATGCAGATTGACGAGTGGTGAGGAATCTCATTGTATAGTGCCTCTATAATTAAATCACACCCAGGTCATGATGGCCACATCTATGCTTGCCTAGCATACTTACACTTAGAAGTGATTTTACTTAAATGTACTTAAACATGTAATATGCACCGTGCCACCGTGCCATAACCCAGTTATTGCCATTGGATGAAATGCGCAAGGCTCCCTCCCCAAGAATGCAGGGACCTCCTATACTTAGCACACTCCTAAACAGCTTTGTATGCAAATTGCAAAAAGCCCCAGCTTTTTCACCATTTATTTTAAAAACCTCTACTTTTAGG
The DNA here is from genome assembly GCA_963921505.1 of Phakellia ventilabrum. NCBI lineage: Eukaryota > Metazoa > Porifera > Demospongiae > Axinellida > Axinellidae > Phakellia > Phakellia ventilabrum. Next base: position 2,953,554 of record OY997395.1, on the reverse strand, counting down.
TCGAGCTAAATTGTGAACTGGTTGTTCCTTTGGTTGAGATGCTGCAAAAAAATTCCAGCTCTTTCAGAGCCAGTCCAAAGTTTGCCAAGCTACTAATCCAACTGGTGAATGCATTTCATGATAAGGTATGGCAAACTTGTGTATTTAATTAACTCTTTATCAGCAGTGATGGTATGTAAGTACTGTCATTGTGAAGCAAGCCCTTTGCTTTCCAATATATGCCTATTACTCAGTAAAATAATGCTAAGTGAAACTATTAGTTCTTTAGTAAGTTAAGCTCACTGATTCTGTCTCATACTTTCAGTGATATAAGTTATTCAGTTTTACTGCATACTGATTTATTGATGGGTCAAGTTTTCTCTGTGACGATGCAAATCCTACGGTATGACAGGACAAGACTTCAGACGTGTTATGATTCACAAATCATGTGGGCGGGGTAAAGACATGTTACAAATACTAGTTCAGGGGAAGTCCGCCCCTTCCAGTTTAGAGATATTTTGATAAAGTTTCTCAATTAACAATAAAAAGACTGAGAGTTTATCATTGTCCAGCTATATACTTTTAGGGCTGTACTTACAGAATCACTGCTGTCCTGCAGTCAGATTGGCTAAGGAGATAGCACATGCGAAACGAGGCCTGTGTAGGCGAAATTTGTGAAAGAGTAGAATGCAGAAACAAACAAGAATTTGACTTTGGTATGTCATTCAAATAGCTGCAACACATGTTTCAGTGTTTCTTCATCTGTCGAAGCAGTTTCGCCAAAATATCCAAACAGGAAATATGCATAGCAATGAGAAATTTGCAGTTATTAATAATGATTTAACTATGAGTTTTGCTACGTGCAGCCCACCATCCAAAGTTTGATACTCAAAAGCGATCATGTGCAAGGCCTAGGCCGACAAAACGAATGCCTAAGCTAGCTACAATATATAGCTGCACAGATAATCAGCACTTTAACAGCTAGGGGGGGGGCGGTATGTAATTATTGATAGTTGTTTCTAACGTAGTCATGTGAGGATCATGTTTCAACCCTAGTCGCTCGTGTCATGTGCGGACGTTTTGGTGAAACTGAAAGGGTACAGAGAATTGAAGACCCTGATCACTTCATCAGAACACCTGGTTGTTGACACGACAATTCAAATGAGTTTCGTCACGTATACATGTAGACAACAATCTGCACAGTATTGTGGTACATTGGGACAATACCCACCTGCCTTGAGGGCCAAATTAATGTTTATATGTTAGCTGGTCTCCTGAGGTGATAGTATCCATCAACCTATATCAATTGGATTTGTCTAAAAGTGAGCCTGTTCCTTAGAAGGTTAGTCTTGATTATAACCTCTGTTTTATCTTGCCAGGCTGCTGAGTCTCAAATTTTACATATTGTATACACCGCCTCAAACATAGCTCTCCACTTGAAACTTCCATGTCAGGGGAGGTAGGACATGCATTCATTAATGTGCGTAGTCACGTACCATTAACTTCCGTTAATTACATTCTGCATTGCAGTCCAGAGTGCCATTTGCTCACTGAGAAGCGAAAATGTACCGACTATAGCTAGGTATGCATCAACGAGTTAGCAAGTCTCGAAATCACTTATTGTTAAGCAGTATCTTGAATCTCGAGCGATTCTCTGTGATTCAATGTTGCCAGAGTTGTGACAAAAATGACAGCAATTGAAAGCTACACTGACTCAAAAAACCAGTAAGTATAGAGCTCAATGTGCGGCTGCAATAGCCTGTACATAGATGTAAGATAGTTGGTACAGACCTAGAAGGGCAACATCTTGCTGTTTGTCCATCAAATCCACGTAGATACTCCAGCCTTCCCGACAGCTGGATATTTTAAGGACTGTAGCACCACAACTACCCAGGGGTTGAACAGGGATGACTCGCTTTCCTGAAACCTCTTCACAAGTGAATTTCAACAAAATGCTTTTCTTGTGCATTGGCAACAAAACTTTGCCAAAAATGGGCCAAACTTGGCCTGTCACATGACCGTGACCATGTCATTGTGTGACAAATTTACGCTATTGCAAATGGGTCTATAGGGTTTCATATGCTCTGAGTTTGCTTCTAGTGGGTACACCCTACTGGTGCCACAAAAATGCTGAAAATTAGCTACCAATAAACTACTGCATAGTATCAAAAAAAAAACAGCTTTAAATTCTAGGGGGAGAAATTGTTGAGGGCCGGGGGGGGCGGAATCCCAGCCCCAACTGCCAACCATATGCAGACTGCTGGATGCATAGATCACGTAATGCAGTTTTTGCTTGTGTATTTCACTGAGTTTAAAATTCCAGTACTGTTCATTCGTACCTGGATGGAGGCCGTTTTGCCAAGTATGATTTCTGCTAAATTGCTACCTGTATACCAATGTGCAGTGAATATTGAAACACACCAACCAAACTCACAAAGATGACAACTGTATATTGGAGGTGCAGCTGCCTCGATCCATTCAGTATTGCTGACACGAGAAATCGAACATGGTGGAAGCCCACCAGTGCAAACTACAGACAGCTGCTTCAATGCAGTGTAGCACATACCTGACCAGCAGGTAAAGCAGAATACAGCCACTACAAGTATGGCATTGTCAAGACTAGACTAGCTTCCTTTCCCAATATGCTGATATTCCAGACGAAGAGACAAAATTTCTAGAAATCTTCATGCAGACTACTTTGAGCTCTATTTAAAAGCAGTGTATAAACTACTTAACTTTCAATTAAGTGAAAATATAAAGTTTGAAAGAAAGTCAGTTTTCGCCATATACGACAATACAGAAATCATACAAGTGCTCAGCCAGGTTTTTGTGGATTTTGACAGGAGATTTTGACACAAAAGTTCTCAAAGCCTCGGAATGGCTGAATGGTCAGTTGAGTGAGCAGCGCATTAAATGCAACTTGATACCCGCAAGGCTCTCTGCATGGAATACATGTACCATGAGTAAATTAGTCAGCTAGTTTAAAAGTTATAGCATGAAGTTCAGAAATTGATCTTTTCCCCTAAAACACGAGCTCTTGCTAAAGCCCATTTTCGACAGTTTGCTGCAGTATGTAGCCACATTCCAGCAAATTAAGTGCTGTTTTTTTTCTGCCTCATTTCAGACCTTCCCAGCTTCTGTCATGAGCAGTACATGCAACTACAAAGTATAAGGCCTGGCAAAACGTATCACATGGTATGCATTCACATGGTGAACAGTTGTTCCGCCAATGGCAGTATACGGACAATTATTGAAAAAATGGAAAATCTATACGAGGTATATTTCCAACTTTTAATTAGCGACACCATTGCTTCCGGTAAGTTTGCAGAGACTACATCCAACAAGGGAGCAGCTGTACATGTATGCGCCTGGTTTGCCAGCGGTTTTATAGACCCATGTATCTACCATTCATATCCCACGAATGAAGTTGCAGCCTCTTACCGCCTGACCTGGAGAAGCTGTTGTGTACGGATGGTTCGATCGTGCCTCTCGGAATAGGGGTGTGGTTTTTCTTAGTACACTTTTGTTCGCCCCCTCTGAGCTGCATGAAAGTGGTACCATTCTAAAGCACTGGACTAGGACTACAGAGTATGTACTAACCAAGTGTGTACACAAGCTAGTCCCCGAGATACACGCACTGTTTTGCAGGCTTAAAATCACGGAAGAATCACAAAACCCCGATACCACGTGATGAAAACGACAAGTCTTCCCGCACGTCCAGATATCAGAGCGACCACAAAACTGGTTTTTTGCCATACCAGAACACTTAGAATCGCTGTACTCTGTGCCATAAGAGTCTGAATGACGTACACAACCATCCTGAGCAGTGGTAAGGTGAGCTTTAGCAGTGAGTAGTCATATGTACATGTGTGCAATGGAAGTTAGCAGTAAGATAAATTATTAGCTGAAAGGTTTAAAGGGTCCCCAAGTCGGGTAAAGGTAAAGTTTGCTGTGTGCTGCCACCATAGCCTTTCATAAATATTTACCACACTTTGTATGAACACATAGCCTATGCTGTAGCTAACGTGCTGCTAGTGTTCCTGAGTGTGCATAATTTGTGTGGTAGTGAACACTGCTGCCTACTGTTTCTGCGTTAAGATCAATACTTGCTTGAGAAATGCTTTTTGTGTCGCAGTGATGTTAAGCGTGACACAAACCAGTTTGTGAACGCCCCCTAACTGCTGGATAATCTTGCCTTCTGTTTCTGCACTTTGTCAGAAGCTGCTGCAGCAATGTGAGAGGAGCTTGATCTAGCTTCATTCCTAGCTTTCCGTCGCTTGCAGCACATTTCTGTTCTCCAATAAAAAGAAGGCTGTATGGACCAATACAACCTTATTATGATCAGTGATATGGGAAGCCTCTACTTTGTATTTCCTTAGTGTATGTACAGTATTCTCAGGTTAGCCAGTCTCTGCGCCCTCCCAGCTTGTACTTGCAAGCGACAAAAGTTGGGAGGGTTGTTGTCTGATTATATTCCCCAGTTGTACCGGAAGTACCCTTCAGAGAAGGACTGGTAACATACTAGCCTCATGCCCAGATCCCTACTTTTTTCAGCTCCATGCAGGTAAAGCTGCTTTTTTTCTTGCATAGGGCCTGGGGACGAGGCTAGTAACTTACTGGTCCTTATCTACATGGAAGAAATTTACACGGGGTTCTAATGTTGTTTACGAGTGCCTATAACATACCATACCAGAATACAATTATGCAATTCCGGCCTTTATCTCATAAACAGGAGGATCTTGCTGCAACTGTAGTGGTGCATCTGACATACTCTTTGCACTGTAGTTTGGCAGTCCCAGAGAATCAGGGCACGTAGTATTAACAATGGGATGGCCGTTACTCTGTTCCACTGCACGCCGCTCTGACTTGATAGGGTATTAGTTCAGCGTAAGTAGGAAGGTCCACTAATAAGCTTTAAGTTAGATAGTAAGTCCTTAAGCCATATGCTTCACTTTGTTTAGGGGAGGAATGTGTAATGCAGGAGGAGAGATGAAGGCCTCAGAGGCCTAGGAAGAGGATGAAAACAAACTGCACCTTGTAGATTTAGTCCTCTGTACAATGTGCCCCCCCCCCCCCTCTCTCTCTCTCTCCCTTATCTCTCTCTCATGCACTCGGGTGCTTGCTGAAGACTAATTCTGTTCCACATATGTATCTTTTCCAGTACCTTGGAATGGCAGTGCTAAACCGAACTCCGGGATCTTCGTACTCTTCATGACCCTACAGCTAGTATCATATTCAGCCTACAGTTTGGATATATATGTGTCCCAGGTCATTCTAGGGCACTTACAACACTAAAAGCACTGTGTGTTTGTTGTATTATCCAAGATTTACGGTTGTCGTGCAATGACATGTAAATGTAGCGTTTATATCACAATTTTTAGCCTGCACACCAGCACGAGTATCTCGAGAACTAGTTCGTGTACACGACTGGTTTGTACATATATTGTAGTCCTATTCCAGTGTTTTAGAATGGTACCAGTTTTATGCAGCTCAGGGGGGGGGGGGGGCGAACAAAAGTGTACTAAGAAAAACCGCACCCCTATTCCGAGAGGCACAATCGAACCGTCCACACAACGGCTTCTCCAGTTCAAGTAGTAAGAGGCTGCAACTTCATTTGTGGGATATGAATGGTAGATACATGGGTCTATAAAACCGGTGACAAACCAGGCGGTTGTTGCCGCTCCTTTCTTGGATATAGGCTTTGCAAACTTACCAGAAACCATGGTGCCGCTAATTAATCGTTTCTTTCTGCTCACGTTTTTACTTCCTGTTTTTTCAATAATCCCCGTATACTTGTCACTGGCGGAACAACTGTGAATGTTATATGGATGATGATTTTTGTGTGATGAATTTTCCATCTTTTGTTTATAGGAACGAAGCTACCCAGTGTTGTATCTGACTGCACAGATGTAAATTATATTCTGAGTGGTTATGACATAGCTACCAATATAAAAACTAAAAAACAAATTACTAAAAAGAAACAAACAAGGACACACCAGATCAGCCTATGGACCAGCCTCCCCATGTCAGCGCATACTCACACCCTCACGGAGCACACACCAGATCAGCCTATGGACGGGCCTCCCCATGCTGACATGGGGCGGCTGGTCCGTAGGCTGATCTGGTGTGTACTCCGTGTGACCATTGTCCTTGTTTGTTACTTTTTAGAATTTTTTTTCCAGTTTTTATACATTTTTTAAAGAGGGGGGCGCAGGCCTCCCTCACACCCCCTTCTTATTACTTATTTTTGGGGGGATTGTACCCCCCCCCCAAAACCCCCTGCTGCTGTTTTGACTTCAAATGGAAAGAGGAGTACGTGTTTGCCTTACGATGCATGTGGGTGACTATTCAAGTGGTTTTACGACATTAGTTTGGGGTGGGTGTTGTCGGTTACAGTGTTTCACCTGGTACTGGATGTGATCTGGCAGGTTAATTGAGGGTGTAGGAATAAGTTGAATGGTGGTATGAGAAGTTAGGGTAGGGAAAATGGATATCACACAGAGGTATATAGCAGCTGTTGTGTGAGTGTTTAACAGTAGTATAGTAGGTTAATTGAAATGATCTAAGAGATCCAGTGGAGCATCCATGTATACGTATATGATAATATAGTGGATAATGGAGGTAGAAAGACAAAAAATATGTAGTAATTAAGGAGGGGAGGCAGTGATTGGTAAATTGTGTAGCTATGTGGACTCTGTTGTGATGGGGGAATTACGTCAGAATACACAATTAAAATGGCGGAAAATACCTGGGGAGATGCCAATCACTGCCTCCCCTCCTTAATTACTACATATTTTTTGTCTTTCTACCTCCATTATCCACTATATCAAAATGAACAGTGAGACTCAGGAATTATTGGAGTACAGTGGATATTGTGGTCACCCTCGGGCCAACATTTTATGGCTGCATTATAGAGGGTGGCTGTATATTATGGTCCATAATACATTAGCAATATCTACATTGGGACCCAACAAGGTGGCCTTACTAGAGAGTGGCTGCTATAGTGACCACATTATAGAGGGTTCCACTGTAGTAGTAAATGTTTATCAACATTTATTATGAAAATTTGATATATATGTCTCGGACAATAAATTCTAAAGTTACTACCTCAAGCAAAACCCACTAAAAACATGATCTTTGGTCCTTATCTAGCTCAGGAAACAATGCTACATCCACACGTTTTTTTGCCCTACCTGATTGTTATATCAAACATTAATTTGAACTCTCTCGGAACTAAATTGTAAATTTTAGCACCTTAACCAAATCAGGTGCCTTATAGAAGCCATAGAATTCTTAGGTTTTCACTAATTAAATTAAAACCTTTACCGCATTATAGCAGACATGTAGGTATATATGTATACCACTTTTGAGAGCATAGCACCAAACCATGTAGGGTGTAGAGCAATTAAAGCAAAAATTTACTCTCTAGGCTTGGAGCACTGTATACGTTTTTAATCCTCTAGCTGTGATCCCTCCTTCATACCAAATATTAATTACGTTAATTACACCTCCTTATCTTTATACACTTGGCAGCGTATTTACACCCCCCCTTAAATCTTTACACTTGGCAGTGTATTCCCCTCCCCTTAAATTTTCTTAAATCTTGGCAGTGCATATAACTATAGTAAGATGCTGGTTATCATCGAGGGGCGAGCCTGATCGAGCATTGTACATCCACTCAAACATATTCAGGAGTAAAATAATAGCACAGGCATGCAGGTAGTGTTGAGGGGTGTACTTGCCCATAACATTTTACCAGAGCATACAATGTAAGCTGCAGAATGATACATATTCAGGACGTAATGGTATAGCTAGTGTTCCACCAGGTTTTATCAACTAAATGATACATATTCCATGACAGAAAGATGAGTGAGCCGTGCAGCTGGTTTGGAAAATGTACTCATTAAACTTGATTACACCCAGTGTTGGTTAAAAAGAGGGCAGTGATGTCTGTTGCCTATGATACTCCTGATCTTGCTGGAGGCTTTGTGCTGCTCATCTCTTTCATCTACTGTATATAGTCTTACATGGTCACCTTTGTACATTTTGGGGGGATGTGAGAATTTAGGAACTGAGCTCCTTGAAATAAATATACTGCAGGTACCCCGGAGGAGAGGGAGCACCAATAACAGAGAATGGTAGGAGTGCCCCAGAGGAGAGATGCCGGGAGAATGCCAATGGGAATCGTTGGTAATTTGGCACTGAAAAGATGTATGGCTTAATGTCCAGTGGAAGAGGAGACCAAAACTTTCCTAGGGAAGCATGGGCCCTAGAAGCATGGGCCCTAGCTAGCTAGCTAAGCAACCAGCTGGCTACTTTTCCCCACCTTCTCCATACATGACACAAGTATCCCCTTAACTAAACTAAACCTCTAGAAAAAAACACTGGGTACCTGCCACCTTTCTCCCTCGTTGACATACCTCTCCAATTGGCGCCTTCCCTCTTTGTCCTCCGGGGTATTTGCTACCCTTCTCTCTCGTTGGCACTCTCTGTCCTATTGGCGCCTGACCTTTCTCTACCATCGGAGCCTGGTCTCGATCGCTTGTGGGGTATCCAGGTCCTAGCAAGTACCCTAGGTACGATACTATCTTCTACATTCCACTCTGTCGATCCATTAGAGTCCACTATAACTTGAATGCGCATGTGAGTATAATATTTGGGTAAATGTCAGATAATTGGAGCATAAGCGCATAATTATGCGGTATGTATGTACATACAGAGAAATTTTCCCACCAAACATGCTAGGGTGGGGCTCACTCAGGCTCGCCCCAACTATGTCGACTCTATAATATACAAGATGGTATCGCTGCAAATTACATGGATGCAAACTTTGTACTTCTGGTACAGATCGAGCGATACAAATGTGAGTTTCAAGCAGCAAAGTCTGGTCTCTCTTCTCTCCTGTAGTAGCCCTAGCTGGTCCTTGGAACTATGTTGTAGACATTTGTCTCCTGAAGGCCCAGTTGTGTTGTCGTAGCTTCTCCAGCAATTGCAGCAGCCCTTCTCTCTTGATCAGCCTCCCTTCTATGATCTCTGACATTTTCACTTAAGTGGTCTCTGTGCCTGTGTTCTTGCTCTGCTTTGCAGTTTCCAACACTCCTCCATTTCCATATTGTGAACAGTTTTACATGTGGTGGCAAGGGGAAAGCACATTATCACACCGATTAGGTGTTTGGGAGCTGCACCGCCCACACGCCAGCAGACTACTAAAGCACGGTGGTCTCAGCGGCGTATACAGGGGGCTTGATCCTGAAAAGAGGTTTATTTATAGTACAAGGCCCTGTACGTTTTACCATCTCTGTGCTTTAACTCTTTCCAATTTTTAATTTCACTACATGTCCATCGTGCATCATGCATACCTTTGTGTGAGGCCTCATCTGCATGTGTATACCTCGTTTATTGTGCTGCATGCATTGTAGTGACAGCAAAAATAATTTATACTAAGGTACTACTTTTATTGTGAGCGCGACTAATTGTAATATGTTGTGCTTTATTATTTAGTCATCATATACCTGCTAGATTTAGAGCTAAATGTCCATTGCTAAGTACTTTACATGTATACATTCTTGAGGTCTGAAAATGTTTTTATATCCTGCAGCTTAAACCAGCTGGTTCTGCTTTGATGGAAATTGCAAATACACACAGGAGCATTGTGAAAATTGCCTTAATTAAATCTGTTAAGAAGCTATAACGTTTTAGTCTGACTGCAGTTTTAAATAGTACCTGACTGTTATATACATTGTATACCTTTGTAAGCATGCATTTGCGCAGTATTCTTGGAGAGTACATGCAAAATCTGGTTTATTCTCTTGTCAACTCAAGTAATTTTAACCTAAAGTGTAGTGACCAGGGCTAGCCAAGTCCCATATGTTGGTGTGGGGGTAACTAATAGGGAAGCTTGAAAGCAAGATTACCTGTCTTCTCTCATCACTAGCCCAGCAAAGGTTGCTTGCACTACTGCAAGAAGGTGTACACAGTAGTAAACAAATCTGCAATGCCACTGAGACTAACTTTATGGCAGAACAAGAGAGCTACACTTAGTAAATGTATCCATGAACGGTCGATCTTAGTGACCATGCCAGTAGTAAGCTGAAATAAAAACGGACCCTGCAGCTGAAGTAGCATTGCATTCTAACCAGGTTCAGCATAGTAAACCCACTAGGTTACAATAGCTCTTACCATCAGAAGCGCCTCTCTCCACTGTACTGTGCATTCTACTGACACTTGCATTGTACTGTGCATTCTGCTACCTTGTACTGACTACAGTGCTCCAAAGAGAGTAAAAAAGTGTGATGTTTATATTTTTGTTTATATCTCACATTATACTTTTGATAAACCCAACACGTAACCAACTTACGGCTACTGTAACAGTAAGTTTTTTTTTTGCCATACACTGAAGCATGATGAAGCTACAGGACCCAATGTAACCTCAATTGATGAACACTTTTGTCGCATTTTTCTGTTGAGACCATGGAGATTCAGACCTTAAACTGAGGTAGTATTTTGTGCTCCATAGGCATTTTTTGGAGGGAAGTAACCTAAGCCTAAGTCCCTGTACATTTGGCAGTAGGCCTCAAAGAGGTGTTTCAAATGGCATAACCATTTCCCCCCCATGAATATTGGTCTTCAAGCCTGAAACCTTAAGTATCACTCAGACATACTTGACCCAAATATAAAACCTTACCAATTCCAAGATATTGCCATTTTTGCTTAATATTACAATTTGGCAACTTTCCCAAAAATCTGCATTGTACTTGTATGGCTTCTGTATTGGCTATACTATGGGAAAATGTCAATTTTAATTATGGAGTATGGTAGTACTCCATATACAGGGATGGCTCCAAAAAAATGGCTGACCCATTGTATGTGTACAAAGTGATAAGCTTTTGTGGACCATACCTCTCATTCTCGAGTGTTTTCAACAGTAACAAGGCTGTTAACGCGGACAGAGAGCATCGCTGAAGTGCCAACTCGTCAAGTCGCTAAACCGGCAGATCCTCTTCAGCTTTCTTCTGAGACCATAGCACAACAATGACTGAAGCGATTACAATAATTCAAATGCGAAGAAGCGCTACTGGATCTGGACTATTGCACCCACACCATAGCATTCTCAAACAAATCCAACCGTTCAACAGAGATTCTCAAACGCTCGAGGCAAGCACTTGCCGCTATATGCCATTCTGTTCCGTTCCGCGTATTAAACGATGGTTACGCCTACACCAGAAACGCAGCCTCGAGCACGAGCTGTTCTGCTTAGACATTGATAATACTTGGAGTACGCTTTATAGTTACGTTATAATAGTAATAAGAACACATACAACTGCTAGACCTTTACAGACCATGCTAACCTCCATGATGTGCATTAAATGGAGTCGGAAAACTGCAGCTGTCTGCAATTACAACGTTGCAAACAAGAATGAGTTGTACAGTGGCATTCTCAAGTGGGCAGGCGCTTACTTACAATTTATATTAGCTGTATTTTGCTACTCTGCTGTATCTTTAAGCCACTGAAAGCTATACAGTGCAAAGTGCATTCCGTGTCTGTTATATTATAGGTGCTGTTAGTTTATCATGAATGAAAGCATATGTGGATACAGCTAATACCTCTCATCTACCCCATGCAACCGCACCATCTAAACACCATTCATACCTTTCTCCTCCCCCCAAAAAACAACAGAAATAAGTAACAAAAAAACATTTAAAAAAATGAAAAGAACAATATAGGGATGGAATCCCCAAAAAGCAAGCAAACAAGGTAGGAATGTACCACAATACCCTTACAGATTGTCATCCCTATATCTTTTGCCATATTTTCAACCTCACACACACACACACAAACCAATCCCTGGCATGCCACACCAGCCATATCCACATCCAATAGAATGTGGCAATTGCAGCACTTCACAATGCAACACATATCACCCCCTCACACTACAACTTATCCTCCACATGCAGCAATACATACATGTACCATTTAACCCACATTCTACACCACAATCCACATGCACCTATATAATGACACCTACACAACACCTTCACCAACAGTTAGTACAGAACACATTCCAAAAGCATTACTCTATTATACCAAAGTACGTTTAAAAAAATAATCATCTACACCAGTCTAACATCCTGTCGTCCCATGTAACTAGCACTTACGTATAACGAGACCTAGTTGCAAAAAAGGCAAAAGATATAGGGATGACAATCAGGGTATTGTGGTATCATTCCTACCTTGTTTGGTTACTTTTTGGGGATTTCCATTCCTATATGTTCTTTCATTTTTTTAAATGTTTTTTGTTACTTTTTAGAAAAGCATTCCAAGACATTTCTTTGATGGTTTTGTATATATTGGGATATGGTAAAGTGGTTGTACCCTCAAAAGTAATCTCTGTCTGGAGCACTGTCGTATTATACTAAGCATTTTACTGCTATTCCACTGCATTCGAAACTGAATTCTAATTCTATTCTTTTGTTCATTGTACTGAACATTTTACTATTAGAATTTGTCTATTGAGCATACTATTGTGCATTCTGGCTCCATTCTGCTATACGTACATTCTATAGTCCACCACCTAAAATGCCAACAATGGAAACCCAGAGCTATCCTGTGCTCAGGATACACTCAACCTCTTCTGGACCATTGAATCGCACCCAAAAACCCATATCTTTCACTTTCCATCAGAAAGCTTTCTGTCAAAATTATTCAAATTTTTTGCCTTCTTCATTGAAAAGGCCATACTGACCTTAGCGGAAATTGGCAACTCTGGAGACTGGTCTTGTTTCTCCCAGCCTTACTACTTTCTATTACAACCAACTGATAAAAGCCAGTACAATTTGCCTTGCAGTAACTGATCATGAACTGCTTGATATTTCATTCACAGATGTGGCCTTCTATCTAGGGTTTTCAGTTGCGAACAGGATTGAAGTTTCGAACTTTTTAGGCATCTACCTGGCAAAAACCAGCACTACAGGCCATAAAGCCTGCTGCCATCATTTCACAGTTTGTGACATGAAAACAACAGATCTGTAACCAAATGTGGCGTGGTTATCTCAGTTTTAACAGTAGTTCGCCATAATATTCCTGGGAAATTATGCACATGTGTTAACAGTGCATAAAAAGCTCTTGTTTTCATGGGGTATGGGACAAAGTAATAAGCTAACACTGCAAACAAGCAACACCCCAGATATTTGCACACCTGCTGCAAAGGTAGGAAGGAAAGGAACATTAATAGAGGGCTTTGTTGGGGAAACCTCTGGTATTACATGGTGTATAAAAGGTTATGCTCACACGTGTATCTACAGTGTTACAGTAGTACTTTACAGTCCATCTAGTCTACTAATCAACTGCAAGTGTACTGAGCAGATTACACATCAAGCTGGGAACACATAGGTGACTAATACTGTATTAAACCAAATGCTATAATAATACCCTGCAGCTTGCTAGACCCATTATATTCTGGACCACCAGTTTAATCTAGAAAGCAGTAATACAATATTTATACCTCTTGCCTCTTCAGAAGAATGCACCACACCATTTTGCATTTACCCACTCCTTCTGGCAGGCATTTCTTGAAACAGCACATGGAGACACAAATTTTGTATATACCATTATTAAGCACCATACATCATAGCCTACTTTTTACGTGCAAGGTACATGTACCTGACAGTGATTGACACTGACCTAGTTTGCACACTCATGGTAGCTACAAATGTCTTGTCCATAACTGTCAAAACCTGAGGGCAAGGGTTATGGCCATAAATCCCTGGCTACCATGTTAGAGCTGAAAGGTTTGTGATATGCAGTTATTGACTGAATTATTGAATATGCATACACAGCATTTATACTAAATTATGTCTAAGCATCAAAGATAAATGTACATAAATTTAACATGCTTATCACTAAGAGTGCTAAGGATGTCATTCCACAGCTCCTGGGAATGGTACATCGTGACAACCATAAGCACATCTATAATAGCATGCTGGTCGAAACTCCCACCAGGCAAGTTAAGAGAAACTGCCAACAACTCAAACCAAGTTCCCAACAACTGCCCAGTTACCGAAGGGTCCCACTCCATTCCCCCTCCAAACATGTCCAGACTTCATCCAGAAATGATACTGCAATCCATTTTCCAGATAGACTCACCACTGATTGAGCCTGCATGTCATCCTGAAAGCAAAAAGAAGAATGTGCAATTGTTGAGTATGAGGTGTCTATGGGAACGGTACAATACATTCAGGAAGTAGCTCACAGTTCTTGGACAGGAAACTAAATCACAAACAATAAAATATGGAAGACCTACCACTATTAGATTAAGAGCTACATAGTTCAGAAGTAATTCAATTGTTCTGGTTAACTGTGTCAGTCAATCGGAGGCAGAGAGAGAAAAAACAACCCATTCCCCACTAGTACTGATACTACCGGATTCTCATTCTGGCTAGTGATTCTCAGATACCAATACCGCACAATACCAATACCAAACACCCCACTGGATTTCCACAACCTCAAGGAATCGACCATACTTCAAAGATAGCCTCATAGCCTGGAACCAGACTAGCTTCAAAAGCTAAGTGGCTGTGGAGCATACAGTAACTAAAAACTACAGAGAACCAATTACATTAATATGAACTTAAAACAGCATCAAGGGAGCATTGATCTACTAAAGGCTCGAGATTCGATGCTCTCTTGGTAACACTATTACTGCTAGTGATACCCAAAACTTACTGTTTGATTGATTCTCAGAGGGTAAGCACTTTTAATTTTTCACAACTCACGGGTGCAATGCCATGGAGAGCATAGTTTGCATCTGTGCCTTCAAGGCCTTCGAATACGCCCCTCTCTTGATGATGAGCTATGTCCCAGTGAGATTCCAGAATTGGACATGTTTTACTCCACAGGTGACAAACTTGGTGTTGGAATAGGACAGAACTGGGCAGCAAAGATCCTGTTGTAGTGCCCAGATGCTTGCGCCCCTTGGGGCCTGTATGTGTGTGTTTGCGGGTGTGCATATATACATAATATATGCATGGGTATGGTATTGATTGCTCAAAGTATACCCCATATACGTGTGTGTGTGTACACTTATTGTATAGTCCGGGATGGCAGAAGTGTTTGTAGTACTGAGTGTATGATGTAGGGCAATTTGTAGAGTCATCACAATGGCAACAATAGCCTAGGAGCGCATTATGACAGTTATCATCTGTGGCTCCATTGACACCTCCTAGCTAGAGCATACACACCCTCCTCCCAATGAAGCAACTTGAGCAGCTGTTTACAACAACCATTAACATTTCATATGTAAATCCCATGCATATTCCGTGCATGTATGCATATACTATGTAAATTCTATGAATGGAATATGCACGTTTTTTATGCAGATTATATAGGCCTCCCTTCTACAACTTCCATAATTCTACAACAGTTCTATTATGTACAGTACTATATATTTTGGACTCCAGAAATTCATCACAACATTACACTAGTATGCTATAACAGGTCTTATATGTTCCATCCTGGACCATTTCACTTTATAAGTTGATACATCTTTCATGCAAGGAGCAGGCACTTCCAAGCACTGTTTTATAAGTAATAAGTCACACAAAAATATGAAAGTACATAAAAGGATGAAATCCCCCAAAAAACAACCAAACAAAGTATATAGGAACGACACTCCACACTTTTTAGAGCCATTGACCCTAGCAACTAAATTCTTGGATTACTTGCAGCAGTTGATACTTAGCTAAAGAGTAAGTTTTTTCATAATATTGACAATGGAGTTAAGGTGTTCAAGTGACTCTCAGGCCCCAACTGAGCATCTAAACACGGGGGAAATGCGAAAGTGCTATCCTACGCACACAGTCTGTAGTAGTAGCAGTCTATACTGTGAGCCAGCCAGTTGTAAGAATAAACAACTATGCATGCTATGCATATCAGTGATGCTGGAGAAGCTCTTGAGAAGATCCTCAAATATCCTACACCCGTATCAAAACTTGAACTGAAGGGGGAAGTCCCTAAGTTTATTGACGATCTCATACTAACAGGTACAAAAAAACGACTGATTGTGCAGAAGTGGTTAATTACAGACATCAACTAACTCAAGTACGTAACACATGAAGCAATAGGATATTGGAAGTCAGCCTTGAAAACTCATTCAGCGGGAATGTTGCTCTAAGACTAGGCCACGCAAATAATTACTTGTTTATGACCCCTACCCACCTTAACTCTTTTATTCTAATGTACAGC
This sequence comes from Phakellia ventilabrum, assembly GCA_963921505.1. Lineage (NCBI taxonomy): Eukaryota > Metazoa > Porifera > Demospongiae > Axinellida > Axinellidae > Phakellia > Phakellia ventilabrum. Next base: position 2,937,335 of record OY997395.1, on the reverse strand, counting down.
GCATACTGCAAGCTTACTGGTAAGATCGGTCTTTGTTCTTCCCATGAAGAGCATGTCAGCTTCCACCAGATGCACGTATCCTCACCAATAATAGTGGACTGTCGTCAAACCAACGCAAACAGGCAGAAAAGAGGATACATTTAAGATGTGCGCACTAGCAAATAAAAACTGGAGCTAGTATGCAAGGATTACTTAATGAAACACTACCTCAAAACTGGGAAAGAGGTTTCCTAGCTCTATGTACAGCCTATTTTCTAGAGCATCCGTATTGCAATCCCACACAAAGAGTAACATTTCTGACTATAGAAAATCATAGATGACACTGTTGAGAGGATTACATCAGAGGAGGAATATATTCCATCATTTACAGCTCATTGGTTACAATTACGCTGGACAAGCCAACTACAGCTGCCCTTACCTCTCCCTGATCTGTGTACTGAACAGAATGGGGGGTGGCTTCATAATTCTGAGGGCGGTATTCCACCGACTATAGGTACTAGTACTGTATAAGTACTTATACACAACTTTTCAACTAAAGGCTATAACTGTCAAAAGAAAGGAGCAAGCTACAGTGGACATGCATGCGAGAGCTAGGAATACACAAACCTACCGGTTCTGCAGAACGCCTCAGCTGAGCATGCACCAAGTGTAATAATAGCTCAGATGTTATCAGAAGTACAAACAGAAATAAAATACAAATCACACTCCCAGACATTTTGTAAACACACTATTCATGTTCTTCAAGAATTCTCTCGGAATGATATTTATGTACTTGTACTGTTAAGCATCATTGCCATTGCACTCCTAATTCCGGACACTACCTGTATTGTGGTTCAATCACTTTCATGCCAAAGAGTTGCACGTCTCAGTGCACTCTTCGTCATGAAGTGAGCAGGCAACCGCAGTGGAAACCTACTGTCCGGAATTAGGCGCTCCTACCCTTAACAGCAGAAATAGCAGGAACACCACGAAACAGTAGACACAGGAGGAACAGCAAGGAATAGCAGGAACAGTAGGAACACTACGGAATAACAAGGAACTGCAGGAACACTGCAGAACAGCAGGAACAGCACGAAATAGCAGGAACTGCATGGAACAGTAGGAACAGTAGGAACACAATAGAACAGCAGGAACAGCAAGATCAGCAAGGAAGAGCAAGGATCAGCAGGAAAGCAATGGAACAGCAGGTACAGCAAGGAACAGCAGGAACACAACGGAACAGCAGGAACAGTTGGAACAGCAAGGAACAGCAGAAACACAACAGAACAGCAAGGAACATCAGAAACAGCAGTAACAGCAAGGAACAGCTGGAACACAACGGAAGAAATAGATCAGGAAGGAACACAAAGAAAACAGCAGGAACAGCAAGGAACTGCAAGAACAGCAAAAACACGACAGAGCAACAAGAACAGTAGGAACACCACGGAACAGCAGAAATAGAACGGAACAGTAGGAACAGCAGGAACAGAATGGAACAGCAGGAACAACAGGAACAGCAAGGAACATCAGGAGCACAACGGAACAGCAGGAAAAGCATGGAAAAGCAAAAACAGCAGGAATACCACGGAATAGCAGGAACAGCAAGGAACAGCAGGAACACAGCGGAATAACAGGAACAGCAAGGAACAGTAAGGAAGAGCATGAACACCACAGAACTGCAGGAACAGCAGAAAGAGCAGGAACACCGCGGAACAGCAGGAACAGCAAGGAACAGCAGGAACACCAAGGAACAACAGGATCAGCAAGGAACAGCAAGAACACAACAGAACAGTAGGAACATCAAGGAACAGCTGGAACAGCAGGAATACAATTGAATAGCAAGGAACAGCAGGAACATCAGGAACACCACAGAACAGCAGAAACAGTAGCAACAGCAAGGAACAGCTGGAACGCAGCGGAAGAAATAGATCAGCAAAGAACAGAAGTAACAACAAGGAACTGCAAGAACAGCGAAAACACGATGAAGCAACAAGAACAGCAGGAACACCACAGAACAGCAGAAACAGAACGGAACAGTAGGAACAGAATGGAACAGCAGGAACAACAGGAATAGCAAGGAACATCAGGAACACAACGGAACAGCAGGAAAAGCATGGAAAAGCAGGAACAGCAGGAACACCACAGAATAGCAGGAATAGCAGGAACAGCAAGGAACAGCAGGAACACAGCGGAACAACAGGAACAGCAAGGAACAGCAAGGAACAGCATGAACACCACAGAACTGCAGGAACAGCAGAAAGAGCAGGAACACCATGGAACAGCAGGAACTGCAAGGAACAGCAGGAACACCAAGGAACAACAGGTCAGCAAGGAACAGCAAGAACACAACAGAACAGTAGAAACATCAAGGAACAGCAGGAACAGCAGGAATACAATTGAATAGCAAGGAACAGCAGGAACAGCAGGAACACCACAGAACAGCAGAAACAGCAGCAACAGCAAGGAACAGCTAGAACGCAGTGGAAGAAATAGATCAGCAAAGAACTGAAGGAACAGCAAGGAACTGCAAGAACAGCGAAAACACAACGAAGCAACAAGAACAGCAGGAACACCACGGAACAGCAGAAACAGAACGGAACAGTAGGAACAGAATGGAACAGCAGAAACAACAGGAACAGCAAGGAACATCAGGAACACAACGGAACAGCAGGGAAAGCATGGAATAGCAGGAACAGCAGGAACACCACGGAATAGCAGGAACAGCAGGAAAAGCAAGGAACAGCAGGAACACAGCGAAACAACAGGAACAGCAGGAACACCACAGAACTGCAGGAACAGGAGAAAGAACAGCAGAAAGAGCAGGAACACCACGGAACAGCAGGAACAGCAAGGAACAGCAGGAACACCAAGGAACAACAGATTCAGCAAGGAACAACAGGAACAGACCAGAACGGTAGGAACAGCAAGGAAAAGCAGGAACAGCACAACACAATTGAACAGCAAGGAACAGCAGGAACAGCAGGAACACCACAGAACCTCAGAAACAGCAGCAACAGCAAGGAACAGCAGGGAACAGCAGGAACACCACGGAACAGTAGGAACAGCAGGAACAGCAAGGAAAAGCAGAAACACAACGGAACAGGAGGAACAGCAAGGAACAGCAAGGAACAGCAGGAACACAACGGAACAGCAAGGAACAACAAGAACAGCAGGAATAGCAGGAACACCACGGAACAGCAGAAACAGAACGGAACAGTAGGAACAGAGTGGAACAGCAGGAACAACAGGAACAGCAAGGAACATCAGGAACACAACGGAACAGCAGGAAAAGCATGGAAAAGCAGGAACAGCAGGAACACCACGGAATAGCAGGAACAGCAGGAACAGCAAGGAACAGCAGGAACAGCAAGGAACAACAAGGAACAGCAGGAACACCACAGAACTGTAGGAGCAGGAGAAAGAACAGGAGAAAGAGCAGGAACACCACTGAACAGCAAGAACAGCAAGGAACAGCAGGAACACCAAGGAACTACAGATTCAGCAAAGAACAGCAGGAACACAACAGAACAGTAGGAACATCAAGGAAAAGCAGGAACAGCAGGAACACAATTAAACAGTAGGAACACCACGGAACAGCAGAAACAGCAGCAACAGCAAGGAACAGCAGGGAACAGCAGGAATACCACGGAACAGCAGGAACAGCAGGAACACCAAGGAACAACAGGTCAGCAAGGAACAGCAAGAACACAACGGAACAGTAGAAATATCAAGGAACAGCAGGAATACAATTGAATAGCAAGGAACAGCAAGAACACAACAGAACAGTAGAAACATCAAGGAATAGCAGGAACAGCAGGAATACAATTGAATAGCAAGGAACAGCAGGAACAGCAGGAACACCACAGAACAGCAGAAACAGCAGCAACAGCAAGGAACAGCTAGAACGCAGTGGAAGAAATAGATCAGCAAAGAACTGAAGGAACAGCAAAGATCAGCAAGAACAGCAAAAACGCGACGAAGCAACAAGAACAGCAGGAACACCACGGAACAGCAGAAACAGAATGGAACAGCAGGAACAGAATGGAACAGTAGGAACAGAATGGAACAGCAGGAACAACAGGAACAGCAAGGAACATCAGGAACACAACGGAACAGCAGGAAAAGCATGGAAAAGCAGGAACAGCAGGAACACCACGGAATAGCAGGAACAGCAGGAACAGCAAGGAACAACAAGGAACAGCAGGAACACCACGGAACAGCAGAAACAGAACGGAACAGTAGGAACAGAATGGAACAGTAGGAACAGAATGGAACAGCAGGAACAACAGGAACAGCAAGGAACATTAGGAACACAACGGAACAGCAGGAAAAGCATGGAAAAGCAGGAACAGCAGGAACACCACGGAATAGCAGGAACAGCATGAACAGCAAGGAACAGCAAGGAACAGCAGAAACACCACGGAACAGCAAGAACGGCAGGAACACAATGGAACAGCAGGAACAGAATGGAACATCAGGAACAACAGGAATAGCATGGAACATTAGGAACACAATGGAACAGCAGGAAAAGCATGGAAAAGCAGGAACAGCAGGAACACCACGGAATAGCAGGAACAGCAGGAACAGCAAGGAACAGCAGGAACAGCAGGAACACCACGGAACAGCAGAAACAGAACGGTTGGAACAGCAGGAACAGAATGGAACAGCAGGAACAACAGGAACAGCAAGGAACATCAGGAACACAACGGAACAGCAGGAAAAACATGAAAAAGCAGGAACAGCAGGAACACCATGGAATAGCAGGAACACCACAGAACTGCAGGAGCAGGAGAAAGAACAGGAGAAAGAGCAGGAACACCACTGAACAGCAGGAACAGCAAGGAACAGCAGGAACACCAAGGAACAACAGATTCAGCAAGGAACAGCAGGAACACAACAGAACAGTAGGAACAGCAAGGAAAAGCAGGAACAGCAGGAACACAATTGAACAGCAAGGAACAGCAGGAACAGCAGGAACACCACGGAACAGCAGAAACAGCAGCAACAGCAAGGAACAGCAGGGAACAGCAGGAACACCACGGAACAGCAGGAACAGCAGGAACAGCAAGGAAAAGCAGAAACACAACGGAACAGGAGGAACAGCAAGGAACAGCAAGGAACAGCAGGAACACAACGGAACAGCAAGGAACAACAAGAACAGCAGGAATAGCAGGAACAACACAGAATGGTAGGAACAGCAGGAACATCAAGGAACAGCAAGGAACAATAGGAACAGCTAGGAAAAGCAGGAACACAACAGAACGGGAAGAACAGCAAGGAACAGCAGGGAACAGCAGGAACACAACGGAACAGCAGGAACAGCAGGAACAGCAAGGAACAGCATGAACAGCAGGAACGCAACGGAACAGCAAGGAACAGCAGGAACAGCAGGAAGAGCAGGAACAACACAGAACAGCAGGAACAGCAGCAACAGCAAGGAACGGCAGGAACAGCAGGAACACAACGGAACAGCAGCAACAGCAGGAACAGCAAGGAACAGCATGGAACAGTAGGAATACAACGGAACAGCAGAAACAGCAGGAACAGCAAGGAAGAGCAGGAACAGCAAGGAACCGCAAGAACACAACGGAACAGCAGGAACAGCGTGAACAGCAAGGAACAGCAAGAACACAACGGAACAGCAAGATCAGCAAGAAATACGAAGGAACCGCAGGAACAGCAAGGAACAGTAGGAACAGCAAGAACCCCTTGGAACAGCAGGAACAGCACGAACACCACCGAAAGGGTAAAACAGCACGGAACAGCAGGAACAGCGGGTACACAACGGAACTGTAGGAATATCAGGAACAGCTATGAATAGCAGAAACAAAACGTAACAGCAGGAACAGCAAGAAACAGCAGGAACTGCTGGAAAACAACGGAACAGCTGGAACAACAAAGAACAGCAGGAACGCAACGGAACAGCTTGCTCTTAAGTGGTAGTATTGAATCTGATAGACGCTACCAAAAGTAGCGTTGAGTAGCGTTCGGATAAATAGTTACAACGAAAGTTTTTTGCACTAGTGTGGCTTCATGTTCTTAAGTGGTAGTATAGAGTCTAATAACCACAATGGAGCTAGTGAAAATTTTGAGAAGCATTCGGATAAACAGTTATAACGAAAAAAATTTGCACTTGAAGGGCTTGATGCTCTTAAGTGGTAGTATAGAATCTAATAACCACAATGGAGCTATCGAAATTTTTGAGAAGGAATAGTTACAACGAATTTTTTTGCACTTATATGGCTTCATGCTCTTAAGTGGTACTATAGAGTCTGATACCCACAATGGAGCTTTTGAAAAATTTGAGAAGAGTTCGGATAAATAGTTATGACGAATTTTTTTTGCACTGTATGGCTTCATGCTCTTAAGTGGTAGAATAGAGTCTGATAACCACAATGGAGCTATTGAAAAATGTGAGAAGCGTTCGAATAAATAGTGACAAAGAAATATTTTTTGCAATTATATGGCTTCATGCTCTTAAGTGGTAGTATAGAGTCTGGTAACCACACTGGAGCTATTGAAAAATGTGAGAAGCGTTCGAATAAATAGGAACAAAGAATTTTTTGCAATTATATGGCTTCATGCTCTTAAGTGGTATTATAGAGTCTGGTAACAACAATGGAGCTATTGAAAAATGTGAGAAGCATTCAGATAAATAGTTACAAAGAATTTTTTGCACTTATCTGGCTTCATGCTCTTAAGTGGTAGTACAGTCTGATGACCACAACGGAGATATTGAAAAATGTGAAAGCTTTCGGATAAATGTTTTGCACTTGTATGGCTTCATGTTCTTAAATGGTAGTATAGAGTCTGATAACCACAATGGAGATATTGAAAAATGTGAGACGCGTTCGGATAAAGTTACAAAGAATTTTTTGAACTTATATTGCTTAATGCTCTTAAGTGGTAGTATAGAGTCTGGTAACCACAATGGAGCTATTGAAAAATGTGAGAAGCGTTCGGATAAATAGTTACTAAGAATTTTTTCATGGCTTCATGTTCTTAAGTGCTAGTATAGAGTCTGATAACCACAATGGTGCTATTGAAAAATGTGAGAAGAGTTCGGATAAATAGAAATTTTTTGCACTTGTATGGCTTCATGCTCTTAAGTGGTAGTATAGAGTCTGATAACCACAATGGAACTATTGAAAATGTGAGAAGCGTTCGGATAAATAGTTACAAAGAAATTTTTTGCACTGATATGGCTTCATGCTCTTAAGTGGTAGTGTAGAATCTGATAACCACAATGGTGCTATTGAAAAATGTGAGAAGTGTTCGGATAAATAGAAATTTTTGCACTTGTATGGCTTCATGCTCTTAAGTGGTAGTGTAGAGTTTGATAACCACAATGGTGCTATTGAAAAATGTGAGAAGCGTTCGGATAAATAGTTAATAGGATTTTTTTTGCACTCATATGGCTTCATGCTCTTAAGTAGTAGTATAGAGTGATAACCACAATGGAGCTATTGAAAAATGTGAGGAGCGGTCGGATGAATAGTTACAAAGAAAATTTTTGCACTTGTATGGCTTCATGCTCTTAAGTGGTAGTATAGAGTCTGATAACCACAATGGAACTATTGAAAAATGTTGAGAAGCGTTCGGATAAATAGTTACAAAGAAAATTTTCTGCACGTGTATGGCTTCTTGCTCTTAAGTGGTAGTATAGAGTCTGATAACCACAATGGAGCTATTGAAAAATGCGAGAAGTGTTCGGATAAATAGTTACAAAGAATTTTTTTGCACTTGTATGGCTTCATGCTCTTAAGTGGTAGTATAGAGTCTGATAACCACAATGGAGCTATTGAAAAATGTGAGAAGCGTTCGGATAAATAGTTACAAAGAAAATGTTTTTGCACTTATATGGCTTCATGCTCTTAAGTGGTAGTATAGAATCTGATAACTACAATGGAGCTATTGAAAAATTTGAGAAACGTTCGGATAAATAGTTACAAAGAATTTTTTGCACTTATATGGCTTCATGCTCTTAAGTGGTAGTATAGTCTGATAACCACAATGGAGCTATTGAAAAATTTGAGAAGCTTTCGGATAAATAGTTTTTTTTGCACTTGTATGGCTTCATGTTCTTAAGTGATAGTATAGTGTCTGATAACCACAATGGAGCTATTGAAAAATTTGAGAAGCGTTCGGATAAATAGTAACAAAGAATTTTTTGAACTTATATGGCTTCATGCTCTTAAGTGGTAGTATAGAGTCTGGTAACCACAATGGAGCTATTGAAAAATGTGAGAAGCGTTCGGATAAATAGTTACTAAGAATTTTTTATGGCTTCATGCTCTTAAGTAGTAGTATAGAGTCTGATAAACACAATGGTGCTATTGAAAAATTTGATAAGTGTTCAGATAAATAGTTAAAAGATTTTTTGCACTTATATGGCTTCATGCTCTTAAGTGGTAGTGTAGAGTCTGATAACCACAATGGAACTATTGAAAAATGTGAGAAGCGTTCGGATTAATAGTTACAATTTTTTTTGCACTTATATGGCTTCATGCTCTTAAGTGGTAGTGTAGAGTCTGATAATCACAATGGTGCTATTGACAAATGTGAGAGGCATTCTGATAAATAGAAATTTTTTGCACTTGTATGGCTTCATGCTCTTAAGTGGTAGTGTAGAGTCTGATAACCACAATGAAGATATTGAAAAATTTGAGAGGCGTTCGGATAAAGTTACAAAGAAAATGTTTTGCACTTGTATGGCTTTATGCTCTTAAATGATAGTACAGAATCTAATAATCACAATGGAACTATTGAAAATTTTGAGAAGCGTTCAGATAAAGTTACAACGAAAATGTTTTGCACTTGTATGGCTTCATGCTCTGAAGTGGTAGAATAGAGTCTGATAACCACAATGGAACTATTGAAAATGTGAGAAGCGTTCGGATAAATAGTTACAAAGAAATTTTTTGCACTGATATGGCTTCATGCTCTTAAGTGGTAGTGTAGAATCTGATAACCACAATGGTGCTATTGAAAAATGTGAGAAGTGTTCGGATAAATAGAAATTTTTGCACTTGTATGGCTTCATGCTCTTAAGTGGTAGTGTAGAGTTTGATAACCACAATGGTGCTATTGAAAAATGTGAGAAGCGTTCGGATAAATAGTTAATAGGATTTTTTTTGCACTCATATGGCTTCATGCTCTTAAGTAGTAGTATAGAGTGATAACCACAATGGAGCTATTGAAAAATGTGAGGAGCGGTCGGATGAATAGTTACAAAGAAAATGTTTTGCACTTGTATGGCTTCATGCTCTTAAGTGGTAGTATAGAGTCTGATAACCACAATGGAACTATTGAAAAATGTGAGAAGCGTTCGGATAAATAGTTACAAAGAATTTTTTGCACATATATGGCTTCATGCGCTTAAGCGGTAGTATAGAGTTTGGTAACCACAATGGAGCTATTGAAAAATGTGAGAAGTGTTCGGATAAATAGTTACAAAGAATTTTTTTGCACTTATATGCTTCATGCACTTAAGTGGTAGTATAGAGTCTGATAACCACAATGGAGCTATTGAAAAATGTGAGAAGCGTTCGAATAAATAGTAACAAAGAAATGGTTTTGCAATTATATGGCTTCATGCTCTTAAGTGGTAGTATAGAGTCTGGTAACCACAATGGAGCTATTGAAAAATGTGAGAAACGTTCGGATAAATAGTTACAAAGAATTTTTTGCACTTATATGGCTTCATGCTCTTAAGTGGTAGTACAGTCTGATGACCACAACGGAGCTATTGAAAAATGTGAGAAGCTTTCGGATAAATGTTTTGCACTTGTATGGCTTCATGTTCTTAAGTGGTAGTATAGAGTCTGATAACCACATTGGAGCTATTGAAAAATGTGAGAAGCGTTCGGATAAATAGTTACAAAGAATTTTTTGAACTTATATGGCTTCATGCTCTTAAGTGGTAGTATAGAGTCTGGTAACCACAATGGAGCTATTGAAAAATGTGAGAAGCGTTCGGATAAATAGTTACTAAGAATTTTTTATGGCTTCATGCTCTTAAGTAGTAGTATAGAGTCTGATAACCACAATGGTGCTATTGAAAAATTTGATAAGTGTTCAGATAAATAGTTAAAAGATTTTTTGCACTTATATGGCTTCATGCTCTTAAGTGGTAGTGTAGAGTCTGATAACCACAATGGAACTATTGAAAAATGTGAGAAGCGTTCGGATTAATAGTTACAATTTTTTTTGCACTTATATGGCTTCATGCTCTTAAGTGGTAGTGTAGAGTCTGATAATCACAATGGTGCTATTGACAAATGTGAGAGGCATTCTGATAAATAGAAATTTTTTGCACTTGTATGGCTTCATGCTCTTAAGTGGTAGTGTAGAGTCTGATAACCACAATGAAGATATTGAAAAATTTGAGAGGCGTTCGGATAAAGTTACAAAGAAAATGTTTTGCACTTGTATGGCTTTATGCTCTTAAATGATAGTACAGAATCTAATAATCACAATGGAACTATTGAAAATTTTGAGAAGCGTTCAGATAAAGTTACAACGAAAATGTTTTGCACTTGTATGGCTTCATGCTCTGAAGTGGTAGAATAGAGTATGATAACCACAATGGAGCTATTGATAAATGTGAGAAGCGTTCGGATAATTAATAACAAAGATTTTTGCACTTATAAGGCTTCAGGCACTTAAATGGTAGTATATGGTCTGATAACCACAATGGAGCTATTTAAAAATTTGAGAAGCGTTCGGATAAATAGTTACAACAAATATTTTTGCGCACTTATATGACTTCATGCTATTAAGTGGTAGTATCGAGTCTGATAACCACAGAGGACTTATACCAAAATTTGAGAAGCGTTCAGATAGTTATAAATTTTTTCATTTGTATAGCATCATGCTCTTAAGTGGTAATATAGAGTCTGATAACCAATGGAGTTTTTAACAAATTCGAGAAGCGTTCCGATTTAATGAGCAATGAAAATGTTACAAGATTTTACACACGTGTGGTGTTTAATGCTCTAAAATTGTTCGACGGAGTTTTCTATCCACAATGTGGCTATTAGGATGAGCATTGGTTTTGATACTTGTATCGGTTTATGCTCAAAAGTGTTTCTATGGTCCAGAATGTGGCAGTTGATTAATTGGATGAACATTGTTGTAGAATGTGGAATTTTTATACTATTGTACGACGTCTTCACATAAAGTGGATCTATGGAGTCATGTAACAACAATTAAGACGCTGAAAAATTTGACAAGCGTTGAAACAATTTAACATTTGTATGGCTTCATGCTCTAACGAGGTTCCATGCAGTCTTATAATCAGAATGTAGCTTTAAAAATTGGATAGGCATTCGAGTAAAATGTAAACGTTTTGAACTGGTTCTATTAGATCTGGTACGCTGAAAAAGTATTGAAAATCGACATAATAATACGATAAACAAAAAATTACGATTGCAAGACTTCATTCATGCCATAATCATTCTATGTAATCTGACCACCACAAATAGAATATTGTCAAACCGACTAACGTATGTCAAATCGTGCACTAATACGATTAACTACAGAGTATGGAGCCTTAAGAGTGTATGAAATTTTTAAGTTTATCCCAACGTTAGCATGGATTCATACTCTTAAGCACTAATTTTTAATACCTTTTTTTTGGTTATCGGACTGTTGAACCACTAGAGGATATTGAAATTCGCGATTTAGGAAGAACTGTTTCGAAAAAATTCATTCTAATGTTCTATACTTCTAAGCGTTTTAGTTTAACCACAACGGGCTACTGAAAATTATAAGCTACAATAAACGTTAAAAAGAAAAGTAAAAATTATTTGAATTTATTGCTTACAATATAAATTATAGTTTGATGGCATTGTGTGTTTCACAGGAAACAACGAGAAGCTTACTCTTTAACTACGAGCTTCTAAGCGGAAGTTGTCAGATGTATCAATTCTAACTACCATGATTGGCAAAGAGAACATTGGTAGCTTATCTCTGAGGTATAAACAGCTAAAGGCCCCTTTGAACCGCCAACGCAGAATAGTACAAGGAACAATTATGGTACGCATTTTGGATTACATATTATGTAAAAAACGTTTTGTAGTTTGTTAGCTTTGATGTGACAGTGTTTACAGGCTCTAGTGAGTACGCGTGTTGCAAATTCTGCTATGATTCAAAAAGGCTGTTGCAGAAAAAGTTTGATCCATAGCATCTTCATACCGTACAATGGTATTACCATTATAAACTACACAGACAGATAACGATTAGAAATATCCAATCCTTAACGTAATCCAATATTTTTGCTTGGCCAGTGGAATACTATAGCAGTAGTCATTCGTTCAGTCATCCAAATTTGTGATAACGCAGGTATAGCAAGATTAACCTGTAAGACAATAAAATTCAGCTTCTCTTATTGCCACAATCTCGTGTATTACAGAGCACAAAAACTTTACAATAATTAATTTTATTGTGACAATCACAATATCACTAATGAAACAGTGATCAAATTATCACTCGCGTACGTTAGTAGTTACTATAATAAGTCTCCTCTTTTGTCCTTTACTGAAATTTAAAAGCTTTTCTGTTTATCACAATCAACAAAGATCACAATATTCCATTTTGCTTTTGCAACAATTTTTAGCTCCTTTCACTTAAACTGTTTTAGATCCAATGCTGTAAAAATGTGCAATATGTAGCGAACAAAACTTTCCATTTACCTGATTTTATTGGTGCTACTGATGTAGCTAATCTTTTTGCTGTAGGCTATACGTTTTATATCCTACTGACGAAGGTATTGAAACCGTTAATTGTCCATAAAATTATTTTACACAAGAAACCACTGTAGCATTATAACTTACTATCATCATTTGTGGAAGTTCTTTGCATATACTTTAAATTCGAACAGTCGAGTTATTTGGAGTTTTTATCAATATTGTACTGTCTACTGTTGAATTCAAAAATTATTATGAAAGATTTTACTTATCGATATTTTAGTAGATTTAAATTAGTTATTCTACTGTTTAACGTTGAATTCAATAATTATTTTGAAAGTAAATTGCAATTAAAGTTATTCCAATGTCGGTTGAATTTCACATTACGGTATTTACTTTGTAACGTATGACACACGAGTTTAATTTCAAAACGAAATGGATGTTATTTATATTTAAAGAAGCTTATCTAAGAATTGAACTGTCTATTTCAAAAAGTATTTCAGCACCTAACGTCAAAAAGTATTATTTCACAAGCTTTAACTGTTACTTCTGAGGATGTTGCGTAATCGTAAGTAACTCGCTTGTGTAAATTTTAAAAACAAACTACGCGGTACCATGACAATATATGTGGTTTTTTTTAGGAGTTGTTTAGGGCCTACTTGATCTCAATCATGTGATTATCTTCCTAGTATTGCTTGAGAAATCAAATATCTCAATTTGTGGTACTTATAGCAACAAAAGTATCTAGTTATATGATGCTTATCACTTCATAATAGAAACCACAAACCCTCAAAACATGTTCTCGTTTAAGTTTCTACGGAGAAAGCAATCAAACCTTTTACATCTTTATAGTAAATTAAATACCGTCATCTAAAAAATTATAACTATCAGAACGTATGTACAATTTTTGTTAAAATGCAAACGAAAAGTATTTTCATAAATTTTCGTTTGAGTTTCTTTTTAAACGATGATGCACAAATTTATACAGACTTCCATACAGAGTAGGGTCAATTATAGTCGTGACAAAAGCGTCATGGAGGTATAAGCGTACTCCAGCAGCACATTTAGCGGCTCATAACAGCTGCAGTAAAATGTAAAAAATCGTTCTATGTACGTTCAAAGGTATATCCGTTTGTCAATACTTCGTTGCTATTA